>CAJGYO010000004.1:90784833-91529492 GCA_904845875.1 Miscanthus lutarioriparius | reverse complement strand
ATATAATAATTGAAACATTACTTGAAACATCTGAAACATGTTGTGAAACCTGAATGTTGCATACCTTTGTTAGAATTGTTGTACCCTGAATTTTTCTTGCTAGGTTAGCAAAACATGTTTGTCTACTATTGTAAATCATCTAGCAATGTTTAGTTCAATTTTTGGAGCAATGTTTGTATTCAAATTAATTCAAAATTTGGCTTCAAAAATAAATTCCAAAAATTAGGGTTTTGAGCTAAACGTGGACTTTGATCTTATAATTCAAAATCTAGAAAGAATTTGGTCAGTGGTCCTAAAAGCAAAGTTGTAGAGAATTAAATTCTAAACAACTTTCATTTTTGGTACATTTTCAAAAGAGGTCATTTTCTTGCTCAAAATAATATTTGAAAGATGGCATTTAAAAATCCCTTGAAAATACAAATGAAAAAGGTTTTTCCTCCTTCGCAGGGCCGCCTACTTCGCCCTTCGCTTTGCTGGCCGCCCAAAAGATCCCCGCACGCCTCGCTCGGCCCAGCCCAGCACCTCACACCGCCCGCTTACTCCATCGCCATCCCGCCTTCGCCTCGGCCCACCGTCGCCGTTCCCTGGCAGCTGCGCTCGTCCGCGCGCCGATCCATGGCGAGACATTTCGCGCGCGTGGCGACCATGTGCCGGCGTCGCCCGCCATGCGCGGCAGCTGCGGCTGAGCCGCGCCACGCGCCCCGCCTACTCACGCTAGAACCGGCGGCCATTCCTCCCTCCCGGCCGCCTTCCCTCTCCTCCAGAGCAAAAAGCAAGAAGCTCACGCCTCCAAGCCCGCTGACTCAGCGGCGCCGAGCTCTCGCACCACCGCGCCATTCCCGATTCCTCGCGCCCGCAACTCCGCCTCGCCTTCCTTCAAGTCGCGCTCGCGCTTCGCCCGCCCTCCGAGCACGTGTCGAGCCTCCTCAGCGCCGCCACCGACGCCCATGGCACCGCCGCGTGCTTCGGCCGCCATGGAAGTCGCTTCCTTCACTTCTCCCGCCTAGCCTAGCTACCCTACCGCACTTTCGCCGTCTCCTCGACATCCTGTGCGCGCTCCTTCTTCGCCTGCCAGGAGAGATGGCCGCCCAGGACCGAGGCCACGCCACCAAGCCCAGCAAGCGCTTTGGCGGCGAGCCTCTCGCCTCGGCCAACCCGGCCAGGCCAGCCAGTACATGCCGTGCTCCCCTTCGCTCGGACCATGAGCTGAGCAGAATGCGGCCATGGGCCAGTTGTTCCCCACGGGCCGGCCCAGTAGAGTTTGAAAGAATTGTTTTAAATTTATTCTTTATTATTTGAAAACAGAAATGGTTTGCAAAATGTTTGGATACTCAAATTTGCTCCAAATTTGTTGAAACAAATTTTTCTAGGTTCCTTATCACCAGATCTACTTGGGAAAAATTGTGCATGTCATTTTTGAGATACTTTTCTATAGGATTTTATTTAATCTTGAATATTGCTGATAACTTGAAAAATATGTAGAAAAATGTATAGGCTTCAGAAAAATATGATTCCAAGTTTGTTAATCTTCTTATGTCATGTACTTCCTAGGAAAAATATGTTTCATGCATGTGCTGTGGGAAAAATTTTGAGGTGTAGTTCAAGTACCTTTAATGGCTGATTTTTGTTATTTTTGCTAGAGCACAAATTTTGTATAAAACATGCATGTGACAATTTTTGTACAGTGATTATATACTATAAAGAACATAGGAAAAATACTCAATCTGTCGTTTGACACTTTTCATAGTACAAAGTAATTTCATGCTCATTTTTGTGCTATAGCTTGTCATTTTTATGTAGGATAGTTTACTTATCCAAATGCCATGAAAATTTTATGGTAATCTGCTTAGAGTAGTACTATGCTACTGTAATTTTCTTAGATTTTTATAAGCACCAGAAATATAGGTTGCTGTTGTAGCCTTAGTTTCAAATGAAATGAAATAATCCTCTTTAATGCAAGTTAGTTAATAATGTTAGCTTTGGTGTATCTTTGAAGCATTTAATAAGATGTGTTGACTTAACCTATTAGTAGTAGAAGAGAATGCAGTAGATGACATGTGCTTGTAGTATATTTTCTTGGATGATGTGACTACCTTGCTTTTCAACATATCCATTGCATTCATCTCCTTCGATGCACCGATTGCATAGGCACTTACACGCATTGCATCATATAGGATCGCAAACCGAGAACCCAGTCGTCATTCCCGAGGAGCCCGAGGAGCAGCTCGAGGTGCAGCCGCAGGAAGTGCTAGAAGCCGACGAGGAGGACGTTGAAGAACTTCCGGAGTGCCCCGATCACCGCCCGAGCTCCTTCGAGAGAGGCAAGCCCCGGAGCATCTTTCTCCCGGTTTGCAATGATTTCATTAAATGCTTTACTTTAAATTGATGCATTACGTTCAGGAGTTGTTTGCAACCGTTGCTGCATTATACCTTGTTTACCTTTGTTATACTATATCCTTGTTACCCTGGTATCCGCAGTCGAGTCAATGCTTAGTGGCTTAGACCGGTTAGAAGTCGGGTGATTTCCTGTCACCGCGAGCTATAGGTGGTTACCCGGATCTTGCTTGGATGGCTATGAAGTCATGGTATAACTAAGTGTTAAATGAAGTTGAGACCGGACGGAGACTTGCAGAGTTTTGGACTGTAGTGTTTCCGTGCTGTAGGTCGATTAAGGACCGACCGTTGTTGGGCCTCGAGTCATGTTGAACGATGCCTTACATTTAGTTGGCCGGATAAAGTACCTTCCGACCGCTGAAGCCGGGAGATTTTTCGGGCCGAGTAGATTGCCCGCAGCAAGACCGTGTCAAGCGGTGTGGTAGGACACGGGAGCGGGATGATAAGACCAAAGTGCGATCGGTCGGCCCCGGGTACATGTGGTTCCCTGGCAAACTCGAGATACCGGAAAGTTGACTCGGTGATCAATATCTCACTTTAGCGGTGAGTGAGATTTGTAAAGGAATAAATCACCACCGGTTAGGAATCGATTCGAATCGCCATCGCCTCCCGGATAGTGAGCACTTGACTTGAGTTACTTCATCGTAGTAAATGTTTATGGAACACTTGGACAGCTTATAGTGAATATGACAAGATGAAAGTTGTTTAATGATCGATTGGTTATCATTAATTGCTTAATCACATGTTTACTCTAGTATAGATGCAAATCTAGTCGACAGTGTTAATAATAATTAACTTGACAATAATGCTTTTAGAAAGGTTCATGAAATGCTAAAATGCTTCTTTTGCAAATGAGTCACTACCCTACTATAAAGCCCGCATAATCCTTGGTGTCATTTATTTTCGGTTATGTCGGTAAGTCCAGCCGAGTACCTTCTCGTACTCGGTTTTATTCCCACTTGTTGCAGATGGGCAGATGTATTACGGCTATTGTATCAACTGCCTCTATCCTGCGATGGGTGATGCTTAGGACCATGGGCATGGTCATTCCTTACGTCTCATCTAATGCTTTTGTTGGAGATGATCATTCGCTGGCACTATATTTAAACTCCGCGTGAGTGTGTGTGTGTGGTTTGAACAAATGACTTCCGCTACTTTTATTCGAACTGGTTTGTAATAACTATGTTTAAACTCTGATGTATCTGAGATTGCGAACTTTTATGTAATATGTGATGGTGACCGCTAAACTTATTACGATCATGGCTGGGACACGAGTTGGTTTGAAATCCTTTGTGATTTCACGGACTACCGGGTTATACGGGCTTAAGTTTGTTCAATCGTCTGCTCTGGTGGATGATTCTCTTACTTAATTTCGTATAATTGGTCGGTTCTGTTACAATATGCTTCCAGACAACTCAAGAAGCATGAAGAACATTATCCCACCCATGATCTTGAATTAGCCGCTGTTGTTCATGCACTCAAGGTTTGGCGACATTATTTATTGGGCAATATCTGTCATATCTATACGGATCACAAAAGTTTGAAATATATCTTCACTCAGTCAGAGCTGAATATGAGGCAAAGAAGATGGTTGGAACTTATCAAAGATTATGACTTAGAAGTGCATTATCATCCGGGCAAGGCTAATGTGGTTGCCGATGCCCTGAGTCGCAAGAGTCATTGCCATTGTCTGACTGTGAAACCTATGCAACGAACATTGTGTCAAGAGATGGAGCATCTGAATTTACAAATCATAGAACAAGGTTCCCTGTCCAATATTGCGCTTGAGTCCACTATCAAAGATCGATCATTCTTTGCTCAACGGAAAAGTAAGGGTATAGCCCATATCAAAGATAAAGTCAGATCTGGAAAACCAACATGTTTCAATATTGATGAATCCGATGTCGTATGGTTCAAAGATAGATTGGTAGTACCCAAGAGTCCGGAGCTGCGAAAGCAGATTCTTGATGAAGCTCATTCTACAAGATACTCCATTCATCCAGGTAGCAACAAAATATATCATGATCTAAGAACGAGATATTGGTGGACCAAAATAAAAATAGAAATAGCTCAATATGTGGCCAAATATGATACTTGTCAGAGAGTCAAAGCGATTCACCTAAAGACTGCAGGTCCATTACATTCATTGCCAGTTCCATCTTGGAAGTGGAAAGATATCTGTATGGACTTCATCGTGGGGTTGCCTAGGACATCTGCAGGCTACAATTCAATATGGGTTATTGTTGATCGCCTAACCAAGATAGCTCATTTCTTATCAGTCAGAGATAAATATCAAGCGGAACAGTATGCAAAGCTTTATCTTGATAGAATCTTCAGTCTGCATGGGGCACCCAAGACCATCGTCTCTGACAGAGGGTCGTTTTTCGTATCCAAGTTTTGGAAAAGTTTACATGAGTCTTTGGGAACCAAACTTATCCGCAGTTCTGCTTATCATCCACAAATAGATGGACAGACTGAGAGGATAAATCAAATTCTTAAAGATATGTTGAGAGCATGTGTTCTTTCCTATGGTGCTATATGGGATGAATGCCTTCCCTTAGCTAAATTCTCATATAACAATAGCTATCAAAAGAGCATTAAAATGGCACCATTTGAAGCATTGTATGGCCGTAGATGCCAGACACCTTTAAATTGGTCAGAAGCTGGAGAACGTTAGTTCTTTGGACCGGATGTGGTCAAGGAAGCTGAAGAGAAAGTTAAACTCATATAAGCTAATATGAAGGTAGCTCAATCCCGATAGAAAAGCTATGCTGATAAGAGGAGACGACCGTTAGAATTCATAGTGGGAGATCATGTCTACCTCAAGGTATCACTGATGAAAGGAGTTCATCGTTTTGGGATTCAGGGAAAGTTGGCGCCCCGTTATGTCGGTCCTTTTCAAATCCAACAACGATGTGGACCAGTCGCCTATCACGTCAAGCTACCAGATCACATGTCAGCTGTGCATGATATCTTCCATGTATCCCAGTTGAAGAAGTGTCTTCAAGTACCTGATCAAGTGATCGAATTTGGTGATGTAGAACTAGCACCTGACTTGACTTATGCCGAGTACCCCATTAGAGTCTTAGATCAGAAAGATCGAGTCACTCGAAGACGTACAATCAAGTTCTACAAAGTACAATGGAACCAACACACTGAAGAAGAAGCTACTTGGGAGTCCGAGAATTACTTAGAAGAAAACTTTCCTGACTTCTTTGCTTCTCTCTAGTTGCAATGCCTTGTCTATGTTGTAACTTGTCTCTTTTGTCAAAAGAATGAACAACCCCTCACTAGTCTTTTGAATAAAGTTATGATGTGTTAGCTTGACACATTTCCTTTTCCATTACTTAATCCTAAGTTTTAAATCTTGGGACAAGATTTCTTTAAGGGGGAAGGGTTGTAACACCTCTGGTGTTTTAACCTAACATTAAAACTTGACATGTCATCATATGCATTGCAAAGCATTCATAAAGTAGAAAAATTTGAATGCATTCACTAAATAAGCTTTATTTCATAAGTTGTTATTTTATGTGATGTAATGTGATCCAAAACTCCAAATGAAAATCATTACCACAAGGGTCAAATTTCGTGTGATCATGTGAGACCATGTGTCATTTGACTCAAATAACTCTAATGGGCCATGTTATTGGTAAAAATCATAGTTAAGTGAAAAGGTATACAAATCAAATTTGAATTCAATTTCAAACCATAAAAGTCCTTTTTGCCCCTTTTGTCTAATTCAAAATCTATTTGGAATTTGGGGGTATAACAAAAATCAAAGTTGAAGCTTATTTAATAAGGATCAACTTTGGTATTCAAAGTTTTTAAAGTTTACATATAAAATTTGGAATAATTTTGAAATGATTCAAATGCTCAAATGCACCCCAAATTCAAATTTCAAAATAGAGACAAAATTTGAAAATGTTCCTTGAAGCAAAGTTGTAGAGTTTGAAAAATTGAGCAACTTTCATTTTTTGGAGATTTTCAACTTCTTTAGAAAATTTGTGAGTAATTTGCAAAATAAACGCAGTGGCAATTCTGTAAATACTTCAAAAATCAAAACCAAGCCGAGCGCCACCTCCCTGCTTGCCGCCGGCGCCACGCAGCTACCACCGTCGATCGTTTTTCGCCGCTTTCTCATACAGTGACACGCAGCAAGCTCCGTGGCGAGCTCATGCGTGAGCTATCGACGCCGGACGCGTCCTTCCCTGTTATAAATAGGAGCACCGCCGCCGCCGTCATCCTCCTTTTTCCTCTCTGCTCTGCTCCGCCACCGATCAGCTTCGCCGCTCGCCGTAGCTGCTGTCGAACCATGTCCGTCGTGCCTAGCTACACCAGCGTGATCGCCTCGACCTTGCGCTCCTCTTCGGCTTGCTCGCATCGCTTGGGTTAGCCGGAATCGCCCGGCGCAACGCGTTCTTCCCTGTGACTGGCCGGAGCTCCGCCACCATCGACCTCACCGTGGCCATGTCGTTCTAGCGCGTCTCCGCCTTCACCAAGCACAATGGCGTGATCGTGGTGAGCTCCTGAGCGTGATGCTCACTTCGCTTTAGCCTCTACTGCATCGTAACGGTATTTACGTCGTGCGCCGTCGTGCCCGCGCCGCCATGACCGGCGTGGAGCTCTCTCTGGTGCGCCTGCTGCCTTTCTGAAGGCTAGGATAGATTTGTGGGGTAGGGTAGGCCATACAGGTGCGGTCCGCCTCACCGGAGCATCACCGCCGGCGCGTTTTGGCCGACCGGTGATGGCAGCGCCGCCGTGCGTTCTCTCTGTGTCGCTGACAGCGGGGCCGGGTCGTCAGTGAGAGAGAGAGAGAGAGAACAGTGAGGTTTTGATATTTTCTGAATTTTAAATAGTGCAGCCACTTTGGAAATTTGTAGAATCTGAGAGTGAACCGATTCTAGTTGAGCAAGTTGTGGAAGAATCCCCGGTTGTCTTGGGATTCGATATTTGTGGTACTGATCCGGAACCCGAGATCGTCAACGAAGGCAAGCCCCGGTTTATGCATTAAACCATTATCTTGTTTACTTTAAAAAGTTTATCACCTATGTTACTTATTGCATTAAGTTGATTAATTCAAATGTTACCTACTTGATGCATTGCCTACCTTGTTAAATTGTTTACCATCCTTGAAGATGATTTCATTTACAAAGGCGTAGAATTGCTTAGTATGCTTTATGGTAGGTTTTCAAAGTAAAAGTTTTGATACAATCAAAGATGGCATACTGGCCAAAGAAAGAAAGAAGATAGAATGAACTAGAGACTAGTCGGGTGACTTATCTTGAATGTTGGGTAATGTTGTCGACTATGTCGCTTAAAGGACACTCATTGTGGATCTTCTAAACGAGACACTTTGTAGTACTGGTCACATACTCCGATAAGCCTACTTCAGCTAATCCGATACTAAGACGAATGCCCACGCACTGGGAGTGAAGAGATGGCAGGAGTAGCGTGTACCCTCGTGGCTGGACTGTGGCCGGATTTGAGTTGTGATGTGCTCTCGGGTGGCGTGGAGACGGCTTAGTATGGGAGGATCCGGTAGCGAGGTTGATATATGCAAGATTAAGTTCTACATATGTCGTGTGATAAGGAATCCCCAGCTGGGACTTGAATCAATTCGAATTGCCGGTGCTCCGCGGATATGGAGACTCGATTCATTACAGAAGCAATGCAGGACCGGTGAATTACTAAAACATGAGAAAAAGAATGGAATGAGAAGGATTGGAATATGGGATATGAACACTTAGTTTGAGATAATGAACTAAAGTACTTAGGGGTAAAACTCGAAAATAGGATCTAGAATAGAAAGCTTTTGGCAAAGAACTTTTGAATCTTGCTACACCCTTACCTTGACCCAATACCTGCATCCATAAAACCTTCGCCCCTTTTTCGTCGGGTTAGTCTTGTTGAGTACTTTTGTACTTAGGGTTTGTTAACCCTTGTTGCAGGTGAGTCGCATGCGCAGGCTTGTTTTGGTCCCTGCTGCATGTCAGTGTTTGAAGTCGATCACGATGAGGAATGATGAATGGCCTTTGGACAAGGCACTAGTTTGTGTGAAATAAATAATGTTAATGTAATATTATCCCGCTACTATGGCTGTATGACACTTATGGATTTGTAAGTTTGAAACAACTGGTTTGTAATATTAAAACTTAAGTCTTCCGCTTTATAATCTCTGGTATGTATATTGAAAACTGTTGTAATCTGCAATGACTGTGATTGGGATCCTATTTGGAAAAGATCGTGGATGATTCGGGTTTTCCGAGGACACCCGACAGACCTGTTAAATTGTTGGAAACTTGTATACGCTATCAAAGGTCTGTGGAGACAACGATAGGTGCACGTGGGCCCGATTTCTTAGGAGGTTCTGCCACAACGGTCACGAGCGACCTTGGACCCTTATGGAATAGATGATCATTAATGATAATTATATTTATGCTATTCATTATTCATGTTTACCTGATCATGTGTTTATTTGGGTTTATGTTAAATTTGTTGCTACTCAATTGCTTAAAATTGTGATTCCATAAAAGCTAACCACAGTTAAACCAGTGTCTATCTTTTTGAGCCTCATGTACCCCATGTTATTCTTGTTGAGTACGAGATGTACTTACGCTGGTTTATTTTCACTACTTGGATAAAAATCCCGGATGGGTAACAGATTGCAATGGTTATGAGAATTTTCTTGATGATTACTAGTCTTGCGATCAACCAGTTAACCGTACGTGTGGTTATGGAGACGTCATTTGGAGTTTAGCTATTTATTTCTGCATGCTGAGACTTTGGTTTTTATATAATGAATTAATACTCGTGATGTAATAAAGCATTATGCTTCGTATTCTCTTAAAATTTATCTCTATATATCTGTAATTAATTTCTGAACACATATGTGGTTTATTTCTAATTTTGTCTTTAAAACTGGGTATGACACTCGTCCGCGGTGAAAACCTTAACCTATATATACCCCTAAACACTGAGAATCATGGTGTTGATGTCATGCGGACAAAATCCAACTTCATCGAGTGAGACAGCTTCTCCGTAAAAATCAGATGTTACTCTGCCACTGGAGGTTAAACCTCACAGCCCAAAATGTGAGATAAAGACGGATCCAAATTCCAAATTAAAACATTTTATACTACACAAATAATGGAACAAGATGCAGACACGTCGACTACGCTACCCGACGTGAACATTACATGATTATATCTATTATACGTACTATTATCAAATCAATGATCAGTGGTCGCGGCAGGTTAAATAAATGAAACGCATGGTCCACACAGTTATAAATACGGACAGCTCACTCCCGTCTATATCAGTCTCAGTACCCAGCTCGCTGGGCAGAAGCAGGAGCAGCCATGGCCCAAAAAACCCAACAGGAAGGCGGCGCCGCCGGCGCGTCTCCTCCTCATCTCCACGTCGTGGTGTTCCCATGGCTGGCGTTCGGCCACATGATCCCGTTCCTCGAGCTCTCCAAGCGCCTGGCGCGGCGCGGCCACGCCGTCACCTTCGTGTCCACGCCGAGGAACGCCGCCAGGCTGGGCGCCGTCCCGCCGGAGCTGTCTGCGCGCCTCCGCGTCGTCGCGCTGGGCCTCCCGGACGTCGAGGGCCTCCCGGACGGCGCCGAGTCCACCGCCGACGTCCCGCCCGAGAAGGTCGGCCTGCTCAAGAAGGCCTTCGACGGCCTCGCCGCGCCGTTCGCCCACCTCGTCGCGCTGGCCTGCGCCGACGCCGACGCCGGCGGCGGCGGTAGTGGCAGTGGCGACGCTGTTGGGGTTGGGTTCTCGAGGAAGCCCGACTTTATCATCCTCGACTTCGCGCAGAACTGGATCTGGCCAATCGCCGAGGAACACGAGGTACATCATGCCCCACTTGTTCTCCAAGAGTAGCCGACAAAATTTGTGATACGTTCCGACAAGAATATCTCGGTTTTGTGAGACTTGTTTACTCCTATTCGTTTACTGTAGATTGCGTGCGCCATCTTCCTCATCCTGCCGGCGTCGATCTTGGCGTTCCTGGGCCCGCGGCATGAGAACGAGGCGCACCCACGGACGACGACTGAGGACTACATGGTGCAACCACCGTGGATCCCGTTCCCCACCACCATGGCGTACCGGCGGCACGAGGCGGAGGCCATCGCCGCCGTGTTCCGGCAGAACGCCTCCGGCGTGTCGGACATGGACCGCTTCTACGAGATGCAGCGCCCGTGCTGCCGCCTCATCGTGCTCCGCAGCTGCCCCGAGGCGGAGCCGCGGCTGTTCCCGCTCCTGACGGACCTCCTCGCCAAGCCTGTCGTCCCCTCCGGCCTCCTCCTGCCCGACGAGGTGGTCGACGACGACGACGCCGGCCCGGGCGGTGACGGCGACCAGTCGTTCTCGGACGTCATGCGGTGGCTGGACGAGCAGCCGGCGCGGTCGGTCATCTACGTGGCGCTCGGGAGCGAGGCGCCGGTGACGGCGGACCACGTGTGGGAGCTGGCGCTGGGGCTGGAGCGCTCCGGCGCGCGCTTCCTCTGGGCGGTCCGTCGCCCCGCCGGCCACCCCTCCGGCGGCGCGCTGCCGCTGCTCCCGGACGGGTTCGAGGCCCGCGTGGCGGGGCGCGGGGTGGCGCGCGCCGGGTGGGTGCCGCAGGTGCGCGTGCTGGCGCACGCCGCCGTGGGCGCGTTCCTCACGCACTGCGGCTGGGGCTCCACCGTGGAGAGCCTCTTCCGGTTCGGCCTCCCGCTCGTGATGCTGCCGTTCGTCGCCGACCAGGGCCTCATCGCGCGCGCCATGGCGGCGCACGGCGTCGGCGTCGAGGTGCCCAGGGACGAGCACGACGGGTCGTTCCGCGGGGACGACGTCGCTGCGACGGTGCGGCGGGTGATCGCGGAGGAAGAGGGTCGGGAGCTCGCGCGCAATGCCAGGCAGATGCAAAAGGTAGTCGGCGACAGGGCAAAACAAGAGCAGTACGTGGATGAGCTTGTGGACTATTTGCGGCGCTACAAATAAGATTTATCCAGTTATTTCAGTGTATCTTTCAGTATTGTCCGAATAATGTTGTCTCTAATAGTTTGGTTCTTGTATCATTCAGTATAAATTGGTGAACATTTGTTATGAAATACTTGCGCCTTTCTTTAAAAAAACGGACTACAGACAGAACATTCGACGACAGCGACTCCTCTCCGGACGCGTGGCGTGACGCGCACCACAACTTTACCTAACTGCCGCACGCATCGCTCGCCTAAATAAATAAAAAAAACAAAATCAACTCCTGGCCGCCTTGCTTCGCTCCGCACACGCCGCCTGCCCAACGAGCTCCTCTCTCTCATGCTTCCTTGCTGCTATGCTCTCTCTCTCTCTCTCTCTCTCTCGCTTGGCCACCCCGGCGGTGCCCCTCCCCCCACCTCGGCGCCCTCACCCACCGGGAGCCCTCAATGCTGCAGATCCGGTGGCCCTCTCCCCCACCCCGGCGAGATCCATGGAGCACTAGCGAGATACGGCGGTGTTGTAGGGGAGTGGGCGGCTCTCCCCGACCCCGGCGCGGCGCCCTCTCTCGCCCCGACGACCGAGCTCCCCCCACCTCGACGGCCATGGCGCTCCTCACCCCTCATCCCCCACTGTCTCCGTCGAGCCAAGCCCGGTACTGGTGGTGCTAGTGACGGTGGTGCTCACGTGCAGCCACTCGCCACCATCTCCGACCTCGACGATCGGAATCGACTGGCCCAACCTTCCCCTCCTCTATGTTGCATAGGTATGTTTCAAGTGTTCTAGGTATTTCAGATATATGTTGCAATTGTTTCATATGGATATTGTAAAAGTAGATCGGGGGATGTTGCATATGTTGCAAGCGTTTGTTCAAAATGTTTCATCTGTTTCCAGACGTATGTTGCAAGCGTTTTGATCTGGATGTTTCATATGTTTTCACACATATGTTGCAACAGTATGTTAAAAATGTTTCATCTGTTTCACTCTTCTGTTGCATCAAGTGCTTTCATGTTGCATATGTTTTCACAAATATGTTGCAAGTATATGTTCTAGATGTTTTATCTGTTTCAGACGTATGTTGCATTCAAGTGTTTTATGTTGCACGTGTTTCATGCTGTTCGGGGGCGCCGGGGAATGGGGCGCGGTGAGCCGGTGGCCGACGGACGTGGCGCGCGGCACGCTGGGGGCCGGCGGTTGGGGCACGACGGGGCGGGGGTGCACCTGCAGGGGCGGGGCGAACGGATGGGGTTGGGGGCGGGTCAGGCGTCAGAGCGGGCGTGTCAGGCGTGTGGGTGGGGCTACAAATAAGCATGGTGAGGTGGGGGATTTTTTATTCGCATATTAACATTTCAGCGGGAATTTGCACCGTCCAAAGCTAAACACCCCGATCAGACGTCCGAGCGCTAGCAACTCCGTTAAAAAATCATTTGGTTTCTTGGCATATCTTCAATCTTACATACAGTACTGAAGAGAGCAAACTTTTAACTATGAAATGGCTCCATCCTTTTTTATAGATGATGATGTGTGTGTTTTCTTAAAATAAAGACCCCCCACGGACTCTTATTACGACTTGGTACCAGCATTTAACGTGAATCAATACTGGCCTACTGAGAGGCAAACATGAGCTGTGCATGCGGCCATCAATTCAGATTCAGGTAGAAACAACAGACTTGCAATGGCTAGCTAGTTGAATTCAAACTCCGATCTACAGTATGTGCTAGCTGTATTGGTGTTCCCATGGTTGGCGTTGGGCCACTATCATTTTCAGTATGTGCTAGCTGTATTGGTGTAGCAGTACTGTAGCACGGAGCTCTGGAAGCTCGAAATCGTGGCTTCACCGGCTCCTCCTCTCCCCCAGTTCATTTGTTTCCTCGATTTCCGAGCTCCTGCTACAGTGTCGCGCGGTGAGGAGCCGGAGCCCCCAGGAGCTGCGCCACATGAGCCCTTAATTCCTGTTTTTTCGGGCCTGTTCGCTTAAACTTATCAGCCAGCATATCAACTACTACATTATTTTTCTCTCGCAACAAATCAGTTTCAACCGGCTTTAATACCAGGAGAACATGCCCTTCTTTATTTGATATCGTTTGAAACCTAAGTATGTCATTGTCCTACTTCTCCCTCCGTCAGTTATCCTAAGTTTAAGTTTTTAAGGATAACTTTATTTTGAAGACACTAACTTAAATGAACAGTGCAAATTCCTCTTGGAAACATGGAACATTGATTTATGGTATATATGATGCCGAGGATGTTTGGAACTCGACATTATAACATGTTTGCTAACTGTGATTCAAAGTATAGTGAATAAACGATGACATCCTGCACAGAACAGATCTGTGCAGCATGCAATTCGGTGGCTTATAGTTGAACTTCTGCCCTTCTAAGTTCAGAGATTGTTTGTGTTCTCATATTTTGTACCTGTTGTACTGATATTACGTTTCAGGCAGTTGTTTTATATTCTGATCCTTTTGCCCATCTGAACAAATGACCAATGGATAGTTTTTCGTTTTTTTACCAGAAACTTTCAATAAAGGATCAACAAGATGGTTGGGGGTTCCTGTGTTGCGATAAGGTGGAGTGGAACTCACTTGGGTAATTCTTCCGGTCTTTTTGGCAGTGTTTGCTTGATGCACGGGCTACCTTTGAGGAGATGAATGTTCTTTCTTTGCAGGTCCTGTAAAATGCTCTTGATTTTGATCAGATTGCCAATGTGTGGTCCTTGCTGAAGCATTTTCAGGCTACTCATATGGAAGGACAAGCATTATTGACTTTTTTGTTCTTACAAGTTCTGTAAAATGCTCTTAATTTAGTTCAGTTAGCTCTTAATTTAGTTGCTATGTACTACCTATAGGATGTAGCGCTAGCCATTTGAAAAGTAGTGCACAAGATGCTCTGAAGTCTATTAATGCTTATCTCTCCATCGTTGGGTAAATTTGTTGCGGTTGGAGTAGATCGTTCTTTGTGTATTCAAGCTATTATATATTTTAGACTGGTTGACTTGAACATAATCTATGTATATTTTGACAATTATTTCTGCATAATATGTTGAATAAAACCTTGATGGTGCTAGCGTGCTGATGATCATACCTAGAATACTGGGATGATTACTGAAATTGAGGACAAGGAGCCAGAGGTGTTTTTCTCTGTATTGCTATCACTTTAGATGCTCGATCTGTCAGTTTAAGTCCCCTTTGAAATGTGCTTCCAGAAGATGCTTTCCGTTATTAGTGCTTGGAAACTAATTGTCATATATAAATAATGCCATGTTCTCCTGTTGTATGTTGATGGATGCTGCTCCTTCTCAATAAGAGATCATGGGAATAGCCTGATAAACATATTGCCATGTTCACTAAATAATGATTTTGTGAAGCTCCATACTTTGAACAAACCAAGTGATATGATTAGAAATCTTGAGAGTTCCTGTCAAATGATGTAATTTCGGCTAGATGTTCTCATATGGTCCTTGAGGCTGCTGTAATAATTTGGGGTTGGAACTAAAGCTTACGATGTGCCACATAATAAAGATTATTTGATTTTTCTAAAGTCCAAAGGAGATGTTTGGGATGATTAGATTGTTACTAGATGTTTCTAAGCGTAACTGTAGAAGATATGATGCCCGTTAAATGTCCTAATCATGACGGGCTAAGGGCAGAGCACGAACTGTGACACTGCTCCATGGTGCTCCATCGAAGCCAACGACAAAAGTGGAGTATCTGGACTATTAATGAATTATTACTAAGATGGTTGTGCCTTGTGAATTGCATTTGTTAGTTGTTGAGCTAACTAGCTAGGCTTGAATAGCCGATGTTGGAATTGGAGGAGAAACTCTGGTTTGATGCAGTGTTCTATCTTTTTTTTTATGCGAGCGTGTTCTATCATTTTTCTAATGCACTAAATTATGAGGAATGACATTGAGCGGGGTGTTTCGTGTACAAATCTTTCTGGATCTGTTTTGGTTAAGTGGCTAACTGTCGCGCCTGCTTTTTTATGCTCTCTTCGGGCATGCAGTGACAGGATTCTTTTGAAGTGAAATGAAGCATTCCTAGCACACAATTATAATCTCGAGATAGGATTTGTCATTAGTCAATGAACATGCAGTACAATTTTGCAAAGCAGTCATTAGAAAAGCATTCATCAGAAATTAATCTCTTACACTATTAATACATAAAACAATTATCTAACCAACCTGGAATTCAATGCTATAAAAAATACATAAATAATATACAACACATATGTGTTTTAGTATAAAAAAATATATGGATTTTTTTAGCTGCTGCTGCAGAGCGCATGGCAACAACATCCCCCAGTGCCTGCCTGCACCGCACCGGACAAGGCGCAGGCGGCCGAGGCAGCGCGTGGAGTGGAAAAGCAACGGGGCGGCCGGGCGGTGCGTGCGTGGCCCTGCCTGCTGACACCAGACTGGTGCAATGCTACTGTCTTCTCTTCTGCTGTGATTTGTCATTCTATAGAAAAAAATTGTTTCTTGTGATCTGTGATCTACGATCTTATGATTTGTAATTGTCTGAAGATAGAAGAAAGTTGGAGACTAGAGGTAGAAGAAGGGTGGAGACTGTTAGATCTTAATTCTATGATGAAAAAAAATTCTTATGTTAAAACTATATAAAACACATAGTTGTTGGGTAGACATGAAAAAAAAAAACAGTCACGGCAGGGCGCCTGATTCTAGTCCATATGCATCTTGGCCCCATCTACTATGCACTTCGCTGCAAACAGTAGTACAGTACCCAGGTCGCTTCTTCTTTCTACTCCTACACATCTTGCAGACATCGTTCGCATTCACACACACACATCCATCAAGCTCCACGAAGAAGATTACCATTCATGGCAGAATCCAAGTAGGAGTCCTCTCCTCTGCACATCGTGGTGTTCCCATGGCTCGCCTTCGGCCACATCATCCCCTTCCTCGAGCTCTCCGAGCAGCTCGCCAAGCGCGGCCACTTCGTCACCTTCGTCAGTGCCCCGAGGAACCTCGCCAAGCTGAGGCCTGTCGCCGCCGACGTTAGGCCGCGCATCCGGCTCGTCCCACTGCCCCTGCCGCTCGTGGATGGCCTCCCGGACGGCGCCGAGTCAACGGCCGACGTCCCGCCGGAGAAGGTCGAGCTCCTTAAGATCGCCTTCGACGGCCTTGCCGCCCCCTTCGCCTCCTTCCTCGCCGAGGCTTGCGCCTACGGGGAGGCCAGAGAAGGGCACTCCAAGAAGCCCGACTGGATCATCCTCGACTTCGCGCAGCACTGGCTTCCGCCCATCGCCGAGGAGCACAAGCCACGTACCTATCACCGCCACAGCACCTTCTCGTATTTCGTCCGAGTGTCTGACCGACCGTCTCCGTGGCAAGTGCAGGTGCCGTGCGCGGTGTTCCTGATCTTCCCTGCGGCCTGCGTCGCGTTCGTGGGCCCAAAGGAGCTCAACGACGCGCACCCGCCATCCGCGGCGGAGGACTTCACCGTTCCGCCGCCGCGGATCCCTTCTCCGTCCTGTCTCGCATTCCGCGGCCACGAGGCTGAGTGGACCGCAGGGGGGTGGCAGCCCAACGCGTCCGGCATCTCCGACGTCGGCCGCATCTGGGAGACGACGCAGCGGTGCCCGCTCATCGTGTGCCGTTGCAGCCACGAGGTCGACGGCCCGCTCTGCCCCCTCCTGGGCGACCTCTACCGCAAGCCCGTCCTCCCCTCGGGCCTCCTGGCACCGTACGACGCAGCCGTTCGCGCCGTGGCTGCCGACGGCGAGGGGCGAGGACGACGATGAGGAGAGCGCGAGGCTCATGCGCTGGCTCGATGCCCAGCCCGAGCGCTCCGTGCTCTACGTGGCGTTCGGGAGCGAGGCGCCGCTGACGCCGGCGCACGTCCGCGCGCTCGCGCTCGGGCTGGGCGCTCCGGGAGCCGGTCGGCAGCGAGCGGACGCAGCTCCTGGACGGGTTCAAGGGCCGCGTGGGCGGCCGCGGGGTGGTGCGCGTGCTCGCGCACGCCGCAGTGGGCGCCTTCATGACGCACGTTGGGTGGAGCTCCCTCATGGAGAGCTTCCTGTTCGGCCACCCGCTGGTGATGGTGCCCCTGTTCGCCGATCAGGGCCTCACCGCGCGCCTGATGACGGAGCGGCGGGTCGGCCTGGAGGTGCCGTGGGACGACTGCGGCAGCGAGTTCCGCGGCGAGGACGTCGCGAGGACCGTGCGGCGGGTGATGGTGGAGGAGGAAGGCAAGGAGTTCTCGCGCAACGCCAAGGGATTGCAGGAGGTTCTCTGGGACACAGCGACGCAGGAGCGCTACATCGATGAGCTGGTCGAGCACTTGCTGCGCCGCCGAGGAGATTATCAGGACGAAGATCAATGTATCCGTCCCAAGGGACTCGCTAAATTTTAGGTGTCTGAATTTTGGTTTTCTTCCGGGCAACAACTATTGCATATATCTTGTATTAAAATTGTAGCTTTAGTATGTTGTAATTTTTGGTTTCGAGAATAAAAAACTCATCAGACAAAATTATAAACCTGATAAAATCTGATTTGTGTTAGCACAAAAATAATTAACAAATTTACTATTTACAATTGTTTCTATAATCAAACAAGAATAGAAATTTGATATATTATGACATAAAAACAAATTACAAATAACAAAAGTAACAATTTACTTATGCTAGTTGGTGATAAAAGAGTGATGCATAAAATCATCTTAAAATTCAAGCACATGATAGGCTGAAACATTGAAGAATTGTTTTATCAAATTTTTCAGGTGACGAACAGTGGCTATCGGGTGTCAATTTGACTGTCACTGCTCAGCTACTATAGTTCTCCTTCAACTTCCCTTTCTTCTTCCTCGTAGCGAAAACCACTCTCCATTATGGCTCCTCCACCGATCGTTGGCCGCCTCCCATCCTCAACGGTGTCCCCGCCGGCAAGCCTATCCCTGCTGCTCTCTTCGTCGTGTTAACCTGATGTCATCGGGCCATCGGCATGACTCCCATGTCCTTCCTTGACTCAATCGCCATCTCCCGCCACTCGTGGCCAGCGGTAGCCCCGTCGCTAAGCCCCCACACCCGTCTCCTTCGCCTGGCCGACCTTCGTAAATTAAGTTTTAGAGGTGGTTGGATTTCGGTTCACCTTGAGAAATTGATTTCTAGGGACGGCTCGATATCCCAATTCTTTTGGGCTCTACTTGTTCCCCCTCTTCCCATCGCCCGACAGTGGGAGCAATAGCGGTCGGCATCCTTGGCTTGGTTGGAAAATGCGGGGATACCTTGGTTGTGGCGGCGAGTAAGGATATGGGCATGTAAGGGTTACTTCTCTTTGGAACAAGGGCTATGAGAGAGGAATTAATGCTGGTTAAATCAATGGAGTTGTCACTGAAGTCTTTGAAGAGCCCGAGAAAATCTTGCTTGATAATGGGTCATCACTTCTTGATGAATAACCCATTGTAGCCATCAGGGCCTGGGGCATGACTCTTACGGATGGAAGATTTGACAGAATCTATTTTAGCTTCATTGAAATCATCAGCCAAGAAATCCAACTGGTGGTTTTGCAGGAAAAAACCAAGGTTATAGGAGATACCACTGAATTGGCTCAAAACCATTCTGCTCTTGAAAGCATCCCAAAGCAAGCCTGCCTTTTGTTCATGATCTATCACTAGAATGCCATCCTGAGTAGTGATGCTGGAAATAGAGTTTGTGTTGTGGGCCAAGGTGGCCATTGCTTGAAAGTAATTGTATTCATCTCATCTCCCAACTTAACCCATCTAGTGGTATTTCTCTGTTTCAAAGAAAATTCTCTTAGATTCAAGAAGTCTGTTAATGTGATCTTTAGTTGGAGTTCTAAAGGCCCTTTCTAGCCAAGAGAGGGGTCTTTGGTCTTCAAAACCATCAAGTAGTAACAAGACCCAGTAGGAGTTGTGGAGGGCTTTGCTAAGGCCTTGGAAACTTTTTCTCCAATTTTTAAAACCAGCCATAGCCTATTTGAATTTGGCAGACAGGGTTTAGCTGCATTGGCAAAAAAAAGGCTGTGCTGTTCCAATGAAGGTCCACAACTTTTAGAAAATCATCATGGTTTACCTAGTAATTCTCAAATCTGAACAAGGAGGATCTGGGAATGCTGCTGCCAATGTTGATGACGATATACATGACATAATTAAAGAAGTCTATGAAGCAAATTTAGGTTATGGTAGCAAGACCTATGCATCGTATGAAGGTTTCATGACCACTCGAGTTCATCCTGCAACATTTCTATTAGATTGTACAATATAATCAAATTGGCAAAATAAGGACGGACACATTGTAGTCGAAATATTAGAGCATCTTCGGGAGCTCCACAATACTATTTCTCCAATAAGATGATAATGAGGGTGGTTTAGTATTATGTTTTGGTTTATTGGGGAGATGCTAGATTACCAATAATCTCTGCCCCCATTGCGCTGCCTGTCAGATTACAATTTATGTATTTTTCTTTTTTTTTCTTTTCAACGCATCTTCTCCCACTGCGTCCACCATGGCCACCTCGGCCCCCAATCCGGACCCCCGGCGTGGCGGCCCCGATCCCCGTCTCGCCATCACCGTCCCTGGCCCCGGCTCGAGTCCCCTGATGGGGCGCGGGTTGGCTCCAGCGCAGAGGATGGCGCAGTGCGGCGTGCAGGCTCAGCAGGCGTGGCGCGTGGGCCTGGCAAAAGTAAAAGTTAGTCCAAATGGTCATGTTGATCATTAAACGCAAAAAAGCCAAACTAAATGGTCCACAGGGTCTATTTTCCTTAAGGGGTGGTCTCATACCACTAGAAAACCATCCCAAGTTGTAATCCGAAAGTTCCCCATGAGTTTAGAGGAGTTCGGATCAGAACTATAAAAACTGGGCTCGGGCATGGAACGTTGGAACTTTCGACGAGAGTCAAAAGTTTAGATAGTTCTGACCCTTGAAGCATACGATAGTTTCAACGAGAGTTCGGATTGGGGAAGTTTTGGACACGTCGGAACTTCCAGACACCTTGAGTTCAAATGTAACCTCCCCTGATCTTTTTTCCTGTCAACGGGATGCCAATGAATAACATCATGGGAATAACAAAATTCCAATGCTATGCTCGCAGCAAATGCAAAGTCGGCATTTCCGTCACATTTTTTAGGCAGAGATAAGAGCTTGACAGAAAATAAAAGAAACAGAGCTAAGCTACCCCAAGAACAATAATATCAACTTCCCTGATCGTCAAAAATATAAATCCCCTAGCCATAAGCCGGCTGCTGCGGATTTTTTATTTGAGAAAAGGCTCACCTGTTCTTCTCCGTTTTCTTCTCCCCACACTCACGAAGAGAAGAAAGAGGAAAAGAAGAGTTGAGCCTTTTCCCCCACTAAAAATTCCGTCGGAACCAGCTCGTGGCCAGCGTGGAGGCCACATCGTCGGCAAACGGGTCGGGATGAGCCCACTTGGACGGCTGTCAAGGCTAAGCCCATTTGGACATGCGTCGTAACCAAAGCCAAGTTCTTGTAGGCAGGTGGGCATTTTAGGAGTTTGAGCTGTAACTAAGTTTAAGAGCGCCAGTGCATTTTACTTGGAACCAAATTATGAGACGACTTATTCGGACAATGAAAGATTTATATAACACTAAAAAGGGCTGAATAAGAATCTTATTTGTAGCGCTGCAAATAGTCCACAAGCTCATGCACGTACTGCTCTTGCTTTGCCCTGTCGCCGACCACCCTCTGCATCTCCCTGGCATTGCGAGCGAGCACCCCGCCCTCATCCTCCGCCATCACACGCCGCACCGCCGCCGCGACGTCGTCCCTACGGAACGATCCATCAGCGTCGTTCCTCGGCACATCGATGCCGACCCGGCTCGCCGCCATGGCTCTCGCGATGAGGCCCTGGTCCGCTATGAACGGCAGCATCACCAGCGGGAGGCCGAACCGGAAGAGGCTCTCCACGGTGGAGCCCCAGCCGCAGTGCGTCAGGAACGCGCCCAGTCAGGAACGCGCCCACCGCGGCGTGCGCCAGCACGCGCACCTGCGGCACCCACCCGGCGCGCACCACCCCGCGCCCCGCCACGCGGGCCTCGAAACCGTCCGGCAGCAGCGCGCCGGAGTGGACGACAGGCCGCCGGACCGCCCAGAGGAAGCGCGCGCCGGAGAGCTCCAGCCCGAGCGCCAGCTCACGGACCTGGTCCGCCGTCACCGGCGCCTCGCTCCCGAGCGCCACGTAGATGACGGACCGCTTGGGCTGCTTGTCCAGCCACCGCACGGCGTCAGAGAAGGACCCGTCGTCGTCACCGCCCCGGGCGCCGTCGTCGTCATCGTCCTCGGGCATGAGGAGGCCCGCGGGGACGACGGGCTTGCCGAAGAGGTCTGTGACGAGCGGGAACAAACGCGGCTCCGCCTCGGGGCAGCTGCGGTGGACGATGAGGCGGCAGCTCGTGTGGTGCAGCTGCCAGAAGCGGTCCGCGTTGGACACGCCGGAGGCGTTGGGCCGGAACGCGGCGGCGATCCACTCCGCCTCGTGGCGGCGGAAGGACATGGTGGTCGGGAACGGTATCCACGGCGGCTGGACCATGAAGTCCTCCGTCGTTGTGCGTGGTTGCGCCTCGTTTTGCTGCTTCGGGCCGACGTAGGCCAAGAAGCCTACCGGTAAGATGAGCAACATGGCGCACGCGATCTTGCGGCGGCGGGGCAGACAAGAAGGAAATTAAAATTAAGAAAACTAATTAATACTCACTTTTAATTAGCACATGCTACCGAAATATATATATCACCTTGTGCTCTTCAGCGATTGGCCAAATCCAGCTTTGAGCGAAGTCGAGGATGATCCAGTCAGGCTTCCTCGAGAACGCGGCCGCCTCGGCCTCGCCGGCGGCGGCAGCACAGCCCTCGGCGACGAGGCGCTCGAACGGCGCGGCGAGACCGTCGAACGCCTTCTTGAGGAGCTCGACCTTCTCCGGCGGGACGTCGGCCGTTGACTCGGCGCCTTCGGGGATTCCCTCGACCTCCGGCAGGTCCAGCTTGATGACGCGTAGACGCGCTGCGAGCTCCGGCGGGACTGAGCCCAGCCTGGCCGCGTTCCTCGGCGTGGAGACGAAGGTGACGTCGTGGCCGCGCCGTGCCAGCCGCTTGGAGAGATCCAGGAATGGGATCATGTGGCCGAAGGCCAGCCATGGAAACACGACGATGTGGAGAGCTTCTTGGGTGTCCTCCATGGCCAGCCACCAGATAGCTTATTAGCTTGACAGTGCAGATGAAATAATGGTACGGTAGCAGTAACACCCTGATATGATATGAAAGCATGACAGCAAAAGTTTCTTCGACTCAGATTATTTGATGATATAAAATGGTACATTGTGATCCACGCGTATGTGTCTATATATATGTTAAGTTTCATTCAATCGATCTTTGGCTTCTGGTTTGATGGGAATCACCCTACTATTTGCGGGCTTGCTGACGCTTCTGCTTGGGCCATTATATTTTAAACCATGCTTCAATCACTACATTTTTAAACAATTTGTTCCCGATTTATGTATGTAGTACAATAGGCGATGTGAGGCTTGATGAATTATATAATTTGTGGTGTGGAATCTATATCCAAATTGGTGTTAAAAGCTATTGTGTAAATTTCACAAACTCCCCAGCATTTGAGGATCACAGTAACAAACAGATCAACTACTGTGTCCTTTTTTTTTGACCGGGGAATCACCTACCTATTTTTTTTTTTTTTTGCTTTTCCATTAAATGAAAGAATGATATGCATTGCAATAAAAGGGAAAAACAAATTGTGTCCATTTATTAGAAGGCACACCAATAATCAGGGTTGTTGCCTAAACCAACCACTTTTCTTTTTTACTTTGAACCGCTGCATACGTCAGCAGGTGCACATGGTGTCAACCTCACCGTTTCTCCATACCACATCAGCCGCGTCACTAAATTGTAAGCAAGAATAGTGAGGTTGGCATGTGTAGGCTTAAAATGTTCAATATATGGTTTGGTTTGTAAGACAACTACTAATAGTATTTATTTGGATGTATAGGGCTAATTGTTAGCCAACTAATATGTATCTCTAGTCTAACCTATCAAAACAGAGGACTAATATGTCGACCTATTTTTTTATTAGCCAAGTCTCTAGCTAGTTGGTGGTTGGCCAACCTCAGCTAATTGGGCTAATTTTTAGCCCTAACTAGCCCAAGCCGATCCAAATAGACCTTGAGTATAATGTAGATCAACTGATGGCAAGGGTGAGAACGAGCACGAGCTAGATCTTTTTGGGATCAGTTTGCATTTTATATCATTTGCTTACTCCCTGTCCCCGATCACACATACAAAAAAAAATCATCTAGGTTTTTGTTTTAAGTCATCTTATTTTAACTTTGATATAGATTAACAACATAACATTGGATTACTAAAATTTTTATAAATCACGCTTTTATTAGACACAGCTCTTTGTGTAAGATAATATATTTTTATAGCTATTTGCTAGTTATTAAGAGTCAAATGTCCGTGGGACAAACCTATATGGATTTATTTGTACAATGGAAGGCTCTATATTTGTGATGAGAGGAAATTGTGGAGATGTTAACTTTCAGGGGATTATATTTGTGATTGTTCAGGAGATTTATAATTTTTATCAAGGAAGTTGATATTATTGTTAGCTCATCTCTGTTTCTTCTATTTTCTGTCAATCTCTGCCTCAAAAATGTGAGGAACACCAAATTTGCAATTGCTACGAGGACGACATTGGCATTTTGTTTTTCCCGTGATGTTATTCATCGCATACCTGTTTGGATCCTCTAAATTAGGCTAAATTGGACTTGCTTTTTTCATCCATCTTGTTTGGACGGACCATGAATTGGAAAGCAATATTCTGTGCTTTTCCACGATCCGAATCGGCAGCCTACTTGAGATTATTCAGGGCCTAAAAATATTTCATTATTGTCCGAATAATGTTGCCTCTAATATTTTGGTTCTAATAGAATTCAGTATAAATTGATGAACATTTGTTATGAAATACTTGCGCCCTTGTTCAAAAAATTCATTTGTTTTCTTGGTTGGCATATCCTCAATCGTAGTCAGACTCCAAATGCGGTCCTAAGTCCTTTTCAACGCCTGGGTCTAACTGAGGCTGTCCTGGCCGCCACTGGTCCCCTTCCCCCTCCGACAACTCGCTGGAGGTTGGAGGGAGCGGGGATCCATCACTCTAATAAGTTTTTCAGTAGATCGAGTCTTATTAGGGGTTAGCGTCTCTCCATGAAGTTTTTTTTTGGTATTGGGGATTTGTCTCCTCCTCCTTTTCGACGATGGCGAGGATGTAGAGTAGATTTGGTTTCTCCATGGTGACTCTGATGAAGATGAGGGCGACAACTACGATGTCAGCAACTTCCTCGGCATGATGACATAGAGAATTAGGTTTGCGGATGGCGACATCAAGGCAGAGATGATATTGCGGCCATGAAATAATTTTCTTTGGTTTTTTCTCTATTTTGTTGTGGTTAAATCTAACCACGATGAAGGACTAATGAGAACAAGTATGTCCCTCAAGCCGATCACTGAAGTTGAGTTGGGAAGACTTAAATTAGTTTTCCTTATTCTTCAGTGGTGGCAGATGGAAGAATGAAGACAAAAAAAAAAAGAAGCTTATGCTCAACTCCATCTAGAGAAATGTTGACCGCTATTTGTTGGGCATTCTCAAGCCTTTTGCCGAGCGTTTGCCTTTATGATCATCCATATAATTCGTCATATAGGTTTGAGTTTGAGATTTTTGAGCTATATGAAGCGTGAATACAATATAGATGTAGAACAGTTTCTGGGTACACGTATTGTATTCTAGAGTGCTTGTAACCTGATAACATACACAGCTATGTTTTAATATAATTCTTCTTTCGTGTTAAAAAAAATCTTTGATTGTTGTCTTATCTGAATTTTCGGAAAAACAATACTCTCTCTATTTTGAAGTATACAGGGCGAAGCATCAGTGGTACGAGAACGAGCTCTTGGAACGTTTCCAGATCTATTACCAAGACCCGGTTGTGCAATTTACCAAGATTTACTGTATTTTACTTAGGGCATTTCCAAGAGTACATAATTTTTTTTTCGTAAAAACATAAAATTTTACAACTCCTAAAAAAATATTAGAAGAAATAAAGAAGGCTATCTCCAGGAGTTTTTAATAATCCACTCCTAAAATATAGACGTCAATTTTACATCAGAAATCTTATACTATTTCTAAATTATCATAACCACTTTTATATATTCTCTCTTGTACATTTGCATCAGAAACCCTTTTGTACTTTTTGTTTTTTCCACGCCCTTCCATCTTTAGACTGGCTGACAAACACGCACGGGAGAAAAAAGATACGTGCGACTCAGAAGCGCGTAACTTCCGACAAACACGCGCGGGAGAAAAGACGATACGCGACTCAGAAGCACGTAACTTTACGTGGAACGGGTGACTTTTTTCCAAGTTCTAAAAGATTAGGACGATGGATTACAAGCTGTTGGAGAAAAGTTTTTTCTTATCTTGCTAAAACCAAGGATTAGGAAAGAATTTAGGAACTCTCGGAGATGCTCTTACCAACGGAGCTCTTCTACCATATTTGTATCCACAAGTCCGATAGTCATTAATTATCCCAAATTTCTCAAAGAAAGTAAGCGATAACTTGATCCGATTGAATGCCCACGCATAACATCAGGGGAATAACAAAATGCCAATGCCATGCTTGTAGCAAATGAAAAGTCGGCGTTCCTCACATTTGAGGCAGAGATCGACAGAAAATAGAAACAAAGCTGAGCTACCCTGAGAACAATAATATCAACTTCTCCGATCAAAAATATAAACACCCTGAATAATCACAAATATTCCCATGAACGTTAACATCTGAACACTTTCCTCTCATCACAATCCTTCCATCATAAATATAAACCCATATAGGTTTGTCCTATGAACATTTTACTCTCAACCAATAAATATCTATAAAAATATGTTATCTTAGAGTAAATAAAGAGTGATATCTACATAAAGGTATGTTTTATAAGAAATTTCATATCATCAATGTTATGTTCATTAAGTTTTGATAGCGATGATGGTCAAAGTCAAGAGAGGTTTACTTAAATGACAAACCTTGATTAAATTATATCTATGACCGGGAGTAAGCAAATGATATAAAATGCAAAAGATATTTTGTGAAAAGAGGCGTCACAAGCATGAGGCGTAGAACCCACCAATTCAGATAATAACATAAAGCCAATCCCTAGTACAACACAAAACACAAGATTTCACCAGAACCAAGGCAAAGGGAACATTTCCCGACACCGTACTCGTCAAGTCAAGCAACAAATTCGAAGCATTCGTTCCACCCAACAGGGACTAATTTGATCACGGTTGACCCATTTTTCAACTTCTCACCAGAGTCTGGTTCAGTCCCAAGAACTCATACTCTGACCACCACCATAGCCGCTGCTGCTGCCGCTGCCGCCATAGCCACCACCGTATCCTGATGATCCCCCATATCCACCACCACCGCCACCTCCACCACTGCCCCTATCTCGCCGGAAATCACGGCCACCAAATCTGGCACCGCCACCTTGTCTGCGGTTTCTACCACCTCCGCCTCCGTAGCCTGAACGGGCAGCGCATCTGTCCGAGCCACTTAGGAACCTCCTGGTTGGCCTCTCTCATGAGATCGCTCAACGGCCTTGCAAGCGTAGTGTTGCTCTCGTTGAAGAATGCAGTCGCCAGACCAGATTTCCCAGCACGTCCGGTCCTTCCAATCCGATGAACATAATCATCTATATCATTAGGGAGGTCAAAATTAATCACATGGGCAACATGTGGTATGTCAAGACCACGAGCAGCAACATCAGTCGCCACAAGGATGGGAGTTGCTCCACTCTTGAAGGACCTAAGAGCATGCTCCCTTTCCTGCATAAAGAACAAACAGTAATATGGTCAACCACATATCAAGGAATCTCAAACATTAGGAGTACATAATAGTCACATCATTAAAGCAATAGCAATAAAAATTCAGCAGTCCATGTGGGTGAAAAGTGAATCTATTTTCTGAATATGCAACTCATTATCTTTCTACTCATGAATTGTACTCGAACGATTAACTCTCCAGGTCCAGGAGCACCAAAGAAGAAAACAGTGATTTTTCAGCAAATGAAATAACAGCGCCAGATGTGTTCTTTTGTATTCCAATTGCTAGATGTAATCAACACCCTAATAACACTCTCCAATAAAAATAATAATTTAAATTTCAAATGTACACATCAATGGCACCTTTTAACGTACTGAAGAAACAGAAAAAAATGCAAACTTTAGAGTTTGAGTTTTATTAATTGGATGCCCAGATTTTGATTTTTGAGCTTTATTCATTTAGCAGATACACAATAACGTAAAAAAAAACATAGGTAACAAAATTGCTTCTGATATATGTACTCTTTTCTAATGATATACTAGCGTTAATAACAAATCCAATTGCACAATTGATTACTCATATTATTATCTTACGAAGATACTAAGTGATTAAAATAAATCCAATTTGTGCTGTACACTATTATATCTTAAGCATGCACATGCGCTATTGGTTGCAATGTAAAAAAGCATGCAAGGTGGTCAAACCATGAAACCTACAACCTACCTGTTGTGTCCTGTCTCCATGAATGCTAGTTGCAGGGAATCCATTTCTAAAAAGCCAGTCCTCCAGAGCATCAGCACCCCTCTTTGTCTCCACAAAGACCAAAGTAAGAGCATGCTGCATCAAACAAAAAAAAAGATAAAGTGCCATGAAAACTGTGAACAAGTTAGGAAATAATAATATACAAAATAGTATGATATAACCATTAAGTTTGATAGGTAACTTCAACCTAATCATGTTCAACCTATAACATAACAACAAATCCTGAAAAATATAGTACCTTTCCATGTGTCTCATTAGCCTTTTGTGCATGAAGAAGGTCCATAAGGTAGCTTCGTTTGTCTGAATCAAGGACAAACTCCACCCTCTGAGCAATCAAATCGGTGCTTGAACCAACTCTCCCAACAGCAAGAAAGATGTAATCAGCAAGGAAATCCGCAGCCATCCTCTGCATAACAATATATGAAATATTCAGCACACAATTCCTATTCTACAGCGAATAACTTGTGATAAAGATCCTATAATAGCAGAAATTAAACAGTCTCTAATGAGTAATGACAGTAAAATTTCTCTTTCCACAAAATGCTTTGGCAAACACCACTATAAAGTAACCAAGTCCATATGAAAAAACTCGACCTGCAGGGGGTAACCAAGTTCATATAATCCCCGTATTTGAGGCATGACCATCATACCATTTCCCGTTCCATCAATTAACTGTGTTGCACATATCCAAGAGAAAATAATGCATGATAATACTAAAGAAGTTTTGGAAGTACATAGGAGAGGTAAATAAGGACAAATGGTACGCTCATTTTCTTTACAGCTTCTTCATAACAAAATTTCCGTAGGAAATGAAAAGGAACACAAATATTTTCAGCAAAAAGCCTACATTACATGGTGACCCTTGCATAGTTGTGAAACTCAGCAGTATTGCAATGCAAACAGTCTCCATAGCTCTAAAACAATTAGTCAGACCCTTGTTCAAAAAACACACTATGCCAGAAATAGAAAAAATAGGGTCCGTCTTCCATATTTTTCGATCGAACAAGATGCCTGACGAGTGGATGAGAAGTATATTGGTACCGATCTACAAGAATAAAGGGGATATTCAAAGTTGTACTAACTACCGGGGAATTAAGTTGATGAGCCATACTATGAAGCTATGGGAGAGAGTTATCGAGCATCGCTGGAGAGCAATAACGCGGGTCTCTATGAACCAATTTGGTTTCAGGCCCGGAAGGTCAACCATGGAAGCTATTTTCTTAATAAGACAAGTTATGGAATGGTATAGGGAGAAGAAGGACCTACACATGGTTTTTATTGACTTGGAGAAGGCTTATGATAAAATATCAAGGAATGTTATGTGGTGGGCTTTGGACAAACATAAAGTCCCAACGAAGTACGTCGGGCTCATTAAGGACATGTACAACAATGTTGTGACTAGTGTTCGAACAAGTGATGGAGACACGGATGACTTCCCGATTATGATAGAACAAGTGTTCGAACAAGCTTTGAGCCCTTATCTGTTTGCCTTAGTGATGGATGAGGTCACAAGGGACATACAAGGGGGCATCCCTTGGTGTATGCTTTTCGTGGACGATGTAGTGCTAGTTGATGAAAGCCGGACAGGAGTGAATCAGAAACTGGAGTTATGGCGGGAGACTTTGGAGTCCATAGGTTTTAGACTCAGTAGAACTAAAATTGAGTATATGAGATGTGACTTCGGCACTACTACTCGGGAGGAGGAAGATATTAGTTTGGAAGGTTAAGTAGTGCCTGGGAAGGATACATTTCGATATTTAGGATCAATGCTACAGAGAGACGGGGATATTGATTAAGATGTTAGCCATAGAATCAAAGCAGGGTGGATGAAGTGGAGCCAAGCATCTGGTGTCCTATGTGACAAAAGGGTACCACAAAAGCTCAAAGGCACGTTTTATAGGACGGCGATTAGACCTGCTATGTTGTATGGTGCAGAATGTTGACCTACGAAAAGACATGTTCAACAGATAAGTGTCGCGGAAATGCGTATGTTGCGTTGGATTTGCGGTCATACAAGAAGGGATCGAGTTCGGAACGATGATATACGTGATAGATTAGGGGTAGCACCAATTGAAGAAAAGCTTGTCCAACACCGGTTGAGATGGTTTGGACATGTCCAACGGAGACCTCCAGAGACACCGGTGCGTAGTGGAATTCTAAGCCAGGATAGTAACGTGAAGAGAGGCAGAGGAAGACCGAAGTTGACTTGGGTAGAGGCAATAAAAGGAGACTTGAAAGGATGGAATATACCCAAAGACTTAGCCTTAGATAGGAGTGGTTGGAAAACAACTATTCACGTGCCTGAACCTTGATTGCTTCTGCTGGGTTTCAACTCTAGCCTACCCCAACTTGTTTGGGACTTAAATGCTTTGTTGTTGTTGTTGTTGTTGTTATTCCATAAATTAATAATTTTCTGATCAAACCATGATTGATTGCAAGAATTGAACGCAATAGAACTGACCATAAACACATTTTTTTGTGTATCAAGTACACAATCATGGTGATGAAGAAAACCACAAGATAAACGACTACACATGCACTCATACAGTGTAGGCACTGCATATCCGTTGGTTGCTTCAAGTGTAAGAAACCCCACTAGAGTGACAATACACACAGAATACATGACATTTACTTTAAGGGTGGAAAGAGAACAGGAAAGAAACAAACCTGTATCTCTTTTGGGAATGTCGCACTAAACAACATTGTCTGCCTCTCACCACGTTGAGGCATGTCCATGCCCTCAACAATTTTACGTATCTGTGGCTCGAAACCCATATCAAGCATCCGATCAGCTTCATCGAGAGCTAAATACCTTATCATTTGCAGTGAGACTCTAGCCCTCTCCAACAGATCCATTAAGCGACCAGGAGTTGCCACCAGGATTTCCACACCTCTCTCTAACTCCCTCAGCTGCAATATTTCAAGAAACACATTATAAACAAAGATGATTTCTCATTGCATTAGTATAGACCAAAAATCTATAACCCAATGACACCACAACATTCTGATACATAAGAAAAAATAATGATGCAACTAGTGATTCAAGACATGTTTGCTTTCATATCCAGAGATCTATATACTTGATGTGGCATGGAGACTAGCAAAAGAATACTTCATTCTATTTTTGTTACACTTGAACAACCAATGTAGACTCTCCAATAGCAGTATGAGAGTCAACGCACCTTTTCCTTGCGGTACAATACAACTACAATATCTTACATTAATTGCCATGTACCACTTCATTCTTACAGTAGAAACGAATGTAAAAAAAAAAGTTTATGGCAATAGATATTGTTAAAATTCCAAACTGAAAAAAAAAACATCGATAATTTAAACTGGAAAGAGCCACAATAACTACCAAACAAAAAATATGTGAAGAGATATGCAGCAATTAAAATACCAGGAATCACAATAGAAACACATCATCACAAAACGGGTACCTGGTTAGTTATTGGTGCACCACCATATGCAACCACAACTCTGACACCAGTCTGGTATGCAAACTTCCTTGCTTCTTCATGGATCTAAGGCATTAATCGTTAGTCGTTACAAGAAAAACAATCAAAATTAAAAAGATCTACATATATTACTACTGACTAAATGTTTATTGGTTTGACATACTTGGACCGAAAGCTCACGAGTGGGTGATAAGATCAGAGCCAGAGGACAAGCAGTCCTTGTACTCCGTGACCTCTGTTGTGGCCTTGTTGACTTTAAGATGCCACTGATGATTGGGAAACAGAATGCAGCAGTTTTTCCAGATCCAGTCTGTGCGCAAGCCATGAGATCCCGCCCAGCAATGGAGATTGGGATGGCATAACGCTGCACTGGTGTTGGTTTCACATACTTGCACCTCCGGATATTCTCATTCAATGCGTCACCCAAATCAATCTCTGCAAATGTGTTGACTGGTGCAGGCACATCATGGCCACTGGTCTCAACAGGGATGTCTTCATAGGCATCAAAATTGATGCCAGTATTCTCCTGGCCCTCGAAGTCAACTTCTTCAGCCTCGGCTTTGGCAAAAGGATCAGGCTCACGGTCTCTGCGGTCCCAACCCCCAGGACGGGAGTTCCAGGCACCACGGCCCTCCGCCCCGCCGCCACCACCACCACCATAACCCTGGCGAGGAGCACCAACGCTGCCACCACCACCACTACCATTCACAATGCCAGCCCAGCGAGGACCACCAACAGCAGCGCCCTGACCAGAAGGTTGTGCAACAGCCGAGGGCAGTGGTCCACCTTGTGCCGGTGCTACTAAGCCCGCTTGGGTGTCAAAGCTGGCACCAGCTGGACGGCCACGGAGGTGAGGAGGCACGTAAGAGCTGCGCGTGGGGCGCGAGTTGCCATGAGTTGCAACAGAGCCGTTTGCAGCAGCAGCAGCAGTCGCGGGCGCCGATTCCTCGGCGTTCGCAACTGAGTCAGCCCATGAAGATCGCATAATTAGCACGAGTCACTTGATGGAGATGCCCCGCTCGCAGATTTAGCCTGAAACATATTTTCGACGCAAATTATAGCTAAAGGGCAAGCGAACCGCAGAAAACAAATTAGTAGAATTTAGCCAATAAAAACAGTACAGAAATCTAAAATCCAGTATGATTTTTGCGCTTGAGGCAAGCAGGGGCGGAATCAGTAAAGGACTTGTTTATACCGCTATACACCCGATAATTTTTGCGAAACAAATCTAAGCCAGTAGGCGCGATACAAATATACACCAGTACTAGATCAGATCCGAATACAAATAGCCAAATAGCTGAAGTTAGGGTTTGGGTGCTCGTTTCGCACGGCAGGAAGGGAAGAGAACGGGTAGGCATACCTAGTGGTTGCTCTTTGGCGGCGAAGGGACCGGCGAAGACCTGGGAATCTGCGTAGGAGGCGGCGGCGGCGGCGGCGGCGTCGCCCAGTCGTTGCCACGAGGGAGAGGAACTTGTTGCAGGTACGGGGTGAACGGGAGAAGAAAAGCGAGACAGCGGTGATCGAAGGGGACTCGCTACCTATCTTGTGGAAGTATTCAATCCAGCGGCAGCCCAGCGTAAATATATAACAGGCCCAGAACGGCCCACGAATAATATGCAGCCTCGAGAGTCTCTGTGCAACATCGGGAGACAGACTTTCAGCCCATCATCACGTGACATGGTAGCATTTTTTTTTGAGCTTTCGCTGACAACGGACCGACGCTCGTGTTAGCTTTTCCCTTTGTTACATGCGGGCCATGCTAGCGCCCGGACTTGCGCCCCGCACCTCCTCCTGTTGGCTGTGGCTGCCGGGAGAGTAGGTGCGTGGGTCCGTCCGCGCATACCCTAATGCAAAACAGAGAAAGCACAGTACACGTGGCAGTGACCAATGCGAGATAGAGACCGAGGGATAGCACAGCGTGCACACCCATGTGTTAACCTCGGCTACATGCTCTATTATGGGGCCCAATGGTGGTGCAGGGGTGTCTGCTGGCCCACTTTACATTTACGGGAGTGCTCGGCCTTTTGGCACTGATCGTCTGTTGCGTGCACGCCCGACTATTGGAGCTGCTCGTATGACAGAGATAGGCAGCGTTGTATGGGTGCGTGCAGCGCATGCATGTTCGCGAGTCAGAGTGCGCTGCAATATATGCAACATATAGATAAAATACTTACAACATACGTCTAAAATAGGTGAAACATACACTTGCAACATACGTGTATAGCTACTGCAACATCTAAATAAAAACATGCAACATCCAAATGAAACAACAGAAACATTTAGAAACAGTGTTCGCCTAAATGAAACGGCCAATAAACGGTAAACGGTGGTAAACTGTTTTGTTTAGGGGGTAAACAGAAATTAAACGGTTGACCGTTTAAACGGTCTAAACGGCCTAAACAGAACGGAGATAAACAGCATTAAACGGACTAAACAGTTGTTTAAACGACTGTTTAGACGAACACGAGGTAAATCTAGTTCAGTTTTATATGGATAAATTTGTATACTTAAATTTAGTATATTTATAAATGTGTACACTTGATATGTTACATGCATAAATATCTATATTTGGTTTTTTTCACATGCATAAATATATATACATACCAAAATAATTGATTTTTACTCGGATAAATATGTATAAATGCTAGAATACTTGATTTTTTTACATACACATATATAATTATATGTATATTTTTTTAAAGTACAAAACCGTTTAGACTGTTTAACTTTGTTTAAACACTGTGTAAACAGGTTAAATGTTAAAAGAATGACGGCCGTGTAAAGATCGTTTACCGTTTAGGAAAACATTGTTTGGAAAACACACTTGCAACATACGTGTATAGCCACTGCAACATATGCAACATCTAGATGAAACACTTTCAACATATGTTTGAAAAAATAGAAACATTTGAAACATACACTTGCAACATACGTGTATAGCCATTGCAACATATGCAACACCAGATCTATTTTTGCAACATCTAGATGAAACATACGCAACATACATCTGAAGCGCATGAAACATATGGTTGTAACATGTGCTCCTTTAATTATTGCCGCCCAATGAAGGCTCGTTAATGCGGGTGCGGAGGAGCGCAGCGCGAGACGCGGGCTGCGCGCGACGCGAGTCATAGGCGGGGTGCGCGGCACGAGGCGGCTCTAGCGTGAGGCGCAGGGGCGCGAGACGGGTCCAGCGTGAGGCGATTCCATCCTGGTGGAAGCGTCTAGATTTTTTTAATAAAATGGAGAAGCCATGAGTTGGATCGGTCAGATCTGGTCTGTATGCTCAACAAAGATGCGCGTCCGGCCGGTCAGACGCTCGATAGAGAGCATTGCGGCTTTGTTATATGCCTAATATTATAAATATATAAGGCATACTTGATATAGGGCTAACTGCTCAGCTAAAGCTAATAGGTGGACTAATTTTTTAGCCAAAACTTTAACTAGTTGTTAGCCAACAACAACGAATTTAGGCTAATTTTCAGTCTCAACTGATAACTAGTCATATGTATAGCAAAATGTGTTCGTGCTTTGCAACGGAACCCAATACGTATACCAGACACAAGTTGTTCTAACTCGTATGAGTATGAGTTATGAGCCTATATCAAGATATGAAGGACGCAACCCAATACATCTTATAATCGAACTCTGTATTCATCATCGCTGGACGCGAGTTGTTCTGACTCGTATATGATCACGGGTCTTAGGTCTAGGGCATGTAAGATACATGGAGAGCGTGGGGATAGCTTGGGATGTAAAAAGAGTACCAAGGAAGAAACTTTTCACTTTTTGAATAGTTAGGAAGAGGTTAACGAAAAAATAGACAAAATTTTTTGGCTCTATAACTTCTTTGAAATTAACGGTACACCACATACACTTATAACACACGCACGTAAATCATATCTTGATGAGAATCTTCAAAAACTGGACCGACAAATTCTCGAGACGAGATTGATAAAGTCACCATAGACGTCTGCACATACGCTCACAACACATGCACATTCACTCCTATGAATGCACGCATGTAAATGCTGCCTCTATGAAAGCCGTTAAATCATGTAATATTCGCTCCCATGGAGAGCTGAATCCAGAACCCAAAGTGCTACTGAGGCTCTTGTAATCACTGAGCTACAGGCTCTTTCAGAGCTCTTTAATATATATATACTGTTTTGCTATAATACATATGGGTGCATCCTGTATATAGAATGCACCTAGGCCGGTGGGCGCACCAACTTGGAGCAACCAGCACGCCCAAGCAAATACATGCATGCATGGAAGTTTTTGTTGGTTCGAATCTTTGAAACAAATTTTCTTCTAAACCGTAACCCTGATTGACAAACCATTTGTTGCATCTGACTCAAAAAAATATTCTGAGCAAAACTAGATCCAATATGGATATATTTTTTATCCTTTAAGCGAGTTGCATGTCAATGTACTACCGATTGCAACTCTGTCTACCACCTAGTTGCAACTAGTTATAACTCTGTATATTATAAGCATCTGGTCACTATAATCACGTCAAGTTGCAATTCTGAGTTGCAATCAGTGCTAAATACGCTACAGCCAAGTTGCAATTGTGTTGTAAAAGTGCTTGCAACTCATAGTACAACATATTGTAAGTACATTTTTGAAAAAAAACTTCATCAAATACAGCCTTCATTGCAACCAGTGCTAAATACGTTACAGCCAAGTTGCAATTATGTTGTAGAAGTGCTTGCAACTCATAGTACAACATGTTGCAATTACGTATTTGAAAAAAAACTTCATCAAATACAACCTTCATTGCAACCAGTGTTAAATACACTACTGCGAAGTTGCAATTGTGTTGTAGAAGTGCTTGCAACTCATAGTACAACATATTGCAATTACGTATTTGAAAAAAAACTTCATCAAATACAGCCTTCATTGCAACCAGTGCTAAATACGCTACAGCCAAGTTGCAATTGTGTTGTAGAAGTGCTTGCAACTCATAGTACAACATATTACAATTACGTATTTGAAAAAAAAAACTTCATCAAATACAACCCTCATGGATCTCGTTGTGTTAAGCATATTTTTTCAACAACCTACTTCAAACAGATCTAAAATCAGATCTGTGGTTTAGAAGATATGGCATTTTTTCGTTTGGAATCAACAAAAGTTTCCCTGCATGTATGCTTCCTGGAGTGGTGAGTTGAGCTGTTAGGTGGCATCACGTAGTTGGTTGTCTCTATTTAGTTTTGCATGCAGAAGCGTGGACTTACCTCGTGCTCGCCGCGCTCCGCGCGTCTCGCGCTCGTGGTCGGGTGCATTTGCTGCGCAGAATGCATCCATGTGCATTTTAGCATCGTCATATATATATATAGGGATATATATAGGGAGAGTATATTCAGTAGCCAGCTACAAAATAAGTTATTCTGTAGCCACCTTTATTTACGATAATTTTATATACTAATTTACGATAATGTCAATACATATTTACGATAGTTGGGTTATTATAACACATGGGAATATAAATTATAAGACGTTTAACTTTTTTAACACCAAGTTTGACCACTCGTCTTATTCAAAAATTTGTGTAAAATATCACTTCTTTCGTCGTGGTTTGGTTTATTAATAAAAATTCTTCAAGAATGACTTAAATTTGACTATATTTGCATAAATTTTTTGAATAAGACGAGTGGTCAAACTTGGGGCCAAAAAAGTCAAACGTCTTATAATTTGGGATGGAGGGAGTATAACGTTATAGTAAACCATTTAGTAAGGAGTTACTATAATATCGTAAATTAATATAGTAATTATCGTAATTCAAAATAGCTACAGAATAAGTTATTTTGTAGCCTGCTACAGAGTAGTAGTTATATATATATATATATATATATATATATATATATATATATATATATATATATATTCCCCGTTCTAAATTATAAGTCGTTTTAACTTTACTGGTACATCCATTTTATTATATGTCTAAATGCATTGCATAATCGATATACTAAAAAAAAGTCAAAACGATTTATAGTTTGAAATAGAGGGAATATATGAAGTATAGATATCATATCCTGTCTTCTACTTTTATATAGCAAAACTCCACTAAAGATTCTACCTTATTCCACGTCGCCCCACGTATCGCTACATATAGTCCATCCGATCATACTCAGGAATCAAATCCATCCCTTAATCATCCACCACCTACACCGTTGTTCAATACGAGATGGAAAAAAACCGCAACAATTAATGGCATCCATCTCCTCCTGCACACCTCCGTACTCCCACCTGGCCCACTTTTTCAATAGAAGATGGAAAAAAAAGAAACCACGTCAATTTACACACGCATTCACCTCCACCACCGTATTGATGAGGATATCGTCATGCTGGACACACCGACGCCATGGTCTTCCTCAAGTTGCAATTCGTTTCCAACTCAGCTGCCACGTCGCTCTCAGATTCAGCAGACACGTCGTCACTGTTTCGGTCATAACTTTCTCATACGACATCGAAATGGGCCGTTCTTGGATGCGTTGGAAAGGGGACGACGACGCCGTCATTTTGGATCTGGTCCCAGCTCCAGAAGGTCCGTGGATCATTCTGTGTGACCACGGCAAGGTGTCACACACCTATTTGGGCCAACTTGGCCATGTATCATATCGGACCTTAAGCCCAAGTTGTGGGCGCCCAACCCCGGCCGTCCCCAACCCTAGGTCGAGCCTTAGACTATAAACACAGCCGCCGCCGCTGCTACACAATTAGGTTTTGTTTAGAGTTTAGTTTTCCATCGAGAAACCAATCGTTCATTGTAACTATGGTGACAATCCTTTTACAAAGTGATCCAGGGCCCCGTTCTTGATCTCCTCCATCGTGTCGATTAGTCCTTTGGAACCGAGTTCTAGAACCCTCTATTGATAATCGCGTCATTCATATTTGCAATATCGATTATGTGTTTTACCTTCTTGCTTGTGCTCTTCGATTTGCTTGCGAAAAAAGCCTTCTTGGCGAGGTCAATCAAGTTGTGCTTGGTTGATAACCAATGGAGCAAAGGTGTAACGGTTGCGGGTTCAATCGCTGGTCGATTTGAAGCCGGATCGCCAACGCCGAGATCTCCACAAATCGAACTTACCGCTACCTCTCGGAAGATCGGGCTGTACTCATCAATTGATATCGATATTTCGGGTTTACCATGAGGTATAATCTCGTTTGCCTTAGATTCATATTTGTTCATTACCTAGAGTCTACAAAAGCCCAAAAATATTTCAATTTCCGTTGTCCTATCACCCTTTGTGCCTTTCCAATTTCGCTTTTGATTCGTGTTGTTGAGTTTGTGTCCGTGGTCGAGTCTTGTTGTTTGGTTTAGGATTGTGTTCGTGGTCGTAGTTCAATCGCCTGCTGTTCTTTGTGATTTTTGTTTTCCGCCGCTATCCCATCCACCGCTCCCAAACAATAAGTCGAAGCCACCACATTACTCGACTTGCCCCGCTTAGCCGCCTTGTGTCACTTCTCCTTGCCAAGCAAAAAATATAGACAAAGTTGCCACCGCTCTTATTTTGCTCGCATTGCAGCCCTCCTTACATCATCAGCGAATACCTCTGCTTTGTTAGTCACAAAGTGACGATCCTGTGATCGGTGTTAGAGTTTCGGGACGCTTTGCCCTAATCGCCGCCGGCACCGTCTTTGTGCCTCCCGGAAAACATACCTTGAGATACCTTCGGAAAACAGTATAACTTTTCGCTCGTTTATCCGAAAAAATCTGAAATTTTTTTCAGCAGCTTCTTGACACCATTTAGGGCGACCCAAACTGGGCTTCGCCCTGTTTGGTTTCATCAAAATTGCCAAAAAAATCAGAAAATATAGAAAAAAAATTGTCAAAGTTTTTGCACGCTTTTTGAGAAACGTCTTTGAATTTCAGAGACCACATCCCACCTCAGCTGTAGGTGCCAATTTTTGTGGTTGCATCTTTTGTGATCCTTGTTCAGAGAAAAGTATAAAAAATAGTAAGAAAAAAAAAAATTTGTGTCCTACTAGTGCCTTTTGGAAAAATCCGAAAAAAAAATTTAGGAAAAAGGAGAAATCCGGGCTATTTGCTTGTTCTCATGAAGTTCTTTCGATCGTCCTTTGTTTTCACCTTGTTGCGCTTACGTCTCGACACGCCTTAGCCAAAGACCGATTTGTACTTTGATCCGGATTGAACAATCATTAATCTGCATTCGTTAATTGCTAATCCTTGCTTTGTCATATGTGTGCCTACCCATAGCTCCACATATTCTTCCATCACAAGACAGTTCATCTTGCAACTTTTACCCACGCCCACAAATGAGATTTCTTCGCCACTTTGGTTTTGCTCCTGCTTACGTTGGTAAGAATACTGAGCAAGACGGTGGTAAGCCGCTTGTGATTTTGCATTCCACTTTCACCACCATCACCACCACTTGTTTCCTTTTAGTTGATAGGGATAATACTTTGGTGTTGTCTTTTCTATCTTCTAACCATGGCGGAACTCCGACGGACTTCAATGAGTGCGTGTCAAGGGCGAGCTTGCAACGTTCATGACCGAACAACGCAATCTTATGACCGAGCCGACGCCAAGAACGTGAACAATCTCGTCACCCGCATTGAACAACGAGCAGCAACGCCCTCCACCTTATCGTGGCCGATGATGAAGATGCGGATGCTTTTGGTGATGAAGATGCGATATCTTGGCCGGTGGTGCCGTCCGCCGCCTCAACTTCAATCGTCATGGCATGGGAGGTAATAATCATGGTAATAATGATCCTTTTGCTAAAATTAAATTTAGTCTACCTCCTTTTCTTTGGTAATGTTGATCCGAGGCATATTTAGATTGGGAGCTTGTGTTCAACAAAAATTTGATTCTCATAATGTTCCTCCCGAGCATAGAGTTAGACTTGCTACTAGTGAGTTTACTAATTTTGCTTTGTTCGGTGGAGTGATCTTTGCAATGCTAATAATGTCAGTCTTTGTGCCTCAAACTTGGAATGTTTTAAAGCAACGTATGAAATCTCGTTTTGTTCCTCCTTATTACCAACGTGATTTACGTTTGAAACTACAAACTTTAAAACAAGGTGATAAAGGAGTAGAAGCATACTATCAAGAATTGCTTATTGGTTTAGCACGTTGTGGTATAAACGAAGATGATAATGATGCTAGTGCTAGATTTTTTGGTGGTTTAAACCATGATATACGTAACATACTTGATTACAAAGAATGGCGCAATTTTTCCCAATTGTATCATCTTGCTATTAAGGCGTAGCGAGAAGTACAGGGGCGCAAACAACACCAAATTTTCTTTCAGTCTAACAATGGGAGGAATTTTCAGAGCGTTCCGAGCCGGAGACGACCAAGCTTCTGTTGCACCACAGCCATCTACACCTCTATTTTCTTCCGGGGTAAGTAAATTGTCTAATGTGCGCTTTCCACAATGAAGAAAGGTGCCACTCAAGGTGCTTCTACTAGCTCCTCCTCGTCCGACTCTAAAATAATTTGCCTCCGATGCAAAAAGCATGGGACATGTCATGAAGGATTGCCCCAGGTCGTCGGCGCTTTCATTGCTACCGAGGATGGATATGTAAGTGCTAGTGATGTTGAAGATGATTTAGCCATTGTCGCTAACATTGATGCGAGATCCCACCGAGGCGATCAAGACAAGGAGGCCATCACAATTGACTCAGAGGCTCGCCATGCATGACTACCCTAGCCTTCTTGTGCAGCGTGTGTTGAGTACACGTGTGGGACATGAAGAGAGATGAAGATCCAACGCCACAATTTGTTCCACATGTATCTCATTGTGCAGGGTTGTCGTGTTCTATCTCATTGTGCAGGGTTGTCGTGTTCTCACTATCATTGATGGCGGGAGTTGCAACAACTTGGTGAGTTCAGATTTGGTTGACAAGCTTGGCTTGACCACACGACAACATTCGTATCCATATAAACTTCAATGGTTCAATAATAGTGGTAAGACTAAGGTAACTAAATCAAGACGCATTAGCTTTTTCACGAGGCTCTTATCATGATACTGCTGATTTTGATGTTGTTCCTATGCAAGCTTGTTCCATTTTGTTAGGTCGACCATGGGAATTTGATAATGATGCTTTACACCATGGTAGAACTAATACATACACTATCATACATAAGGACAAGAAAATTACATTGCTGCCTTTGTCTCCTACGGATATTGTTAAACATGCTAATGAGATTAAAAATAAACCTCAAATGACATTGCTAAAAATAATAGGATTAAGTTAAAAGGAGGTGCTTTTCTTGCTACAACTTCTGCTCATCACGAGTTATGTGATAATCCTGATGCACCATGTTATACTATGTTTTGTCAACCTTTTATGTCTGGTGCATTGCCTGCTGTCACTAACCTTTTGCAGGAGTTCACTGATGATGGGATGGAGTCGAGGACGACTCCAATTCTAGAAGGAGGGGATGATGAGGACATCACAAGATGGAGTCGAGGACGACTCCAATTCGAGAAGGGAGGATGATGAGGACATCGCCATGCTGGACACACCGACGCCATGGTCTTCCCCAAGTTGCAATTCGTTCCCAACTCACCGCCACGTCGCCTCGGATTCAGCGGACACACGTCGTCACTGTTTTGGTCATAACTTTCTCATACGACATCGAAATGGGCTGTTCTTGGATGCGTTGGAAAGGGGACGATGACGCCGTCGTTTTGGATCTGGTCCCAGCTCCAGAAGGTCCGTGGATCATTCTGTGTGACCACGGCAAGGTGCTGCGTCACCTATTTGGGCCAACTTGGCCATGTATCATGTCGGGCCTTAAGCCCAAGTTGTGGGCGCCCAACCCTCGCCGTCCCCAACCCTAGGTTGAGTCTTAGACTATAAACACAGCCGTCACCGCTGCTACACAATTGGGTTTTGTTTAGAGTTTAGTTTTCCATCGAGAAACCGAATCGTTCATTGTAACTGTGGTGACAAATCCTTTTACAAATGATCCAGGGCCCCGTTCTTGATCTCCTCCATCGTGTCGATTAGTCCTTTGGAACCGAGTTCTAGAACCTCTATTGATAATCGCGTCATTCATATTTGCAATATCGAGTTATTATGTGTTTTACCTTCTTGCTTGTGCTCTTCGATTTGCTTGCGGGAAAAGCCTTCTTGGCGAGGTCAATCAAGTTGTGCTTGGTTGATAACCAACGGAGCGCGATGGTGTAACGGCAGTTGCGAGGTTCGAATCGCGTCTGATTTGAAGCCGGATCGCCAACGTCGAGATCTCCACAAATCGAACTTACCGGCTACCTCTCGGAAGATCGGGCCTGTACTCATCACGTATTCCCTCCGTCCTTCTATCTGCGGCAAACGCCGCCGTCCACGAAATAAAAAAGAAAGATCGCCGCCGCCTCCTGCCTGCCGCTCGAGTCCTCCACGCCGCTGCCATTAGATTGTTGGCCTCTTTGGCAGCGCTCCTGCGTGCTCCGGCTCTGTCACTGTTCACACACTGTAGCCGGAGCCGGAAAACGAGCTCCACCGGCTTCATGAACAGTGCTCCGTGAACATTGAGACGAAAAAGTGGAGCGAGAAAAACGCCTCAGTAAACAGTGCGTCTACAGTGTAGGTGTGAGAAAAACGGCTCCACTAAACAATGCCGGTGTCAGTGGAAGCTGGAGCCGCGGGAGCCGAAACAAACGGGCCCTCATGAGAAACTTCCATCCATTCATCATATCCCACACAGAGACACCAAAGCGAACGGCCCATTCAGCACGACAACTTGCAATAGTAATCGTTTCTCCTTCCAGTCAGCTTCCTTTAAATTCTCCTTACGTCAGCCTTATCTATTCATTCACCTCCACGTCTCCACCTTTCCTCAGTTGCAAATAGCAGCGTCCATGCGCCATGCCAAGATCCTCCATCGCAGTTGGATCAGAAGTCATAGGATTCTAGCCTTCCGGAGGGAGCAAGAATCCCCCTCATCAGCTCCACTATGCCCGCAAAATTCTTGCCACATGCGCTCCCCACGGTACAGGCTTGCCGCTTGCCAGCGCGGTCTCCTCGCCACATGCAATGGTTGGTGTGAGAATCCCCCATGCAGTTTTTATTTTTATTTTTAACTATTTTTAAGTTTGACACGGTTTAATTTTTTTTAAACTAACACTTTTGGCCGCGCCTACTTCAGCGACACGGCAAAATCAAACTGCCACGCCATGCATGGCGGCGCGGCAGGACCGCCACCATGGCAGCGACCAGGCCCGCCAACCGCTGACGTGGCCAGGCCTGTCGCGCCGCAGATCAGGGCGCGGCACTGCCGCGCCACGCCGCACGGCGCGGTAGCGCCTAATACAGGCCCACGGCTCGGCCTCCCTCCCCTCCCTCTCTGTTTCACTCATTCACTCCCGCCGTCGCCCTGCAGCCACCGCCGCACCTCCCCTACCACTGTCGCGCCGCCGCCTCCCTCTCTCCCCACTACCGCCAGCCCCTACCTCTCTCCCCACTGCCGCTCCACCCCTCCCCGTCGCCGGCGCGGCTGCCGCTCCCTGTAGCGCCGCCTCCCTCTCTCCCATCCTCTCCCTCCCCTGCCACCAATTGTCGGCGGCAGAAGAAGCCCGCCGTCGGCTGGCCCCGCCGGCCAGCTCGTCTCCTTTGCTGGATTGGGGTGAGCCCCAATCTCCACCTCTAGTTTGTCGAGGTAATCCTCTTGTGCTTTTGTTGTTAGGATTCAAAATTTGTTGGACTAAATAATGATTTCTATAATTAGTCAGCAAAGTTAGTTAGCAAAGTTAGTAAAGTTAACTGATTAAGGGTTAGTTTTTTTATTAGCTAGATAGGTATAGTTAGTAAAGTTAGTTAGTATGGTTAGTATATGTATTAATATTAGATTAGCTAGTGTAGTTAGTATAGTTAGTTAGAATTGTTGGTATAGGTATTAATATTAGATTAGTTAGTGTAGTTAGTATAGTAAGTTAGAATTGTTGGTATAGGTATTAATATTAGATTATTTTCTAGTGCTCTGTTCAAACGAAAAATGAGATCATAAGTCATTTCAGACAAGAAAAATTTGATTTCATGGTTTCCACAACAATAACCAACCTCATCATAGTCAACCATATGGCCGCATCAATGGTCTATTCCAAGCTCCGAAGGGACTAGGCCGTAGTTGGCTTTAACACCACATTCGCACAAGACAGGAGGTGCTTCGATGATTATCCTTTCTTTCTCTTTTTCCTTTTCCTTTGGCTCTGGCCAATGATTCTTAGGACCATAGAACCACTCTCTAAAATGACGCTTCGCAAATCCATGGAGCTAAAATAGGATAGATTAGTACATGCATACATAGAGCTAAACAGTTCAACAGATACATTTTTGCACTTACTTCGTGCTTGTTGCCACACACAAACTCCAATGAATTCGAAGGGGATATCACAGCTCGATCTCCGCAATCGCACAGAGGATGTTCCTCAAGTTGTCTTGCTGTGGCTACATGCTTCTCCTCAGCCGTCATGGGGGGGGAGGGTTAGGGGAGGTGGAACCTACAGCTCAAAGCGCTCACGTGGATGTCTCCCTCTCCACCAATCATCGAAAAGGAGGTACCTTGGGTCAAACTTGTCTGGACCGTCGATCCACTGAAAGAAAAAACACCTCTCATATGCCTACACAACAAAATTCCACCAAAATATTAGTAAACTACTAACACAGATGAAGAAATAATGATACGGAGACAACTACTTACATTAAAACGATTGCATGTGTAGTAGCAACGCGTAGCTATGTCTTGATGTCTCGATTGAAACACGTGGACGGGAAAACCAGGTAGATACAGGGAGGTCAGAAGGGACGGGGGCATCTTTACTAGACACATCGGGGTATAATTCTCTAGGATGACCCCGTTTTCGCCAAAACTGCTCCTGATAAATGTCTTGCATCTAATTAATAAAATGGTTATAATTTAACACCAATCAAAACATCATAAATTAATGTAAAACAAAAAAAAATACTAAAGCAATCTAAAGGTGAACCATTTGCATTAAAACTAAGAAAATATAGCCTACACTTAAGAACCAAAATTTACCTTAGACTAAACATGGTAGACATAGTTCTAACTAACTAATTAACCTTAACATAGACAAAATGAAACTAATTTGTTCCTCCAAACCCTAGCCACCCATAGTTCCCAAATATATATTTCCTCCTAACCCTAGCTACGAATCCTAATCTTTGAATCCATCATTTAAACAACAAATAAGAGCATCAGTACCTTGACTGAGGCCGAGGAAAAGCTTGGGGGCAGGGAGGGCCAGGCGGCGGCCGACCCCAGGGCAGGCCGGTGGTGGCGGCGTGGGCGCATGGAGGTGCCTCCACCTCTTTTCGAAGTAAGGTAGAGACAGGGAGGGATCGGAGCCTGCGGCACGACGTTTACTTGGCCCTGCCACGCCATGCGGGTTAGCGCGGCAGTGCCGCGTGCTGATCTGCGGCGCGGCAGGCCAAGCCACGCCAGCGATTAGCGGGTCTAGTCGCTGCCACGGTGGCGGCCCTGCCGCGCCGCCATGCATGGCGTGGCAGCTTGATTTTGCCGCCCCGATAAAAATGTTAGTTTTGAAGAAAAAAATTAAACAATGTCAAATTTGAAAATAGTTTAAAAAGGGTTAAAAATAAAAAATTCACCATGCAGCCTCGACATGACCTTTATGGTCGCTCGCCGTCCACACGGATATCGTAGGCTACGCGCGAGCTCCACCAGGTTGCCCTGGATCTGAGAGGAGAGAAAGTGTGAGAAAGTAAACGGGAAAATAGATGAGAGATAATTACGGGAGAGATTTGCTAAGGGCATTCCCAATGCTAGAAACCATATATAGTTTCTATGCATGTAGACATTGTATACAGACAATGGATAGTTTCTACAAAATAATCCTTTGCCCAATCGCATATCTTCTCTCTCCCTTATCTACCTATCATATCTTTTCATGTCTTGGTTCTCATGTAGACATGATTTCTTATTAAGAAACCATTTCCTTCTCTCTCCTCAATAAATCGCTTGGCACATCAGCAAAATATTTAGATGGCAGGATAATTGATGCACATAGAAGCTATGATAGCTGCATTGTGAGTGCCTGAAAAGATCAGCAAGAGCTGATTTTTTTTACCAAGTTTCATATATATGCTAAACCCCCGCCTCGTTAGGCTATTAACATTGTTGGAGGAAGCATTATGGGGGTGAAGAAAAATAGCTTGGTGGACCTTTTTAAAGAGAAACCGTCGTCACCATGGAAATACCAAACCCACACTCATCATCGCTTGGGAGAGAAGAGAAGGGAGCAAAGGAGTCACTGACACAGCCGAAAGAAAGAGAAAGAGACGTAAAAAAAGCAGGACCTACGGCATTCGGCGGGTCGCAATTGCAACAGCTCACATGACGACTCTTTTGGTCAGCAAACCGACGGAAATCAGCGCCAATGACTATTGACTTGTGATGGACTAGCAGTTTTGTATATTAGTGCAGGAAAAAAAATCATTTGTTGAGCAATGAAAGGGCCAGATTTTTATAGTAAGGCGCTCCACTTTCCCTACTGAAAAGTTAAAACAAAAATAGCCGGTTCATGGGACTGGAATTTATTACATTGTCATCTGAGTAATTAGTTAATCCAAGGGCATATTTGGAAACATGTTCTAAAAAGGTAAGTGCTAGCGCCTGGACGTCCGGACGGGCTACTCTCCGTTTCCCGATCTTGCTCCGTGACGTGCGCCCCGCCCGCTCGGATTCCGCACTGCCCAGACGACTCGCCTCGCCCACGATGCCCACCCACACAAGGGGCCGTCTGCACCCCTCTGTTTTCCCGCGCGAGCTTGAATTGCCACAGCAAGATGGAGGGAAGGGAAGGGAGGGGGGAGATGGCGAGGCGCGCCGCGCGAGGTAGGAGCCGAAGCCCTGCGGTAGGCCACTATCCACTGGAGACCGGTGTCATTGCAACATGTGCAACCCCCGATCTACTTTTAAAACATCAAGATGACACATTTGCAACATACGTCCGCAGACAATGAAACACTTGAAACATGCGTCTGAAACACTTGAAAAAAAAACTCGAAAATACTTGAAAAGTCATTGCAAAACATATGCAACATCCAGATAAAACAGTTGGAACATATGTGTGAGACATGCAACATCCAAATAAATACAATTGCAACATACGTAGAAAAAAACAGATGAAATATTTGGAACAGACGCTTGCAATATACGTGTATAGCCATTACAACATATGCAACATCCTGATCTACTTTTACAACATCCATTTGAAACACTTGCAACATACCTCTGAAACACTAAAAAACATACGCTTGAAACATGCGCTTTCAGCAAACCCTGGTAGGCGGGTGGGCGGGCAGAGCATTGCACAATAGAATCCGACACTAGGTCGCGGTGGAGATGGAGGATGGAGCCGTGACACCGCGGAGGAAGTGGGGCCCAGGACGGAGATGGCGACGGAGAGCGCTCAGGGCCTACCGCACGAGCGCGGGAGGAAGGAGGCATGGTGGGAGGAGGGCTTGGGGGAGGCGGGGAGTGCGGTGTCAAGGAGCGCCTTGGAGAGGAGCGGGGATGGGACACAGAGGAAGGCCGCTGAGAACACTGTTTCGACGATCAGTGCAGGCACCGTGGCTGCATGCGACGAGGAGAGGTTAGTCTCGTGGAGTGGGCACTAGCGAGGCGGAGTGGGAAATACGGCAGCAGAAAGGCAGAAGTGGGCGCACGGCGTCTGGTCGGACGAAGGCCCGCTCCTGAGCATCACCGTTCTATAAACGCATGAATAGGAACAACGTATGAATAAAATGCCATGCTATCTTGAATCTTATGGATTGTGAAAACACAGAAAACTACAAGTTTGAATGTTTGGATGGAACACGGGAAAAAGACTGACACAACGGAAATATACCATGAAGTTCAACCTCTTCGTAAAATTTCTCCAAAATTCCTATGAACCAAGCTACTCCATATAGGAATTTCATAGAATTTGTAGGAACCAAATCCTTTGTTCCAAAAGGTTCATAGGAAACTTCCCTATAGTTTTTTAATCCTCTAAAGTTTCTCTATTTTTTCCTTTGTTCCAAAATAGAGCCTAAACGAAAAGGTGCAGTAAGAAAACCTTTTTTTAGGTTGATAAATTAACCATTCTTAGGCCAAATATTTGTCTATATCCTTGTTGAACTTAAGCTCTGGTCTTCTTCCCTAAAACGGTAAAAAGTTCATGCGTTGAGCTGGACAAAAATTACATGCTTCTTCCCCCATGAAGTGTCACAAATTGTAGAGAAACTTAAAAAAATCGTGCGTTAACGTTGGGCTGCTCAGATTAGAATCTCAAAGGCGACGCGGTACACTGGTAGAAAGTTCTTTTTTTCTTTTCAAAACCCAAATATGATGTTCCTGCTCCTGCATTACTGTTGGCCCTCAATAATGCTAGCCAAACTCTACTAGTCCTCAACCATTCTAACCTTTAGTATGTAACGTGCCTGGTGCCTATGACCAGGACGACGAACTCTATTTTCCCTGTAATGAAAGGCGGAGCACGATATTAAGCGTAAGAACAAACAAACATAGAGCACATCGAAGTCTTGGTTTCCAACAACCCACTGCTCGGCTACTCGCAAAAGTTCTTCAAAATTGATCAGGTCGGAAAAAGAAAATATAGCATGCCCTTTGTCCTGAAAGTAGACAAGCATGGTGATTTTTGACTTGTGAGATGCTATGCTTATTTATACATATACATAAACATGGGATCGTATATGCTGACATTGTAACTCCTCGAAATTCCCATTTGTGAGCATGTGTTTTGCATAGTTTTGTTGGAATACAAATATAAGTTTAAAAAACTTGAATAAACCCTTGTTTGTCGTCCTATATATGGCAGCCATGAAAAGATCCAGTCAAATAGTCAATCATTCATAGAGGCTGACGACAGTCAAATTGGAATTCAACTCGATCGAGACTGCAAGTTGTGCCGGCCGGGCAAGTTAATTCAATCCAGTTCACTCCTGCTTCAATGATAGTAACTGCCTAACCATAGATTAGTCTACTGCACTTGCCAACCCGGAAGGCTTAGGAATTAGTAAGCTCCTTTCCTGCATCCTTGCTGCAACCCACACCCAAACTTGACATGAAGTGCCTCCTCCTTACCCTTGGCCTTGCACTCATAGTCTCCTATGGAGCCGGCACCGACCAATTTACCTATACCGGCTTCAGTAATGTTAACCTCACCCTCGACGGCACTGCCTCCGTCAAGCCGGACGGACTTCTGCAGCTTACCAATGGGATGGGGCAGGTCAAAGGACATGTGTTCTACCCAGCTCCTTTGGACTTCCAAAACAAGTCGGCCAACAACACGGTACAATCCTTCTCGGCCACCTTTGTGTTTGGCATAATCACGGACGGATCCAGCCCCAGCAACGACGGTATGGCCTTCTTCATCGCCTCCAGCATGAATTTTTCAGATGCCTTTCCAGCTCAGTTCTTGGGACTCCTCAATCCGCAGAACAATGGTGATCCAAAAAAATCATCTCTTCGCCGTAGAGCTAGATACCGTCTCTAATGTTGAGTTCGAAGACATCAATGACAACCATGTTGGAATTAACATCAATAGTCTCCGCTCCAATATATCCTTTGCACCCAAATTCTATGATAGCAAGAGTGGAAATTTGGAGGATTTGTCACTTAGTAGCCACGAGCCGATGCAAGTGTGGGTAGACTATGATGGAGACACCAACAATATTGATGTGGCAATTGCTCCCCTCGGTATGGCTAAACCCATGTATCCACTGACAACCACAACCTATAACCTATCAGCCGTACTTACAGAGACAACTTATTTAGGCTTTTCAGCGGCCTCGAGCAACTTTGGTGGAACACAGCATTATGTGCTTGGTTGGAGCTTTCGGATGGGAGGGCCTGCTCCAGCCATCGACATCGCCACACTACCACAGCTGCCTCAAATTGTTGCAAAGTCTCACTCCATTTCCAAGAAGTCTGTTTCTCTGATAGCTCTTGTTATTACAATATTTTCCTCACAGTGGGCACTATTGTCTATCTTGTGCGAAGGCGGTTCGTAAATGCTGATCTTTTGGAAGATTGGGAGATTGAGTTTGGACCACATAGGTTCTCATTCAAGGACTTGTTCCAAGCTACAGAAGGATTCAAGGACAAACATCTTATCGGTAGATCGAGGGGGATTTGGACAGGTGTACAAGGGCATACTTCCAACATCTAAGACCGAAGTCGCAGTGAAGAGGGTGTCCCATGAATCAAGGCAAGGCATGAGAGAGTTCATTGCCGAGGTTGTTAGCATTGGTCGTCTGCGACATAGAAATATCGTGCAATTACTTGGCTACTGTCGACGTAAAAGAGAACTCATCTTGGTCTATGAGTACATGCCAAACGGTAGTCGCGACAACTACCTATATACTACTAGTGATGATAGGCCTTGTGTTGGTTGGCACGAAAGATTTCAAATCATCAAAGGTATAGCATCAGGCCTGGCACGAAAGATTTCAAATCATCAAAGGTATAGCATCAGACCTTCTCTACCTTCATGAATCCTGGGAACAAATTGTCATCCATCGAGACATTAAGGCAAGCAACAATGTGCTCCTCGACAGAGATATGAACGGGAGGCTAGGTGATTTTGGTCTAGCGAGGTTATACAATCATGGTACTGACCCACAGACAACACGCATGGCTGGCACCTTTGGTTATATAGCTCCAGAGTTAGCACGTACAGGTAAAGCAACCCCTCTAACTGATGTGTTCGCTTTCGGCATACTCCTTCTCGAGCTTACTTGCGGAAGAAGGCCCATTGAGGGAAGAGCACAAGATACCCCATTCATATTGGTGGATTGGGTGTCCGAGCATTGGCACAATGGATCACTTATGGAAGCTATGGATACTAGGCTCCAAAGTGAGTATAACACCGATGATGTATGCCTGTCACTAAAGTTGGGGCTGTGGTGCTCACATCCATTGCCCAATGCAAGACCCAACATGCAACAAGTCATGTTGTACCTCGAAGGCGACCTTCCTGTTCCTGAGTTTATACCAATGGATGTAGAAAGCAAAGAGGGGTTCGACGCACACATCATATTTCATCAATCAGACATTGGCACAATGTCTGGTCTCTCTGGAGGAAGATGATGCCCACGCTGAGTGCAGGATGCATGCTACTTCGGTTATTACTTTGTAACATTTGGTATATGTGCATCTGTGCACAATATTTGTCTGTCGTTGCTATCTTTAACTCGCTTTGGAATTCGGTTTCTGGCCTACATACATATAGAACTAAGATATGGATGCTCCATTTCTTATTCATGTACAGAAATATAGTTTTGTACTTGTGGTATGTTGTATATTGTGTTGCAGAACAAACGTCTTTACCTTGTTTGGTGCTCTCATCATCCAAATCTTATTCCTTTGAAAATCCCCATCGCCTTCCAGATTAGTACTCCCCGCTTCTATAAATTCAGCGTCACTTGATATGTTGTCATTGGTCCTTGTATACATGTCAGGTCATTATTAACTAGTACATTGTTTCAGTATAATGCAGTTTATGTTTCATCCATCGACACGAGGTTTTATAAACAGGCATATGAATCATTGTTTGTTTCACTGGTACATATGAGTTGAATGGAACAATTTTAAAACGAAAGAAAATTAGAGAAAAAATACAAACTGATTTAGTTGTGTCCTTGTCCTTGTTTATACACTAAAAAATAAACAAAAAAGAAGTCATGATGAGCTAGGAAAAGTAAAATAAGGAGAAGCGCTAAAAATGAAAAAAAAACGAGTGGTAGCAGTCAAAACAAAAAGGAGAAGGAAAAAAAACTAGGTGCTAAAGGCGTGTTTGGATTGTGACTGACAGACAGATTCTCGTCCAGGCAACGATCGTAATCCTAGGCGCACGAAATCCTACGCCTAGGATTGCTTGCCTGGGAGGCTTGAATCCAAACAAGCCATAAATGCCTGGGCGTGGCTAGATGCGTGCATATGCCTGATCGAGACTGCGCGTGGCCATGACAAAAGGAGATGATAATTAACAAAACATACCTCTGGTAGATTATTCTGGATGTTCTCACGAAACCTCAAGATCAATAACTATTGATGAAGAAACATTTGTTAGGACCTCAAAAAGGAAAGGTGGAGAGCATCAAGACACAAACACTATATAGTTAACTTATCCAACATTTAACTAGGTCGCTATAATCAGATATTACCTCCTAAGAGGTAATAGGAGAAATAGTTTTTAGTACTTTTGAGAAATAGGAAAGTAATCAAATTTGAGGTAACATATCTATCAATTAGAGATCTTTTTTTTTGAAAATTACACAGCACAATGCAGATGCCCACAACACGCACGCACACTCACCCCTATGAACACACCTACGTAAACCTTACCCCTATGAGTCACCACAGGCACCTCGCTGTCGACGGGGACATCGCCTACCACTGAAAGCATAGCGACTCCTCGATGATCGAAGCCCAAAGACCTATGATCCACGTCATGTTTAACTAGCCTGTTAGATAACCAACCCTGTTGCATTGTCTCGATCTCATGCAAACATGTGACCGTGCATTTGTATTGGATGATTCCCAGCATGATATGTAACATTTCTTCATTAATTAATCTACGTGGAGTTGTAACTTATCTCAACGTTAGAAGTACATAAACGTTAGTTGTACATAGAAAATGAACATCTAAAGAACTGACCCACGCCCGTCCACGTCGTCCATCCCGGGCGACATGGACGGAGCTTCCACCGTGCCGCCGACCCCTCTCCCTATCTCCCGCTCCCTCGCCGCCGCCAAAGCGCGCCGCCGGAAGCCCGCGCGGGAGCAAGGAAGGCGGCGGCAGTGCCTTCTTCCCAAGCTCAGGGCGCACCGGTAGTTTCGGGCATCATCGAGGTGGCGGCCATGGCGGCCGGCGGCGACTTCCCTGTCCTGGCGGCCGGATCTGCGAGGTGCTCCGGCGTTGGCCCTTTTCCGGCTGTGGCGGCGGTCCGGGCATCGCCGGGACAGCGGTAGTCGGCCAAGGTGGGTCTCCGTCCTTGGCGACGGGATCCAGCAATCCTAGGGCTGGATCCGCGTGGTGCCGGCGTGCTGCGCCTAGGGGTGGATGGCGGGCGCTGGGGGCGCAACGGATGGCTTGCGGCGGCTACGGCGGCTTCGGTCAGTGCTAGTGCTGGCGCAAGAAGGCAGCAGCGGCAATGGGTTGGGTCAGGCGAGTGAGGCCAGATCTGCGCAGGTGAGGAAGGGCCACGGCAGTGGCCGAGCGAGATTGCGGTGGCTACAATAGGCCATGGTGGTGTGTACTGCCATCTGCACGTGTGGCAACCCGACGGGCGGCAGTGACGGCATGGCGGCTGCCGCAGCGGGTGAACCATGGCCATTGTCGTGCACGAGGTTGCGGCGCCATGGAGAAAGCTTTGCCCCTATTGGGCCGATGACGATGATGTCTCCGGGCGCTGTTTTCTTCGTTGGAAGCGCTCATTGAACGGTCCTCTCCCCTTTGCAAGGCATCCTGGGTGAAAACCTTGACATTCTGGTCAGGCGACGGCGGCGCGGTGGCATCGTGTTCCTCCTTGGAGGCGGTGTTTTGACTCGTTGACAGGTCCTAATGGCTAGTGGGGGTGAATAGCCTATTAAAAAATATACAACAACACTTAAGCCAAGTAGTTAGACAATTAAACGGCGAAGCGAGTATTGCGCTAGCCTACTAAAAATGCAAGCCTCCTATCCACAATTCTAATTGCTATGATCTCTATTTCACACACAAGAGGCTAAGTCACTACCACTAAGTTAGTGAGCTCTCAAAGACTAACTAAAGAGCCTCACTAACCACTAGACAAGACACAGGTTAGCTCTCAAAACTAATTACACTAAAGAGCTTAGCTACACTAGAAATGTACATACAAAAGTGAGATAGTGAAGTTATACCGCCGTGGTAAGAGACAATCAATCAATCATAATGAATACCAATGAAATCCTTGGAGACAAGAATCCCTCACAATCACCACGATCAGAGCCGGAGACAATCACCTTCCTCTGCTCGACGATCCTCGCTGCACCAAGCCGTCTAGGTGGCGGCAACCACCAAGAGAAACAAGCGAAATCCACAGCGAAACACAATCACCAAGTACCTCTAGATGCAATCACTCAAGCAATGCACTTGGATTCACTCCTAATCTCACAAAGATGATGAATCAATGATGGAGATGAGTGGGAGGGCTTTGGCTTAGCTCACTAGGTTGCTATATTAATGAAAATGGCTAAGAGAGTGAGCAAGAGCCAGTCACACAACTTAAATAGGGAGCCCCTTCGAAAAGAACCGTTGGCCCCTTCTCCTCATTGGTTTCGGGGTGACCGAACGTGCCGGTCGGCATGATCGGACACATGGCCCCCCAATGTCCGATCGTAGAGCACCATCCACGTGTCCCGCGTTTAAACCACCGCCGTGCGATCTCAATGGCTAGTCAACCATGCCTGCGCGGTTAAAGTGCGATCAGATGCACGCGAAGAATGACCGGACGCGTCGACCTCACATTAGGTCCTCGTATGCCCATGCGCTAGCAGCCCACGACCAGACGCACTGCTCCCCATGGTTACCCAGTGTTCAATCGAGTCCAGTAAGCATATAGAGAGGAATTTTGCTGACCGGATGCGTCTGATCACATATGACCGGACGCGCCTCAGCGTCTGTTCCTCTTTGGCTCATCTCCAGCGCGCCAAACTTGCTTGCTTCGTCTATGTCAGCAAGGACCAGACGCACCCCCTGCACGTCCGACCCTACGTGACACTCAGGGTCCGGTCAGAGACCCTAGCACCGCAGCCTCTACCCTAATGACCGGACGCTTAGGTCCAGCGTCTGATCCTGCGTCCGGTCACAGGAAACAGAGCTTCCTTGCCTCCACACTTCACCAAACTTCACCACCCTTGATCCAATGTGCCAACCACCAAGTGTATCACCGTGTGCACGTGTGTTAGCATATTTTCACAAATATTTTCAAGGGTGTTAGCACTCACTAGAACCTAAATGCACATGCAATGAGTTAGAACATCTAGTGTCACTTTGATAACCTCATTTTACGATGAGTTTCACCCCTCTTAATAGTATAGCTATCTATCCTAAATGTGACCACACCCACTAGGTGTCTTGATCACCAAAAACAAAAGCTCCTATCAATTATACCTTTGCCTTGAGCTTTTTGTTTTTCTCTTTCTTCTTTTCCAAACCCGAGCACTTGATCATCACCATGGCCATCACCACCATCATGATCTTCTCCATTTGCTCCACCACTTGGAATGTGCTACCCTATCTCATGATCACTTAGAGCAACATGTTAGCATTTAGGGTTTCATCAATTCACCAAAACCAAACTAGAGCTTTCACTCGTGCTCGGTTAGTCTGCGGCGACGACCAGCGTCGTGGCGAGGAAGGTGGAGGCCTAGTTTAGGATTCAAGTTTGTGGTGTCCATAGTGGAAGAAGGCTATCAGGAGAAGGGCATTGGCGCGATGATTGGAGGGCCTCGCATCTACTTGGCAGTGGAGGGCGATGGTCTAGTGGGACCGTTGAAAGCCCTAGTTTGGTTTTGGCTAATTGATGATACCTAAGTACTAACCTTTGACATGAGTGTCATGTGAGCAAGGTTAGTACATACCAAGTGGTGGAGCAAGAGGATGATCATGGTGGATGATGATGACTAAAGGGTGATCAAGTGCTCAACTTACAAAAGAAGAAAGAGAAAAACAAAAACCCTATGGAGATCAAGGCAAAGGTATTGCTTAGGGTTTTGGTTTTGGTGATCAAGACACTATAGAGAGTGTGATCACGTTTAGGATCAATAGCCGTACTATAAAGAGAGAAATTCTTTGGCTAAACGGTTTATCAAGTACCACTAGGTTTCTTGCTTGGTTACTCCACTACTAGCAAGGCTTATAGAGTTTGGAATTTAGCTAGTGGTACTCTTGAAGAGGTTCATGATGTGGAATTTGATGAAACCAATGGTTCCCGAGAGGAAGATGAGAATCTAGATGATGTAAGAGGCACTCAATTGGTCAATGCAATGAAGAATATGGACATTGATGATATAAGGCCTAGAGAGGTGATTGATGTTGAAGATGACAAGAATCAAGTGCTCTCTAACTCAAATGGGCAAGCCAGTGGTTCTCATGATCAAAATCAAGCAAGTGCTAGTGATGATAAAGTGCAAGATCAACAAGTGGCTAGTTCATCATCTCAACCATGTGATCAATCAAATGCAAGCAATCAAGTGCAAGTGCTTCAACCAACCAATGTTGTAAGAGATCATCCATTGGATTCTATCATTGGTGATATCTCAAGAGGTGTACAAATAAGATCAAGATTGGCATAATTTTGTGAACACTTCTCATTTGTGTCTTCCATTGAACCTAAGAAGATAGATGAAGCTTTGTTGGATGTTGATTGGGTGAATGCTATGCATGAAGAGCTAAACAACTTCACAAGAAATCAAGTATGAAAGTTAGTTGAGAGGCCTAAGGATCATAATGTAATAGGAACCAAATGGTCTTTCGCAACAAGCAAGATCAAGATGGGATAGTTGTAAGAAACAAAGCAAGATTAGTGGCTCAAGGTTACACTCAAGTTGAAGGTCTTGACTTTGAAGAAACATATGCCCCGGTTGCAAGATTGGAAGCAATTAGGATCTTGTTAGCCTATTCTTGTGCCCACAACATCAAATTGTACCAAATGAATGTGAAGAATGCATTTCTCAATGGGTACATCAATGAGCTTGTGTATGTTGAGCAACCTCCTGGTTTTGAAGATGAAAAGAAGCCCAACCATGTTTCCAGTTGAGAAAGGCTTTGTATGGCTTGAAGCACACACCAAGAGCATGGTATGAAAGATTGAGGGATTTCCTACTCTCTAAGGGATTTAAGATGGGAAAGGTTGACACCACTCTCTTCACCAAGAAGCTAGAAAATGACTTGTTTGTGTTGCAAATCTATGTTGATGATATCATATTTGGATCAACCAATCAAGATTTTTGTGAGGAGTTTGGAAAGATGATGGCAAATGAATTTTAGATGTCCATGATTGGAGAGCTTAGTTACTTCCTTGGTCTTCAAATCAAGCAAATAAAGAATGGCATATTTGTGAGTCAAGGCAAGTACATCAAAGACATGCTCAAGAAGTTTGGCATGGATGAAAGCAAAGCTATTAGTACACTAATGGGGACAAATGGAAGCTTGGATAGTGATGCTAGTGGAAACATGGTGGATCAAAAGATGTATTTGTCTATGATTGGAAGCCTACTCTATGTGACTGCATCAGGGGCGGATGTGATGTTTAGTGTATGCATATGTGCAAGATTTTAAGCCTCCCCAAGAGAAAGTCATTTGAAGACAACAAATAGAATATTGAGGTACTTAAAGCATACACAAAATATTGGATTGTGGTACCCCAAAAGAGCAAGATTTGAGTTGATTGGATATTCAGACTCCGATTATGCGGGATGCAAAGTTGAGAGAAAGAGCACATCGGGCACATGTCAACTATTGGGAAGATCACTTGTGTCTTGGTCATCAAAGAAGCAAAATAGTATAGCGCTTTCAACCGCCGAAGCGGAATACATTTTGGTCAGTAGTTGTTGTGCACAATTACTTTGGATGAAGGCTACTTTGAGTGATTTTGGAATCAAGTTCAAGTAAGTGCCATTGCTATGTGACAATGATAGTGCAATCAAGCTCACCAACAATCCGGTTCAACATGTAAGAACAAAGCATATTGACGTCTGCCATCATTTTATAAGAGATGACCAACAAAAAGGGAATATTTGCATTGAGAGTGTGAGCACCGATGACCAACTTGCCGATATCTTCACCAAGCCACTTGTTGAGAAGAGGTTTTGCAATCTAAGGAATGAATTGAACATACTTGACTTCTCAAATATGTGTTGATGCACCCCCATTATATGACATGCCTCTCCTTCGAGCAAAGTAAGGTAAAGTTGATTGACATGTCATTCATCAATTTCTAAGGACTTGTTTAGTGCATTTAGTCGTTCCTCATGTTAAATAGGCTCATTCATGAAAATCAAATGAATTTGATGCTTGTATGGTACCACTATTGCTTGTATGCTTGAAATGATCTAGTGGTAGCATATGACATGTTTGTGGGTTTGTGAACCTAGTGTTTAATCTAGAAAATGAGCTATAAGTGTTTAACTCAATATGGTGCATGATAACCCTTATTTGGAGGAGTGAAGAAGCTTGTCCTTAGATCAAACCGAGTTAAATATCTTTTACAAGTGATTTAGATTAAACCAAATTGAGAATATGGTCCTCACTTATCATGGTTTCACACAACCTATTTAAAATTTAAACTCACCTTTTATGGTTATTGATGACAAAGGGGGAGAAGTAATTCCCAAAGATAAGAAAAAGGGGGAGAGAAACCAAAGATAGTAAGATAGAGAAACCAAAGATAGTAAGATAGGTGAAAGAAAGGGGATTAATTAAAATTTTGAATCACACAAGTAGGGGGAGTAAGCTCATAAACTTGTATGTTGCATTTGAATGTGCATTAAATATGTTCTTGCATAGCACAAGTTTTTTTAAAATTCCCTATCCATGCATGTGTGGTGTATGCTAGATCATAGATAATGATTGATGAAATGAAAAACTAGCATACATATGATAGCTAGATATTCCTTGAACTTTTACAAGTGGTACTAGAACCTTGCTTTTAATGTTGATCTCATGAGGTATCTAGTTTGTCTTTGTTTTTCAAGTGATATCTAGCAAATTTTAGTGCTAAGGATGATGTTCAAATGGCAACTCCGATTGGTATCACGCTTCAAAGGTCCATTCTTTACACCTTAGCACCATTTGATAGTCATTACTTCCCCACACTTCCTAACTATACATATGTGCAAGCTTTCAAATCCAAACTCTTAGCACATATGTAGGGAGAGCTAATGCTACCAATTCGGGTTTATGAAACTTGTCCATATCCTTTACACATGGTAAAATGCTTGGGCAAGCAACATGAATCCAAAAAGATTTTATTGAATATCTTTATGAAAAGGTTGTCATCAATTACCAAAAAGGGGGAGATTGAAAGCCCTAGTTTGGTTTTAGCTAATTGATGAAACCTAAGTACTAACCTTTATCATAAGTGTCATGTGAGCAAGGTTAGTACATACCAAGTGGTGGAGCAAGAGGATGATCATGGTGGATGATGATGACCAAAGGGTGATCAAGTGCTCAACTTGCCAAAGAAGAAAGAGAAAAACAAAAACCCTATGAAGATCAAGGCAAAGGTATTGCTTAGGGTTTTGGTTTTGGTGATCAAGCCACTATAGAGAGTGTGATCATGTTTAGGATCGATAGCCGTACTATAAAGAGGGGAATTCTTTGGCTAAACAGTTTATCAAGTGCCACTAGGTGACATGATTCTTGCATATGCATTAGGGACCTAGTGTGCTAACATGTAACCCTTGAAAAATGCTTGAGAAAATTCTAACACACGTGCACACAAGTTCTACACTTTGTGGTTAGCAACTTAGAAGCAAGGGTGAAGAGGTTGAAGACTTAGAAAAAGGAAAGGAGGAGAAATTCTTTAACCAGACTCTGGCCTCGGGGTGACCGGAGTCACCTCGGGCGTGTTCGGTCAGTTGGCACAGAGGAGAAGCTATGCTCGGTGGCGACGGGACCTTGCATAGTATTTGTGACTGGACGCGTAGGGGTCACGTCAGGTTGAGTGTGATGTACGCTGGCGTCAGCACCTCAGGAGCACACTGCTGATCAGTGGAAGGACCAAACGCTAGGGCGCGTCAGGTTGGCGTTGACCGTACATGTCCGATCGGTAATTTTTGGCTCGGGAACCTTTCTGTAAATGATCGGACGCCGCGGTGTTGAGAGTCCGGTCACTAGAGCGCTGAGTCTGGTCATGACTTAACTATTCACGCATTTAAGAAAATAACCGTTGAGATCTAGTGGATGAGATTTGAAAGGGCGAAACGTGGAGGCCATCCGGCGACCGGACGGTCGGTCAGTGCGCAGAGCGCCCTCTCTTGACCCTAAAGGCTCTATTTATTTGAGGGGCTCTATAAATAGTATTTGGCCGACCCTAGGCTCACTCTCTTGGCACTTTGACATACTTGACATCCTTGTGAGTCTATGCAAACACCTCCCACTCGTCTCCATCATTGATTCATCATCATAGTGAGATTGGGAGTGATTCTAAGTGCATTTGCTTGAGTGATTGCATCTAGTGGCACTTGGGGATCATTGTGGCTATGGATTTCTTGTTTCTCTTGGTGGTTGCCACCACCTAGATGGCTTGGAGCAGTGGAGGAGCTTCGGCACAAGTTGGTGATTGTTCGTAGCTAGCTCTGGTGATTGTGAGGGGTCTTGCACCTTTCTCGGCGAAGAGCCGCAAGGTAGCTCTACTAAATTGCTCGTGTCATTTAGTTACCTCACTTGTGGGTAGGTTCTTGTGGTGCCTCTTGTAGTGGGATAGGTGTGTGATACCTATTAGCCACCGAACCACCAAGTGTTGGTTGACACAACGGGGACTAGCGTGTCGGCAAGCACGTGAACCTCGGGAGAAAAATTTATTGTCTCTTGCCCCTTGGTATTCTCTCGGTGATTGAATTGGTATTCATCTTGTGATTGGTTCACTCCTCTATGCGGTAGTATAACCACCCTACTCACTCATTTACACTCCCGCAAACTAGTTGTAGCAAGCTTTTTAGTGTAGCTAGAATTGAGAGCTTGCTTTCTAGCTTAAGTTCATCTAGTGGAGCTCTTTAGTGTAGCAAGTTTGAGAGCTCTTAGTGAGTAGCAACATAGCCTCTTGTGTGCCTAGTAATTATAGCAACTAAAATTGTTGGATAGGTAGCTTGCAACCCTTGTAGAGCTAGAGCAAGTTTGTATTTCGCTATTTGTCATACTAATCAAATTGCTCTAGTGATCCTGTAGATTTTTAAATAGGCTATTCACTCCCCCTCTAGCCATATTAGGACCTTTCAACCATATGCCAGTTGCAACCATGAAGTTGGTGAGGAGGTCAGCGTGGGAGGCGCTCACGGAGTTGGCAAGGAGGCCAACGTGAGAGGTGGAGGTTGTTGACGGTCACTAACACCAATTATAAACCATCAACATAACCTGTATTTATACTTAATTCTATCACCAAACATAGGTATAGGGGTTTAAACTAATAAATTTCACGAGTTTTGGTGAATCTGTGTTTTCAGCAGGGTTTATCTAGAAAACCGTCAAGGGGACCTATTCGTCAAAGGAAATTATGAATTTTTGCCGCGTAAACAGCGGGGAAAAGATTCTAGAAGACTCTAGGAGACTCTCCACCGAAGCAGACCCTGAGGGGCTGCCATGTGGGGTTGGCCGGCCCCACCTGCAGGCCGGCTGGCCTGTGGGTCCCACTAGTCAACCTTTGCTTCGAAAGTCAGTTTCCCACCGCCATTGAGATCTAATCTTCACCGTTTATTCAAGTCGGTTTGATCCAAGGGCTCAGGATTGATGCTCTGACCTATATATATCAGTCTCTACCTCCCTCCCTCAGCAGATCTTTGAAACCCTAATTCATATCTTTAGGATCGAGTCAGCTATCAAGAGAAGATTAGTCCTCCATAGTATCTAGTCTTATGAATAGAAATAGTGAGATAGAGAGTGAGGGAAGAGTTTGGAGGAGGTGTCGGCCTGTTGGTGCTCTCTCTACGGCTTGTACCTTGGCGGATCCAAGTTCTATCTAAGCTTGCCTCTGAGATATCTCTGGTAATCAACTTCTGATTCAAGTAAGCATCTTGTTTATATTATTCATCAGGATAACGACTCTTTGAGTGCTTTATTCCTATTCTAGAGGGGGTAAAGTATTAATCATAAGTGTAAGCGTGGTGCTTAGACTTAGATTAATTATGGATGTACCCTGCATTTCGGATCGGTGGTAGATCGCGTGTGTGACATCAGTACTATATAGCCTCATTGAGTACTATATAGCATTGTTGATCCTTTGTAGTCCACCTCTCGTTTGTAGGCCAAGTAAGACCCGGTTACGAAGGAAATCATCCTCTGCTGGTGTCTTTCCCTAGTAATATCCCAAGTTGAACAATAGAAGACATAGCTTACCCAAGTTAGAATTAGAGAACCTCAGTTATCCCCTCTACGCTCCTATTTATCCTAACCTTGTTGTTACCCTTAGTTAAGTTAGATCATAGTTAGTCTCACACGTTTTCCTGTGGATACGATACTTGGAATACTTCCGGGTGAAAGCTACAGCGGTATCCGTGCGCTTGCGGATTTATCTGTGTGTGTTAATAAATACCAACAGTGGCCAAGTAGACTTGCGTTGCCGTGGTTACCTGCATGTCGTGGCGGCGGGCGGTCCCGCTTAGCGGTGGCTGTTTCAGCGCAAGTAGTCTTCTAACCGACAGCCGAAGGACGTGTGTGGCACTTCTACATTCGATGAGAAAACTAGGCTACTGGAAGCTGTGCTGTGCGTGTGTGGATCTCGGTGGGCGGGGTCGGCTTGGTGTGCGCCTAAGGCAGCTCCTCTCATGTCGGTTTGGCAGCTTGCAGTGGCTTGCGACGGGTAGCCCTACTTTGTAGTGGTTACTCCGGTGTGGGACAACATCTTCAGTGACGGCGCAAGAGAATCTGATTGCAGAAGGGCTACACGGCTTGCAGCGGATTGCAACAGGTAGCCCTGCTTTAGCAGCGGGCTACTCGGTGCGGGACATCATCGACAACAACGGCACAAGCGGTGACAAGGGTGTTTACGTCTTGATGGCTTTGTCTTTCGGGGGGTGGTGGCGTAGTGTAGTGACCAGTTCGTGGTGGTTTGGTGGTGGTGAAGCATGTGTTTTATGTTGAGTCACAGCTCGTGTCGATGTCCCCCCATTCCGATAGGTCAAAGTTGTTTTTTCTTCTTCTTTGAGTTTGGGGGGTTCGGTGTGTGTTGATATCCCAATCTAATCGACCGGAGTTGTATCTGTTTATTTTTGCCTAGTCAAGGCTTTATTTGCTTTTTAATATAATCGGCAGCACTCCTGCCTAATTCGTTTCAAAAAAAAGTTGTACATAAATGTTAGTTGTATTTTTTCTACAATGTAACAAACGTATAGGTGCATTTTAGTTATTTATTTAAATTAATCTATTTTGGTATTTAAATTTCAACATTAGTATGCAGTAATAAAAAATGCAGATTTTGACGTTGATTAGGCTCAAACCATATATTCACGTGACATGTTCACATATACGATGTACTTCATCTGTTTCAAATTATAAGTCGGTTTGATTTTCTTGGTACATTCATTTTATTATGCATCTAGATATAATAATACGTCTAGATACATAGCAAAATGAATGAATAAAAAAAATCAAAGCAATTTATAATTTTGAGCGGAGGGAGTACATCTACTGCTCTACACAGCTCTTCTTTGTCAGTCCGGCATGGTGCTAGGCACCCTTTGCCTTGCCCGCTCCACCTGCATGTCGCTCGATCGGTTTCTATGACAACGTACAACTATTCTTGGAGAGTATATATCTTATATACATTTGTTTAGTTTGTTGCCTTTTTTTTCTTTTTTCTAAACATTTTAATTAATTTATAATATTTAATTGTTGTATGCCACTCAAAAATAAAGAGCTAAGATTTGTTTGAGATCTTACCTCCTATGATTTTAAATCTCAGCTCCACATACACTATAAAACTTTGTCTAAAAATTTATGAGAGCTCTAGAGGGGTTCCACTGCTCCGGTATGGGTAGGGGGGCTCGAGCGCCCCCCCCCCGCGCGCGCGCTAGATCCGCCCCTGTCTACAGCCACTGCATCTGCAAATGCTCTACTTATTGAAGATGAAGGAGCAGTTGTAGCATAGAACCGATACATCTTCTTAATCACAATATGGAATTTGTCAACTTCAACTTGATAAGAATTTCTATATAGCTTTTTCAAGTAAAACTCAACAATTTTTGTCTTGAACCTAGGATCAAGAACATTTGCAACAGCAAGTGCCACACATTAGACTTCTTCCAATATTGTCAAACTTGACAATCATAGCATTGGCCATTTGACTAATAGTGGGATCAATATTACTGCACCATTCATTGAGCATAAGTTTAATCTCACAAAAACCTCTAAAAACAGATTTGCTGTTGTATAGGAAGTACTATCTTTGTCTCCCAAAAGAATGCAATTCTAGCACAGTGTCATGTTTTAATACCTTAAGTTTGGCTAATTATAGATAAAAAAGTATCCATGTTTATGATACCAAATAAATATCATTAGATTAATTACGAAATGTATTTTTATAATAAATTAATTCAAAATCATAAATATGCAGCCTGTTCGTTTCGGCTGAATTGGCTTATAAGCTATGACTGAAAATACTGCTGGCTGGTTTGGTGTGAGAGAAAAACACTGTTCAAGCCATGGATTATAAGCCAGATACGAGCGAATAAGCCGAAATGAACAGGCTGATGAATATTATTCACTAAAAACTTGGTAAAATATAAACCACTTTTCGTGACACGCAACTCATAGTTGCATTCTTTTCAGGATGGATGTACTACCAGATAATAACCCAGTTAGCTCAAAGAACTTTCTCAAGAATGGGAGTAAAGTTCATGCTTTGTCCCACTCCTCAGGCGAAGGACAAATATGCTCATACCCGTGGCGTTCATATGACTTGAACCTCTCAAAAGTCAGCTTATAATACACAACATCCCTTAGCATCAAATATGTCGAATTCCATATAGTGGAAACATCAAGTGAGAGTTTAGATTTAGTGTCCAATCCACACTCAATAGCACACTTCATGAACTCTGCCCACCGTACCGTAGAGCCCTTCACAGCTACTACAAAAGCTCTAATATTTTAGCTACAGATCCGATCACACGCATACCATCTCTACCAACAAGTTTAAGAATGTGATTAGCACATCTCACATGAAAAAAACTTCCCATTACAAACTAAACGACTATGCTTCTTCAGTTCTACAATTACATCCTTAACATCGACCTCATTTGCAGCTGCATTGTCCAAAGTAAGAGAAAACATTTTCCTCTCAACAATCAGCCTGTTCGCTTATGCTGAAATTTGACTTATACTGATGTTTATGCTAAAATGTTGTGAGAGAAAAATACTATTCCATAATTGAAAAGTAGTTCTGAATAAGTTCAAACGAACAAGACGAATACCATTTCTAAGAGACATGCAGTGAAAGTAAGAGAAAACAGGTTATTTCTCATTTTCATCGACCGCAAAGGAGTCAGTCACTGAATTCTAGTCACCCAAAATTCATACTTTCTTGAGAAAACCCGGAATTCAGGAACTGGTCCATGGACACGGAAAATTCAACATTGGGCCCAAAAGTCCAGCCCGTTAAAATTGAAAGCCCACTAGTCACCTCCACGACCCCAAGGCGACCCAGGAAGAGTCCAATCAGGCTCCTAACCCTTCTCCACTCCGACGGCCTAAACCCCGCCGCCGAAATGCTCCTCCGCCCTCTCCTCCGTCGCGGCGCCGCCGCCGCCGCAGCAGCCGCGGTATCCTCCGGCGGGGCTCGCGCCACCGCACTCCCCGACCCGCCCGCCGCGCTCGCCTCCCTTCTCCTCGCCTCCCGATCCTACGCGAAGGCCAAGGGCGGGGGCAAGCCGGCGTCGTCCACGTCAAACCGCGGCAAGGTCCGCGCCAAGGACCCGCGCGGGGTGGCGTCGGCCGGTGATGCCGCCGGGGCCGATTTCTCTGCCGGAGGCGGGGGCGACGACATTGACACCGAGTTCGAGCTGCCCACCGACCCGCTGCCCCCTACATACGACCCAGCTCTCGACGTCGGCCCCGGCGGCCGCCCGCTCTTCGCCTTCACTGACACGTTCGGGTCCTTCGCCCACCGTGACGCGAACGTCTACGTCGACTTCACGTAGGCACCCTCCCCCTCTCAATTATATCGCCAATGTGCGTGGTATTTTGAAGGTTTGGATCTTGCGGTTGCATTTGCGGCGGTCTGTCTGGCCACATTAGCGATTAGGTAGCAATCATTGTGGTATTTGAACTTTATTTGGTAGATTGTATGGGTTTTGGTCATAGTACCATTTTAAGTAGGGTTGATCCTTTGTAGATTTTTGTGCATAATTAATCATTCTGTTGCTTCATCTGCAATCCCACGATGGAGTCTGCGGTTGATGTTATCTAAATGCTCCATTGATTTGTTCAAGTTTTGTAATTTGTATGTTTTTGCTAACTTCAAGGCCATTTGATGCTTTGACTAAATTGTGTTCATTTTCTTAATGCATATGTCTAATTGTTGAAATATTACCCTTTTCCAAGTTAGGTAGACGCAAAATACTGTATTATATGGTATTTTGTAGTATCTTGTCCCATTAGATGTAAAAGATAATTCATTTCGTACATTAATCTGCAACCAGGAGACTGAATATTGCTCAGATTGAATTTCTTGGATGCTATTGGCAGATTCTTTTGGAATGTTGAATTTTCTTTTCTTCCTCTGTCATGTGGCATATTTTTCAGTTTGGATGAATGGAATGCTGTTTTACCAGAAGGGTTGCCAGCGGGCATGATGAAAGAGTTTCAGGAGACAAGACGGTGTGCTGTGATGTTGAGGAAGGGGTTCCTAGACCTCCGGGATAACTTCCGTAGGATTGTTGATCCTGCTGTTACAACAAAGCTCAAAGGTGTGTAATGTGTTGGTACTTGTGCATATTGGATTCTTGGATGCTGCTCCATGTTATTAAGACTATGAGATGTGTTAGCCTCAGATGATTCATGCTGTGCTGTCAATTGATGCTGTGTGTACAGTGCTTGTGTTTGTGCTGCTTAAGTCTTATGTTAGCATGGATGATTTGAGTTCCTTCAGATTATAGTGAACACATTTGCTGTTGATTGCATCATCATCATCGTGCTAGTCTTTTATGGTGTCAAGCAAACGCTGCTCCTGTTAACATGCATCGTATTTGTAGTTTGATTGAACTGATGTACTGATATGTCAACTTTCTCAAAATCGACATTGGAAATTAAGATAATATGCCCATGATTTAGCATTAGTTCATTTTTGAGTCTTTAATATTAAGGCATACTATCAGAACAAAAGAAAAGAAAGGTTGACTGAGGAAGTAGGTTTCTTAATTCTAAAAGTGGTGGTACCCACTCCATCCAAAAATATAAAGACGGTTTGATTTGGTGGGGTCTTCAATATCACACTTTGACTGCTAATTTCTCTTATAATATATCATTCATGGCAACAAAAGTTTGATTATTAGAAAGTATTTGTAAGTACAAATCCAAAGTTTCATATTGTTAGACTAATTGTTGCTTGTTGGTGAAAGATTATGGAGTTTGAATTTTCAAATGTGTGCCCACCTTATATTATGGGACAGAAGGAGCATGATTTTTCACCTAGCAAGATTAATAGTGACAAAAGTCCATTCTCCTTACTTTTCCTTGTCTTAACTTTCTGAAACAACTTCTGAATTGATACTGGTGTTGCAAAAGCAATTGCAGTACCATCAATCTATAACCATGCAAATAATGGCACATTTGAAAATGTATAATATATTAATATGCCATATATTGCTAGAGTAAAGCTGTTTAGTTTGCACTACAATTTTTACTTTGTTTTCCTCTAAATACATTGCCATTGCAAAACATATTCAGTACAATGTGATTGCATATGTACACATATATTTGCCGGCTTGCCGCAACACTGTATCTCAAGATCTCAATCATTTTTCCTGCTTGCCTGTATCCAGATACCAAAAAACAAATTGTCTTGGATGGCCCACGGAGTTGTGGTAAAAGCATTGCACTTGCGATGCTTGTCCATTGGGCACGTACTGAAGGATGGCTGGTATTTTATGTTCCACAAGGGAAGGATTGGACTCATGGAGGATTCTTCTATAGAAACACATATAGTGATTTTTTCGATACACCAATACAGGCTGCGAAGATCTTGCAGGTGCTAAGCTCTGTGATTTTGTATGTTCCAGTTGCTTCAAATAGACTATCTTTCATATTCCTCTTTTCTATATATGGATGCAGATAGAATGCATTATCATCTGTTTTCCTTGTTTTATTTGTTTGTAATCTGCCTACACGCTCCAAATAATGCTAGTTTGATGTATGTGATGATATAGTAACCATCAAATGGGCAAGTGGCAACGATTGTAAGAATACGATGTCTTGATAGGTGGACGATGGTCATGCATATATTGATTAACATTCAATCTTATTTGGTACTGGTGGAGCCTCTTCTGTTTTCAAGTTGTCACTGTGAAATCTAAGTATCTGATATGGTTACATATTTGCCTAAAGATTGATTTAAACACATCTCACTTGTGCTATTTTATATTATCAGTTCATACTCCATACTGTATGCAAACTGGGTTTCTCTAATCTCAGTTGGATATTGATAATATAGTAGGAATGTAAACTTATGCAGTCATGCTTGTTTATTTGTATATATTTCCTTTATTACACTTGGGTCCATGGATACTTTATTAAGCATAGTAGCATACGCATCCATTGCTAGAAAGCAGATAATCTGTAACATTTTGCAAAATACAAATCTCGCCACTAATTTGTACTATAACATATCTACAGAACCTATTAAAAGTCATGAAAGTAATTTTAGGGCAATTATGCACTTATCTAAATATTCTAAAAGATATTGTGCCAAAATGTAAAATGCTGCATGCTCTCCACTTGCACTACATCACTTTTAGTTGGAGGTAGTACATCTTAAACCCATAATTTATGGCAATATATATATATATTTTGTTTGATACTACATTGTGCTGGATGGAACATCATTTCCTCTAAATCTGTTTCTATTGCTGCTTCAGGATTTTTTGAAGTACAACGAAACACGCTTACAAAAATTACCATGTCAATTTTTTGAGCCTATTCCCCTGGGAGAAGGTGCCGGTGTTGGAATGATGAAAGGGGCTGACACAATGGAAATGCCTGAAGGGTCCACATTATATGATCTCATTCAAACTGGGATAACTCACATGCATGCTTCAGTTGGTGTTGTAGTTCGCTTAAGGAAGGAGCTGTCCCTTGTTAAAGACGTGCCTGTACTGTTTGCCATTGATCAGGTATGTCAGAGCATTGACACCATAGCTGAATTGGCTGCTGCCACTTCAATGTTTGATATGTTATATGTGTAAAAATTCCCATTAATGTGAAACACATTAAAATATTCTTTTTTTCTTTTGCAGTACAATAGTTGGTTTACATTCAGTGACTTCCAGGAACCTGTAACTGTCCGATCCTGTCGATCGATCCATGCAAAAGAGCTTACAATGGTTCGTTGCACTGAGATACCTCACCATGTTCAATCATCACATTCTTTTATGTCCTTCAGTTTCCTCCTTTGAAAGTAGCAAATATTTGCATATCCTTTCTGCTTATTTGCATGTATTTTTTGGTTGTGGTGTAGTAAAAATTGTTAAGTTCCTTACACTTTTCTATGTGTTCATTCTCTTTTCTTTTGTAATCTTTCATGTACTCTGTTCTGTTGCCTAATAATAAGTAAATATACAGTTTCTGAGTGACTTATTTTTGTAAAGATAAACATATGAGTCTGTATTAGCTTTTTTTACTTCTCAGTGGAGATCTGGAATACATATGGCAAGTGTACAATGCGTAGCATCATAGCACTTTTTTTTAACACTAGTAATCAGTTCCCTGGACATACACACTTAATGTTTCACTTGTACTATAAACAGGTCAATGCTTATAGATCAATGTTGCACAATGATATGATGGTGGGGGCCTTTTCACACTCAACAGCAGTTGGCAAACTACGGCAGGAGCTGCCAGATGTTCCTTCTGATGCTCGTTTGATCTTTCCACGTTACACCTTAGATGAAGCTGAGACTGTGTGTCACTATTACATGAGGTATTTTTTTTTTAGAAATTTGGCATATTTCTATCTGTTTATAGTGTTTGATAATCTGTGATGGCTGACTCTGGCATATTACTTGTTAACTCAATAACTGAAAATTGGCAATACACTTGACCAGGCAAAAGATCATTCGGCGCGAGAATTTTTCAGAAGAGAAATGGAAAAAGATATATTACTTATCGAATGGAAATGGTGCAGAGATGAGATGGCTTGCTGCCTTTGTTTGAGGTAGTATACCGTCCCTGAAGGAAAAAAATGCATTTTGCTCCCCCAAATTTATTCTTAATATTGTTCTGTAATATATATATATTTTAATGACAATAATGATCTGTAATCAACTAGTCATATAAGCTTCAGCTGGCATAAATTTTTCACTCCATTGAAATCATTAGCTTTTAGTAATTTTCTGATATTATCTTCTGCCTCTATCATGCAGTTTCTGATACCTGGATTATACTCAGTTTTGATGGTGGTCTAGAAAGGTTGCCACTTCTGTTTCAGCGTGCCATTCGACACCACAGTTCATTGTTGTATACTTGTAGTCTGTCTCATGACATTCCTAGCAGAAAATTTGGCTTCAACATCATTTTTGCTGAGTAGAATTTGAGGAGATAAAACATAAGTTTGTAGCTCAGCTACATGATTATATCATGGGGGCCCTTTCAGTTCTGCTCAGATGCTAGATACAAAATAATAACCAACTGATGTAACATTTTTCTTGGAGAAGTTTTCGCATGTTTTGGCTTCTGTATTTTTCATGTAGCTGCCTGCGAGCTCACTGTGCTGATGAGTATGATATGAGTTGATGCCAATCTACTCAGCTTGCTATATTGTTGCTGAATTGAGCCCCATTGAATAGTTGTTTTTTAATATATTTTTTGTTGTACGAATCGAACAATTATTTGAGTTGGGAACAATATTCTTCTTTGCGGAACTCAAAGGTTACTTGTATGAGCCATATCCCCTTCACAATTTCATTTGTTCAGCTTCCCTTGTTTCTTGGAGAGATACAGCTTCTTGATTTTACCACATTGTCGATTCCGTTGTACTTTTGACCGTGCCTTTCTGTATATCATCACATATTTTTTGTCCCATGCCGTTCATAGATTCTCCTTCTGAAATAATTCTTTTCGCAAATGAATAACTCTGTTTTTGGTCCCTCGACTTCTTCGTTTGTCTAAAAGACCCCAGATTCAAAGCTGTCAGCTTGACGCCCAAATTATCAAATATGGTTCAGTTTACGCCCCAAAGCTTAGCTTGAGAAATTTCTGCTCTTTAATATTAGAAACACACACACACGCAACAGTTGATTGAGACCTTGTTTAGATGTAGTCAGATTCATCTCAATCCATGTGTGTTGGGGTGGATTGGGTGGAATTTAGTTCATGTTTCAATTCAATCCACCCCAACACATTGGATTTATGCGAATTCAATTACATCCAAATTGGTCATCTCAACAAGATATTTCATTTACACTGGTTAATCTTTTTATCACTTGTGCAAGTACAATGTTAGTATAAGACAATGGACGCATTAACTGAACAGAGTTACTACTTTGTTTTTCAGATGATCACTGAGCGGCCTAACAATTAGTAGGTGTGCCGAAGCTGGAGTGGATTTCTTGTTCCCGTGAGCTCATCAGTCATCATCTCTTCGTCCATGATGAAGGCGCCTCCGTGCATCCACCCGCCTTGACGTGGGAACGCCAGCGGGGTTTTTTGCCGCACCACCCCCGCCGCGCGCGCCCTGACTGCCGGGAGGTCCATGATGTGCGGCAGCAGCAGCAGCTCTGGGTCGGCCGCCTGGTCGTCGTCTTTCTCCATGCCCATGATGAAGATGCCTCCGTCTTCGCTCCCCAACTCCATCGCGCTGGCATTGTCATCCCCGCCGCCACCATCGTCGTCCACAAAGCCACCCTCCTAGTTTTGAGACGGAGGAGGTGAACGAAAAAACAGATAGAGAGAAATTTAGGCTCTTTAATATTAGATATAAGTATATGTATAGATATATTTATAATGAAAAATGAGATACTTTGGAAAAAGAAAAAACGCAAAAAGAGCCAATAACGGCGGATGGGGAGAGACATAAAAAAAAGGATGCACCATGTGGAAATAAAAAATGGACAGAAAAAAGAACGCACAGTATAGGAGTTTGGAGAAAAAAAAGACAAAATGGAGAAAAAATAGGATGTAGTAGTCCGGAACGGAAATAAAAAAGGACGAAGCACACATGAAAAGGTACAGAAAGTGGACAAAACCATGAAATATTTTTTTAAACACAGGAGAGCAATGTTTCATTATATTAAAGAAAAAGAGTGGTCCTCAACAGGATCCTCACTCGTACCGGGACCAAATACAAGTGAGGATATAACAGAAAATATAAATTTATACTTTTATGTTTTTCTATTTTTTCCATATTGATTAGAATTCTAATTCAGGTTTATCAGGATTGGAGGGACGTATTATATTAGGATCTTTGACTATTTATGTTACCTTAGAAGTCTAGCATAGGTTATATATAAAACACGGAGACAATGAGGCACCAGGGTCCTAGGGGTTTCCCATAGGGGTACTACTTGGATGGGCCCTGGGATGGCCCGTGATCTATTGAAGGACGCGAGACAAGATGGAGTAGACTTCAAGCTATTTCAGATCGAATTAGTCGGCTTACTATGAAAGCTAGATTATGTAATAAGACTAGGACTCTTCTCTTGTAACCGACTAGGACTAGATACGTGCATTTACCCTTTCCTCCTATATAAAGAGAGGTATGGTGCACCCCCTTTAACCATAACAATCATACAATCAATCCAACGTAAAATGCTACACGCCGATTGGACGTAAATGTTATTACTCGACAAGAGGGCTCAAACCAGTATAAATCGTTTGTCTCTTTGCGTTTACCGTTGAGTTCTGCGTACGCCGAAGCCCTCCGAACACCGTCCCGGATACCCCCGTGACAGGTTGCCGATCATCAAACATCGACAGCTGGCGCGCAAGGCAGGGGCTTTCGGCGACTTCGCGATTGAGAGCTCAGCGGACCTCGACGACATGATTTTCTCGGCGGGTGTCACTTTCATCTTCGACTCCTGGATATGCAAGGCTGACGACAACGACAAGCTCCAAAGTTGTCTCATGGAGATCCCGGCGCCTCAAGCTTTACCAGACGTCTCAACGACCACGCTAGATCAACTCGTCGAGAAGTTTTTGCACCTCTCAATTTCTGATTCAACTCGAACTCAGGAGGTCACCATCAACCATGACTCCCGCTTAGACACGTCACATTTGTCCGGGCTAAAGATCCCATCTGAAGTCCAACATGAAGACCTAGTTTGTTTTTCCACTCGGACTCAAGAATTCAGCCTCAATTTATCAAGATACGATCAGCTACGTCGTGTAGTCTGAGCAAGAGATCCCTCTTACGGGTGCCGAGAGAGGTTTGGTTTTATCCATCACACCCGAAGGAGGCATCGTCCATTGGCCGGGTGCTCGACCTGACACTTCTTTAATAAATCCATCTTGTCTAGTTGGCATGGTGGACCTCTTGCCTTATCAAGACAGCAGAACTCTTCTAGCAGACAACAACGATCATGGTTCTACAAAAATCTTGGACATTGCGACGACTACAGAATCTGGAACTCACTTTGCCATGAGGCACTCCAGAGAAGTCTTTATGGCTAGGCAACCACCTCAGATCCCTATGCCTAACCCATCAGATATCCAAGATGGAGAGGAAACCTTGTTCGACATCTCCCCAGACACTGCACCACCCAACGGAGAGACGAATGAGCAGAAGACGGCTAGGGAAAAGAAAAACAAAGCTCGATAGGCTCGGTGCAACTACGCCCAACACCGTAGGGAGGAGGGGCAGTGGTATCAATGGGCCTGCCGAGATGTCGAACGATGGCGCTTGGCTACAGAGGCAGCATATGAACAACGTCTACGGGATAAAGAATTAGAACGACAGCGCCAAGACCGTGATGCCGTTAGTGCCTCTGCATCACGCAACCTTGAGCCTGAGTTCTTGGAAGTAGCTGGCCACAGGGTCTTCACTATGCCCTATGCCAATGTCTACGCCCTGGTAGAAGAGATGTCGGCCACAGAAAACCCTACTCCAAATCAGCAACGACTCAAAGTCATTTTGGAATCCACAACCCTTCAGATGCAGGCTGCAAAAGTGACATCCCAAGCTAACCCTTCCCGAGGACCAGAGGCACGGGCACCAGCCCACTCTCATATGGGACCACAGGGTAACCAAGGAGGAGAACAACGAGTACCAGCCCACTCTCATCTAGGGCCATAGGGTAACCAGAATAGGAATCAGGGTGCCGCACAATTGGCCTATCATGGGCACCAATATAGCAATAGAGAAGGCAGAGGTGAGTCCGAGTATAGAGAGGCCAGCATCCCACCAGACAGGTTCCCATGTTTCTCTAACAGGCTACTCTCTGTCTAGCTTCCCTACAAATTTAAGCCATCCAATCATACCAAGTACGATGGGAAGACAAAACCCAACCAATGGTTGCGCTTCTACTCTCAGTCCATCGAGTTGGCAGGTGGCGACGATGACATCAAAGTGTTATATTTTCCCATGGCACTCGACACTATACCTCTCGCCTGGTTTGATAAACTATGAGCCCACTCCATCGGTACTTGGGGACAGCTTCAGCGCAAATTCTATGAATTTTTTTGCGGTGTCCTCACTCACCCAAGTACCCGAAACGAGCTTAGAACTTGCAAACAGAAACCAGACGAAACCTTCCAGCAATATTATCACCGCTTTGCTGAAATACGAGCCCAAGTCTTTGATATCACAGATAGGGAGGTGATAGATCACTTTGCCAATGGGATTAAATACAAGTGGCAGTTAGAAAAGTTCTGCGATGATAATCCAGAGACCATCGAGGAATTTAAGCGTACAGTACAGAAGATGATTGCATCTGAAGAACATACTCGTGAATGATTTCCATGCGTGACTAACACCGGCCACTATCCACTCGTCTTGGGCCCAATAATTGCCGGCATGACAGTCTTCAAGGTCTTGATCGATGGCGGCGTAGGATTGAATATAATATTTGCAGATACACTAAAGAAGATAGGCTTGGGCTTTACCAGCCTACTCACCCCCATTGACGTCCCTTTCTATGGGATAGTACCCGGCATGGTTGCCACACCACTCGGACAGATCACGCTCCTGGTAACGTTTGGCACCCCAAACAATTAACGAATGGAGTTCATCAAGTTCGAGGTGGTTGACTTTGAATCATCATACCATGCCATCTTTGGTCGACCTGCTTTGGCCAAGTTCATGGCCATACCACATTACCTGTACCTCTTTCTCAAGATGCTGGGTCCCAATGGCGTACTCTCCTTTTGAGGTGACCTCAAGCGCTCATATGACTGCGACATGGAAGCTGTCCAGATCGTAGCCAGAACACAGTAAGCCTATGAAGCATACAAGATTACAACATTGCACAGCAGACTAAGCCGGAAGACATGGAGATTCTGACTAAGAAGGCAGGAATCATTGCACCACCCTCTAAGATGGATACCATTGAGATTGATCTGGGTACTAGTGATCCCTCTAAGACAGCTATCATCAGCTCCCACCTCTCCAAAGAATAGGAACTCGCGCTCACCAACTTTCTTAAGGAAAACAAAGATATCTTCGCATGGAAGCCGGCTGATATGCTAGGTGTTCCAAGAGAGTTGGTTGAGCATAAATTGGATTTGAATCCTGGCTCAAAGCCGGTCAAGCAACGTCTACGATGGTTTTCACTAGATAAGAAAGCAACAATCAAAAAGGAAATCACCAAGTTATTGGCAACCGGGTTCATTAGGGAAATCCTTCACCCTGACTGGCTAGCCAATCCTGTACTCGTCCAGAAAAAGAACTCAAAAGAGTGGTGCATGTGCGTCGACTACACAGATCTCAACAAACACTGCCCGAAGGATCCCTTTAGCTTACCTCGCATCGATCAGATCGTAGACTCTACGACCAGGTCGTCTCTTCTATCCTACCTTGATTGCTACTCGGGATACCATCAAATTGCCCTTTGTAAAGAAGATCAGAGCAAGACATCCTTCATCACTCCGTTTGGTGCCTACTTTTACACAACCATGTCCTTTGGGTTAAAAAAATGTTGGTGCAACCTATTAGCGGGCTATCTAGGCGTGCCTAAGCGAATAGATCGGACATAATGTAGAAGCCTACGTGGATGATGTGGTCGTCAAGATCAAGGACCCCTCTACTCTAATCACAGACTTGAAGCAAACCTTTGACAATCTTCATAAGTACAAGTGGGAGCTTAACCCAACAATGTGTGTGTTTGGAGTTCCTTCCGTACAACTATTGGGTTTTCTCGTGAGCCATCGGGGTATCAAAGCTTGCATGAAACAAATTCAAGTAATCACTCAGATGACTCGACCTTACTACGTCAAAGACGTTCAGAAACTGACAGGGTGCATGGCTGCCCTCAATCGTTTCATTTCGCGACTCAGGGAAAAAGGTCTACTTTTCTTCAAGTTGTTGAAAAAATCAGGCAAGTTCGAGTGGACAGTTGAAGCCGACGAAGTTTTCTAGAGACTCAAAGAGTACCTGTCCATCTCTCCAATACTTACTCCACCCGAGAGACATGAACCACTCCTACTCTACATTGCAGCTACTACTATGGTAGTCAACACGACAATAGTCGTGGAGCGGGCTGAAGAAGGGAACATATATAAGGTACAATGACCTGTCTATTATATTAGCGAGGTGCTATCTAAATCCAAGGCCAAGTACCCACATGTGCAAAAGATCCTCTATGCCCTCTTAATCACTTCACGCAAGCTACGCCACTACTTTGATGAACACAAGGTAATAGTGGTATCCGACTTCCCACTTAGCGATGTCCTACGCAATCAGGATGCAACAGGACGCATATCCAAGTGGTCAGTCGAACTCAGAGCTCAGAACATTGAGTTTGTCTCCTATAAGGCTATCAAATCTCAAGTCTTGGCTGATTTCATAGCCGAGTGGACCAAAGCCTAGCAGCCTACTCCGACAGTTATCCTCGACCATTGGAAGATGTATTTTGATGGTTCCCTCATACTAGGAGGCACAAGCGTTGGCGTTCTCCTTATATCTCCAGATGGAAAGCAGCTTAAATATGTCCTACAAATACTTTGTCCTGCTACTAACAATGAAGCCGAGTACGAGGCCCTCCTTCACGGCCTCCGAGTAGCAGTCTCACTTGGCATAAACCGTTTGCTCGTCTATGGCGACCCCTCGGTGGTCATCAACTAGGTCAACAAGGATTGGGATTGTACCAAGGAAACCATGGACGCTTACTACACAGAAGTCCTCAAACTTGAGAAACACTTCCAAGGTTTAGAAATCCTCCATGTTATGCGAGATCTCAACATTACGGCTGATGTTTTGGCCAAATTGGGATCAGATAAAGCCTAGGTACCCCCTGATGTGTTTGTTCAGGAACTCCAAGTCCCTTCGATCAAACAAGAAGCCTCCACATCCACCGATACTCCGACTCCTGGTGTCCAGGTACTAGTGGTCTACCTGGCATGAACGCAAGTATTTATTGATTACATCTGAGACCATAAGTTGCCCGATGACAAGGTAGAAGTAGAGCAAATCATGCGCAGAAGCAAAAATTATGTCTTAGTTGGGGACAGGCTCTACCGACAGGGCGCATCATCTGGTGTTCTCCTCAAATGCATTACACCTAAAGAAGGGCAGAAGATCTTGGAGGAAATCCACTCTGGGTGTTGTGTTGTGGTAATCACGTAGCCTCAAGGACTTTAGTCGACAAGGCTTTCAGATCCAGGTACTATTGGCCTATAACACTAAATGACATAGAAGAGTTAGTATGACACTGCAAGGGCTGTTAGTTTTTCGCCAAGCAAGCCCACGTCCTGGCTCACAACCTTATCTGCATCCCTCCATCATGGCCTTTTTCATGTTGGCGGCTCGACATGGTTGGACCTCTCAAACAAGCACCGGGTGGTTTCGAGTACATCTACGTGGCTATTGATAAGTTCACTAAGTGGATAGAGTACAAGCCACTCATCAAGTTTAAGCTACAAAGGCAGTCGAATTCATGCAAGACATTATGTACCGGTTTGGTATGCCCAATCAAATCATTACAGATCTCAACTCACCCTTTATAGCTATCGAGTTTAGAAGTTGGGCTCAAGATTGCGGCATCAACATCGACTATGCTTCCGTAGCTCATCCTCAAGCAAATGGCCAAGTAGAGCGAGCTAACGGGCTACTTCTAGCCGGGCTAAAACCTAGGCTATTCGACGAGCTTAAAGACTACGGCGGCAAGTGGATATACGAGTTACCCAAGGTAGTTTGGGGATTACGCACTCAACAGAGCAGAGCGATAGGGTACTCCCCTTTTTTTGGTTTATGGCTCATAAGCCATCTTGCTAGTGGATTTGATATGGAACTCTCTCAGTGTTGAATAGTACAATGAAGGCGAAGCAAATGAAACCCAGCGGTTAGAAATTGATAGTGCCAAAGAAATCAAGCTTAACACACTCTTCCAGTCTGCCAGGTACCTATAAGGCCTACGACATCACTATGATAAGAATGTGCGCCCCCATACCTTTCAAGTCAGAGATTTTGTCCTCAAGCGTATCCAGAATACCTCAGGACAACACAAGCTACTCAGCCCCTAGGAAGGCCCCTTTATCGTCTCTAAAGTTACTCGACCAGGCTCCTTTGAGTTAATCACTGAGGATGGCGATCCCATGCCTAACTCCTAGAACATCGATCAGCTACAAAGATTTTATGCTTAATATTATTAAGTAGTTTTCTTGTTTAAGTAAATCCAGTGTTCTAGCGTCTGTACTTAAGATTCTTTGATAATAATACAGAGTCAATGTTCTTCGCTAGATGAATCTGTCTTTTTACTTCTATGCAAGATACACAACTATTCCAGTTGTCTCTTTTTGTTGCAGCCTTTGTTACATCATATATGAGATATACAACTGACTAATTGCACGGCTACACCTCTCTCAAAGATGATAAATTTACTCGACACAGTTTTTATTCTGTATACCGAGTACTGGGCTATATTATACAAGATACGCCTCCTACCCGGATGGCTTACATATCCTTTGCTGGGAGCCAATTACTGACATTTAGTCTAAACTATTGCATGTTGTCCTGGGTAGGGTGATTCCCAGAAGCAAGTAACCTGATTCATTGGCTATGGGTGGGATCCTAACAGTTAACAATCATTATAAGGGTTCCTTAAACAAGTGACTTCAAGCACTTAACATTGATGGAAGGGTCTAACATGATTCTAATCATAGCGACTACGTTGATCACTCTTTACTCAGCTATACAGTCTTACGCGCCCTTCTAAAGGACTCGATAAGATAAATTTATAGCCTAAGCAGACTGCAGTCTTACTTAAAAGATTACCAAGTCTAACCAAGTTGAAAAACCCGTCTTTGGTGTTTAAGTACCCTAACAAGACATATTAGTTACAGGCTAAGTTTTTTATTCAACTAGCAGCCTACACAAGCAAAAGGACATTGTTTCTTACAACGTGCCTACCTGGCACACATGCTTAACAAGTTTTGTTCAAACTCACAGCCTATTCATTAGGCTTCTCCATCCTAAGGTCTAATTCGTCGGTTATGGTGGTGGCGAGTCCATCAAGTTCCTCCTCAGCTCTCTCCACAGCAGCAAGATGGCCTTCATCATCATATTCTGTGGTCACCTAATGGAGATCCACAGCCAGGTATAGCACCTAGAGCGTACCGAGTACATTTCGGATGCAGACCTTGGTGGCTCCATGCACATAACACTCAAAGCGGTTGGGGGATGTCTTTCACTATATCCACCCACCTCTTTTCACCATCTTCTGGACTACGAAAGAGGAGGGCGAGGGGCTTCATGGCTTCCTAGAGCATGTTTCGCTCCGACTATGCTCTCTCCAGCTAGGCCTTCATATCAGTCATTGACTTCAGAGCCTACATCAGATCACGATCAGCTCCCCACTTTATCAGCTTAGCTCGAGCAAATTCTTCACTTGCTCGTTCAGTTACCTCTTTAGTTTAGTTGTGCTGGGTTCTTAGGGCTTTATTTAGCTCCTTCACCTTGCCTTCCAACCGCCGGGTTCTGATTTGCTCTTCTGCAAAAAGGACCATAAATGATCATCATCATGATCACCGACTACTACATGTCGTGAACCATAGAGAAGTCATATAATTCTTTTACCTTTCAGCTTTGTATCAAAGAGCTCGGCCTTCTCTGTCATCTTCAACAAAGAGTCAAAGGCATCATTTTTCCTTGTTTCGGTGGCCGCTTTTTGTCGCTCGGCTTCACCAATATGAGAACGGAGGATACAGAGGGTCTCTTCATGGCGCTTCTACATAGATTCCCACTTGGGCTCCCTCATGGCCTACTCCTCCCTCAGCTTGGCGAGCTCTGCTTGGATCTTTTGGACCTCAACAGAGGCTTTCAGCTCCACATCATGAGCATATGACTGTTTCTAGAATGAGCATTTGGAAGTTATTTATAGCAGGAAATAACAAAATGTGTGTACTTACCCTCAACTGGCCATCGAAGATGGAAGCCTGGTTCAGCAGCCTGGACCATGACTTCATCAACCCGATGAACTCCGGGCTATAAGCCTAGAGCTAGGTACCCGGTCCAGTAACCAGGACGACGTCATTCTCCTCCGCTTGCTGGGCGCTCATCATCGGCACCTCTAGGGTAGGACCACTCGGTGCAATAGTGCTTGGGTCAGCCCTCGTGCTCTATACTTCTTCTTCAGAAGTAGCCTTTGTGGGCTTTGGCCCCGGTGGCTGGTGTGCTTCATCACCCACAGGCACCGCTACATGTGGTTGTGGCATCTCCACACTCTATGTAGTACCCGGCTGCGCAGGTTGCTCCGCCTCACCTTCTATGGATGTTGGCCCCTACGCCTAGGGCATCTCAGTGGACCTAGGTGGAGACACATGCCCACTTGTCTAGCCTTCTTCCACCTGGTCACCATTGGTACGCGGGCTCTCTTCAACCTGGGGCTCTTCATTTTGCGCCCAGGTACTCAGTGCCCTTTTTACCCTGATATGAGTAGCAGTCAAGTGATATCCCGGGAATGAAGTAACATACAGAGGAAACTTTGACACTTACTTGTCACTGGACTTCTTCTCCAGGGTGGTTTTCCTAGTGATATACCACTAAGCGATCCACCCAGCTCCAGGCTTGATACATGATAGCACTGAGTCCTCCTGATGACTCACAGTGCTAGCACCTTGTCCAAGCGAGATCCTGTCACCTTGAGTTGGCACCCGGGTGCTCAACAAGTCTGGTGGGGACATCCTATCAAAAGCAAATAAACTTCATCATGTATATCTATGTCAAGAATTTAGCAACAGAATTTTACTTAGAAAAGAATACTTACTGCCTGATAGAAAACGAGGTGTCTTCCTCCTCTTCTGGCTATTCTTCTGTAGCCTCATGTGCAGTAGCTGTTCATGAGTTGGATTTAGCGCAGGGTAAAATTCAGACTACATGGAGATAGTTCAGACATCTTTTATCTGATCTCAGTGTGCAGGCTCGATGGGGCCTTTTAGGCACTGTCCAGCTCTTGGCGGCAACATCGGCCTCCAATGACCATTTCTCGCTAGTGGCTCCCTGCCTAGCACTCGGGATTGCCTGGACTATGATGACATCCGGGTTCTCTTTAGACTCGCCCCTAGCTTCTTGGTCCATAGGGACAGCGGAGGCGGCGCTCCTTCCGGCTGCTCCGCCGGATGCCGCTTTGCTTCCGCCAACTCCTCTAGAATCGAGACGTGGAGGACGGGTAGGCAAATCATTGAAATTCTGCCCCAACTCCTGCAATCAACACATAGGAGTCAGTTTGCCATAGTATTAAGATATTTACAAATCACAATGTCAATATACTTATAGTGGCTGGCAGATTCTGATGATCATGTTCTGGGTACTGATATGGTATCACCTATACTGACACAAGCACATTCTGAATTCTCTCCAGAACTTCACCCTTTGTCCGCTCATCAGTGGTTACCCAGGTAGGGTCCTCCAGGGTGGTGTACTCGAACCCATAGTGGATTCTCTCTTGCACAGGTTGTACTCGGCGTCTAATGAAGCTGGCAACTACTTTGATTCCACTAAGGCCTTGGTCCTTCATGACTCAGATTTGCTTGAGGAAAGGACGAATACCCTCAAGTTCCATCGCACTCAGTGTCTCCTTGTCCCCAATGGTTGTTGGGCACTGGTGTGGTGTTGCTATGCACTTCTACGGGAGGCCACATGTTCCCCGCATAAAATCACTCGGCCCTCTAGTTCTTCACAGAATCCACCAGAGTATAGTGGATATACTCGTTCTTTCTCCCCACGTGAAATTGAATACCAGCACCCCCCAAAACACGTGGACTTGTGGCGTCCGGGTGTGGTTTCAGTTTGAAAAAGTAGCAAAACAGAGTGATAGATGGGGGGATGCCAAGGAAAGTTTCGCAAAGATGAACAAAAATGGAAAGATGTAGAATGGAGTTAGGGTTCAGATGATTCAGGGTTATGCCATAATAATGCAAAAACCCATGCAAAAAGGGACAAGCTAGCAACCCTAACCCATGTTGGATGAACGACACAAAAAACACAATCTCCCCTAGCTCAAGATTGGGAATACAGTGCTCACCAGGTGCTTTCCATTCACCAAGCTTCTGATATGGCAAATAGCCTTGCTCGCAGAGTTTCTAGAGGTGCTTTGGCTACGTGCTTGGCGTCGGTCAGATCTAGGCGCCGACGGCCATCTCTGGCACCTCCAAATACTTCTCGATAGTCTTCTTGGCAGCGGCGCTCGGGTTCTTGCCCTTACCCATCAAGCAAAGCTTTTTTATAGATCTAGGGTTTCAAGATGTGAGATTGGTAGCGCTCACAATGGCTTGAGGGCTTAGGCTGAATGCAAATGGAGCAGAGGAAGATGATGCACAGGAGTGGTTCCATTTTTATAGGGTTTTTACCATGATGTGGCCCGATAATCACGCCAACGGGCATGTCATTTCAGTTTTCCTTCCATTTTAATGCGGCTGCATGGTTGATACGATGGTTGCACGCCTTTTCCGGATTTCCAACGCGTCACAATGTGTTCAGACTTATCCTTTGGATTTTTTTCTTTCCGGGTACTGGCCATGCTACGACCGTTATCTACATGGCCACATCGTGAAGTACCCGGATGATTGATGTAGTATTCGAACATTTGCTTGATAGTATATATTAAAAAGCGCAGTAGTTGGATGGAGATTTTTTATTCAACAATAGTTCAATGGATAAAAATTTGCACACTTTACAAGATTCAAGACCACTCAGAATAATGAGCAACTATTTATTTAGGGAGCTACAAATATTGGATACAAGATTTTTTTAGTCAATAACAAAGATAACACCTGCTCAGATAAAACAGAGTACTCATACTCTAAGTGCTTCTCAGTAGGTGCTTTCGTACCCGATGCACCTGGATCCAAGAGAAGAAGAGTAATGCATCTGGGTAGATAACAGAAGTGCAGTGTGTCCGAACCTAGAACCTTGGGTAGACTATCCGACTACAAACATTTGTTGGCTGACTACCCTTGGGAGCATGCTACTGCAAGAGGAAGCCTGCAGGCTAGTATACAGGATGAGCTATTCGCACATCTTGCCACCTAGCCGACGCCATCTGTACACATTCGGGTCCGTGTACGACCCTTCATGGACAAACGTTGACAGGCACCCTAGAAGAACTAACATGGGACTGCTGGACATGCCACCCTACCAGCCATCACAAGACTTCTTCTAGTTGCAGTTCTAGACTCCTCTACTATGCACAACTACGAGTTTCGCCTACCTCTAAACCCTCTCACAAGAATTCTAGTCACTACAACTATTGGTTATACCAACCGAGTACTCCCGGGGGCTGGTCTACTTTGCTCACCACCATATTTGCAACCTTTAAAACTCTGAGCTACTTTGCTTCTTCTACAATTGAGGTTCAAGTGCTCGCCAGGAGGGTTTTTATAGGTGTCTCAGTGTTGTCTATGGACTAGGTTCACGTGGAATAGACGGACAAGCTACTAACTCCTACACAGGTTCACGTGTTACACTACAAGGGTATAGTGCATCCCACTACACCTTCTCAGTGTATAGATGGCCTTTTCCCAACACATGTGAAGTCACGGTACACCCGATAGCACCTTTGATGGTATATTCCCATGAATATCCTGAGCATCTTTGGACCAACTATACTAAAGCTTTGCATGTGACTTTGACATGTCTTACCTGCTTCTGTACAAGCAGACAGGACAATAATTTTTGCTGACACTCTGATCCTCGAGTATATTCTTTTTAGATCCTTATCTCGAGTACAAGTACTCGGACATAGGCTCGGGGGCTGCAGGGTACATATCCTCTACGGATGTTTTTTCTTTTAAACCCTCTAACTCTTTGTTTTCCAAACAACAAGAGGCTTAGGGGCTACACTCAGTGAGTGCACTTTTCTGAAAAGTGCACGTCACCTGGAGGCTTTATAGAGCACCTCATGGCTTCACTCACGAAAGCACTTAGACTACGCTTGTTTCTACCTGGCAAAATCAGGAGGAACAAGAAGGCTTCCGAGTTCAGTCATGACACGCTCAGGGGCTCGACGGACTAGGGTCCTGGGGGTTCCCCATGAGGGTACTACTTGGATGGGCCCTGGGATGGCCCGTGATCTGTTGAAGGATGCAAGACGAGGTGGCATGAACTTCAAGCTATTTTAGATCGACTTAGTTGGCTTACTATGAAAGCTAGATTCTGTAAAATGACTAGGACTCTTCTCTTGTAATCGACTAGTACTATATACGTGCCCTTACCCTCTCCCCTATATAAAGAGAGGTACAGTGCACCCGCTTGTAACCCTAACAATCATACAATCAATCCAACGTAAAAGGCTACACGTCGGCTGGACGTAAAGGCTATTACTCGATAAGAGAGTCCGAACTAGTATAAATCGTTTGTCTCTTTGCGTTTACCGTTGAGTTTTGCGTACGTCGAAGCCCTTCGAACACCATCCCGGGTACCCCGTGATGGGTTGCCGGTCATCAAACACCGACAGACAATTTTCACATTCATAGAGTTAGTTAGGGAGAAGATGGACGAAAAATAATAGGATAAAATTTGAGCTCTTTAATATTAGGTATAGACAACTTATCAATGAAGTAGCTAATGTACATAAAAATAACATTTCAGTATTACATAAAACTACTATTTCAAAATATATACAATATGAGTCTTGTTTTGTAGTTGTGATTGTAACAAACATATAACGGTGTAAAATAGAATAGAAATACTCCACGAGAAAATATTACATTCTTAAATGGAGCGCTTACAACTTCTTGTGGCTCCACCTTCTCCTGCACTTGCAACTATAGCAGCACTATTTACAAGAGCTATTTTCTCTCTTGCAAGATAAACTAAGGGTGTGTTTGGTTTGAAGAATGATGTGATCAACATGTTTAACATTTATCGCATGCTTGATTTGACTTGTATTTGTTGGGGTTTAGTCCCACATTGTGTAGCGATGGTGGGGAAGCACAACATATAAGGCGGGAGAACCCCCACTTATCAAGTTAGTCTTTTTGGTTGAGTAAGGCTCAAATGCCTTATATGTTGTCAGCTCTTGGTGGACCTAAGACCATTGGGAGCGAAGGCTCGTGGTAACGAGCAAGCCAGCACAATTGGTATCGGAGCCCATGGTCAGAAAAGCTAAACCCAATAAAAAATCTCGAGCATCACATATGGCGGGGGCACCCCGATATGTGACTAAGGGGAAGATTGTTGGGGTTTAGTCCCACATCGTGTAGCGATGGTAGGGGAGCACAACATATAAGGCGGAAGAACCTCACCTATCAGGCAGTCTTTTGAGTTGAGTAAGGTCCATAAGCCTTATATGTTGTCAGCTCCGGTGGACCTGAGACCTATGGGAGCGCAGGCTCGTAACGAGCCAAGCCGGCTGTAAGCCAACTCCAAGATCGAGAATTCAGTGGTCACCACCGGTTCCAACAGTGTTGGCCCATGCGAACAAAAACAGCCAGGCCACTTTGATCCACCGTGTGAACCATGTTGAGCCACAGAGCCAGCCACACACATCGCGCTAACTTTTGTAGCCATATTACAATCCACCAGACTTATTTATTAGTTAGCCACACCCACACTGCCGCAGAGAGGAATGGCCAGCCCATCTATCACACGGACGGTCTCGAGCGCAGGCACTGCCCTTGACCCTTGGGTGCGAGAGGTCACGAGCTACTCTGCGAGTGTGAACCGAAGCCAGAGTTAGCTCATGGGTTAGCCTGGTCTAGTTCTTGCCGCCCGCCGTGGCCTGTCCTAGCCCATGGCCATATGGGCCACAGCAAAATGCCTTCAATTTTACACCACTTGCCAATATGAACCCATTTTATCAGGATAGCTGTAGCAAATCTGATGCCAAAGCCTGCACCAGAAAATAGATATAAAATAAAATCGATTTGCCTCGATGAGTTACTCCCATTTGGTTCACTTTGAGCGTCTGAGCTTTTGCATTGTTTAGGCAGAGGTGCACCACACAATCCTGCATTACCTTCGAATGAACTGCTCGGGAACGTTCCAAATTGGTGTGATTCTGGTATTCTGCCAAGCAATTTGTTGTTGCTCAAGTCTAAGGTGCCAAGAAAGGTGAGATTTGTCAATTCGTGTGGAATCTCACCAGAAAGCTGATTAGAAGATAAGTCTAGTGATTCCAGTTCCGTCATCCCTCCAATTTGTGCAGGGATTTTTCCATTAAAAGCATTATGTGACAAGTTAAGTTCATGGAGTGAAACAAGCTTTCCTATCTTGTCAGGAATTCTATCATGGAAATAGTTATTTGAAAAGTCTATCACCATTAAGGTAGTCCATATCTTTTCAAATGTCATATGAACATCACTTTGTAGGTGATTATAACAATATTTTGGTAGGATCCCCTAGACAGATGTTCACCCCTGACAATTTTTTTTGTATTTTGTTTGGTCATCATTGCCGTGAATCCGTCCCAGCTTAGGAAGAGCCATAGGAACCTATCCGCAATCACTCCCCCAGGGATAATGGCACCTTATCTAAATTTATCGAACATTCCCTCACAAAGAAGAGGACATCCAAAAGCTTCCTTCCGGACCGCTACCCCGCTGGAAACCATTTTGGGCACAGAAACCCTGAGAAGTTGTTTGAGGCAAGATCAATGATCTGTAAACTTGTGAAAAATTCTTCAGATCTATCTTCTTGTAGACGGTCACATATGGCTCCATAGAATTGGTTGGATCTCAAAACTATGACATGAAGATTGGAAAGCTTTCCCAGCCAAGAAGGGAATGTGTCAGCTATGTGATTGTTTCCAAAATCAATAACCTCCAGTTCGCTGCAGTTTGAGAGTAACCTTGGAAGTGGTCCTTCAATTTTATTTCCATGCAAATCAATTGTCTGAAGAGTGCAACGATTTTTGGTAACAAAAGACAGTGCTCCCTAAATCTGTTCTCCCTTATCTAGGAACAGTGGTTTTGTAGTGTTCATTAGTGTTTAATCCTCAAGTGGCCATCTTCTATAAGACAGGGCGGTATCAGTCCACTAAAATTGTTGTATGACAAGTCAAGAACTTCAAGCATCCTTGCTCTGCAAATGGTGTCCGGGAGCTGTCCACTTATGTTGTTTCTTGCAAAACTAATATATGCAGTTTGGCTAAGATACCAAGAAAAGTTTTCCGGGGTTGATGAGAAAATGTTATTTGAGTAATCGAGAAGTTGTCGATATGTCAGGTGGCCTGGGATAGGAACTTTGCCATGAAGATTATTGTAGCTAAGGTCAAGAGTTTGTAACTGCATGTTCGGGAGAAAATATGAAGAAAGTTCCATACTTGAAAAATTGTTGTGAGAAAGATTCATATAGGTGAGGCTATGGCTCCATTTCTTCCACAACCACTCAGGTACTGTCCTTCTTCCACAACCACTCAGGTACTGTCCCTTGAATCTGGTTGCTCGAAAGGTATAAAATTTGGATATGGTTAAGATGCATCAAGGATATTGGAACTTTCCTTAGCTTGCAAGATGAGAGGTATAGGCTGTCTATTTTAGGGAGAATAGGAGGTAAAGAGTTGTTAACTTCTCCATCTACAACAGATAGCTTATTATTTGAGAGAGAAAGGAAACTGAGTTTTCTTAATCTCCAAAGTGTATTAAGCTCTAGCAAGCCTGAAAAGTCGTTCATGCTAAGATCGAGAATATACAAACTTTGGAGTTGTGAAAATGACCTTGGGATGTGCTGCCCGCTTAATTGATTTTCTTTCAAATCAGGAAATGTCAAGCCTGAAGATGATGCATCGGAACTCCTGTATGGAGCCACATAGCTGGTTGTTTCTAAGAGCCAATCTTCTCAGCTCAGGAAGAGCAAATAGTTGTGTTGGTATTTCCCTGCAGAAAGTAAAGCAGCAGTTACCTTTCAGTAGTTAGTTATGTTTTCTGAACCGATTAAAAAAGTGCATGTTATGCGGCTCTATTTGGATCTCATGGTCTAAGTTTAGCCACTAAACTTTATACCATTTTAGCTCTTGAGGCTCCAAATGAGTGATCTAAAGTGATGTCTAAACTTTAGTCAACCTTATAAAATACCATTAATTAGTTCATTAGACCACACAAATGAGCTAAAGTGGTCTAAAGTTTAGCCCTTAACATTATTTAGCCAACTAAACTATAGACCATGAGATCCAAATAAGACCTTCATCTTTTGAAAATTATTGAGAACCCCCCTAATATTGAATTGTTATTTTATTTTGTGAAACAACCAATAATGTAATAAACTAGTAATGAAGTACTAAAGCGGTCATGTTATGGTCCGTTGTAGGAATATACTATTATAAATAACATCAAGAATCATTGGGGCATGATGGGCCTGCTTAACTGGCTTTCAATTTTTGCCTAACTAAAATTATATGGCAAGCTAAAACTTTTAGTCATCAATTGATTTATTGCCAAAGAATCAGCATACCAATGTTTATGGCCAAAGTTTTAGCAAGTTTCTAGAAACTTCTTAAATTGCATGAGAAAAAAAAGTGTTTTCTACCATTGTTATGACATTCAACAAATTGCCCATCTATGTTTTTTTCCTAACTTTGACAAGCCTTGATTTTGGCAAACCTATATTTTGGCTTACCATGATTTTAGTTAGGCAAAAGAATTGGAAGACAAACCTATATGCTCGGCAAAGCAAATTTTGAAGCTCTCATTCACTCTATTTGGTTATTTGTTCGGTCCTTTGGGAACCACCTAGACGAAAAGCAGAAATGACATGTCCTAATTGAAAGCATTAGTATTTTAATTTCACAGGATAAAGAGACAAACTAGACCTTACAAGACATGTTAAACCAAGATGGAAAAATAACACTCTCTATTTTATTCGGCCTGTTCGCTGCTGGGTTTCTGGGCTGATAAGCCCGGTTGGTGCTGGTTTGTTGTGAGAGAAAAATACTGTTGGTTGGTTGATAAGCCCTGGCTGAAACTAACAAGCGAACATGCTGATTATAGTATAAGATGCACGATTTGACGTGACACGGTCTTTAATATTATTCTTTGACCTATAGCGACATGGTCTTTAATATTATTCTTTGACCTATAGTTTATCTTATAACATTGCGTTTCTAGCAACAAAATCATAACCATAAGATAGTGTTTCCAAATACAAATCCAGTAATATTACATTTGCGTAACAAAGTTTACAACTTGTACAGCTAATTACTTGTTGAAATTAAAATTATGAGGTTTGAATCTTTAAATGCATGCACACCTTACAAAAAGAAACGGGAGTATATCACTACTACTCAATATTCATAAATTAGGATACAGTGTAATTTACTTAGTAAAATCTTATTTCAGGAAAAGTCATTAGCAAAATCTTACCGCTGAGGTTATTATAGCTAAGGTCCACATATGATAGCTGTTTCAAATCAGCAATCCAAACCGGTATGCTGCCAGAAAGGCTGCAGTTGTCTAGTGTTAGTACCATCAAATTCTTGAGATTTCCAATTTCAGTTGGTATTGGTCCCGAGAAGAACGAATTCAAAATGATCAATTCCTCCAAGTTTGTGAGATTGCCAATCCAAGAGTTTGTTGTCCGAGAGAAGTCGCCATGCGAAAGAGTCAAGAAGATCAAGTTCTTGAGGTCACCAATCCATGAGAAGAATGACTCATTCTGCAAGACAAATCGAAAGAGGTCCAACATTTCCAAAGAGTCCAGAGTGCTCAATGAGGAAGAAAATTCCTTTGAAATCACTCCAGCATCAATCCCTAGAAACTGTGAGGACCTAAGGTTTCCAATGGAGCTCGGATTAGCAATGGAGAGGTTAGTGCCACCGAGAGCCAACGTGTGCAAACTACTTCCATTTGGAAAGCTCTGGACTTGCACCACGAGGTTAGCGTTGTCTGGTAATTCAAGATATGTGAGTTTCTTGAGTTCAAATATCTTCTGAGGGAACAACCCATCAAGATCAGATCCAACAAGCATGAGCATACTTAGGTTAAGAAAATCCGCAAAATACTGAGGGAACACACCAGACAAGCTGTTGAGACGAAGGTTGATCACCTCGAGGGAGCCAAGGCTCAAGAACGATTGATCAATAGAACCTTGGTGTCGGGTTCATAAACCCAGGGTCCCCAATGGATCCGCTTCCCTACAAAACTCGGTCCAGCAGACGGCACAACGACAGCACACGCCTGGACTGGCCCAGATACACAATAACAGGCCAAGACCACGATCCGGTCCCCGACCGGCACCTCCGACCTCTGGGGGCAGGCCCTGCACTCGTCTGACCTCTGGGTCGGGGGCTCCACCTCACCCGACCCCTTTCTCCGACCAAGGATACGTCGGATCTCTGCTCGCTGCACTTTCCTAACCGACATGGTCGGGGACGACTAGGAACGACCGACTGGGGACACCCGCTCGGTGTGGGCCTGGGGAGCAGGCGGAGCAGATAAGGTAACACGCTCAAGTCAAACGCAATACCGAGGACCGTACCCTGCCATACTCTGCGCACCTGCAAGAGGGTGCCTCCAGGTCATGACAGATGGACACTATACAACCTTCCAGATGCGTCAAACCACAAACAATATTGTGGGCGCCGACGTTTGCCGTACCAGGCGAACACGGTAGAGCCTGCCAGACGCGTCTGGGCATAAACAGTACTGTGGGCGCTGACAGTCATCCCGTATCCGATGGCGTGAGCAATAAGACTAGGCAGCACACGTATACACTTTCTCTCTTTCTCTCTCACTTGTAAGGCCATCCCTTTCAACTATAAAAGGAGATGCGCTCTCTCCTGAAAAACGACGCTGGCTCTCTCTCTCTCTCTCTCTCTCTCTCAGACTCTCTCGACGACTCAAGAACACAACAGCTCAACAAGCTTTAGAGACACGCAGAGCATACGCTCTAATACTTAGCATACATTAGAGCCCCCGTCACTCTCGGCCAATCGGTTCAGAGTCCGACCGGGCCTCTAACACCCCCTTCTCATTACTTACTCGTTTGTAACCCCACAACAAACTTTGAGCACCTGGGCTTAGGAATAAAGTCATCGACTGACCTCAACTGGACGTAGGGCCCGTTGCCTGAACCAGTATAAATCCTATGCCATTATGTGCTAGGCCACATCCGATCACAACGCATGTCAAAACTATAAATATTTACTTGTCGACCACATTTCGCACCGACAGTTGGCGCCGTCCATGGGGAGGACTCCGTGCGTTCACGCTTTTGGTCATCGGATGACCCACCTTTCCACCATCTTCGGCATGGCGGGCTCGAGCGATATGATTCACTTTGGCTTGCTAGAGTTTCCCATGCTCCCACCTGTTGGGATGTGGGTTCCTCCCGTCTTCGAGCCGCTCTAGACTTTCCTCTTCGAAAGCCTAGACTTCATCGCCGACCAGCTCGGCGTACTCTGCCTCCACGAGGAGGCGCTCGTCCTGGTGTCCACTGGAGGAGGAGCGCCCTCCACCAGCCCCGAGCCACTCGACGACCTCAACGTCGAGACACTTGTGCTTCGTCTCAAGCCCATGCTAGGCTCAAACCCCATGGTGAGTAATGTACATATTGTTCTTTACTCACTATTTAACACCTTTCGCCGACTCTTTGGAGGGACCCCGTTGTCCCCACCGCGACCGCCGTGCGACTGGTGCCCCTACGGCTTCGCGTCCCCCGTGGATGTGTGCGCGTGGGGGCTCACAAGGATGCTGATGCCGCTCCCTCTCACGTCTAAGTTCGTGGGGATGGCGGGCTATGCTCCCACCTCCTTTCACAACCTTGTTGATGATGAGGTCGAAAGCGACGGCTCCAGCATCGGTGACGTCATGGCACCTGGCCACCTTCTGTCCTAGGAGTGTGCTATGGCGGATGCCTCGGGACAGTCACCGGTGGTAGTGGAGTATCTATAGACTCACACCCCTCTGAACCCCCATGCGAAGGCCCTCGCGCGTGCGTAGGAGCATGGCAAGGAGTTATGACAAAGGCAGTAGAGCTAGCCGCCACCTGCGCTGACGCGCATGGCACAGCACGCTACGCCACATGTGCGTAACCCGACGAGTGGTGCTCAGGGTCGCTCCCATTAGGTCTAGCGTAACATACTGGACAGAGGGGATGACCCCCCCCTTAGTTTGCTCGGGCTAGCCAGAACATCGTTGCTGCGGCAATGCTTCTGCGCGGCATCCCCGAGCCTGCCGACCCCCAGGAGCAAGCAATCCACCGGAACCTCTAGGCGCTGGTGGAGACTGCCGTCGTTCAATAGGCGGAGACCTCCGCGTCGCGACACTGGCTCACGGCCTCTTGCCCAACCAGGGGACTGGGGCCGCACCAGTCGAATCGCTCCTTCCACTCACCATAGCAGTTGTCGGGCGTGGAGTAGGAAGCCACGGCTACACCGTAGCCCAACCCGGTGCCCACTCCACACAGACCACCTGTGCGTGAATGGCTCGGGCCAAACCATGATGCTCGCAACATCATCAAGAATCGACGCCACGCCCGGCACGATGATGACGTCCATCGAGTGGCAGCGAGAGCAGGCGGCGTAGGCCTCGGCCTAACCATTGAGGAGTGTGGGGACATGCACCCTAGGCATGGAGGCCGACCAAATGACCGGAGCCCCATCCCAAATGGCCTAGGGCCACGGGCCTTTGGTCGTCGCATGCAGAAAGCATCGTTCCCACCGCGCTTTCGACCGCCCACCAACATCGCCAGATACACTGGAGAGACAAACCCCGGTATATGGCTCGAAGACTTCTGGCTCGCCTATCGAGCTAGAGGAGTGGATGATGACTACTTCATCATCCAGTACCTCCCCATCTATGTGGGGGAGCATGTTCGAGCATGGCTTGAATTCCTTTCGCCCGACAACATCCATGACTCGGCGGATCTCAAGAGGGTCTTCGTCGGAAATTTCCAGGGGACATATGTCCGCCCTAGGAATTCCTAGGACCTCAAGAGCTGCCAACAGGAGCCCAATGAGTCCCTGTAGGATTACATTCGTAGGTTCTCAAAGCGGTGCAATTCCCTTCCTAGTGTCGTCGATGCGGACGTCATCAATGCGTTCCTCTTTGGAACAACCTGTAAGTCCTTGATCCACAAGCTTGGCTGTGTGAAGCCCCATACCACCCACGACCTACTCAACATTGCCACAAACCATGCCTCCAGCAAGGAGGCGGGCGGGGTGGTCTTCAGTGGAGGTCGGGACAGGGGCAAGGCCAAGCGCGAGGACCAAGGCGAGTGCCCCTCCACATAAAAGGCAAGAAGAACAAGAAAGATCAGTGCCGACTGACCAACCTAGCTTTGGTCACTGCGGCCGACCGAGCGGGCAAGCAGCCCCAGTAGGGCCAGCCTGACCACTTCGATAAGCTCCTAAAGAGTCCATGCACCAACCACACCTACCCCATCAAGCACCTCTACCAGGACTGCGAGCTCCTCAAGCGCTTCCTGCGGCAAGCCGGTAAGGCAAAGGAAGGGAAAGGCAAGGAGGACGCGGCCAAGAAGGGAGGCACGGCGAGCAAGGATGAAGATGGCTTCCCTGACCCCGAGGAATGCCTCATGATCTTTGGGGGTTCCGACGCCATCCACTCCAAGCGTCAGCACAAGGTACGCTATAGAGAGGCATGCGCTGCTGAGTTGGCCATCTCCTCTTTCCTTAGCTGGTCAGACTCCCCGATCACTTTTGATCAGAGAGACCATCATTCCCACATCGCCCGACTGGGTCGCTACCTGTTCATCATCGACCCCATCGTCCGCAAGAAGCACCTCACCAAGGCGTTGATGGACGAAGGCAGCGGCCTCAATATTCTCTACGTCAACACCCTCGACGCCATGCGTATCCCCCGGTCAGAGCTCCGCCCAATGATCTCTCCCTTCCACGACGTGATCCCAGGAATGTAGGCGTACCCACTCAGGTAGATCGACCTGCTCATCGTGTTTGGTGATCGAGCCAACTTTCGCTTGGAGGTCTTGACCTTCGAGGTGGTGGACTTTACGGGGTCCTACCATGCCATCTTGGGGCGGCCATGCAACACCAAGTTCATGGCGATCCCCAACTACACCTACCTCAAGCTAAAGATGCCGGAACCGAACGGCGTCATCACCATGGGTAGCACCTTTTCACACGCCTACACATGCGATCGCAAACATTACGAGCTCGCCACTGCCATCAAGTGCCTTCCTCAAGTGCTCTTGAAGCTCGGGAATTCGGTGACTCCGACAGTCCCCGACTGCAACGAGCTGACCTCCTTAAGTGCCTTCCATCTAACCGAGGAAACTAAGGCATTGGAGATTGACCCCACCGACCCAACCAAGATGGTTCGGGTCGAGACCAAGCTCCCGGCCAAATAGGAAAGCGAGCTCACCGACTTCCTATGCGCAAATCGTGATGTCTTCGTGTGGAAGCCTTCCGACATGCCAGGCATACCGAGGGAGGTCACCGAGCACACACTACGCATCGCCCCAGGCTCAAAGCCCGCCAAGCAATGACTGCATCACTTTGACAATGAGAGGCGCATGGCCATAGGCGAGGAGATCGCCAAACTTCTGACAGCCGGATTCATCAAAGAGGTATACCACTCTGACTGGCTAGCTAATCCTATTCTTGTGAAAAAGAAGAATAGAAAATGGAGAATATGTGTTGATTATACTAGCCTCAACAAGGCATGTCCAAAGGACCATTTTCCTTTGCCACGCATAGACTAGATAGTCGACTCCGCCTCAGGATGCGAAATCCTCTCTTTTCTGGATGCCTATTCAGGCTACCACCAGATCATGATGAAAGAGTCCAATCCGGTCACGATTTCTTTCATCACCCCGTATGGTTCGTACTGTTATGTAACCATGCCTTTCGGTCTGAAGAACACTGGCGCCACCTATCAACGGTGCATGCAACGATGCTTCACCGACCAAATTGACCCGCCCGACCAACTTGACCAAGTTGAACGGCCAAAACCAATAATCACCGTCTATGTTGATGACATAGTGGTGAAAACGGCTCAAGCTAGCGACCTGATCGCAAACTTGGCCATCGCATTCGCGAACCTCCGAAGGTTCAGCGTTAAATTGAATTCCGAAAAATGTGTTTTTGGGGTTCCGAAGGGGAAGCTACTTGGATACATCATGTCTGAGAGCGGCATCGAAGCCAACCCCAAAAAAATCACGGCCATCTCCAACATGGGCCTTATATGCAACGTCAAGGGCGTATAGAGGCTCACAAGTTGTCTAGCCACCCTGAGCTAGTTCATCTCCTGACTAGGTGAACGGGGGATGCCTCTCTACAAACTTCTCAAGAAGACAGACGCATTTGTCTGGACAAAGGAGGCACAATAGGCATTGGAAAGCCTCAAAGCATCACTGACGTCGGCCCCAATCCTCGTCGCTCCCAAACGGGGAGAATCCCTCCTCCTCTACATCGTGGCAAGCAACCACGTTGTGAGTGCCGCCCTCATCATCGAGAGGGAGGAGCTAGGACACCCCCTGAAGGTACAACGACCAGTGTACTTTATCGGTGTGGTACTCGCCGATGCCAAGGTTTGCTACCCCTAGGTCTAGAAGCTTCTATACGCCATTTTGATGGTGACTCAGAAGCTCCTGCACTACTTCACCAATCACGAGGTCATCGTCGTCACTTCATACCCGCTGGGAGACATCATCCGCAACCGCAACGCCATGGGATGATTCTCCAAATGGGCTCTCAAGCTCATGGGCCACGACATCAGGTATATCCCCTACACCGCTATTAAATCTCAGGTTCTCGCTGACTTCATCATTGAATGGACGGAAGTCCAGCTCCCGACCCTGGACGTCACCCACAAGTACTAGATGATGTACTTTGACAGGTCGGTCATGGTGCCCGGCTTGGGGGCTGGAGTGGTTCTAATCTCCCCAGATGGGAGCAGGCTCTGCTATGTGATCTGTCTCCATTTTTTTAGCCTCAAACAATGCCACGGAGTATGAAGCCCTCATCAATGGACTGTGCATCGCCGTCGAGCTCGGCACCACATAGCTGTATGTCCACGGTGACTCAGAGTTGGTCGTCAACCAAGTCATGAAGGAGTCCTTCTGCAAGAGCCCTCTCATGGCAGCATACTGCTAGGAGGTGCGCAAGCTCAAGCACAAGTTTCGAGGGATCGAACTGCATCATGTCCCCCAAAAGGACAACAATGCCGCTGACTTCCTCGCAAAATTGGCTGCCAGGCGGGTTCCATCTCCAGATGGGGTCTTCATCAACGATCTCCATGAGTCATCTGCCCACGTTCTGGAGGATCCAACCCAGACGCACTCCAACACCAATCTAGCACTCGGGGGCTCTGACCCCCTGACATGCCCCGACCCTGACCAAGTGCTCGGGGGCTCCGACCTTGGTGCCTCCATGGCAACGTCTCTCGGCAACATCGCCATGATGGCACTCGATCTGACCAACTAGAGAGCACCACTGATCGCCTACCTCCTCGAGAAGGTTCTCCCACCAGAAAAGACTGAAGCATGATGAATTTCTTGATGTGCCAAGACGTTCATCGCCATCGGTGATGAACTTTACAAGCAGAGTCCGTCGAGAGTACTCATGAAGTGCATCTCAACCGACTAGGGGAAATAGCTCCTCCTCGAGGTTCATGCTGGAATTTGTGGACATCACACGGCCCCAAGGTCACAAGTCGGGAAAGCCTTTCGCCAAGTGTTGGTGTTTCGAGTAAACACCAACGAGTAAATTTGTATTATTATGCATCTGGCTCGGATGTTATGCTAAGAGGACACGAGATTTATACTGGTTCAAGCGGAATGCCCCTATGTCTAGTTCATTGCTGTTGCTCGTGTTACTAGCACTAAAAAGTTCATTGGTTACAAATGGGCGAGAGAGGGACAGGTCCCAAGTCTCTAGTGGAAAGAACGAATGGGTGCTGAGAGCTCGGTACCTGCTCGGCTATGTGTTCAAGGTTCGATGCTAGCAGTTTTGGTCTGATGTAGTGTGGTGAACCAATGCCCCTTAATGGGATGCCCTACTTTCCCTTTTATAGGCCAAGGAAAAGCACGGGTTACAATAGGAGAAGAAGAGAGAACGGGAGGCAGAGGAAGTCCTTTAGGGTCACCGGGCCTTTCTTTTCCTCTGTGCAGGCCACGCCGATATGGCAGGTGGCGACAGGGATAGCTCCACATCGGGCGCCTGCCCACTGACAGAGCCATGCCCTGGCATTGTCAGCAGGTCATCACATCCCACTCTGCCCCGGCAGGTGGCGCCATGAACCAGCATGCTGGTCAGTGGCCGTATAGGGAGTGGGCAGCATAGTGACCACGTGTTCATCACTGTGGGCGATGTGAGTTCCCTAGAAGGACATGTCATGGGGATGGGTCGTGTTGAGATGTGACCACTCCCTGCACGATGCTAGAACTTTGACCTTGGGTTGTACTTTTCTAGACCATAGTGGTTGTCATGAGCTTCTGTTAGGATCCATGTTCGAGGGATCGGGCGAGGCGGAGCTAGCCCTCAGACATTGGGTGAGGCAGAGCCAGCCCTCAGACATTGGGCGAGGCAAAGCCACCCTCATGGGTCAAACAAGGTGGAGCTAGCCCTCAGACATCGAGCGAGGCGGAGCCAGCCCTCAGACATCGGGTGAGATGAAGCCTCGGATGAGGAGGAGCCCAATCCTCGGGGGTCGGATGAGGCAGAGCCTATCCCTTGGGGGTCGGACGAGGCGGAGCCCATGGACTCGGTGGTCGGATGAGGCAGAGCCCATCAAGAGGTGTGGGCATGCTCTTGACTGCTCGGATGAATCAACGTTGATGGTTATTAGCTCATCCTCTTCGGGTACCCTAGTATTGGTGCCCGACAATAGCCCCTGAGCCCCCGGGCGATTCGGGTAGAATCACCTGGGGATTCTTTGACTTGCAAGTGGGTGCACACGAGTGCACCTAGTGGGTGTAGCCCCTGAGCCTACGGAAGAGTAGAATACTCCTTTGGTGATTTTTCTAAAAGGGAGGACTCTAAGGGCCCTAGCCTTCTTTTCTTGCCCACGGCGTGGACGGTGATACCTTCTTGCTGAGGTCAGACCCTTCATGGGTATGGCCGTGAGATTTGGTGGTTCATTAGCTATATAGTTCAATTGGGTTCTCAGTGTCCCATTCGTGGGGATCCAGCTAGGGTTAGCCTGGCTGAGCCTCAATCATGGGCCAAGATGCCCGAGGCACTCATGCACCTAGGTACTGGTACTGGCAGCTTGCGGGCCCATCCCTTCCCATCCCTTATCTTAAGGGTGTCTGGAGCAGCTGTTGAACCTGTTGATGGGCCAACCTTTGAACTCCAAGGCCCAGACGGGCTGTAGAGGTGTTCTTTGATCTGTATTCCTCTTGTGATGAGTCATGGTCCACCCGAAGAGGCGAAATGTCTAGTGAGTTTTCCAAGGGAAAGGATAGGGATTACGTGCGCATATCCTGCGGCGTGACGTTGTGGCAGATCTTGGTAGGCACAGTGATCAAGGCAAGTGGGGCTGGTTTCCTCACATTAGTCGCCCCTATAAAACCAAAAGGGTCCACCCCTAGGGTTTTACACCTTGCCTTCTTGCCTTCGCATCTACAACCGCCACCGCCAATCGCCTAGGCTTCCTACATCTGTGTCCCAGCCACCGTCGAGCTCGTATCCACCCGCCCCCATCTTCCAATGGATCCATGGTGCCGCTCTGACATCACCTCCCAGCATATGGAGGGCCTCATCCATCATGGCCTTCTCGTGCATGGACCTCGGGCAAGGAGTGGTTGCTGCCCAGCCAGGAGGAGATGCCATGGCTGCCTGATGGCTATGTGGTGTCTTTCGCGCACTTCCATGAGCACGAGTTTTGCCGCCCCCGCTCACAGATTTCTCTAGGGGCTGCTGCACTACTACAAGATCGAGTTGCAGCACCTCAATCCTAATGGGATCCAGCACATGGCGGCATTCGTCGCCCTGTGCGAGGGATTCTTTGGGATCATTCCCCACTTTGATCTGTGGTGGCACTTCTTCGTCGTCACCCTCTAGAAGAAGAGGGAGAAGGGAGGCAGGCAGGAGCTGCATACGCTGATGGGATGCGCTGGCATCCACCTCCGGAACAACCGGGTCGGCGAGTACCCGTTGATGCGGCTGTCGACCTCCAACAAGGGGTGGCATTCGTAGTGGTTCTATCTCAAGAACGACACCAATGCCCCCCTACCAGAGTTCTCTGGGCGCCTGATCGAGGAGGCCCTGGAATCATGGAGGAAGTGGGGTGTCCTGGAGAAGGACAAAAAGAAGATCTGGGACCACCTCGCCACCATCCGCATCCTAAAGGAGAGTGGCCTAAAGGGGTCATGCATCATCGGGGCCTACCATGCGAGGAGGGTGGCGCCATTGATGAGACGGGTACTTCCACTATATGCGATGGCTCCCGAGGCGTCATTCGATGGGATGGCACTCGCTAAGGGAGCGCTCTCCCCCTCTGAAGTCACGTAGCGCATTGAGGAGGCAATGGAGCCTTCGTGGGACGATGCGGGTGCCCCCCTTGATTTCATGTACCCGGTGCTGGGGCATCCTCCAATGCGGCCGGAACCAGGCTACATCATCTTCGTAAGTTTCCTCTCCTCATGCCTCCTCTTCAATTGATCTCCCGACCTCTTGATACTAACATTGAGATGGCAGACCAGCCGAGGGACCTCATCCTTATGGATCACCCAGCTCCGTTGCCGAGGGATTTGTCCATGAGGGTGGCAAATCGCGCCAAGGGCGAGCGGCTTAGGAAGGCGAAGGAGGACAAGAGGAATAAGAGGCAGTGAAAGCTGCAGGTGCAGGAGCGAGGGGAGGACACCGCTAGCAACGATGACGATGATGAGGAATACGATGATGAGGTAGCCGACGACATCGAGTGGGATGAACTAGAGAGTGAGGATGTCCTGATAGGTATCCGCTTGTCCTTGCAGGAGTCGTGACCCTCCCATTCCATGGAGGGGAGGGCATGTCCATGGGGTCTGCAGAGATAGGCTGGACCATCGGCCTACCCTTGGAGCCACCAGGGGGCGGGTGGATCTACCGTCGTGCCCGAGGTGCCAGCGGAGGTGGGTGGCTCCATCGTTGCGCCCCAAGATGCAAGGGGAGCGAGCCCCTCTGCCTAGGAGCAGGGAGCGGGCTCAAAACGGCCTTGCCCTGACGAGGTAGAGCAAAGGTCTGGGGGTTCGCCCCCCGAATGTATCTGCAGCCCAACAGAGCCGATGTAAGTCACCAGCTCCTCTATTTTTTTTCTATTTTTGTTGGATTTCATTGTGACTTATGCCTTTCGTTCCTTGCAATGTCATGAGGCGGTGTAATCCTTTGGTGCTAGCGCCAAAGAAGAACGTCGCCCTCCAAGCGAGGCGGCAGCCGTCGGCTAGTGTCGCGCCTATTTCGGGTGGGAGCGGTGCTAGTGTGACCACGCCTCTGGCCAGATAGGCACTGCCAATGGTGGCGCCCATGCCCTCAGTGGGACGAGAGGACGTGGAGGCCCAAGAGGCGCCTTCAGAGGTTTCCAAGTAGCCGGAGATGGTGGCGACACCACTGCCAACGATGGGGCGGATGGGGCTACCGACCACGCTCGAGGTGCTGACCATGGCAGATGCGATGTAGCCGATCGTGACCCCGCCAACGTAGGTGGTGGTGGTGGCTGTGATAGGCGGGTCATAGCCGGGCGCTATCGTGGTGGTGCCTAAGGTATCGGCGTGATCTGCGCCCTCAGCGGCCCAGGTGACAGAGTCTGGCATGGGCTGGATGGAGGGGGATGCGGCTGAGGGGTCCCGAGCATTGTGGTGCTAGGAGAGAGGTCGACGCCCGTATCACTGATCCCTTTTGTCGCCGGAGGGGGCATCCCAATAGGAATGTCACAGTGAGAGGGCTCGATGGCGCTTAGAGCTGGCGGGGAGTCGTCTCTAGCCCTAGCATCGGTGGGTGGTGGCTCACCTGCATGGGGCGAGCCCCTGCTCCGATGGACAAATCCGTAGGACCCGTCGTCAACGCTCTTCACCCTCAATGCTGCTACTAAGAGTATGGAGTGGGAGAGCCTCGACGTGGGAGTCGCATCTATGCTCGAAGCTTTGGACCATGCCCGGGGTGCCTTGGCCGACGTCATCATTCCTGCTAGCTTGGTATTTCCTTGATCTTGCTTCTCACCCTTTCCTTTCTCCGCATATTTTTGTATTCTGACCATCTTCTTTTTTTAGTCTCTCATCGCTCATAGCCAGGAGAAGTCTCGATTCCTTCGCGAGCAGAAGGAAACCTGGGACCACCTCATCGAGGAGGTGCGGCTGCATAGGGAGGTGATCGACCAGCTAGTTGCTGCCCAGCAGAGGGTGTCCGAGCTGACCCCCTCACCGAGGAGGTGAACAGTCTTCGGTCACGAGCGGCCGAGGCCCACCGGCACGCTGATGAGTCCAAGAGGGCGTTCGAGGCCCTATTGGCGAGATCACACTAGGACGACGAGGAGGCCACCAAGGTCAGGAGCGAGCGGGACGAGTTGCTCCAGAAGGACACCGAGACCCGTCAGCGGATCCTCGACCTTCTGGCCGAGGTTGAGCGAGAAAGGGAGCTGAAGCTAGGGCCAGCCTGGATGCCAAGGTGGTCGCCTAGCTGTGCAAGGAGCGGGATGAGCTGCTCCAAACCATGGAGAGGCTTCGCTCAAAGCATGGCATGGCCTGAGAGGAGCATGACCAGGCCCTCCAAGAGCGTGATTTCATGCAGCAGAAGGTCGCGATGACCCAGAGGCTGGAGGCCGAGGGCATCTCCACCGGGCTGGCCATGGACCTCGCCAAGGCGAGGAGGAACCTTTAGGTAGAGAGCAGCGAGCTTGGTATCCTGAGCGTCACCCTCACAGTGGTTTGCGATGACCTAGAGGTAGTGCGGTCGGAGGGGACCAGTTCACTCATGGCCCATGCCGTCAAGATCATGGTGCGGGTGCGCCAGCTCGAGAGGAACGCCCTTCGTGCTGGGGTCAACTAATCCTTTGCGATTGCTCATTCTCATTATGGGGATAGCATCGACCTAGAGACGATGAGCCTCGGCTTTGCACCTGACTATGAAGCCCATGACCTGGATGAGATAGAGACGGTGGTGGCTCCTCTTTCGCAGAACCTGGCAAACAAGATAGAAGACATAGTTCTCCCCCGAAGGGGCTAGTTAGTCGGATGATCATTATTGTAACAAGCGGACAAGCTCTGACCCTTCTGTATGAACAAACTTATCATTTTGTTCTGTTTGATTGAGTTTGTTTTTCCTCCCTTTTTATGTGTGAAAAGGAGTTCGCGTGTTCTAACCCTTCTGTTTGTTAAGACCATAGGGCCCGAGGTGCAAGAGGCAAACTCCGATTATGCTGGTAAGCAAGAGTGCCATAGCCACAGGGGTGTAGGTTTCTCATAGTTCGACCAGCCATGCTCAATCGTTCATTTCCACAAACCTTGCCACTAGGTTTAACATGAGGGAAAGGTCGGGTGCGGTGACTATTTCGGAAAGGGTGTATTTATTCCCTTATCAGCCCCTGAGTGAGGCCTAGACCCTTGCCATTGCTGGGGTCTGGTTTCACTGAAGATCAAGGAGAAGATAGCGAAACTAGTAGGAGACAACGTCTCTTGTTTTTGCATGTATTTCCCCCCTTAGGTTCTGAGCCATCATTCTACGACCGCGCGTTCAGTCTCCTTGCGAGTCCAACTTTCCTTGAGCCCCTGCACATAGCTGGAGTTCGGTCGAGGGTCGACTCGTCTTTATGATTGTCGCCCCGTCTATGGTTTCCACAACCGGAGGGTTTAAGTTAACGTCACTTGCCTCAATGGCTCGAGTGACGTGCTCGGTGAGCTCGCTAACGGGCATGTTCGAGTGGAATCTGGATCTATCGTTCGTGACGGGGTCAGCAAAGCCCTCATGTGGCATTCCACTGCTCCTTAACCCGCCTTTCAACAGAGGCCCCTCAATGGGGATTCTATCAGATCGACTGGAGGTCAGGATCAAATGAGAAGGTCGAGATGACCCTATCCACTTCTAGGTGGGTTGGGCAAAGGTCATTGGGGCTCATCTGTGTTTTCTCCCTTGACTCTTGTTCAACGCGAGGCGGCCTCGGGCCCTCTACGGGTCGGCCTTCAAACCCTGGTCTCCCAATTTTATGATCAGGTGGCTCAAGCCCCCGAGTCCCATGAAGCTCGGTAGGGGTCGGCCGTGTTTCATGCATCACTCCATCCTCAGTTTCCGCAACCAGAGGGGTTGAGCTAATGACACTTGCCTCGATGGCTCAAGTGTCGCGCTCGGTGAGCTCGCTAACGGGCATGTTCGAGTCGAATCCGGGTCCGTCATCAACTAACAGGGTTAGCATAGCCCTCATGTGGCATTCCACTGCTCCTTAACCTGCCTCCCGATAGATAACCGTGTCACTCCGAAGAGCGACCCAGGTGGCCCGTTGACCTCTCCTCGATGGAGATTCTGTGGACTTGGCTCAAGGTTAGAATCGAATGAGAAAGGTCGAGATGTCCGTGTCCACTTCCAAGCGGGGCTAGGGCTCATCTCAGTTTTTCTCCCCTGGCTCTATTTGATGCGAGGTGGCCTCGAGCCCTTCGTGGGCCAGCCTTCGAACCTCGGTCGGTCATCGCTCATATCGAATGAGACGACTACCGATTTGTGACGCAACATGAAGCGTTGTGATGCAGCAATTGCATATGCAATGCTCAGATGTATGGGATGAATGAATGAATGAATGAATGCATGCATGATCGTGCAATGGAAAAAGAAAGGTGGGAATCGGTAAAGTTACCTTGATAGCTCAAGTGGCAGGTTCGGGGAGCTCTTACCGAATATGTACGTGTGGGGTCTGGGTCCAACGTTCATGACGGAGCTGGCATAACCTGCATGAGGTATCCCAATTCTCCATACTCATCTCTCGGCAGCGGCCCGATCCATCCGATCGACCTAGGCGACCTGCCAGCCTCTCTTTAATGCAGACTCCACAGGTGGGCCTCTCTGAACCCTTCCCGAGAAGGTGGAGGCTAAAGCTCGGGGTGTGGGGACAAAGACTCTGATCATGCTGGTGAGCGAAGATTTCATAGCCGCTGGGGCATAGGTTTCTAGCGGTCCGACTAGGTTTACTCAGAGTTTGTTTCCTCACACCCTGCCTCCAATTTTATAACGTAAGGAGGGGTCGGGCATAAAGAATGTCTACCGAATAGACACTCTTGCCAGCCCCCGAGCGATGTCTGACCCCTACTGTTGCTGGGGTCAGAGGCTCGGTAGCGAAATTAATGCGTGAAGTAAGGGTGACCCATCTCTTGGCAGCGGCTTTGAGCCGCTCGATCGACCTGGGCAAAGGTTTTACCTCGATGGTAAGAGTGTTGGGTTCGGAAAGCTCTTTATCGGATATGAGCGGGATCCAGGTCCGTCGTTCGTGATGGGGTCGGCATAACCCATGTGGGGCATCCTGCTGCTCCCTACCTATTTCTCAGCAGTGGTCAAACCGTCTGGTCAACTTGTGTTACCTGTGGAGATAAAAGATGAGAATATCCCACGCAAGAATTTAGTTAAGCAGATAAGCTAGGCAGCAAACTTGTGCAAAATGAACAAGCTCCTAAATTTATAGCGAATAGCTTTTTAGCTCTTCTCCCCTTTTTGTATAAATAGGTTAGTGCATTCTGACCCTTTCCGTTGTTAAGGCCGTAGAAGCTTGGAGTGCGGGTGAGCCAATTCTGATCACGCTGGTGAGCAAAGGCGTCGTAGCCGCTGGGGCATAGGTCTCTCATAGTCCGACTAGTTATACTCAGAGCCTATTCCCATGACCCTAGCTCCTACGTCTTAACATGAGAAAGGGTTGGACGTAGAGACTGTCTACCAGCTAGATATGCTCTTATTATCCCCCGAGTGAGGCCCGACCCCCCGCCGTAGCTGGGGTCGGGTGTCATGAAAGATCGGGGAGTTTGATAATGAAATTGATAAGAGAAAGTGTGCATTTATTAAGGGTAAAAGTGACATAGCTGCTCAATTTTCTAGGCATTGGCGAAAACTTCGCCATCGATGGTCTTGAGCTTGTAGGCGCCAGGCCGGAGCACTTCTGCGATGACGTACGGTCCCTCCCACGGAGGAGAGAGCTTGTGGCGGTCCTTACTGCTCTGGACGAGGCGGAGAACCAGGTCTCCAACGCTGAAGGCCCAACCCCGCACTCGTCGGCTATGGTACCATCGCAACACCTACTGGTATTTGGCCGAGCGGAGGAGGGCAACATCACGCGCTTCATCCAATTGGTCCATGGCATCCTCGAGGGACGCCTCGGCCCCCTGTTCATCATATGCCCTGACCCTTGGCGCTCCATAGTTGAGGTCAATTGGGAGGATGACCTCAGAGCCGTGGACCATGAAGAATGGCGTGTAGCCGGTGGCCCTGCTGGGGGTCATCTTCAGGCTCCAGAGCACCGCGGGAAGCTCAGCGACCCATCATGCCCCAAACTTGTTCAACCGGTTGAAGATCTTAGGCTTCGGGCCCTGTAGGACCATACTGTTTGCGTGCTCGACCTGCCCGTTCGTGCGGGGGTGTGCTATAACGGCCCAATCGACCCGGATGTGGTATTCATCGCAGAACTGGAGGAACTTCTTTTCCGGTGAACTGTGTGCCATTGTCCATGATGATGGAGTTTGGGACTCCAAAGCGATGGACAATGTCAAGGAAGAACAGCACATCTTGCTTGGACTTGATTGTGGAGATCGGCCGAGCCTCTATCCACTTTGTGAACTTGGCTATGGAGACAAGCAAGTGGGTGTAGCCCCGGGGCGCTCTTTTGAGAGGTCTGACCAGATCAAGCCCCCAGACCATGAATGGCCATGTGATGGGTATCGTCTAGAGTGCTTGGGCCGGTAGGTGGGTCTACCGAGCGTTGTACTGACACCCTTCGCAGGTGCGCACGATTTGCTCATGTCAGCCACCGCAGTCGCCCAGTAGAAGCCTTGTCAGAACATGTTTTCGACTAGGGTTCTGGGCATGACATGATGACCGCAAACCCCACCATGGATATCGCCTAGCAACTGCTTCTCCTGTTCGGTGGGGATGTAGCTCTGCAGGATCCCGGTGTGGCTTCGCTTGTAGAGTTCTTCCTCAACGAGGACGAAGGACTTGGCGCAACATGTGAGCCACCGAGCTTCTGTCTTGTCCGTCGACAGCGCCTCACAGAGGAGGTAGTCGAGGTAAGGCGCCTTCCAGTCGACCAGAGAGTCAGGCTCTATCGCTAGATCGTCGTCGAGCTCTATGACTTTGGGGTTGGATGGAGCCGATGGCTGGTCTGCCCCTGAGCCTAGGGCGGATGTCCCATCACCGGTTTGTTCCAGCTCCTCATAGCAAACCGAGGGCTTAGGCGAAGACACCGGCTAGCACCGGCTCTCGACCGAACGCTGCTTTTGGCAGTGCGTCGGCCACCTCGTTGAGATGCCTCGGGATGTGGTTGAGCTCGAGGCCGTTGAACTTGTCCTCTAGCTGGCGGACTTCTTAGCAGTATGCGGCCATCTTGGTATTGTGGCAACTCGACTCCTTCATGACTTGGTCGATGACCAGCTGGGAGTTGCCCCGAACGTTGAGGCGTTAGATACCGAGCTCGATGGCGATGCGCAGGCCATTGATGAGCGCCTCATATTCAGCCACATTATTGGAGGAGGGGAAATGGATGCGAACTATGTACCTCATGCATACTGCGAGAGGCAAAACAAAGACCAGCCCTGCACCGACGCCTTTCTTCATCAGCGATCCATTGAAGTACATCATCCAGTAGTCTTGGTCGACGACCGCTGGTGGCATTTGGACCTCCATCTACTCTACAACGAAATCAGCCAACACTTGGGATTTGATGGTCGTCTGAGAGGCATACGCAATGCCCTGACCTAACAGCTCGAGCGCCCACTTTGTGATTCTTCCCATGGCATCTTGGTTTTGGACGACCTCACCGAGGGGGAAGGACGTCATGACTGTCACTAGATGTGACTCAAAGTAGTGGCGTAGCTTCCTTTTGGTGATGAGGACGGTGTACAGGAGCTTCTAGATTTGGGGGTAGTGGGTCTTGGAGTCGGATAGGACCTCACTAATGAAGTACATGGGGTGTTGTACTTTGAGGGCATGCCCCTCTTCTTCTTGCTCCACCACTAGGGTGGTGCTAACCACTTGCGTGGTAGCCGCAATGTAGAGCAGAAGGGGTTCTCCATCGGTTGGAGGAACCAGGACCGAGGCCTTCGTCAGAAGTAGCTTGACCGCGTTAAGTGCTTCCTGGGCCTCAGACGTCCATTCGAAGTGGTCGGCTTTCATCAGAAGTCGATAAAAGGGGAGTCCTTGTTCGCCGAGGCGTGAGATGAAGTGGCTGAGCTTGGCGAGGCACCCTGTAACTCGTTGTACCCCCTTCATATTCTGAATCGGGTCCATCCTTGTGATGGCTGAGATCTTCTCTGGGTTGGCTTCGATGCCACGCTCGGAGATGATGAAACTGAGTAGCATACCCCTCAGGACCCTAAAAACGCACTTCTTGGGATTGAGCTTGATGCCATTTGCTTAGAGTTTAGCGAAGGTCTGCTCAAGGTCAGCTACGAGCTAGTCAGCCTATTTGGATTTAACCATAATGTCCTCTACGTAGGCCTCAATGGTCCACTCGATGAGGTCTCCAAAACACTTGAGCATGCAATGCTGGTATGTAGCCCCAACGTTCTTCAGACCAAACGGCATTGTGACATAGCAGAACGATCCGAAGGTGGTGATGAAAGATGTTGCAGGTGGTCAGAAACTTTTATCGTGATTTGATGGTACCCGGAGTACGCATCAAGGAAGCAGAGGTTTTCGCACCCTAAGGTAGAGTCAACTATTTGGTCTATGCGTGGCAAAGGAAACAGATCCTTTAAGCACACTTTGTTGAGACCCGTGTAGTCAACACACATCCTCCATTTCCCACTCTTCTTTCGTATAAGAATGGGACTGGCTAACCACTCGGGGTGGTACACTTCCTTGATGAATCCAGCCGCCAAAAGCTTCATGATCTCCTCGCCGATGGTCCTGTGTTTTCCCTCATCGAAGCGATGCAGGCGTTGCTTTACTAGCTTGGAACCTAGGTAGATCTTCAAGGCATGCTCGGTGACTTCCCTCGGAATGCCTAGCATGTCCAAGGGTTTCCACGCAAAGATGTCTATGTTGGCGCGGAGGAAGCCGACGAGCGTGCTTTCCTATTTGGAGGAAAGCGTGGTGCCAATGTGCACCACTTTGCCCTCGAGGTTGCTTGGGTCTATGAGGGCCTCCTTGGAGCCCTCCACTAGCTCGAAAGACTTAGCCGACCGCTTGGGTCGGGTGCTTCTTTGGCGACCTCCTTTCTGATGGTTGCGAGCTCTCCGGAGGCGACGATTATTGCGGTGTGATCGCAGCACTCGACCTCACACTCGTAGGCGCACTGAAAGGAGGTGCCGACGGTGATGACCCTGCCTAGACCTAGCATCTTTAGCTTGAGGTAGGTGTAGTTGGGGATGCCCATGAACTTTGCGTAGCATGGTTGTCCTAGGATGGCATGGTAGGTTTTGTGGAACCCAACCACTTCAAAGGTGAGGGTCTCCATCCTATAGTTGGACGAACCCCCAAAGGTGACGTGCAGATCAATCTGCCCAAGTGTCATGGCCTGCTTTCTAGGAACGATGCCGTGGAAAGGCGCTCCAGTCAATCGGATGAGCGCTCGGTCGATGCCCATAGCATCGAGCGTCTTGGTGTACATGATGTTGAGGCCGCTGCCTCCATCCATCAGTACATTGGTGAGCCACTTTGTGTCGATGATTAGGTCGGCCACGAGCGGGTATCTCCCAGGTTGCGGGATGTTCTTCGGGTGGTCGGTCTGATCGAAGGTCATGGTGGACTTCGACCATCAGAGGAAGGCAGGCGTGGCTAGCTCGGTCATAAAGACCTCACGACACGTGAGCTTCTGATGGCGCTTGGAGTCAAAGGCTGCCGACCCTCCAAAGATCATGAGGCAGCCATCTGGCATCGGAAAGCCGCCGTCCTTCCCCTCTATGTTGTCTATGGTCGGATAGGGGTCCTTCCCATGCTCCCCTTTGTTGGAGCCTCTAGACAAGAACCGCTTCATGAGGTCGCAGTCCTTGTATAGATGCTTGGTGGGGAAGGCATGGTTCGGGCATGGCCCCTTGAGTAGCTTCTCGAAGTGGTTCGGAGTGCCCTCCACGGGCTTCCGACCACCCTTTCGGTCGGCGGCGGCCACGAGCGAGCCCTCATACCGCTACTTGTTCTTCTTCTTGGTGGGACAGTTGGAGGCGCCTTCGTCGGCGTCCTCGTCTCATTTTTCCTTGCCCTTGAGGTGGTCGAAGATTGCTCCGACCATCTCTTCACTCGAAGCGTGGCTGGTGGTGATGTCGAGGAGCTCCTTGGTGGTTCATGGGCCCTTGCATCCCAGCATGTGAACCAGGGACTCACAGGTCGTCCTAGATAGGAAAGCTCCTATAATGTCAGTGTCAGCGACGTTAGGTAGCTCGTTGCACTGCCGAGAGAAGCGTCGAATATACCCACAGAGGGTTTCTCTGGCCTTGTGTCGATAGTTCTTGAGATCCCATGGGTTCCTAGGGCGCTTGTATGTGCCCTGGAAATTCCCCATGAAGATATCTTTTAGATCCGCCCAACTTTGAATTCTGTTGGGCGGAAGGTATTCCAACCATGTTCGCGTCGAATCGACCAGGAACAATGGAAGGTTGTAGATAATAAAATCGAAATTATCCGCTCCACCGAATTGGCAGGCAAGCCGATAATCCTTGAGCCACAGTCCGAGGTTTGTTTCCCCAGAGTATTTTGGGATGTTGGTCGGTGGCCGATACCTTGGCGGGAAGGCAGCGTTGAGGATGTGTCGACCGAAGGCCTGAGGCCCCGGCAGGCCAGGGCTCTGTCGCATCCGGTTTTCTGAAGAATACCAAGCGCTAACTATATGTGTGCCCAGGATGTCCGCACGACACATATAGCGACAAATATGGAAAATATCAAGAACAATGCTTTATTATATATCGAACATAATTACCACAGAACTTAGAACTATTACAGAAGCATAGCGGAAACTATTCTTAATCTTCTCTTTGGACTCCATACTCCACAGGGACGGTTGACTGGGGGAAACACTCGCCTGGTACTCATGGACTCCACAAGAAACTCTTCACTTGATCCACCATCTAGTACCCATCCAAGATTTTTGTTGATTGTAAAGCAAGTGTGAGCGCACCATACTCAACAAGTATAACATGAGGGGATGCAAGGTTCAAAAGGCTAGACACGGCTGAATTGCGGTAAGCACTTTTAGTTGGTCATATTTTATTTGTTAAACCTGTGTTGCTAGGTTATGCTTAAGCTCCCAAGGTGAAAGTATATTTAATATCAAGGTTGATCATATCCCAAATCATCTATAGAACCATCTATCTCAAAAAAGATCCAGGCCGCTCGTATCCATGACCACGACTGATATATCAGTTTTATACTCTACAGAGTTTGTACACTTTCACCACGAGTCGTGATTGCCCTTTGCCCGAGGTGATCAGCCTCTTGACTCACTTCCAAGATAAGTCGACAGGGATCACTATGAAGCTTTTCACCAGTCGTTATAATAAGTAGCAGCCGCTAAGGTTTCAGCCGTCTAGCCGTATGCAACCCTCCTCTAGGAGTGGCACACATGGTCGCGGCATGGTACACACCCTGGCAGGAAAAGAAACATACCAACTAGTGCCCCCCTCTTGCCCTTTTGGTAAGCTGCGGATGAACTAGAATAGATCAAGATACTAGGCTAAGACCAGAGCCATGTAGTTCTCGTGGCTATACAGTAAGTCCTGAGTTGCCGCTTTAAGATTCAGTCCTTACGGATGACAGACTAGAGCACCCAAAAAGCCCCAATGCTCTAGCCCCCTTATGTCCATATTGCTAAAAAATATCTTTTAATACCATGTTGCATATATGTTTAAGTGTATTCTTTAGTCAATATTAGTTGGAGCAAACTGAGCATACTACCCACATGCAAAACCCATAGGTAAATCAAGGACAGGATAATCAATATCAAGGTAAATAACATATGCATATGAATTGAGATTGCATTAAAGTGAATAGGTAACAAGGAGCCTCATATTATACTTGCATTAACTTGCTTTTCCCCCCAAAGCAACACGCTCAAAAGCCTTTAGTATTCAACTTTCAATCTTCTTCCAATTCTCAGCTTCTAGTCTTCAGAGAATAACTTCTTAATCACCACGTAAACCTCACCGATTGACTGAACCATATATCACCACACATACATCCATACATGGCATACAAACAAGAATATATGAGAACAGTACACCAACCAATAAAATAAGTAAAACGCCGTATCGCTACGAACACACAAACGCAAAAGACACGCTATATGCGATTCAACGAAAAAGCGACCATCGAAGGATTTTTAGTGCAACGGAAAATAAAACCTATCCATTTAATTTATTTTAACTGTAGAAACACATGTAAATATTTTCATTAACCAACTTGATTCATTGCTTAAGAAAGAGCGTAGTATGAAACCTATATTGACTTTATATTCTGAAAACGATGCAAGTGATAGTATTAATACAATTAACTTTTTAACTGTCAAAACACATTTGAGTAACATGAGAACCACTAACGCCCCTGCGTAGAACACGCCGAATAAAAGTAATGCGACAAGAACGGCTCGATATATAAAGAATAAAACCTAATTTGCTTTTAGTACGAAAAACGGTGTGAGCAATAATATTAATCCTATTAATATTTGTGTTGAAAACTATAAACACGGGACATGGTATATAACATCATCATCGCCTAGCATACAACGTTACAAAGCGAGCGTAGATCGGAAACATAATTAAAAACTAGATTGATTTTAATTAAAAAGACTATTAAATAAATGTTAATCAAATTAATATTTAATTATAACAGTGGATCGATTACGGGAAACTACAGGGGATAGAACGCAAAATGCGCGTGCACTATGCTGTGAACTCGGTCCTTGAACCGTGCACCGGGGAGGGGCTGTGAGAGCGATCCACCATGGACCATGTCCATGAAGGTGTATTTGGAGTGTATTTCTAGATTTATTTTTCTAAAGAAAAACAGCCATAAAGTTAAGGCACGTCATGCTGAGCAAGCTAGCAAGAGCGAGGCAGGAGCACGGTGCTCGGCCTTGGTGCTGCGCATGCTCGTATTATTTTAAGTAACCAAAATCATTTGAAACTACCAGTTTAGATTAGTCAAATTATATATCTAATTTAGAAAAATGAGTTAAACTAATCATATTTTAATTATAAACATGTGTGTATTATTTAATCCATTCAAACTTTAACAACGTAAAAGAGAAAAGCATGTGAGCCTCTAACACGAATTTTGTACAAGGAACGTATTTAATTTAAGTATATTACAATTTGAAACATATAAGTTAACATTAATCCAATTAACATTTGCTTACGAAAGACCAAAATTTACTTACATTATTTTTTTCTAATTATAAAACTAGCTGTGTATAGACTAATTAAATTAATTATTTAATTATATACTAAAAACATGTGACATGAAAACTAATAGCGCTACTGCGTAGATCTCGGCAACACGAATCTAACGCAACTTGAACCACTTAAAACGGAATTAAAACGGATAAACTACGGAGATTACAAACTAGTGGCAAAAACGTAATTAGAGCATCTTCTACCTTGGGATGTACGTACAGACATGACCATGGAAGCTGCAGAGAAGGGGTTTGGCCTGGGGCTTAGCCGGCCGGGCAGCCGGAGGCACTGCAGGGCGGCGCAAGGCCACGGCAGCGCGGCCCGCACGCGGGATGGGCTGGGCCCGCTCGGCTGCGCAAAGGCGGCTGCGCAGAGCGCTCCTGCATGGGCCTGAAGGCCGGCGGTGGCCCTGCTCGACTTCGAGCAGGCGCACGCGCGTGCGATGGGCAGCGGCGTGGGAGGCGCGGGGCTGTTCGTCCCGAGGCGCGACGTGCCCGAAGGAGAGGCGCAGGGCGACGGGATGTCCGGAGAAGACGAAGAACATGGCCAGCCATGGTGCTCCTCACAGGAAAACTTCACCGGAAACAAAGAAACAAAGGGAAACGGTTAAACGGTGATGGATTCGATAAAAAGAATACACTACGGTGAAGAGAACGACGAGATCTACCTTGGGGGTGGTGGTGGTTGACGCCGGAACACGATGGTTTTGCCAGAAAAGCTCGCCGTAAGTTCGTCGGAAACTTAGCTTTTTCGAACATCGGCGTCCTCGGCGACCGATCTGCGGGGCTACGAGTGGCGGCTCAAAAAATGGGCTGTACTTCTGGAACCAGCGCGTCGAGGGCTACGTCGGTATATATATACACACGCATGGTTTGGAGATTTTGGAAAGTGGAGATATTTTACGAATCATTGATTTTCGGAATTAAAATAATTCAGGCTCCGAAAAATATCTATGAGCTCCGAAAAATTCCATAAAAATTCCTAGGGATAGATGGAAGGATAAGGAACACAACCAAAGTGGCTTTAGCTCCCGGAAAGACTTTTGGATTGATCGAGGAAAAAGACAAAGCTCTAAGAAATAGGAATTTAATCCCAAAAAAGGTTGGAAAGATTCCCGAAAAGAGAGGCACCGTTCTAACACGTCTTAAACCTTTTCCAAGCCTTTGGATTTTGAAAACAAAGCATCTTATCTAACTTTTGTTTTTGCAAGTTTTCAAATTCTTTTTAAACCACTACTTGAAAATAATATTTTGAAGATCAAGGTTTGAATTTATTTTCCAAACCACTCGTCACAAAAGTACCAATGCAACGGCATGTATGCGTAAACATATTGCTACTCTTATGTTGGATTTTAATTTAAAGAAAAATTTATTTTACCTATGTTTTTATGAGCACAAAACAATTAACACAAATTATTTTACTCTTTTTAGAAAGTAGCTAATTTTAGGATGTTACAGGCTCGGGCTTCGGTCCTCGCTGCCACGACAAGGGTGATAGCCGCGGCTAGCTCCCTCTCTTGGGTCATCGTAGGTACGCTTGCGGGCGTCGAGGGTGTCACGTACGTCACGGTTGTGGCCGAGATGCTGATGCACCGGGACCACGGTGCGCTGCCTGTCGCCTTGTGGCGCTAGGTGGACTGACGCGTCCTTGCCGGGGCGCCCTGAGGGCGTGTGCTGGCTAGCGTCGAGCTCGCATCACCGAGACAGTGAACTCTCGGCCTGCTATGCCGCCGCACGCTCGAGTAGCGTATGAATCTCGCGGTGGGCCCGACGATCCTCGAGTGTCGCGAGCCCTGGAAGCCCACGGAGCAAGGCCACCACAACAACGATGTTCTGGCTCACCCGGACGAAGTGTGGGAGGGCCTCATCATCCACGATGATCCTCTGGTTCACGTCATGGGCTATGGCATGGGCGCGCCTACCGTCTCCGTGGCGCTCGATCTCCCGATCGAGCGCTGCGCTTCCTCAAGCTCTAGGTGCCGGGCCTTCAGCTGCTCCACCCGTAGGCGGGGTGGAGCTCCTACATCCACCTCGACCTCGTTGTCGAGGTCATTCGTTAGGGTAGCCTCCTCCTCGTGGATGCTTTCGACGTGTCCCTCAGGGGTACCTATCATGAAGCATTCACGAGAGGGGTGATGGCTCCCCCTGCTTGAGTTAGAGCCAGAGGGCGACTCCGGCTCCTCTGCAAGGAGGTCATGGAAAGACTCCATGACGTGTTTGATCACCCCCACAAAGTTGCCGTTTGTGGGGGATGGAATCATGCATCACGCCACAAGGTGGCCAACGGTCTCTGCGGATGAGGTATTCCGGGGAGAGTGGCTCTCCTCCATTAAGCTGCACCATGACATTGGCGAACAAGAAGGTGAGGTGGCGTAGGCCCTCCCGGGATGGTTGGGCCCCAGGAAGATGCCGAGCTGATGCTCCAACCTCCCGTAGTTGAAGTCGAGAAGATGGCCGCTCCTGGGGGTGCGGGCCTCCAGCGCGCGTAGCCACGGCTCCTCGAGCACCTCGGTGATCATGTCGAGGCCGGTGGAATGGAGGGATTGAATGACTACGAGCACGCGTGCCAGCTCTCCCTCCGCCGTGACGATGAAGTCTAGGTCCCCGAAGCACACATGCGCGCCTAGGACCCAGCTGAGGTTGTGATTAGCCATCCAAGGCCTAGTGTTGATGTCGGGATGCGCAAAGGCCCCTACCTAGTGCGCTAACTATCGGTGTTTCGAGTAAACACCAACGAGTAAATTTGTATTGTTGCGCGTCTGTCTTGGATGGTGTGCTAAGAGGACACGAGGTTTATACTAGTTCGGGGGGAATATCCCTACGTCCAGTTCGTTGCTGTTGCTCATGTTACTAGCACTAAAAAGTTCGTAGTAGGGGTTACAAATGGGCGAGAGAGGGACAGGTCCTAAGTCTCTGGTGGAAAGAACAAATGGGTGCTGAGAGCTCAGTAGCTGCTCAGCTATGTGTTCGAGGTTCGATGCTAGTGGTTTTGGTCTGATGCAGTGCGGTGAACTGATGCCCCTTAATGGGACACCCTACTTTTCCTTTTATAGGCCAAGGGAAAGCATGGGTTACAATGGGAGAAGAAGGGAGAACGAGAGGCAGAGGAAGTCCTTCAGGGTCATCGGGCCTTTCTTTTCCTCTGTGTGGGCCCCATTGACGTGGCAGGTGGCGATAGGGATAGCTCCATGTCGGGCACCTGCCCACTGATAGAGCCATGCCCTGGCATTGTCAGCAGGTCGTCACATCCCACTCTGCCCCGGCAGGCGGCCCCGTGAACTAGCATGCTAGTCAGCGGCCGTACAGGGAGTGGGTAGCATAATGACCGCGCGTCCATCACTGTGGGTGATGTGAGTTCCCTAGAATGACATGTCATGGGGATGGGTCGTGTTGAGACGTGACCACTCCCTACACGATGCTAGAACTTTGACCTTGTGTAGTACTTTTCTGGACCATAGTGGTTGTTGTGAGCTTTCGTTAGGATCCATGTCCGAGGGATTGGGCGAGGCAAAGCCAGCCCTCAGACGTCAGGCGAGGCAGAGCCATCCCTCAAACATTGGGCGAGGCGGAGCCAGCCCTCAGACGTCGAGCGAGGCAGAGCCACCCTTGGGGGTCAGACAAGGCGAAGCCAGCCCTCAGATGTCGGGTGTGGCGAAGCCACCCTTAGGGGTCGGATGAGGTGGAGCACAATCCTCAGGGGTCGAACAAGGCAGAGCCTATCCCTTGGGGTCACATGAGGTGGAGCCCATGGACTCGGTGGTCGGATGAGGCAGAGCCCATCAAGAGGTGTGGTCGCAGTCTTGACCGCTCGGATGAATCAACATTGATCGTTATTAGCTTCTCCTCTTCGAGTACCCTAGTATTGATCCCCGACACCAAGGTTTCTACTAGCCCATTGCACTTTGAGACATAGAGGAGGTTGTCCGTAGGTGTGAAGGATGCTAGTTCTATGCTCGGCAAATTCACTTGCTAGCGCTGGAGCTTCAGACCATCCCCATCACTTGGCCATTTGTGGGCTAGGGCGTCGACATGGTCGGACCCCTCAAAAAGGCCCCAGGTGGCTTCACACACCTACTCGTAGTAGTGGACAAGTTCACCAAGTGGATAGAGGCGAAGCCCATCACAAATATCTGCTCGGAAGAGGCGGTCAAGTTCTTCCTTGACATCATCTATCGGTTTGGTGTTCCTAACTGTATCATCACCGACCACGGAACAAACTTCACTGGGAAGAAGTTCCCAGACTTCTATGATGGATATGGCATTAGGATCGATTGGGCCTTGGTCAGACACCCACGTACTAACTGTCAGGTCGAGCAGGCCAATGGCATGGTCCTCCAAGGACTCAAGCCCCGCATCTTCGACCGACTCAAAAAGTATGTTGGGTGATGGGTTGCAGAGGTCCCAGCGATCCTCTAGGGCCTAAGAATGACCCCAAACTGATCCACAGGATTCACCCCTTTCTTCCTGGCATACGGAGCCAAAGTAGTGTTACCATCCGACCTCAATCACGGTGCCCCAAGAGTAAAGGCCTTCGACCAAGACCAAGCCGTGGAGGCTCAGCAGGACGCGGTCGACCTACTCGAGGAGGCTTGTAAGATGACCGTCATCTACTCCGCTCACTACCAGCAAACTCTCCATAGGTACCATGAAAGAAAAATCAGGGGGAAGATCCTCGAGGTCCATGATCTCGTACTCAGGAGGACCCAGTCAACTAAGGACAAACATAAGCTCTCTCCACCATGGGAAGGGCCATATGTGGTGGCTGAGGTGATTCGATCGGGCGCCTACCGGCTGAAGGACGACAACGGCAATGTTCTCACCAACACATGGAACATCAAACAGTTACATCGTTTCTTTTCCTAAAGCTCGGCCTTACCGCTTATTTCCATTCAACGTTTGCACCTACAGTGCCCCAGCCCGAGCACTCTCGGCCTGGGTCGCTCGGGGGCTCCACGGGGGTGTGATACCACCCTCCTTTTTTACTATCATGTAGTAATACTTTTCGCCCAAATGAAAGGGCGTCGCCCAAATGAAAGGGCATTCCATTCCTTTGATTACCCTACGTAATTTGCGCTTTAACCTCTAGACTGATCACACCCCGCCATGACCTACGGTTACGAGCAGCTGAGCCTCGCAGGCCATGCTCGGGTTCTTAAGGCTGTAGCCTATGGGTCAATGGGTAGGTGTGAAAAAACAAAGGACAAAAAACAAAGCTATGTGTCGAGGACCAATACTAGGGTACCCGAAAGAGGAGGAGCTAATGACCATCAACATTGATTTATCCGAGCAGTCGAGAGCGCGACTATAGCTCCAACCGACCCCCAGGCGCGCAAGCTCTGCCTCGCCCAACCTCTAGGAGAGGGCTACGCCTCACTCGACCCCAAGGCTATGGGCTCTGCCTCGCCCGACCTCTGGGGGAGGGATCCGCCATGCCCGACACGAAGGTCGTGGGCTCTACCTTGCCTGACCCCAAGGTAGCGAGCTCTGCCTTGCCCGACCCTTGGGTTTGTGCTCCACCTCACCTGACCTCTGGGGGAGGACTCCACCTTGCCTGACCTAAGGTCATGGGCTCTGCCTTGCCCAACCCCAAGACCATGGACTTCCTCTCGCCTAACGGAGACCCATCCCTCCGCCAACCACTCTAGGTCCAAGTGTATGGGCCTGGGTCAAAGCTCTGACACCAGGGAAGAGACCGACATGCCACAATGTAACCCATGGCCACAGGGGGGCTATACTAGAGGGTTCACATCAAGAATAGCATCGGGCGTACCGATGTTGTTCCACCTAACCCTCATATGAACACTGATAGGCACGTCGGTTCACCACGACGTCCGCCAGGATGGAGTGGAGCGCCGTGACCGATAGACGACGCCTACACATGGCGCCAGTGATGGACAAGACCACGATATGGCACCGTCCCTGTTGACATCTATAGTGTTTGGCGGGCCCACATGAAGGATAAGAAGGACCCGACGGTCCTGGAGGCCATCCTCTCCCTCTCGTTTCTTCTCTTTTCCTCCGCTGTAACCCATGCTTTCCTTTGGTCTATAAAAGGGAAAGTAGGGCATCCCATTGAGGGGGACTAGAATCGAACCTCGAACCGACCAGATTGCAACACATCACATCAATTCAAGCTAGATCCGATCGAACCATCATGAACCCATCGAACCCCGAACACACGGCTGAATAGCAATCGAGCTCTCTCAGCACCCGTTCACTCCTTTCACCAGAGACTAAGGACATGTCCTTCTCTCACTTGTTTGTAACCCCTACTATGATCTTTCAGTGCTAGTAACACGAGTAGCAGCAATGAACTGGATGTTGGGACATTCTGCCCGAACCAGTATAAATCTCATGTCCTCTAAGCACACCATCCATGCCAGATGCGCAATATTAGAAATTTACTTGTTGGTGGCAACTCGAAACATCGATAGTTGGTGCGTTAGGTAGGAGCCTTATGCACATCTCGACATCCACACTAGGCCTCGAATGGCTAGTGGCAACGTCAGCTGGGTCCTGGGCGCGCACGTGCGCTTCAGGGACCTGGACATCATCCTCATGATGGGGGGAGAGTTGGTGATGGCTCCCACCACTGTCCGACCTCTCCACTCCAACGGTCTCGACACGATCACCGAGGCGCTTGAGGAGCTGCAGCTGCATGCACTGGAGGCCCGCACCCCCATAAACGACCAGCTCCTCAACTTCGACTATGAGAGGTTAGAGCGCCAGCTCGGTGCCTTCCTAGGACCCCGACCGTCCCAAGAGGACCTATGCCACCTCACCTTCTCGTTCGCCAACGTTTCTCTAGAATACCTCATCCGGAGCACCCCGACAACGCTCCTATTCGATCTCCGCAACGCCGTAGAGATCGATGGCCACCTTGTGGCACAACGCACGCCTCCATCCCCCGTGAACGATGGGTTCGTGGGGATGACCGAATATGTCGCGGAATCTTTTCATGACCTCCTCGCAAGAGAAATAGAGTCACCCTCTAGCTCTGACTGTAGTAGGGGGAGCCATCACCCCTCTCATGAGTGTTTCATGGTGGGTACCCTAGAGGGACACGTTGAAAGCATCCACGAGACAGAGGCTACCCCAATGAATGACCTCGACGATGAGGTCAGGGGGAATGCAGGGGCCCCGCCTCACCTACAGGTGGAACAGCTAAAGGCCCAACACCAAGAGCTTGAGGAAGCATGACTCTAGCTCGAGCAAGAACGCGCAGAGCTCAATCGAGAGATCGAGCGCCATGGAGATGGTGGGCGTGCATAGGCCATGACCCACAACGTGAACCGAAGGATCATCGATGACGATGAAGCGCTCCCGCACTTTGCTCGGGTGAGCCAGAACATCACCGCTATGGCGGCCTTGCTCCGGGGGCTTCTGGGGCCCACAATGCCCGAAGACCGTGGGGCCCATCGTGTGATTCGCATGTTACTCGAGCATGCGGCGGCACGGTAGGCCGAGAGCTCGCTGTCTTAGCGATGCAAGCTCAACGCCAGCCAGCGCACGCCCTTAGAGTGACCCGACAAGGACGCGTCAGTCCACCAGGCGCCATAAGGTGGCTGGCTACGCACCGTCGTCCTGGTACATGAGCGTCTCGGCTGCAACCGTGATGCATGTGACACCATCGACGCCCGCAGGTGTGCCCACGATGATCCAAGGGAGTGTGCTAGCTGTGGCTACCACCCTCGTCATGGCAGATACTACGACAGCGGGGAGGACCGAAGCCCAAGCCCTGACCTGCCAGGACCTTAGGCCTTCAGCAGACACATCCTCAACGCCGCCTTCCCGCCACGGTACCGACCACCAACCAACATCCTAAAATACTCCGAGGAAACGAATCTCGAACTGTGGCTCGAGGATTATCAGCTTGCTTACCAAGCCAGTGGAGTGGATAATGATGATTTCATTATCCACAACCTTCCATTGTTCCTAGCCAATTCGACACGAACATGGTTGGAACACCTTCCACCCAACAGAATCTAAAGTTGGGCGGACCTAAAAGAGATCTTTGTGGGAAACTTCTAGGACACGTACAAGCGTCCTGGGTACCCATGGGATCTCAAAAACTGTCAACAAAAGACCAAAGAAACCCTTCGTGGATACATCCGATGCTTCTCCCGGCAGTGCAATGAGCTACCCAACGTCCCTGACACCGACGTCATAGGAGCCTTCCTATCTGGGACCACCTGCAAGTCCCTGGTTCACAAGCTAGGATGTAAGGATCCGCGAACCACCAAGGAGCTCCTCGACATTGCCACTAGCCATGCCTCGGGCGAGGAGGCGCTCGGAGTGATCTTTGAACGCCTCAAAGGCAAGGCGAAGCGGGACGAAGACACCAGCGAAGGCACCTCCAACCGTCCCGGCAAGAAGAAGAACAAGCAGCGGCGTAAGGGCTTGCTCGTGGCCACTGTCGATCGCAAAGGGGGTTGGAAGCCCACCGACGGTACCCCGAACCACTTTGAGAAGCTACTCAAAAGGCCATGCCCAAACCATTCTTTCCCCATCGAGAACCTATACAAGGACTGCGACCTCTTAAAGTGGTTCTTGTCTGGAGGCTCCGACAAGGGGGAGCACAGGAAGGAGCCCAGCTAGATGAAGCACACAACATCGCCCTCCTCCGCTCGGCCAAGTACCAACAAGCATTGTGCCAGTACCATAGCTATTGAGTGTGGGGTCAGGCCTTCAACATTGGGGACCTGGTGCTCCACTTTGTCTAAAGCAACAAGAACCGCCACAAGCTCTCTCCACCGTGGGAGGGACCGTATGTTCTCATAGAGGTGCTCCGACTAGGTGCCTACAAGCTCAAGACCATCGATGGCGAAGTCTTCATCAATGCCTAAAACATCGAGCAGCTACATCGCTTTTACCCTTAATATACGAACACTTTCTCTTATCAGTTTCGCTATCGACTCCCCGACCTTTAGTGACACCCGACCCCAGCAATGGTAGGGGATTAGGCCTCACTCAGGGGCTAATAAGAGCATATCTATCTGGTAGACAGTCTCTATGCCCGACCCTTTCTCACATTAAGACCCAGAAGCGAGGGTCACGGAAACAAATGTTGGATAAAACTGGTCGAACTGCGAGAAAACTACGCCTCGGTGGCTACGGCGTCTTTGCTCACCAGCATGATCAGAGTTTTTTCCACACCCCTGGCTTTTTGGCCTTAGCCACGGAAAGAGTCGGTACATGTTTAAGAGTCTATCCGCCTAGCAAAAATTCTCTGTGCCCGACCCTCTCTCACGTTGAGACCTAGAAGATAGGGCTATGAAAACGAACGATGAGTAAAACTGGTCGGACTGCAAGAAACCTATGCCTCGATGGCTATGGCATTTTTGCTCACCAGCGTGATCAGAGTTTGTTCACCCACACCCCGGGCTTTACGGCCTTAATGATGAAAGGGTCAGAACGCACTAACATTTTTATACGAAAAGGGAAGAAGGGCTAAAAATCTGTTAGGCCATAACGAAATTTAAGAGCTTGTCCACTTATTACAAGTTCACCGCATGGCTCATCTGCCTGACTAAATTCTTGGGGGGATGATCTCATCCTCTATCTCTATAGGAAAGCCCTATGTTAGTGGGTCACACAAGTCGATCGGACGGCTTGGCCGCTGCCGAGAGATGGGTAAGGAGCAGTAGAATGCCCCATGCGGGTCATTCCAACCCCATCACGAACGACGGATCCGGATCCCACTCGAATATATTTAGTAAGAGCTCCCTAAACCTGTCACTCCTACCATCGAGGTAAGTCCTGTGCCAGCATGTCACCCAAGTCGATCGGACGGTTCGGGCCGCTGCCGAGAGACGGGTCACCCCTAATTTACACACGTTCTCTCTTATTAATTTTGCTATTGAGCCCCGACCCCAGTAACGGTAGGGGGTTGGGCCTTACTCAGGGGCTGGCAAGAGTGTCTATTCGGTAGACATTCTCAATGCCCGACCCCTTTCTCACGCTAAAACCTAGAGGCAAGGTGTGCGGAAACAAACTCTAAGGAAAACTGGTCAGACCGCGAGAAACCTACACCCCAGTGGCTATGGCATTTCTGCTCACCAGCGTGATCAGAGTTTCTATCCCCGTACCCCGAGCTTTAGCCTCTACATTCCTAGGAAGGGTTCAGAGGGACCCACCAGCAGAATCTCCATCGAGGAGAGGCCGGTAGGTCGCCCAAGTCGGTCGGATAGCTCGGGCCACTGTCGAGAGACGGGTATGGAGAAGCAGGATGCCCCATGCAGGTTACGCCAACTCCATCATGAACGACGGACTCAGACCCCACATGGACATATCCGATAAGAGCTCCCCGAACCCGTCACTCGAGCCATCGAGATAACTTTACCGACCCCCACTTTTGTTTTCCATTGCATGATCATTCATTCATCCATTCTCATGCATGCATTCATACATTCATGCATGTATTCATACATTCATCTCATACATCCAAGCATTGCATATGCAATTATTGTATCACAACGCTTCGCGTCGTGTCACGAAGCGGTAGTTGTCTCATTCGACATGAGTGGCAACCGACCGAGGTTCGAAGGCCTACCCACGGAGGGCTCGAGGCCACCTCGAGTCAAACAGAGCCAGGGGAGAAAAACGGAGATGTGCCCCAGCGGCCCTTGCCCGACCTGCTTAGAAGCGGATAGGGACATCTCGACCTTTCTCATTTGATCCTAACCTCGAGCCATGCCCATAGAATCTCCATCGAGGAGAGGCCAGCGGGCCACCTGAGTCACTCTCTGGAGCGACACAGGCATCTGCCAGGAGGCAGGTTAAGAGGCAGTGGAATGCCACATGAGGGCTATGCCAACCCCATCAGCGAACGATGGACCCAGATTCCACTCGGACATGCCCGTTAGCGAGCTCGCCGAGCGTGACACTCGAGCCAACGAGGCAAGTGTCGTTAGCTTAGCACCTCCAGTTGTGGAAACTATGGATGGGGTGATGCATGAAATTTGGCCGACCCCTACCAACCCCAACGGGGCTCAGGGCTCGAGCCGCCCGACCCTAACTCGGGAATCCAACTGACCAGGGTTCGAAGGCTGGCCTGCGAAGGGCTCATGGCCGCCTCGCATCGAACAGAGCCAGGGGAGAAAATGCAGATGAGCCCTAGCAGCCTTCGCTCGACCCACTTAGAAGCAGACAGGGTCATCTCAACCTTCTTGTTTGATCCTAACCTCGAGCTAATCCCACAGAATCTCCATCGAGAGGAGGCCAGCGGGCCACCTGAGTTGCTCTTTGGAGCGACATGGGCATCTGCTGGGAGGTAGGTTAAGGAGCAGTGGAATGCCACATGAGGGCTATGCTGACCCCGTCATGAATGATGGACCTGGATTCCACTCAAACATGCCCGTTAGCGAGCTCACCGAGTGCGTCACTTGAGCCATCGAGGCAAGTGACGTCAGCTCAGCCCCTTCGGTTGTGGAAACCACAGACAGGGTAATGATCACAAAGATGAGATGAGCCTCAACCGGCACATGCTATGCGCAGGGTGTAACACCCCCGGTGTTACGATCCTTTTTAGCGCCGCGATTTAGGCCTCAGAAAAATTTCCGAAATGAGTTTCTTGGGTTTTTAATTTAAAACGTACTTGAGGTGATAAGCGAATCCTGTGCGACGTAGTTTCGTGGACTCAAATCAACGCTCCTGTTAAATTACATAGTGCGTAGAAATATTTAGGAGTGTCCGATAATGATTCCAGCAAATAAATAGCGAACGGCTTGTTTAATTGATTAAGCATAAAAAGCAACTTTTATAAATAAAATAAATCCATTAAGAACGATATATATATGTACACACACGTTGTGTCATGGCTTTGTATCTTCACGAAGCCTACCCACGTAGATGGAGCTGATTCGCGTCGTCGGTCAGCTGGTCACCAGCGCCACCACCATGTACAGACACTAATTTGGAAAGAGAAAAAGCTAAGCACGGGAGGAGATGAGAAACCCATAATACAAGTGCAGATGCTAATCGAGTGTTTTCCTCTGGATGCGATTGAACACCTGCGACCAGCGAACCTTTTCATCACCAGCAGCCGAACGTCCACTATCGCAGAACCGACCAATTTATAAGAATACAAGTACAATGGCAATCCGCAAGCGGTCGCACTATCATACTTGAACCCATATAAACCCGGTAGTCCGTCGAGTACCACGACGGGTCTCGATAAACGATTTACAACAACCAAGATCGTACAGGATTCAACATACATGCCACATATTACATAAAGTTCATAGATACTTTTCATCGTCAGAGTACGAATAAAAGTTATTACAAACTGAGTTTGATAAGTAAAGCGGAAGCAAATAAGTTCGAAGATAAAGTTTCCAACATAGTTTGATACAGTGCCAAGCTAGATCACGGTCCACAAAAGCAAGGATAGGAATTACTAAAGAAGCCTGCCCAAGGCTTACTCCTCATCCACAGCGGGATGGAAGCAACTCTTGCAATAACCATGATACACAGTGCCATCTGCAACAATGGGAAAATAAACCCTGAGTACGAGAAGGTACTCAGCTAGACTTACCCGTCATGAACCAGAAATAAAATGACTCAAAGGATTATGCAAGGCTGTATAAGTGGACGTAACTTGACAACATTTTGCGAAAAAGGCAATTGATCCGTTGTACCATTATGATTCCCTTACCAAGTTAATTATAACTATCCAGTTCTAGATTAGCAACTATCCTGTGCCAAACATGTGGTATATCATTTAGAAGCATACAATAGTAACCATAGCAGGTATTGTAATTCCATTTTCATCCGAACCATCATGTTCCATAATACAGTTACTACGATGTTAGAGCTAGCCAAGTTTCTCACTATCCGGGAGAGACGGCGATTCGAATCGATTTCAACCAGCTGGGAATTTATTCCTAAAACAAACCCAGGTCTACCAGCCACGATAGCCTTAGGTCACCTTTGGTACAACTCCGGTACACATTTCGTGGGTCCGTACTGCGCCGCACAATCTGGAACACCAGATGCTAGGATGCTCAGGCCAAACCTGCCCTTGGGCTCAGTCTGATCGTTCCCCGGAAGGAGCGCACAACAGAACGATTCCCGGCCTGAGTTGAATTACTCGGCTTCGCGGTCGGAATGAATTATCCGGCCAGCTAAGTGAGAGGCATGCGTTCAATCTTGTCAGAAGTTCCAACAACGGTACGGTCCTTGATCGACACAGACGGGGATAGATTCACACCCAAGACCTCCATGTCTTGTTGCTTCTCTATCGACATCCCGCCCGGTCTCCATTTACATTAACCATGGTTCTTTTCCACGATAGCAATTATAACCAACCGTGCTCCGGTATCCACCTATATCTCGCAGGTGACAGGAAATCACCCGACTTCTACCGGTCTAAGCATGGCTAAGCATATATTCGATCCTGGACCTATACCGGTTAAAGGTGTAATATCTGGACAAGGAATGTACATGCATCAAGTGGTTTCATTCAACTCTTATAACCTAATGCAGCAATCATAAGTACTTAAGTAAACATTTATAAATTACTGGGAGACTTATAATGCTCCGGGGCTTGCCTCGCAGAAAGGAAGTAGGGCGGTGGTCAGGGCACTCCGGAAGCTCTTCAGGGTTCTGCTCCACGCCTTCGGGAGCTGCGGCTTGCGGATCCTCCTGCGGGTTCCCTTCCTCTGCTTCTTCGAATTCCAGCAACGTGATCTCTTCCTCCGATCCTAGATGCATGAGTATGGTATAAGTATTACAAATGCATACATGTTAACCAGTGCATCACGTTGTTTGAGTAGGTGCATATCTCTTCTCGATTACCACTTAACTACTTCTACAATGCATCGACTATGCCACAAACAGTAGCTACTTGTTTCACTCATAACTGGAGTTCTACAAATCCAAAAACAGTGATCCAGGACTTTCTGGAAAGCTTATCAAATTCTCTACAACTTTGTTATTAACCATTTTTACAGTACACATCAGTTTCAACATGCAACTCATCACACTCTAGAATTTGTCCGGAAACTATTCCAATTCGCATTATAAAGTAACAATACCTCTACTTCATATAAGTATTCAAAGTCTTATCATACAAAGCCTACCAACAGTTTAAGCATACCAAATACATTTAAGAAAATATAATGGTGAAGCCCAAACTATTTATTTAAACTGCCTTTATTATTTTATTTAGATATCTAGGTTAAATAATAAATATATATCAGATATGCTTCATAAATTCTCAAAAATTTACAGAGCCTTACTAATGCTATCAAAGGACTACTATAAAAATTTCATGTCATTTCACTAAGTAGAACATTCTATACAAAAATGACAAGGCAGCAAGGCTTGAAATAGCATAAATGGAAAATCCTATTGAAAAGTGTCAAGCAACAGATTTCATATTTTTCTTAGCATCCATATGGTACTAGGATTACCTCCAACAAATTTCATGAATTTTGGACTCATACTTAATTTATGAAAATTCATGCAAGGATTAACTAGTCATAAAAGAAAAATCTATAACTCTAAATCTACCCATGCACTGGTCCCCAAATTTTTACCAGGGCTCACATATGCTAATATTAGCTCACCACAAAAATTTCATAATTTTTGGAGCACAGGAACTCTAGATATAAAATAAACAAATTTGAATGCATTCAAAAGCACATTTCAAATCCCTATTTAAATCTCCAAAAATTTCTACTGTACAAGTCAAGAACATATTTTTCTTAAATACTACACTTCCTAAGGAACACTCACAATTTATTTCAAAATTTTAGGAGCTACTAAACTGAAGATACAAAAATAACAAAACACACTTGAATCTGGAATTTTTGAACTGGCCTATTCTACTTCTGTCGCTGACCGGTGGGACCCGTCGGTCAGAGGACCCCACATGTCAGTGAAATGGAACAGAGCAACGGCGTGGGATCAACGCTGAACGGTGGAGCTCATGCCGACGGCGAGGTTGCTTAGCGGTGACATCTACACCGAGTGTTCTACTCGACATTGCGCACACAACCATCTACTTGGTGGGACTGCTCGTCGACGCTTCTTAACAACGGCGGCGCTCATGGCGGAGCGGTGGTGCGGGACGACGGCGCTACGCCGGTGGAGGCCACGGCGAAGTCAAGTGACGCACTCTACAGGACTACGGAGACTCTCTGACGATGGCTACGCGACCAAGACGGCTAGAGCTGCGCCGCGAAGCGCTGCAACCACACCAGCGTGCCATGGCGAGCTCCGCCGAAGGCAAACCCGTGATGGCGCCAGCGAACGCTGAACGCTGCTTACCAAAGGCGAAATCGTGCGCCGCAAGGTGGAAATGGTGGAGAAGGTGGAGACGGAGCTACGAGCACGACTGATTGGCGAATGGAACGGCGGTGAGCGCTGGTGATCTCGGCGGAGCAGCTGCGACGGCAATGGCGTGGCGGGTGCTTGAAGGCTGCGCTGTGGTGAAGAAAAGCCGAGGCGAAGCGAAAATGGAGCGCGGATGGGTGCGGCGAAGGCCGGCGTGTTGAAGCGCTGCTTCGCCTGCCTTGGCCGCTGTTTGGGCCGAAGCGCCGCGACGCAGCGGCCGTTCCAGCGCCACGCGGCCTTGCGCTGTGTCTGGCCGGGTCGACCCCATGTGCGGTTGATTCAGTTCGACAGTGATCCGAAACCGAGCCTGACGACGGGTTATCACGGTCGTTTAACTGCCAATCCGTAGCTCCTAAGTGAAAATGATCTACATGATTTTTGTAGCCAAGTACCAGCTCCAACTATCGTTCAATAACCTCGTGCTAATTCGCCATCAACACCGAAAGTTACATCGCACCAAAGGTCGGTTCATCGATCAGGTCAAGGTTCACGACTTAGCAAAAATTTGCTAAGTGTTGAACTTGTGATTTCTCTGATTTTTGAAACCCAAATTCACACATGTTAGGAGCTGAATCAGTCAAAGACCCAAAAATCAAAGTTGCTCCTTATGTTAAACACTACAACTTTGCTTTAGTGAACTCCTCCATGCAAGGTCTCTAACACCTAGTTCAACTTTGGTCAAACATGTCACTTTGCAATCATGATACATATTCAAACCATGGCTAAATGACCAAACTAGCCCTAGCCTTAAATACCAAAGTTGTTCATGATGATACTCTAAGCATGTTTAAACAATTTGCAAGGTCATTTAAGCATTTCATGTAGTAGTCACTCATATAGCTATCCAGGTCAACACAGTAATATTACTTAAGTGCGTGCTTGATCATGAAAGGTGACCTTCATGAACAAGGTTCCTTTTGTTAACCTAAGTGTAGCTAAGGTGTTTTAGTGACCAACATTACCCACTTGCATTCATTTGCACATGATCATTTGCATATGTTCCAAGAAACACGAGATAACAAGCAATGTTTCATATGTTTCGATCGAATGTTTCAATTGTAAATGATGATTTATGAATGCTTGATGCTCATGCTTATGTTATGCAAGTCAAGTTATGCAAGGCTAACACCCGAGGTGTTACAGCCCCTCCCCCTTATAAAAATCTTGTCCCGAGATTTGCAAGACCTACCATTCTTGAAAAAAGGCAGGATAAACTTCTTGCAGATAATCCTCTCTTTCCCACGTAGCATCTTGTTCACTATGATTGTTCCACACCACCTTATAGAACTTAATAATCTTACTCCTTGTCACTCTCTCCATCTCTTCTAATACTCGAATTGGTTTTTCTTCATAGGTCAAATCCGATTGAAGTTGCACGTTGATGGGTGCAATAGCTTCTTCCGTTACTCAAGACATTTCTTTAGCCGAGAAACATGGAACACATCAAAGATTGCACTCATCTCTGGTGGAAGTTGTAACTTATATGCAACCTTCCCTTTTCGTTCCAAAATTTTGTATGGCCCTACATATCTTGGTGAAAGCTTCTTTTTCATCCCAAATCTTTTCACGCCTTTCATGGGTGATACTCTCAAGTATACATAGTCACCCACTTCAAAAGTTAGTGGTCTTCTTCTTCTTATCGGCATAACTTTTACTGTCTTGATTGAGCTGCCTTCATGTGGTGTTGGATGATACGTACTTGCTCTTGGCTTCATTTACAAAATCAATACCAAAGTATCTCCTTTCACCGGGCTCAATCCAGGTTCAAGGGAGTTCTGCACTTTCTCATACAAAGGCTTCAAATGGGGCCATTTTGATACTCGCTTGATAACTGTTGTTATAGGAGAATTCAGCTAAAGGTAACCATTTCTCCCATGAACCTTTTGAAGATATAACACAAGCTCTAAGTAAATCTTCTAGGATTTGGTTCACTCGCTCTGTCTGTCCTGAAGTTTGCGGATGATAAGCTGAACTTCTGATTAGCTTGGTTCCCAAAGCCTGGTGTAAGTGCTCCCAGAAACGAGCTATGAACTGTGGTCCTCTATCTGAGATTATGGTCCTGGGTACTCCATGCAATCTCACGATCTGGGAAACATATAATTCAGAGTATTTTCCCACGTGATATGTGGTGTGAACTGGTACAAAATGTGCGGATTTGGTGAGACGATCAATAATAACCCATATTGAATCATGACCTTGTGGTGTCGTTGGAAGGCCTGTGATAAAGTCCATGCTGATTTCCTCCCATTTCCATCCTGGAATAGGCAATGGCTGAAGTAATCCAGCAGTTTTTATATGGACAGCTTTTACTCTACTGCAGTTATCACACCTAGCAACGTAGGCTGCGATCTCTTTCTTCATCTTAGTCCACCAAAAATGGGTTCTTAAATCTTGATACATTTTACTACTACCCGGATGGATAGACAATTTTGATGAGTGAGCTTCTTCTAAAATTTGACTCCTTAGCTCATGGTCTTTTGGTACCACTAGTCGGTCCTCGAACCATAATACACCTCTTTCGTCCAATCTAAAATATTTGGTTTCTTGCTCTTGCATTTTTCTCTTGATGTGACTTATTCCCACATCTGTCTGCTGTAGCTCTATGATTTTGCCCTCAAGTGAACAACTGATTGTGATATTGTGTAGTACAGCAGGATGTAACAAGTTGAATCCATCTTCCAGCAATGCTTCCACAGTGTTGCAATGGGACTTCCGACTAAGTGCATCGGCTACTACATTTGCTTTACCCGGATGGTAATGCACTTCTAAATTATAGTCCTTAATCAATTCTAACCATCTTCGTTGTCTCATGTTCAGTTCTGGCTGGGTAAAGATATACTTGAGACTTTTGTGGTCAGTATAGATATGACATACATTGCCCAACAAGTAATGTCTCCATATCTTTAGTGCATGGACAACGGCTGCAAGTTCCAAATCATGTGTAGGGTAGTTGACTTCATGTTTTCTCAATTGCCGTGAGGCATATGCAATTACTCTCCCTTCTTGCATAAGCACACATCCCAAACCTATTCCTGATGCATCACAAAATACATCAAAAGGCTTTTCAATGTCTGGTTGTGCTAACACAGGTGCTGTAGTCAACAAAGTTCTGAGAGTGTGAAAAGCTGTTTCACATTCTGGTGTCCATTTGTACTTCTCATCTTTCTGAAGTAGTCTGGTCATAGGCTTAGCTATCTTTGAGAAATCTGGAATAAACCGATGATAGTATCCATTAACCCTAGAAAACTCCGAACTTCATGAACCGAAGTTGGGGCTTTCCAATCCATGACCTCTTGTACTTTGGATGGGTCTCACCGAGATTCCATCTCTTGATAAAATGTGACCTAAGAAAGGTACTTTGCTCATCTAAAATTCATATTTGCTAAACTTGGCATATAGCTTATGCTCCCTCGATGCGGATAGGACAATCCTCGGATGCTCTTCATGATCGACTCATTTTACGAATAAATCAATATGTCGTCAATAAACACGACCACGAACTTGTCAAGTTCGGGCATGAATACCGAGTTCATCAATTACATGAAATAGGTTGGAGCATTTGTTAGTCCGAAAGACATAACCAAATACTCGTATAAGCCGTATCTAGTAGAGAAAGCGCTTTAGGTATATCCTCCTCAATTACGATCTTTATCATTGATAACCTGATCTCAAATCGATTTTGGAGAATACCTTCGCCTTAAGCTAAATGATCGAACAAGATGTCGATGCGTGGCAATGGATATTTGTTTTTGATGGTCACAAGACATTGAGTGGTCTCGTAATCTACACACATTCTCGGTGACTTATCCTTCTTTTTTTCACAAACAAAATTTGGACATCCCCACGGAGATGAGCTAGGTTGGATAAGACCTTTGTCCAATAGATCTTGCAATTGAACCTTAAGTTCTGCTAACTCATTGGGTGGCATTCTATAGGGCCTTCTGGATATGGGTGCGGTACCTGGCACTAATTCGATCTTAAATTCCATGTCCCTATCCGGTGGTAGACCTAGTAATTCCTCCGAAATACATCCGGAAACTCACAAACCAATTTGGGATATCACATATCGTGGTGGCTTGGATAGCACAGGCTAAATGTTGGGGTTCGAAATCGCGGGAGAGTGGGACTAGAAAAGCATTCCCTCCCATGGGTTCTCTCAACATAATGGTGCGGGTGCTAGTGTCAATAAGAGCACCATGATACTTCATCCAATTCATGCCTAAGATTACACTTATTGACAACCCCGGCAATATTATCAAATCATGGTGTACTCCTCCCTTGTATCACGATGAGTACATTTTTGACTATTTTTTGGTAGTAATGAAGACCCCTACTTTGAACTTATGTTAAAACCCCTTTGTTTACTTCAATTATTTCTTGACCATGTCTAGATGCAAATGCCTGACTCATAAATGAATGAGAAGCTCCCGAATCAAATAAAACAACAGCGGGATGCTTGTTGATGAGAAACATACCAGCCGTGACAACTTCTCCGGCATGGTACTTCCTCCACAATGCCGGTATAATGCACTTGTCCTTGACGTGCCCTAGCATTCACCGCCTCGATTGTTACGATTTGGGTTGCCATTCCTCTTGGGGTGGGGGCATTCTTTGGACCAATGACCCAGTTGGTTGCAGTTGAAACATGGTTGATTACTTCTGAATCTGGTGGAGCTGTCCTGATTGTCATTTCCTTTTGGTAAGGCAATAGTGAACGCCTTATGGAATGGTTTCGTGGCTGTTTATTACGAGCTTTGCGGTGGTGGAGGCCTAAACTTGGGTGCGGTGGGCGGAATTGTGGCCTAGCTGTGATAGGAGCTTTTGATTGGAAAGATCCGGAGGCACCGCCTCATATGTCCTTTTAGACCCTTAGCAACTATGCATGTTGTTGTGGTTTTCTTGGGTCAAGGCATCACTAATAAACTCATTGTGCGTGGTACATCGAGAATTTGCCATAGTCTTCATCGGTTTGGTACCCAACCCTCGCTTGAAACTCTCTATCTTTTTCTCTTGATATCCACAAAACCGGGAGCATATCTTGACAAGTTGTTGAATGCGTGCATATATTACGTGAGTGACTTTGTTCCTGAGTGAGCCTCATAAATTCGGTTTGCTTTCATGCGCATCGGGCCCGGGGAATATGATGTCCCTAAAAAGCCAGCTTGAATTGTTCCTAGGTCACTCGCGCATTAGTAAGCGAGAGACGACGGGAAGTGTGTCCACGGATCCCTGCTTGGTCCTTGCAATTGATGAGAAGCATACTCGCTTTCGGATGCTCGTGACCCTCAATAGACGGAATTTCGCTCAATGGTATTCAACCACTCATCGGCTGCGGTGGTTCCTCACCACCTTGAAGATCGGAGGCTTCGTGTCCGAAACTCCTTGAATGTCTCAGTCTGATTTGGCTCGGCCCTCACAGTTCTTTGTGGGTGGCCACGAGCGGTGTTTTGCGCGATAAAGGCGCAAAGCTTCTTCCATTGTCCTTTGGCTCCCCAAGAATCGAGCAAAGAACTCCCGAAAGGCATTTGGCGGTGGTGGTGGTAAGTCATCACCATTGCCATCGTGGCTCGCTACTACCGAAAGACGGGTCTGCGGCGTCATCTGCGAAGTTGCAACAATAAGCGATTATTGGTTGATGTCAAGAGATTGCGATGAATCATAATCATGCCGGACTAAAATTACGGAGAAATTCTCAAATTCACAATAAAAAGCAGAGGCATAACAATTCATTCTCGCAACATGGCATCCCCAATTTGACCACTTATCGCGCTCATAACGCATGCAAAGTTAAATCGTGATCACCAACAAGGAACGGAATTGCATTGATGTTCAACCAAAGGTGCACTTAATCAACATTACATGATAGTCTGGTTACTAATGCCAAATTCGAGCTACAGGTCCATTACATGAATAAAGGTGATACATTAGTCCTTCCACTAAGTGCTAAGCGATCTAATCCTCATCATGGTCACTATCGAGGTCAGACGCAAGATCATCTCCTTCCTCAGGTTCTATTTCTTCTTCAGGCTCCACTTCTTCTTCTCCTTCCTCGTACCCTTCTAGATCCATTTCTGCGGCTCCAGGTGGGACATAAGGGTGGAGCTGATTGTTCAGAAGATGAACCTCTTCATGCAGATTATCGTTGTATTCTTCCGCATTAGCCAGCTGCTGTCCTAGATCAAACTATCGAGCTCTTAGGACATCTTCCCTGGACCAGGCTGCATTCCGCTGGTGAGTTAACCTAGTCATCTCTTCAGTGAGCCTTTCTATCTCGGCATCGTGCTCCCTCTGAAGCTGACGTCGGTCCTCGCAGGCATGACCAAGAGCACCAGACACACGTCTGAGGCTACCTTCAACTCCATCCAACACTCTCATCATTGCGAACATGGCGCTCATGGAAGGGTTATCAACGTTACGCCTTTTCTGCTGCACCAATCTCCAAAGATTTTCCTCTTGTCTGCTGCCATGAGTCGATGGAGGGTTACCTCTTGGAAAGACTCCAACCAAAGCGGCTGCCCGACTCCGAGGAAAACGATCCATGATGTCCCTCAGGATCCCAAAGGCTGCCACGCCATTTGCTTCTTCAGCCGATCCTGCCGGTTGACTCATAACACCACTGTCCACTCGGAATCGTCACCTCGGGGACGACGAACAACGGCCTCCACAATAACTAAGAGACCTTCTCCCAACTGCTCATTCGTCCCGAGTAGCGGGGTTCCATTCCATCTGGATAGCCTACATAATCGAGCACTCTCCACAAGAGTGTAGGCATCCCAAACTCTCCAAGGAACGTGTGTGTCGTTGGCGGTGCGTGGAGCAAGGCGACGGCGGGGAGCTCGCCTCCGGTGGACTTATGCGGCGATGCAGCTTGTGCGTGCCATCTACACCATTAACATGTACCCCTTGGTGAGACAATGCCATAATGGATAAGAGTTACATAACCGAGTAAGAATTTTATAAGGGAGGAACAATGTAATTATGTGAATGGTAATTATCATGATGCATGCTCGTTCCATACGTCCTCACAAACTTAGGAAAAATTTGTTTCTAGCGGTGAGACACGGTGGCATACATACGTTCTCTCATAAATAACGTAACTAGTCGAGCTACACGTTTATTTTTGTTAGTGTACACGCATAAGATCTCATTTCAGCCCTAAACCCATAATGAATATGCAGAATGTAATTGTAAATACTTCCATATATGTATACCCATACATATACTTCCGTATCAATCTACCCGACAATAATTTAACCCACAATTAAATATGTACCATATACACATGCAAGCATGCATACATAGCCGTACCAAAGCTACTCTTCCCGACCGCATGCTCACATCTTGCGGTCATACACTCATCTTACCTTGGCGTAGAGGCATTTGATCCATACATTACCATTCAAGTGAATGGCATCCATACAATAGCACGCCGTATGGACGACGAAGTAAAAACCCCCATGTTAGTACTTAAATAGCCACCTAATAGTCCTTAATTTGGGCATAAGGAAAGTGATCATTGGCACACTTTAGATTTCAAATACCTATTATATAACTATTAGTTGCTAGAGAAGGGTTTTCAGAAAACAAAAACTTTTGTTTTAAATACACTTGTGACAATTAACGTTGAATCTTGCTCTGATGCCAGCTGTCGCAGAACCGACCAATTTATAAGAATACAAGTACAATGGCAATCCGCAAGTGGTCGCACTGTCATACTTGAACCCATATAAACCTGATAGTCCGTCGAGTACCACGACGGGTCTCGATAAACGATTTACAACAACCAAGATCGTACAGGATTCAACATACATGCCACATATTACATAAAGTTCACAGATACTTTTCGTCATCAGAGTACGAATAAAAGTTATTACAAACTGAGTTTGATAAGTAAAGCGGAAGCAAATAAGTTCGAAGATAAAGTTTTCAACATAGTTTGATACAGTGCCAAGCTAGATCACGGTCCACAAAAGCAAGGATAGGAATTACTAAAGAAGCCTGCCCAAGGCTTACTCCTCATCCACAGCGGGATAGAAGCAACTCTTGCAATAACCATGATACACAGTGCCATCTGCAACAATGGGAAAATAAACCCTAAGTACGAGAAGGTACTCAGCTAGACTTACCCGTCATGAACCAGAAATAAAATGACTCCAAGGATTATGCAAGGCTGTATAAGTGGACGTAACTTGACAACATTTTGCGAAAAAGGCAATTGATCCGTTGTACCATTATGATTCCCTTACCAAGTTAATTATAACTATCCAGTTCTAGATTAGCAACTATCCTGTGCCAAACATGTGGTATATCATTTAGAAGCATACAATAGTAACCATAGCAGGTATTGTAATTCCATTTTCATCCGAACCATCATGTTCCATAATACAGTTACTACGATGTTGGAGCTAGCCAAGTTTCTCACTATCCGGGAGAGACGGCGATTCGAATCGATTTCAACCAGCTGGGAATTTATTCCTAACACAAACCCAGGTCTACCAGCCACGATAGCCTTAGGTCACCTTTGGTACAACTCCGGTACACATTTCACGGGTCCGTACTGCGCCGCACAATCTGGAACACCAGATGCCAGGATGCTCAGGCCAAGCCTGCCCTTGGGCTCAGTCTGATCGTTCCCCGGAAGGAGCGCACAACAGAACGATTCCCGGCCTGAGTTGAATTACTCGGCTTCGCGGTCGGAACGAATTATCCGGCCAGCTAAGTGAGAGGCATGCGTTCAATCTTGTCAGAAGTTCCAACAACGGTACGGTCCTTGATCGACACAGACGGGGATAGATTCACACCCAAGACCTCCATGTCTTGTTGCTTCTCTATCGACATCCCGCCCGGTCTCCATTTACATTAACCATGGTTCTTTTCCACGATAGCAATTATAACCAACCGTGCTCTGGTATCCACCTATATCTCGCAGGTGACAGGAAATCACCCGACTTCTACCGGTCTAAGCATGGCTAAGCATATATTCGATCCTGGACCTATACCGGTTAAAGGTGTAATATCTGGACAAGGAATGTACATGCATCAAGTGGTTTCATTCAACTCTTATAACCTAATGCAGCAATCATAAGTACTTAAGTAAACATTTATAAATTACTGGGAGACTTATAATGCTCCGGGGCTTGCCTCGCAGAAAGGAAGTAGGGCGGTGGTCAGGGCACTCCGGAAGCTCTTCAGGGTTCTGCTCCACGCCTTCGGGAGCTGCGGCTTGCGGATCCTCCTGCGGGTTCCCTTCCTCTGCTTCTTCGAATTCCAGCAACGTGATCTCTTCCTCCGATCCTAGATGCATGAGTATGGTATAAGTATTACGAATGCATACATGTTAACCAGTGCATCACGTTGTTTGAGTAGGTGCATATCTCTTCTCGATTACCACTTAACTACTTCTACAATGCATCGACTATGCCACAAACAGTAGCTACTTGTTTCACTCATAATTGGAGTTCTACAAATCCAAAAACAGTGATCCAGGACTTTCTGGAAAGCTTATCAAATTCTCTACAACTTTGTTATTAACCATTTTTACAGTACACATCAGTTTCAACATGCAACTCATCACACTCTAGAATTTGTCCGGAAACTATTCTAATTCGCATTATAAAGTAACAATACCTCTACTTCATATAAGTATTCAAAGTCTTATCATACAAAGCCTACCAACAGTTTAAGCATACCAAATACATTTAAGAAAATATAATGGTGAAGCCCAAACTATTTATTTAAACTGCCTTTATTATTTTATTTAGATATCTAGGTTAAATAATAAATATATATCAGATATGCTTCATAAATTCTCAAAAATTTACAGAGCCTTACTAATGCTATCAAAGGACTACTATAAAAATTTCATGTCATTTCACTAAGTAGAACATTCTATACAAAAATGACAAGGCAGCAAGGCTTGAAATAGCATAAATGGAAAATCCTATTGAAAAGTGTCAAGCAACAGATTTCATATTTTTCTTAGCATCCATATGGTACTAGGATTACCTCCAACAAATTTCATCAATTTTGGACTCATACTTAATTTATGAAAATTCATGCAAGGATTAACTAGTCATAAAAGAAAAATCTATAACTCTAAATCTACCCATGCACTGGTCCCCAAATTTTTACCAGGGCTCACATATGCTAATATTAGCTCACCACAAAAATTTCATAATTTTTGGAGCACAGGAACTCTAGATATAAAATAAACAAATTTGAATGCATTCAAAAGCACATTTCAAATCCCTATTTAAATCTCCAAAAATTTCTACTGTACAAGTCAAGAACATATTTTTCTTAAATACTACACTTCCTAAGGAACACTCACAATTTATTTCAAAATTTTAGGAGCTACTAAACTGAAGATACAAAAAATAACAAAACACACTTGAATCTGGAATTTTTGAACTGGCCTATTCTACTTACATCGTCACGACCGGTGGGACCCGTCGGTCGAGGACCCCACATGTCGATGAAACGGAACAGAGCAACGGCGTGGGATCAACGCTGAGGCAGGCGGAGCTCGCGCGACGGCGGCGAGGTTGCCGGCGGTGACATCTACACCAGTGTTCTACTCGACATTGCGCACACAACCATCTACTTGGTGGGACCGCTCATCGACGCTAGCAACAACGGCGGCGCGCATCATGGCGGCGGCGGTGGTGCGGAGACGGCGCGCTTCGCGCCGGTGGAGGCCACGGCGAAGTCAAGTGACGCACTCTACAGGACTACGGAGACTCTCTGACGATGGCTACGCGACCAAGACGGCTTAGAGTCTGCGCCGACGAAGCAACCACCACGGCAGCGCAGCCATGGCGGAGCTCCGGCGAAAACAAACAAACCTGTGGACGGCGCGCAACGCTGAACGCGGCTTACCAAAGGCCGAAATCGTGGCGGCGCAAGGTGGAAATGGTGGAGAAGGTGGAGACGAGCTACGAGCACGACCGATTGGCGAATGGAACGGCGGTGAGCGCTGGTGATCTCGGCGGAGCAGCTGCGACGGCAATGGCGTGGCGGGTGCTTGAAGGCTGCGCTGTGGTGAAGAAAAGCCGAGGCGAAGCGAAAATGGAGCGCGGATGGGTGCGGGCGAGCGCTGGCGTGTTGAAGGCGCGCTTCGGCCTGCCTTTGCCCATGTTGGGCTGGCCGCGCGGCGACGCAACCGTTCCAGCGCCACCAGCGCGCTTAGCGCCAGGTGTCTGGCCGGGTCGGCCCATCGTGCGGTTGATTCGATTCGACGATGATCCAAAACCGAGCTCGACGACGGTTATCACGGTCGTTTAACTGCCAATCCGTAGCTCCTAAGTGAAAATGATCTACATGATTTTTGTAGCACGAAGTACCAGCTCCAACTATCGTTCAATAACCTCGTGCTAATTCGCCATCAACACCGAGTTACATCGCACCAAAGGTCGGCTGTCAGTCAGTCAAGGTTCACGACTTAACAAAAATTTGCTAAGTGTTGAACTTGTGATTTCTCTGATTTTTGAAACCCAAATTCACACATGTTAGGAGCTGAATCAGTCAAAGACCCAAAAATCAAAGTTGCTCCTTATGTTAAACACTACAACTTTGCTTTAGTGAACTCCTCCATGCAAGGTCTCTAACACCTAGTTCAACTTTGGTCAAACATGTCACTTTGCAATCATGATACATATTCAAACCATGGCTAAATGACCAAACTAGCCCTAGCCTTAAATACCAAAGTTGTTCATGATGATACTCTAAGCATGTTTAAACAATTTGCAAGGTCATTTAAGCATTTCATGTAGTAGTCACTCATATAGCTATCCAGGTCAACACAGGTAATATTACTTAAGTGCTTGATCATGAAAGGTGACCTTCATGAACAAGGTTCCTTTTGTTAACCTAAGTGTAGCTAAGGTGTTTTAGTGACCAACATTACCCACTTGCATTCATTTGCACATGATCATATGCATATGTTCCAAGAAACACGAGATAACAAGCAATGTTTCATATGTTTCGATCGAATGTTTCAATTGTAAATGATGATTTATGAATGCTTGATGCTCATGCTTATGTTATGCAAGTCAAGTTATGCAAGGCTAACACCCGAGGTGTTACATCCACTGCTGCTCTACCCGTTCGGTCTTGTCTTGCCTACCGTGGTCTGTCGCGCGTCCTGTCGGTGTCCTGATTTTCTAGTGCCTGTCTCCGTCTGCCTCCTGCTCGCATTAATTTTCTCTCTCTCTCTCTCTCTCTCCCTTCCTTTTTCTACTGAGTTCTGGCCGTCGACGCTCGACCACAGCGCAAGCGCTGCCTTCTCCCCTTTTCTGCTTGCTGCTCATCGACACACCTAGCCGCAGTGCCCTCTCCTTCCCCTGCTTTGCTCGCCGTGGTCGCCGCTGTCCAGCACCACCGCCCGCAGGTACCAGCTTTCCCCTGCGCAAGCGCACGCGGTCGTCCGCTGCTCCTTCCGTGCACGCGTGCACGCTTTTCTCGCGGCTGTGCCGGTGCTCTGTCCAAGCCGCAACTGCCGCGCCCGCAGGCGCGCGCGTGCCACTGCCGCGGCCTGCCGTGGCTGTGCCCGAGCAGCAGCGCCCTTGTCCCGCAGCGCCCGCCGATTATCGGTGCCCGCGCCGCGTCTCACCGGGGCCACGCCGAGCCCCGCTTAGCTCTCGGTCGCTGCCGCCCGAGCACGCACCGCCCTCCTTCTTCCTTCCCAACGCGCGCGAGCAGCAACTCCCGAGCTTCCATTCTCCGACGTCGTTTTCCTGCGGTGTCCGCCGTGGCTCCACGCCGCGCCTGGAGCGCAGTCCCATGCCTGGGAGTCCGGTCTCGACAGCCGCAGCCGAAGCGCCTCGCCGTGGAGCCGTTCCGTCCCCGCGTCGCGCGTCCTCGCCGTGGCCACGCCTCACGCCGTGCGGGCACCGGCGTCCTGCTGTCACAGCCCCACGCCGCTGCTCCACGTCGCGCCTGGAGCGCAGCCTGCGCCTGGAACGCCGCAGCGCGCGTGACTCGGCCGAGCCGCAACCGCCCGCGCCCCGGTCCCGCTGCTCCTCGGCCCGCCGCCGTCCGAGCTTCCATCAGCGGCCGTTCCTCTCACCGCCGGTCGCCGTGCCTCTTCTCGGCCCCGTCGCGTCGTTCCAGCCGCCGGCCCACATTTCCCGTCGCCCCTCTGTTTTGAGGATGAAGACAAGGTGAGAAGGGCATGGATCCAAGAAGATATTTTATACGGGGTTCTTTACGCAAATACTAGACTCAAGTTAATAGTGTTGATGGACCTTATCGTAAATTAAAGGAAGTTCAGTGACCATTTCACGTATGTGACGCGCCTTGTCCCCGCACCTGGGCCGCTTGGGCCGATCTGTTGTCCACGCGCGGCCTGCTGGGACGCCCGTGCCTGGTCGCTGGGCCGGCTTGCCGCGCGCGCTTTTGGGCTGCCCGCTGCCTGCGCGCCTGTGGGCCGAGCTAGGCCGTGCGGCCTGGTTCTGTTTGAATGTTCTCGGTTATTTTGTTAAATCAATGCTCTTCAAAAATTAAAAATAAAGTGTAGAAAAATCATAAAAATGTCAAACCAGTTTTGTTGAGTCTCTAAAATTAGGACCTACCTATTAGTATATTTTGTTCACATAGTTCGATGATATTTTTGGAAGCCATATAATTAATCTAAGATATTTAATATTGCAAAATATAAACTTGTAGGAACTTTCGTGACAAATTGGTAATAGTATTAGACCTGAAATCTTTATAGTAGGTTCCTAGCAATATTAGCTGCTCACCATAATTTTGTAGCTCTAGAATAATTAGTTGCTAGATAAATAATAATGTCCTATTGCGAATAAAGAAACACCGTTGGTTTATATAACTAAAAGAATTGTTGAGAAATAATGCCTTGTTCGACAACATGGATACGTAGCTAAGTACGGTCGTCGTTAGAACTAGCCCGTTAACTTGAGAGGCGTAAAGCGTATTTATACGAGTCACGATTGCAGTCAATTAATTATATCTTTGCATGGCATTACATTGCATATCATAATAGGGATGTCGATGGATCACGGAGTCATCGGGAGTTGCTGGAGAGATGGTGCTTTTGGAGATCATGTCGCCATGATGGAAAGCTAACTTCTGATTATATTTTACCCAGGCAAGCCCCGGTGCATAACCCCTGCTTTCTGCAGTTTAAATTATATTTGTGCATTAAGTTTCAAGGAGTTGAATGAAACCCACTTGCATATATATATATATATATATATATATATATATATATATATATATATATATATATATATATATATATATATATATATATCTTTATCCTATGAGTCTTACTAGTATGACAGGATCGTGTAGATTGCTATGCTACAGGACTCCAGTAGAAGTCGAGTGATTGCCTGTCACTCGCGAGATATAGGAAATATGTTACTATATGATTATCACTTGGAATATATAAAATGGTGGAAAGAAAAATGGTGACCGGGCAGGGATGTGGTTTGGGTATTGGTGGGTGTAAGAAGTTGTGTCGCCGCGGAGGCGGGTCATAGCTTGGTTACACCGTTTTTCCCTGTCTGGTCGGTTAAGGACCGATCGTTGCATATGACTCTAGGCAGGTCACAGACTTATTATCCCGAGCACATACTTGTGTATGGGCGCTTGGAAGACTTGTTGCTCTCTTGTCGTGGATCCGGCTCTTTCCGAACCTACTGTCAAGGTTTTATTTTGGTGGAGGAGGTCCTTGCACCGCACTAAGTCCGGGACTCAGGGGCGGGGGCTTGGAGTCCCAGTTTGGACGGGGACCTGGACACCCGGGATAGGAGAGTGATGGGTTGGTCCTTCTTGTGCCCGGGGTACAAGCGGGGCATGTGTTTTCGGGGTACCCAGCTGGGGGCATTGATTCGCGAATCGCCGGGCTATCCGGTACGGCTTGTCTACGGTTTAGCATCGTAGTAATAACTGAAAGATGAAAGATGGAAGATGGACAAAGGAAGTTTGATTGCTTACCACCTGCTTGAAAGTAGTACAGGTGCTTACATAGAATGGTTAGTTAATGAACCAATGCAGTTATTAATAAAAATCAAAAATAAGGATGCACGCTTAGTAATGCTTCCTACAAATGCAACCCACAAGCCAGATAGCCTTGCATATCCTTGGAGTCTTTTCTTTTCTCCTGTCGGGTAAGTCTTGCTGAGTACAATTAAGTACTCAGGGTTTTATTCCCCCTGTTGCAGGTAACTGGTGGAGGCTTGAGCTGACCTTTGTGTGTGGATTCCTCCTGGTGGGCTCAGAGAGGATTTCTTTTACGCTGCGATCGTAGTTGTTATTTATCACTGTCACCAAATGCTTTTATAAATGAAAGTTTATAACTGGTTGTCATAGTTCATATATCAACACTTTATCATGTCATGAATAGATATTCATTTCCGCTATAATACTGATCACATGTTTATATTCCGATGTTCAATTAAATTGTTATAACTCTGATATTATGATTTCATTCCGCTATTATAATAATAAATGTTATACTCTGATGTTGTGTTAAAAGTAATGTAACAAATGGTTAAGAATGATGTAAGCTCTATTCTCTCATTTGTGATCCTGATGGCAAAAATGTGGATCTTCGGGTTCTCCCCTGAGGGTGTGCCCGACGGAACCGAGTAATTTAGTGTTCTCCCTCGAGTGCTTAGTGTCTAATGAAAGACAAGCAGTCCTGTGAGGCATTAGATTAGGCGGTTCTGCCACACGGGGGCTCAAGGAAAGTTGGACTTGCAAGAAGACCGAATGTGTGGTCATAGAACGATGGCTCAGATCCTAGGGAGGGGGTACGTACAAAAATAAGAGACGCTTTCTCCTACTAGTTTCACTATCCTCTCCTCAATCTTTAGTGACATCTAACCCCAGCAATGTCAAGGGGTTGGGTCTCACTCGGGGGCTACTGTCGGGGACCAATACTAGGGTACCCGAAAGAGGAGGAGCTAATGACCATCAACATTGATTCATCCGAGCAGTCGAGAGCGCGACTACAGCTCCAACTAACCCCTAGGCACACAAGCTCTGCCTTGCTCAACCTCTAGGGAGGGCTTCGCCTCGCCCGACCCTAAGGCCGTGGGCTCTGCCTCGCCCAACCTCTAGGGGAGGGCTCCACCTTGCCCGACACCAAGGCCGTGGGCTCCGCCTCGCTCGACCTCCGGGTGAGAGCTCCACCTTGCCCGACCTCTAGGAGAGGGCTCTACATCGCCTGACCCCGAGGACGTGGGCTCCACCTTGCCCAACCTCTAGGGGAGGGCTCCGCCTTGCCCAACACTGATGCCACGGGCTCCACCTCACCCGACCTCTGGTGGCGGACTCTGTCTTGCCCGACCTCTAGGGGAGGGCTAAGCCTCGCCCCTACCCCGAGGCAATGGGCTCCACCTCGCCCGACCCTTGGGTTTGCGCTCTGCCTCACCCGTCCTCTGGGGGAGGACTCCACCTTGCCCAACCTAGGGTCGTGGGCTCTACCTCGCCTGACCCCAAGGTCACAGACTCTGTCTCGCCCGCTAGAGACCCATGCCACCTCCAACCACTCCAGGTCCAAGCGTATGGGCCTGGGTCAAAGCTCTGACACCAGGGAAGAGACCGGCATGCCCCAATGTAACCCGTGGCCATGGGGGCCATACCAGAGGGTTCACATCAAGAACAGCATCGGGCGTACCGATGTTGTTCCGCCTAACCCTTGTACGAACACTGACAGGCACATCGGTTCACCACGACGTCTGCTAGGATAGAGTGGAGCGCCATGACCGGTAGATGATGCCTGCGTATGGTGCTAGTGATGGACAAGACCGTGACGTGGCACCATCCCTATTGACATCTACTGTGTTGGCGGGACCCGCACGAAGAATAAGAATGACCCGGTGGTCCTAGAAGCCGTCCTCTCCCTCTAATTTCTTCTCTTTTCTTCCGTTGTAACTCGTGCTTTCCCTTGGTCTATAAAAGGGAAAGCAAGGCATCCCATGGAGGGGGACTAGAATTGAACCTCGAACCGACCAGATCGCAACACATCACATCAATTCAAGCTAGATCCGATCGAACCATCACGAACCCATCGAACCCCTAACACATGGCTGAGTAGCAACCGAGCTCTCTAAGCACCCGTTCACTCCTTTCACCAGAGACTTAGGATATGTCCCTCTCTCACCTATTTGTAACCGCTACTATGAACTTTTAGTGCTAGTAACACGAGCAGCAGCAATGAACTAGACGTAGGGACATTCTGCCCGAACCAGTATAAACCTCATGTCCTCTAAGCACACCATCCGAGCCATACGCGCAATATTAGAAATTTACTTGTCGGTGGCAACTCGAAACACCGACACTACGCTAGGGTAAAAACAAGGGCAGATGGGACAAGCTTCCCCTCATGAGTGATTCCATCACAAAATGAACTTAAAATATTTACGAATGTAAAATTGTTCACATGGGGGCTCCCCCACGAACTCATCTTTTACATAAACTGATTATTTCTACTCTAATTTCTTTATGGCCCCACGGCTGTGTCGGCTGATGGTACAATTGACAAGGACAAAGGCAGCTCGGCTGTGGTTGGAACAATGCTCGCCTCTGACCCGGCCTCCGCTGCCTCCGCAGGCTGGATGATGTCTTCCCGACGCACATCTCTAGCCACGGTCGAATGACGAGCCTCCATCACCCACTGTGTGGTGACCTACTCCGTCTCGCCTGACCCCTTAGTTTCGTGCTCTGTCTTGCCTGACCCCTTGGGTTCATACTCCGTCTTGCCCGACGCCTTGGGTTCATGCTCCGTCTCACCCGACGCCTTAGGTTCATGCTTCATCTCACTCGACCCCTTGGGTTCGTGGCCCTGGCTAACGGGACGTGGCTTGCCCGATGAAACATCGCCTGGCTAACGGAATGTGGCCTCGGTGGGGCCCACCACTACCACAACTTGGGCACGAGAAATGAGGTGCAACCACATGCAAATGACCCTCCACCTTTCCAGGCAGGGTTTGGAGGGGCCCACCGATGGATTCTCCATCGAGGAGAGGACAACTGGTCACCCAAGTCGATCAGATGGCTCGGGCGGCTATCGAGAGACATGTAAGGAGCAGTGGGATGCCCAATGCAGGTTATGCTGACTCCATCATGAACGACAGACCTAGATTTTACATGGACATATCCGATAGGAGCTCCCCGAACCCGTCACTCGAGCCATCGAGGTAACTTTACCAACCCCTATTCTACTTTTCTAGAGCATGATCATTCATTCATCCATTCCCATGCATTCATCCATACATTCATCCAATACATCCAAGCATTGCATATGCAATTGTTGCATCACAACTCTTCGCGTTGCGTCACGAAAGCGGTAGTCGTCTCATTCGATATGAACGGTGACTGACCGGGGTTTGAAGGCTAGCCCGCGAAGGGCTCGAGGCTGCCTCGCGTCAAACAGAGCTAGGGGAGAAAACGCAGATGAGCCCCAGGAACCTTCGCCTGATCTGCTATGAAGCGAACAGGGTCATCTCGACCTTCTCGTTCAATCCTAACCTCATGCCATGCCCATAGAATCTCCATCGAGGGGAGGCCAGCGGGCCACCTGAGTCAGTCTCTAGAATGGCTCAGGCATCTGCCGGGAGGCGGGTTAAGGAGCAGTGGAATGCCACATGAGGGTTATACCAACCCCGTTACGAACGATGGACCCAGATTCCACTCGAACATGCCCGTTAGTAAGCTCACCGAGCGCGTCACTCGAGCCATCGAGGCAAGCGATGTTAGCTCACCTCCTCTGGTTGCAGAAACCATGGACGGGGTGATGCATGAAACTCGACCGACCCCTACCAAGCCCAATGAGGCTCGGGGACTCGGGCCACCCAACCCTAACTCAGGAGTCCAGCCGACCGCATAGGTTGCGGTCGGAATGGACATGGGCGAACACCCCGACCGAAAGAGACACAAGAGTCCACAGCCCCAAAAAAGAGTACCAAGGTGCTCAGCCTTCGACCGACTCCCCAGTCGGCCACAAGCTCAGGGGCTACACCCACCGGGTGCGCTCGCGCACACCCGGTGGAAAACGGATTACCAGTGAGTCTCCTCCTCAGGGGCTGAGTGCCTATGTCTGCACGACGCACCTCTGCGGCCTTTGCTAGTCCCTTCCTTAGGGTCTGGGTGCCAATATCCCTCCGGTGTGCCTCCGAGGCCTTCGCCAGTCCTCCCCATGGAGGCTGGGTGCTCGTATCCACTTTGCACGCCTCCACGGCCTTTGCTAGTCCTCCACATAGAGGCTAGGTGCCTAAATCCTACTCGGTTATCCTATGCGGTACAACAAACCAAGGGGGAAAACACTGAAGTTCCTATAACAACCCCTTCACGACTTCACAGAAGTCCCAAAGGGGCTCGGGGGCTCCTGTCGGGTTCATAAACTCGGGGTCCCCAATGGACCCGCTTCCCTACAAAACTCGGCCCAGCAGGCAAAGCAACGACAGCACACGCCTGGGCCGGTCCAGATACATAGTAATAGGCCAAGACCACGATTCGGTCCCCAACCGGCACCTCCGAGCTCTAGGGGTAGGCCCCGCACTCGCCCGACCTCTAGGTCGGGGGCTCCCCTCGCCTGACCTCTGGGTTGGGGGCTCCGCCTCGCCCGACCCCTTTCTCCGATCAAGGATACGCCAGACCTCTGCTCGCTGCTCTTTCCCAACCGACATGGTCGGGGACGACTGGGAACGACCAACCGGGAACGCCAGGTCGGTGTGGGCCTGGGGAGCAGGCGGAGCAGATAAGGTAAGACACTCAAGTCAAATGCAATATCGAGGACCGTACCCTACCATACTCTGCGCACCTACAAGACGGTGCCTCTAGGTCATGACAAACGGATACTATACAACCTTCCAGACGCGTCAGACCACAAATAGTATTGTGGGTGCCGACGTTTGTCGTACCAGGTGAACACGGTAGAGCCTGCCAGACGTGTCTGGGCATAAACAGTATTGTGGGCGCTGGCAGCCATCTCGTATCCGATGGCGTGAGCAACAAGATTAGGCAGCACACGTATACACTTTCTCTCTTTCTCTCTGACTTGTAAGGCCATCCCTTTCAACTATAAAAGGGATGCGCTCTCTCTTGAAAAACGACGCTGGCTCTCTCTCTCTCGAAGACTCTCTCGACGACTTGAGAACACAACAGCTCAACAAGCTTTAGAGACACGCAGAGCATACGCTCCAATACTTAGCAAACGTTAGAGCCCCCATCACTCTCGGCCACTCGGTTCAGAGTCCGACCGGGCCTAGGCATATTGCAACACCACATCCAAAAGGATGCAAGAACCTATTGCACCGTTCCAAATGCAACCACCTGTCAACGACCATACATAGATGCAATTGATCCGTATTGCAACCAAAATAGCCATATTGCAACCCAATATAGGCGTCACGACAGGGCTGGATCCTAGTAGTGCCTCTAACACCCCCTTCTAATTCCTTACTCATTTGTAACCCCACAGCAAACTTCGAGCACCTAGACTCAGGAATAAAGTCGCCGACCGACCTCAACTGGACATTGGGCCCGTTACCTAAACCAGTATAAATCCTGTGTCATTGAGTGCTAGGCCACATCTGATCACAACGCACGGCAAAACTATAAATATTTACTTGTCGACCATATTTCGCACCGACGCTTGAAGACCACATCATACCAAGCTGAGAACTCGGAGACGAGGAATATGTTCAGCTAGTGCACTGCTCCACTCTTGTGCGCTGCTAGATATGTTGACCCCATCGAGGTACAATTCCCTCATATTGCTCAAGTTCCTCACCAAGGTCTGGAAGTTGGGTTCCCAGACCAGCAAATGGTTTCTCATAATGCCATCATTTTCATATACATACTGATTAGAAAGATCTAAGGACACAAGGCTTGTGATTTTGGCGACGCTGATGAGGATCTGGCCAGAGAAGCCTGAGCTTGATAGATCCAGGTAAGCAAGCGAAGAGAGCCTGTCAAACCCTGCAGCTGGGAGTTCCGACCCACCGAAGTCGTTCATGCTGAGGTCGAGGAGTCTAATGGAGGTGAGGTTGAAGAGTGCTTGGTCGATGCCGTAGCTGTACAAGCCACGGTTGCTGAGATTGAGAGCATTGACAAGGCCGGTCGCAGTGTTGCAGCCGACGCCTTCCCAGCGGCAGCAATCAGTGCCGCCTTCCCATGACAGGAGGGTGGTGGTGGTGGCATAGTCGAAGGAGAACGATTGCTTCAGCCGGAGGAGCGAGGCAGCCTGGTCAGGGAGGCACTCAAGAGCAGCAGTGAGGTTGTCATGACCACCAGTGGTGGCGGATGTAGTGTAGACTTGTGCTGATACTAGGATGAACAGCAGTACGGGCCAGGAAATGGAAGCCATTGCCGATGATAGATGGTGTCACTGGAGGAATTGCAGTGGCCAGTGGCCATGCTATATCATCTTATAGAACATCCACTATGTACGGACGGCACGATGCCAAGTCATTTCTTTTGTGAATTTTCACCTTTTATTTATATCACCGCTGTTGAAAATTTCAACGTTTTTCTTTTTGTTATTACTTTGACAAATCTATCGCTGGAAACTCGCAGTAGTATTTTGTGTGTGGCACGTTCGCGAAGAGAAAACGTTTTTGTTGACAAATCAGGTTCTTTGTGTTTGCACACACGAGAAGAATAATAGAGATGTAGAGAGGGAAATTAAATGAGGGTTCTTTGTATTTCACTTTTCACTTGTTCGAGCACTCATGGAGTCGTCATGGGTGCTTGCTGTTCACCGTCGTCGCTCTTCTGTTCACCGCCATGTAGAGCACTCATGGAGTCATGGGCCATGGCCGCATGCTGCATGCACACGTCAGCACATGCCTCTCAAGTCAAGGTCGTCGCCGTCGGCGGTGGCTCCAAGACCACGAATTCGTGATTATAGTATAAATAAGAGAATTTTTACGACGGCTGGTGAGGAGCGAGAGTAAATGTCAGATGATGCACAGCGCCAACAACCATAATGTCTCGAGAGATCCTACCGGTCAAACTAACTTATATTTAACTAAGTTTTTTAACACTTATGTCTCCAAATAAATTTAATATAAAAATATATTATTATATAACTAATCTTGTACTTGTGAAAATATATTATTATATAACCAAATATACTTTGTCTCAAATACAACTTCCTGATCTTGTACTTTTTTATAAAAATATATTATTATATAATCAAATATATTATTATACTTTGTCTCAAATACAACTTCTTGATCTTGTACTTTTTGTTACTACAGGAAGTTGTATTATATAACTAATCTAATAACCAAAGAGATTCGTGGTATTATTATACAAGATCAGGAAGTTGTATTTGAGAATACAGAATACCCACCTATAAGCGGTGGCAAAAAAGTGAAAACTCCGTTGTAATCTTGGAATCAAAAGTTCAACTTGTCAAGATAGAGTGTGAAAATTTGTGACAAAATATTCTAGCTGAGATTGTTTGATCTCAAGTTCTCAACTCTCTCAATTCTACGACTCAGCACCAAGAAAACAGGATTTAATTTGCAAGTCGTTCAAATTATTGAGTGCTCCTAAGAAACAACAATATTTTGATAATAGCCATTAGAGTTTTTTTTTGAGAATTATGCAGTACAACGTAGACGTCCACAACACGCACGCACACTTATCCCTATAAACACACGTATGAAAACCCCACCCCTCTGTCGATAGGGACGTCGCCTACCACAGCATGCATATCGTGTCATTGCTCTTCGTCCTGCTTCTATCTGTCTCGCGATGATCCAAGTAGGTTCAAGTACTTGAAGAGCATATCTACCAAAACAAATATGATTGCCTCGGTAGGATTTTCCCTTCATTCTTCCTCTATGTTGTTTACGAAATCTAGTTCTTTTGGAAAGCATAGCGCCGTTAAATTCTAGATTGCCTCGACATGATTCTCCCTTCATTCTTCATCTATGTCGCTTATGAAATCTAGTTCTTTTGGAAAGCATAACACCATTAAATTCTAGAATAAATCCATAAAAATGCGAGCACCCGTTCCAAGTCGAGGACTTGAATCCGGATGAGCAGGTTCCACCGCAAGGAACCCAACTAATCTATGATCAGTTCGCCATAAGAGTATCTCTAGACATTAGAGTTGTTATATCTAGAGATCATCAGTTTGATAGTAGCAACAATATTGTTATTATTTATATTGTTATTATATTTTGAAACTACAATATTGGTACCATGTAGAAGAAGGGACGTACAGAGGTATACACTAGCTCCCTCCATCCCGAAGAAAAAAACTCGACCTGCAGGGGTAAGACAGCCCTGGGCATTGTGCTTAAGAAGAAGACATTCTCACGCAGGTCGAGAAAACTCCCGAACCTCTTCCCCACCCATACACAGCGGTACCGTGGCTCCCGTGAGACTAGGCTGACCTTAGACATATGCTTTAGCGTGGGGTAGATGAGGAGATTTTTTTCAACGCGCAGATAAACTGCGCCTCCTCTGACCAACAAATCCATCCACGAGGGGGTTTGAATTCTAACTGACAGGGTGCAAAGCACACAGCTAGACCAACTGGTCTAGCATTGTCTTGCCCTCTGTCCCGAAGAAGAATGCAAAGGGATCCTAGTTAGACACGGATAGGGAAGACTCATGTGCAGCTCGTTAAATCCGGTCTAAAGGAACTCAGCAGAAGTAAGGGTATAAGTGTATAACCCATCCCTTTGAGTTAAGATGTGGTTTCCTGATATTCTGGTAACCCTTTTTTTGGCAATTTTTGAATGTTACTCTCTACATTGTCCAGTTTAGGTCTCACAAGTCTAGTTATCTAACTCTAATCAAATTTACAGAAAAATGCACTAGTATATCTGCAACGTCAAATTAGTTTTACTAAGTCTCTATGAAGCGTGTTCCGAAAGTGCATTTATTTCAACTTGTAGATGTTGACATATTTTTTTAAAAAAACTTGGTTTGTCGTAGGACCGACCAATTTATAAGAGTACAAGTACAATGGCGGCCCGCAAGCGGTTGCACTGTCATACTTGAACCCATATAAACCCGGTAGTCCGTCGAGTACCACGACGGGTCTCGATAAACGATTTAGAACAACCAAGATCGTACATGATTCAACATACATGCCACATATTACATAAAGTTCACAGATACATTTTCATCATCAGAGTATAAAACCAGTTATTACAAACCGAGTTTGATAGATAAAAGCGGAAGCAAATTAAGTTTGAAAGTAAAGTTTCCAACATAGTTTAGTACAGTGCCAAAATACGATTACGGTCCACAAAAGCATGTAGAAGGATTAATAAGAAGCCTGCCCAAGGATTACTCCTCATCCACAGCGGGATCGAAGCAACTCTTGCAATAACCATGATACACAGTGCCATCTGCAACATGGAAAATAAAACCCTGAGTACGAGAAGGTACTCAGCTAGACTTACCCGTCATAAACCAGAAATAAAATGACTTCAAGGATTATGCAAGGCTGTATAAGTGGGAATAGCTTGACAACATTTTGCATAAAAGCGATTAACTTAGCTATACAATTATGGTTCCAATATCAGGTTAATTATAACTATCCATCCCTAGATTAGCAACTATCCTGTGCCAAACATGTGGTATATCCATTTAAAAGCATACAATAGTAACCATAGCAGGTATTGCAATTTCATATTCATCCGAACCATCATGTTCCATAGCATAGTTACTACGATGTTGGGACTAGCCAAGTTTCTCACTATCCGGGAGAGACGGCGATTCGAATCGATTTCAACCAGCTGGGAATTTATTCCTAACACAAACCCAGGCATACCGCGCGAAGGCAGCCTTAGGTCACCTTTGATACAACTCAGGTACACATTTCGTGGGTCCGTACCGCGCCGCACAATCTGGGACACCAGATGCCAGGATGTTCAGGCCTAGCCTGCCCTTGGGCTCAGTCTGATCGCCCCCCGTAAGGAGCGCACAACAGAACGGGTCCCGGCCTGAGTTGATCTACTCGGCTTCGTGGTCGGAACGAGTTATCCGGCCAGCTAAGTGATAGGCATGCGTTCAATCTTGTCAGAAGCACCAACAACGGTACGGTCCTTAATCGGCTCAGACGGAATTACATGAGTCATCCTACGCATAGACTCCGCCCGGCCTCGATTTACTTTTTAACCTATGGTTCTGTTCCACGATAGCAAATATAGCCAATCGTGCTCCGGTATCCACCTATATCTCGCAGGTGACAGGACATCACCTGACTTCTACCGGTCTAAGCATGGCTAAGCATATGTTCGATCCTGGACCTATACCAGCTAAAGGTGTAATATCTGGACAAGGAATTTATATGCATCAAGTGGTTCCATTCAACTCTTATAACCTAATGCATCAATCATAAGTACTTAAGTAATCATTTGTAAAATACTGGGAGACTTAGAATGCTCCGGTGCTTGCCTTTCAGAAAAGAAATAGGGCGGTGGTCAGGACACTCTGGAAGCTCTTCAGGATCCTGCTCCACGCCTTCGGGAGCTGCGACTTGAGGATTCTTCTGCTGGTCCCCTTCCTCTACTTCGTCGAATTCCAGCAACGTTATTTCTTCCTCCGATCCTAGATGCATGAATATGACATAAGATATTAAAAATGTGTTAACAAGTGTGGTTTGATGATACATGAAGAATGCATTCTGGCAAATATTATTAAGGCATGTGGTTTAAGTAACAACAAGTGCATCGCGTTTACTGAGTAGGTGCATATCTCTTCTTGATTATGCAATCAACTGCTTCAACAATTCATCAACTATTTCACAAATAGCAGCTACTTGTTTTACTTATAACTGAAGTTCTACTTATCCAAATGCAGTGATCCTAGACTTTCTGAAAATCTTATAAAATTACCTGCAACTCTTATTTAATTCACAAAAGATAAATCATAACTTATCTTAGCCAAAACAGACAATCATATCAGTGCTGTCCAGAAATTCCAGAGAACAAGCAAATTCGAAAAAGCTAACTTTAAACAGTTGTAACTCCTAAACCGTTTGACCTATGGTCCTGAAATTTTAACACAAGACATATGATGAAGTTATCTACAACTTTGTTATTAACTATTTTTAAAGAAATCATCATTTTCATCATGCAACTTATCAAACTCCAGAATATGTCCGGAAACTTTTCTAATTCGCATTATAAAGTAACAATACTTCTACTTCATATAAGTATTCAAATTTTTACAACCCAAAGTCTACCAATAGTTTAAGCATACCAAATACACTCAAGAAAATATCATGGTGAAGCCCAAACTATTTCTTTAAATGACTTTATTATTTTACCTAGATACTTAGGTTAAATAATATACATATACTAGATGTACTTCATAAATTATCAGAAAATTACAGTGGCTTACTAGTGCTACCAATAGACTACTATAAAAGTTTCATGCCATTTTACCAAGTAAAACATCCTATATAAAAATGACAAGGCAGCAAGGCTTGAAATAGCATAAATAGAAAACCCTAGTGAAATGTGTCAAGCAATAGATTTTATATTTTTCTTAACATACATATGGTACTAGGATATCCTCCAACAAATTTCATGAATATTGGATTCTTAAATAATTTATAAAAATTCATACAAGGATCCCCTAATTATAAAAGAAAAATCTATAACTACAAATCTATACATGCATTGATGCTCAAATTTTTACCAGAGCTCATACATGACAATAATAGCTTACCACAAAAATTTCATAATTTTTGGAGCATAGGAACTCTAGATATAAAATAAACAAATTTGCATGCATTCAAAAACACATTTCAAATCTCCATTTAAATCTTCCAAAATTTCTACTGTAAGTGTCAAGATCATATTTTTCTTAAATACTTCACTTCCTCAGGAACACTACCAAATTTATTTCACAATTTTTTGAATCTACCTAGCTCAACTTATCAAATTTCCAAAGTGGCACATGAAACAGGAACAAATGAACTAGCCCGCTTCACTTCTGTCGCTGACAGGCGGGACCCGCTGGTCAGACGACCCCACACGTCAGTGACTGAAAAAAAACAGGGGACGACGCTTCGCGCGACGGTGACCGGCGGAGCTTGCCGACGGCGGCATCTCCGGCGAAACAGAGGGCACCGGCGTGCACCTCGCGACGATCCGCACCTAACTATGCCCTTCCCTCAACCACTACCGAGCTCTAGCTAGGACGGCGGCGAGCATGGCGGACGGCGGAGGGGCTCCGACGGCGCTCCGGTGAAATCTATCCATGTATGGCGCGGCTAAGCTTGGTATGAGCTTCTAGGGATCGCGTGGAATACTAGGGTAGGAAGGTAAGGGAGTGAGAGGGCTCCGGTGGTGGTCGGCCACGGAGAGCTCCAACTCCGGCGAGCCTCGGTCATGGCGACGAAGCGGCTTACCGCGCTCCTAGCTAGCGAATGCTGGTGCGATGGTGATGCGGTGTCATGGTGAAGCACAATGTAGCGGTTGTGGTGGCGATTGAGTGACTAGGCGCGAGCTTGTGCCGTCAACGATGATGGCAGCGCTGCGGGAGCTTCGCTGCTGCGGACGGTGAAGGAGGAGGCAGTGAAAATGGAAATGGTGAGCGCGGCCGTTTCTTCCTCCACGCGGCGGCTAGTACCTGTGCGCCGGTCGGCCACTGAAGGCCGAGTGAGGTGGCCATCAGAGCCCGTGTCCGAGCTTGACGACGTGATTTTGCAAAGCTCGTTCTTCAAATTTGTGAAGCATTAGCACCGGTTATCTAAACCAAAGTCGTAGACCTATATACCAGCTCAAATTTCTATTCAAGGACCCTGTGCTAATTCTCAAAGAATGCGGAGTAAAATCATCTCAAAGGTGGCTACATCAACACTGTCATTTAACTGACTGAGAAATTTTCTCTAAGTGTTGCAATTAGTGATTTGTTGATTTTTGTGAGCTCCAAAAGACTAAGCTATGCACCTTATCATCTCATGACCCAAAAATAAAAGTTGTTCCCTATACCATATACTACAACTTTGCTTTAGTGACCACCTCCATGCAAAGTCTCTAACACATAGTTCAAACTTGGTCAAACGTGCTACATTCAAATGATGACTTGTTCATGAACTATGACTTAGTGATCTATTTAGCCCTAGCCACGAATACCAAAGTTGTTCATAATGACATACTAAACATGTTTAAGCTAATTGCAAGGTCACCCAATCATTTCATGCATTGGTCACACATAGGGCTATCCAGGTCAACACATGTAACATTACTTAAGTGCTTGATCATGAAAGGTGACATTCATGAACAATGTTCCATTTGCTAACCTAAGTGTTGCTAACATGTTTTTGTGACTCATATCAACCAATCACATGTATATACTCATAATCATATGCATATACACATGGAGACATGAAATAATGAGAAAAGTTGCATACGTTCAAGGAAACATGCGATAACAAGCAAATGTTGCAGATGTTTCAATCCAATGTTTCAATTGTAAATGCTTGTTTATGAATGCTTGATGATCATGCTCATGCTATGCAAGTCAAGTTATGCAAGGCTAACACTTAGGGTGTTACAGCCCCTCCCCTTATAAAAATCTCGTCCTAAGATTTGTAAGACCTACCATTCTTGGAAAAAGGCGGGATAAACCTCTCGTAAATAATCCTCTCGTTCCCACGTAGCATCTTGTTCACTGTGATTGTTCCACACCACCTTATAGAACTTAATAATCTTACTCCGTGTTACTCTTTCCATCTCTTCTGATACTCTAATTGGCTTTTCTTCATAGGTTAAATCCGATTGAAGCTGCACGTTGGTAGGTGCAATAGCTTCTTCAGGTACTCGAAGACATTTCTTCAACTGAGAAACATAGAAGACATCAAAGATTGCACTCATTTCTGGTGGAAGTTGTAACTTATAAGCGACATTTCCTTTTCGTTCCACAATCTTGTATGGCCCTACATATCTAGGTGAAAGCTTCTTTTTCATCCCAAATCTCTTCACCCCTTTCATGGGTGATACTTTCAAGTACACATAGTCACCCACTTCAAAAGTCAATGGTCTTCTTCTTTTATCAGCATAACTCTTTTGTCTCGATTGAGCTGCCTTCATATGCTGTTGGATCACACGTACTTGCTCTTCAGCTTCATTGACAAAGTCAATACCAAAGTATCTCCTTTCACCGGGCTCAATCCAATTCAACGGAGTTCTATATTTTCGGCCATACAAGGCTTCAAATGGAGCCATCTTGATACTTGCTTGATAACTGTTGTTATAGGAGAACTCAGCTAAAGGTAACCATTTCTCCCATGAACCTTTTGAAGATATAACACAAGCTCTAAGCAAATCTTCTAGGATTTGGTTTACTCGCTCTATCTGTCCTGAAGTTTGTGGATGATATGCAGAACTTCTGATTAGCTTGGTTCCCAAAGCCTGGTGTAAGTGCTCCTAGAAACGAGCTATGAACTATGGTCCTCGATCTGAGATTATAGTCCTAGGTACTCCATGTAGTCTCACGATCTGGGAAACATATATCTCAGCGTATTTCCCAACTATATACCGTGTGTTCACGGGTATAAAATGTGCTGACTTGGTGAGACGATCAACAATAACCCATATTGAATCGTGACCTTATGGTGTCATTGGAAGGCCTGTGATAAAGTCTATACTGATTTCTTCCCATTTCCAACCTGGGATAGGCAATGGCTAAAGTAATCTGATAGATTTCATATGAACAGCTTTTACTCTACTGCAGTTATCGCACCTAGCGACATAGGTTGCGATCTCCTTCTTCATCTTAGTCCACCAAAAACGGGTTTTCAAATCTTGGTACATCTTACTACTACCCGGATGGATAGACAATTTGGACGAGTGAGCTTCATCTAAAATTTGGTTCCTCAGCTCATGGTCTTTTGGTACCACAAGTCGGTCCTCAAACCATAACACACCTCTTTCATCCAATCTGAAATGCTTAGTCTCTTGCTCTTGCATTTTTCTCTTGATGTGACTTATTCCTACATCTGTCTGCTGCAACTCTATGATTTTGCTCTCAAGTGAACAACTGATCGTGATATTGTATAGTACAGCAGGGTGTAACAAGATGAATCCATCTTCCAGTAATGCTTCCATAGTGTTGCAATGAGACTTTCGACTGAGTGCATCTGCTACTACATTAGCTTTTCCCGGATGGTAATGCACTTCTAAATTGTAGTCCTTAATTAGCTCTAACCATCTTCGTTGTCTCATGTTCAGCTCTGGTTGGGTAAAGATATACTTGAGACTTTTGTGGTCAGTATATATATGACATACATTGCCCAACAAGTAATGTCTCCATATCTTTAATGCGTGAACCACTGCTGTAAGTTCTAAATCATGAGTGGGGTAGTTGACTTCATGCTTTCTCAATTGCCGAGAAGCATATGCAATGACTCTTCCTTCTTGCATAAGCACACACCCCAAACCTATTCCTGATGCATCACAAAATACATCAAAAGGCTTTTCAATGTCTGGTTGTGCTAGCATAGGTGCTGTAGTCAACAAAGTTCTGAGGGTGTGAAAAGTTGCTTCACATTCTGGTGTCCATTTGTATTTCTCATCTTTCTGAAGTAGTCTGGTCATGGGCTTAGCTATCTTTGAGAAATCAGGAATGAAACGACGATAATATCCTGCTAACCCTAGAAAACTCCGAACTTCATGAACTGAAGTTGGTGCTTTCCAATCCATGACCTCTTGTACTTTTGATGGGTCTACAGAGATTCCATCCCTTGATAAGATGTGACCTAAAAAAGGTACCTTGCTCAACCAAAATTCACACTTACTAAACTTTGCGTATAGCTTATGCTCCCTCAATCTGGATAGGACAATCCTCAGATGCTCTTCATGATCTGACTCATTTTTCGAATAAATTAATATATCATCGATAAACACGACCACGAACTTGTCAAGCTCGGGCATGAATACCGAATTTATCAGGTACATGAAGTAGGCTGGAGCATTTGTTAGTCCGAAAGACATAACCAAATACTCATACAAGACGTACCTGGTAGAGAAAGCAGTTTTTGGTATGTCCTCCGGTCTGATCTTTATTTGATGGTAGCCTGACCTCAAGTCAATTTTGGAGAATACATTTGCCTTCGCTAGCTGATCGAACAATATGTCGATGCGAGGCAATGGGTATTTGTTCTTGATGGTCACAGCATTGAGTGGTCTGTAATCTACACACATTCACAGTGACTTGTCCTTCTTTTTCACAAACAATGCTGGACATCCCCACGGAGATGAGCTAGGTTGGATAAGACCCTTGTCCAATAGATCTTGTAATTGAACCTTAAGTTCTGCTAACTCATTGGGTGGCATTCTATAGGGCCTTCTTGATATGGGTGTTGTACCTGGCACTAACTCAATCTTAAATTCCACCTCCCTATCAGGTGGTAAGCCTTGTAATTCCTTTGGAAATACATCCGAAAACTCACAAACCACTGGGATATCACAAAGTGTGGTGGTTTGGATAGCACAGGCTAAATGTTGGAGTTCAAAATTGCGGGAGAGGGGTACTAGAAAAGCATTCCCTCCCGTGGGTTCTCTCAACATAATAGTACGGGTGCTGGTGTCAATGAGAACACCATGATCCTTCATCCAATTCATGCCTAAGATTACACTTATCGATAACCCCGGCAATATTATCAAATCTGTTGTATACTCCCTCCCTTTATAGAGATGAGCACGTTTTTGACTATCTTTTTGGTAGAAATAGTACCCCCTGCTGAACTTATATTATAACCCCCTTTGCTTACTTCAATTATTTCTTAATCATGCCTAGATGCAAATGCTTGACTCATAAAGGAATGAGAAGCTCCCGAATCAAATAAAACAACAGCGGGATGCTTATTGATGAGAAACATACCAAGCGTGACAACTTCTCCAGCGGGCAGTTCCTCCACAGCGGTATAATGCACGTATCCAGGACGTGCTCTTGAGTTTGCCTGCCTCTGATTGTTCTGATTTGGGTTGCCATTCTTCTTGGGGTGGGGGCATTCCTTGGCCCAATGACCCATTTGATTGCAGTTGAAACATGGCTGATTATTCCTAGGTCCTGTGGAGCTCCCCTGACTGACAGTCCCTTTTGGTAAGGCAATAGTGAATGCCTTACGGAATGGTTTCTGTGGCCTGCTATTCTGAGCTTTAGGTGGTGGAGGCCTAAACTTGGATGTAGGTGGACGGAATTGTGGCCTATCTATGATAGGCGCTCTTGCATGTGAAGATCCAGAGGCACCTGCCTCATATGCCCTCTTGCGACTCTTAGCAGCCGCATGCATGTTATTGTGGTTTTCCTGGGTCAGAGCATCACTAATAAACTCGTTGTATGTGGCACACCTAGAATTGGCCATGGTCTTCATCAGTTTGGTACCCAGACCCCGCTTGAAGCTCTCTATCTTTTTCTCCTCGATATCCACGAAACCTAGAGCATACCTGGACAGGTTGTTGAATGCGTGCATGTATTCTGTGAGAGTCTTCGTTCCCTGAGTGAGCCTCATAAATTCAGCCGCTTTCATGCGCATTAGGCCCGGGGGAATATGATGTCCCCTAAAAGCTAGCTTGAACTGTTCCCATGTCACTCGCGCATTAGCAGGTAGTGATGACAAGAAATGTGCCCACTAGATCCCTGCTGGTCCTTGCAGCTGATGAGAAGCATACTCAGCTTTCAGATGCTCGGTGACTCTTAGCAGGCAAAACTTCTGCTCAATGGTATTGAGCCACTCGTTAGCCTATAGTGGTTCCTCAGCCACCTTGAAGATAGGAGGCTTTGTATCCAGAAATTCCTTGAATGTACTGTACTAATTTGGCTCGGCCCCTTGTTGTTGTGGGTGGCCACGAGCGGTGTTCTACGCAATGAGGCGCAAAGCTTCTTCCATTGTCCTTTGGCTCCCCAAGAACTAAGCAAAGAACTCCTGAGCAGACGGCGGCGGTGGTGGTGGTAAGTCATCACCATTGCCATCATGACTGCTACCAGCTCCTGCTCGGGTGCACGTCATCGTGTTAACATACTAGTCACTAGGTGACTCTAATCTTCATTAAGATCACTGTCGAGGTCGGAGATAGGATCATCCTCATTCTCTGGCTCCACTTCTTTCTCCTCCCAGCCGTCATCTTATATTAACATTTCTGGATCTTCATCTTCCTTACTAAGGATCGGGTGCAGTTGGTTGTTCAAATTATGCACCTCATGCTGAAAACCCATCACTACATGCTGGGCCCGTGCAAGCTGCTGGCTCAAGTCCCTTTATTCTAGTGATAGAGGGGCGGTTCATGGTACCCCACAAAGTGCAAAACTCTCCACAATAGGGTAGGTGTTCCGAAAACCATCAGGAAATTCTCACTCCAACTGGTGCTGCCATCGGTACTATCAACATGTACACTTTTGTGAGACAAGGCCATAATGGATAAGAGTTACATAACCGAGTAAGAAATTTATAAGGGGAGGAACAATGTAATTATTTGAATGATAATTATCATGATGCATGCTCGTTCCGTACGTCCTCACAAACTTAGGAAAAATTTGTTTCTAGAGGTAGACACGGTGGCATACATACATTCTCTCATATATAGCATAACTAGTCGAGCTACACGTTTCGTTGTTAGTGTACCTGCATAAGAATTTCATTTCAGCCCAAACCCATAATGAAATATGCAGAATGTAAATTTAAATACTTCTATATATGTATACCCATACATATACACGACGGGTCTCGATAAACAATTTACAACAACCAATATCGTACATGATTCAGCATACATGCCACATATTACATAAAGTTCACAGATACATTTCATCATCAGAGTATGAAACCAGTTATTACAAACCGAGTTTGATAGATAAAAGCGGAAGCAAATTAAGTTTGAAAGTAAAGTTTCCAACATAGTTTAGTACAGTGCCAAAATACGATCACGGTCCACAAAAGCATGTAGAAGAATTAATAAGAAGCCTGCACAAGGCTTACTCCTCATCCACAGCGGGATAGAAGCAACTCTTGCAATAACCATGATACACAGTGCCATCTGCAACATGGGAAATAAAACCCTGAGTACGAGAAGGTACTCAGCTAGACTTACCCATCATAAACCAGAAATAAAATGACTCCAAGAATTATGCAAGGCTGTATAAGTGGGGATAGCTTGACAATATTTTACATAAAAGCGATTAACTTAGCTATACAATTATGGTTCCAATATCAGGTTAATTATAACTATCCATCTCTAGATTAGCAACTATCATGTGCCAAACATGTGGTATATCCATTTAAAAGCATACAATAGTAACCATAGCAGGTATTGCAATTCCATATTCATCCGAACCATCATGTTCCATAGCACAGTTACTACAATGTTGGGACTAGCCAAGTTTCTCACTATCCGGGAGAGACGGCGATTCGAATCGATTTCAACCAGCTGGGAATTTATTCCTAACACAAACCCAGGCATACCGCGCGAAGGTAGTCTTAGGTCACCTTTGGTACAACTTAGGTACACATTTCGTGGGTCCGTACTGCGCCGCACAATCTGGGACACCAGATGCCAGGACGTTCAGGCCTAGCCTGCCCTTAGGCTTAGTTTGATCACCCCCCGCAAGGAGCGCACAATAGAACGGGTCCTAGCCTGAGTTGAGCTACTCGGCTTCGTGGTCGGAACGAGTTATCCGGCCAGCTAAGTGATAGGCATGCGTTCAATCTTGTCAGAAGCACCAACAACGGTACGGTCCTTAATCGGCTCAGACAGAATCACATGAGTCATCCTACACATAGACTCCGCCCGGCCTCGATTTACTTTTTAACCCATGGTTCTGTTCTATGATAGCAAATATAGCCAACCGTGCTACGGTATCCACCTATATCTCGTAGGTGACAGGACATCACCTGACTTCTACCGGTCTAAGCATGGCTAAGCATATGTTCGATCCTGGACCTATACCGATTAAAGGTGTAATATCTGGACAAGAAATTTATATGCATCAAGTGGTTCCATTCAACTCTTATAACATAATGCATCAATCATAAGTACTTAAGTAATCATTTGTAAAATACTGGGAGACTTAGAATGCTCCGGGGCTTGCCTTTCAGAAAAGAAGTAGGCCGGTGGTCAGGACACTCCGAAAGCTCTTCAGGATCCTGTTCCACGCCTTTGAGAGCTGTGACTTGAGGATTCTCCTGTTGGCCCCCTTCCTCTACTTCGTCGAATTCCAGCAATGTCATTTCTTCCTCCGATCCTAGATGCATGAATATGGCATAAGATATTGCGAATGCAAATATGTTAACAAGTGTGGTTTGATGATACATGAAGAATGCATTCTGTCAAATATTATTAATGGCATGTGGTTTAAGTAACAACAAGTGCATCGCGTTTACTGAGTAGGTGCATATCTCTTCTTGATTATGCAATCAACTACTTCAACAATTCGTCAACTATTTCACAAACAACAGCTACTTGTTTTACTTATAACTGAAGTTCTACTTATCTAAATGCACTGATCCAAGACTTTCTGGAAAGCTTATAAAATTACCTACAACTCTTATTTAATTCACAAAAGCTAAATCACAACTTACCTTAGCCAAAACAGACAATCATATCAGTGCTGTCCAGAAATTCAAGAGAACAAGCAAATTCGGAAAAGCTAACTTTAAACTGCTGTAACTCCTAAACCATTTGACCTATGGTCTTGAAATTTTAACACAAGACATATGATGAAGTTATCTACAACTTTGTTATTAACTATTTTTACAGAAATCATCATTTTCATCATTCAACTTATCAAACTCCAGAATCTGTCCGGAAACTATTCCAATTCGCATTATAAAGTAACAATACTTCTACTTCATATAAGTATTCAAATTTTTACAACCCAAAGTCTACCAACAGTTTAAGCATACCAAATACACTCAAGAAAATATCATGGTGAAGCCCAAACTATTTCTTTAAATGCCTTTATTATTTTACATAGATACTTAGGTTAAATAATAAACATATACTAGATGTACTTCATAAATTCTCAGAAAATTACAATGGCTTACTAGTGCTACCAATAGACTACTGTAAAAGTTTTATGCCATTTTACCAAGTAAAACATCCTATACAAAAATGACAAGGCAGCAAGGCTTGAAATAGCATAAATAGAAAACCCTAGTGAAATGTGTCAAGCAACAGATTTTATATTTTTCTTAGCATACATATGGTACTAGGATATCCTCCAACAAATTTCATAAATATTGGATTCATAAATAATTTATAAAAATTCATACAAGGATCCCCTAATTATAAAAGGAAAATCTATAACTACAAATCTATACATGCACTGATCCTCAAATTTTTACCAAAGCTCATACATGACAATAATAGCTTACCACAAAAATTTCATAATTTTTGGAGCACAGGAACTCTAGATATAAAATAAACAAATTTGCATGCATTCAAAAACACATTTCAAATCTCCATTTAAATCTTCCAAAATTTCTACTGTAAGTGTCAAGATCATATTTTTCTTAAATACTTCACTTCCTAAGAAACACTACCAAATTTATTTCACAATTTTTTGAATCTACCTAGCTCAACTTATCAAATTTCCAAAGTGGCACATGAAACAGGAACAAATGAACTAGCCCACTTCACTTCTGTCGCTGACAGGCGGGACCCGCTGGTCAGACGACCCCACACGTCAGTGACTGAAAAAAAATAGGGGACGACGCTTCGCGCGACGGTGACTGGCGGAGCTTGCCGACGGCGGCGCCTCTGGCGAAACCGAGGGCACCGGCGTGCACCTCGCGATGATCCGCACCTAACTATGCCCTTCCCTCAACCGCTACCGAGCTCTAGCTAGGACGGCGGCGAGCATGGCGGACGGCGGAGGGGCTCCAACGGCGCTCCGGTGAAATCCAGCCATGTATGGCGCGGCTAAGCTTGGTATGAGCTTCTAGGGATCGCGTGGAATACTAGGGTAGGAAGGTAAGGGAGTGAGAGGGCTCCGGTGGTGGTCGGCCACGAAGAGCTCCAACTCCGGCGAGCCTCGGTCATGGCGGCGAAGCGGCTTACCGCGCTCCTGGCTAGCGAATGCTGGTGCGATGGTGATGCGGGGTCACGGTGAAGCACAATGTAGCGGCTGTTTTGGCGATTGAGTGACTAGGCGCGAGCTTGTGCCATCAACGGCGACGGCAGCGCTGCGGGAGCTTCGCTGCTGCAGACGGCGAAGGAGGAGGTAGTGAAAATGGAAATGGTGAGCGTGGCCGTTTCTTCCTCCACGCGGCGGCCAGTACCTGTGCGCCGGTCGACCACTGAAGGCCGAGTGAGGTGGCCATCAGAGCCCGTGTCCGAGCCTGACGACGTGATTTTGCAAAGCTCGTTCTTCAAATTTGTGAAGCATTAGCGCCGGTTATCTAAACCAAAGTCGTAGACCTATATACCAGCTCAAATTTCTATTCAAGGACCCTGTGCTAATTCTCAAAGAATGCGGAGTAAAATCATCTCAAAGGTGGCTACATCAACATTGTCATTTAACTGACTGAGAAATTTTCTATAAGTGTTGCAATTAGTGATTTGTTGATTTTTGTGAGCTCCAAAAGAATAAGCTATGCACCTTATCATCTCATGACCCAAAAATAAAAGTTGTTCCCTATACCATATACTAAAACTTTGCTTTAGTGACCACCTCCATGCAAAGTCTCTAACACATAGTTCAAACTTGATCAAACATGCTACATTCAAATGATGACTTGTTCGTGAACTATGACTTAGTGATCTATTTAGCCCTAGCCACGAATACCAAAGTTGTTCATAATGACATACTAAACATGTTTAAGCTAATTGCAAGGTCACCCAATCATTTCATGCATTGGTCACACATAGGGCTATCCAGGTCAACACATGTAACATTACTTAAGTGCTTGATCATGAAAGGTGACATTCATGAACAATGTTCCATTTGCTAACCTAAGTGTTGCTAACATGTTTTTGTGACTCATATCAACCAATCACATGTATACACTCATAATCATATGCATATACACATGGAGACATGAAATAATGAGAAAAGTTGCATACGTTCAAGGAAACATGCGATAACAAGCAAATGTTGCAGATGTTTCAATCCAATGTTTCAATTGTAAATGCTTATTTATGAATGCTTGATGATCATGCTCATGCTATGCAAGTCAAGTTATGCAAGGCTAACACCTAGGGTGTTACATGGTTAAAGTTTGATTTAGGACAAATCAAAGTGAACAAGTATTTGAAATTTAGGGGTAGTATCCGCTTTATCTTGTAGTAATAGTGAGATAATAAAAAATCTCACGAGTTATGAAATACTAGCTCGGTAGTAGAATAAATAATCAATTCCTACAATCACTCTAAATCAAATTATCTTAAATTTGACCAATGTTATAAAAAAGATAACAACATCTATGACACTAGATAAGTATATATATTAATATATTATATATATTTTAAAATGTAACTAGTGATACTAATTTGGTGTCATAAATATAGCTGCACTTTCTATAAGCTTAAATTTAAAATAGTTTGATTTAAGACAACTCTAGAAGTTCATTTAATTTTTAATTAAAAAAAGAAGTTCGTTTAATTTAGAATAGAGGGAGCTGTGCTGAAATAGGTATAAAAACTCTAGGATCAGATAAGGAGTCTGGCAAAAGACTATAACTTGCCCTTCATTAATTAGTTAGTTCAGTTGTTAACTTGTTTATATTAATTTTTTAGTAAGGCATAGTTTTAAAAACCAAACATGGATGTTGTTGATTCGGCTACCAATTACATGAGTTATTTTCGGTAAGATGATGTTTAAAAGGTATGGATGAAGCTAAGTAATCAATATAATATGCATTAATTCATGACAAAATTTTAATTTTTCGGACAGAGTGTATATTATTGTTAACGAGGAAATCTAGTTCCATTAAAAGCCGAACATGTTAGCATTAATTAGAAAAACTAGTTGTAGTATTTGCGAAACACACGAAGTATGTGTGGTCCGACCACATATTGCCCCTGCTGGCTCGGGTTGGGCACAGCCGCGCAGCGCAACTGACCTATAAACACCTGTCCCGGGACTCCACCCTTCCGCTCCCTTTCATCATCACTCATCGCCACTTCTTTCCTTGTAGTAGACTCAGGTAAGCACGCTCTCTCTTCTCAAATCATCAATCTTCATGCCACCCCTTTGCGAACCTTAGCCGTGCGACCAGGCCAGGGTATTGATGGCGGGCATCGGCGACGTGTGCACCCCGAAGAAGGCGGGCCAGCGGAGGAGGTCCGCGTCGGGACTTGGGTGCGACGGGGCCTCATCGAGGACCCCAACGAGCCACGACGGTGCCAACTCGCCTAGGACGCTAGCTAGCGGGGCTAACTGCCGCGCTGCGCCACCACTCCAGCACGCCGAAGACGAGGACGAAGCCGATGCTGATCACAAAGACATCCTCAAGCTGCCCTAGGAGCTGGGCACCCGTGTGCGTGCTACAGGTTGGGGGAAGGGGTCTCCCCTCGGTCGAGACACGCAGTCGTACTCGTGACAGAAGGTTGCAAAGAAACTTGTGTGCATGGCTTCCTACAAGTGTAGAACTCCTCCCGAAGTCAAAGCACTTCCGCTCCCCAAGTACGAACCAGTTTGTTGTTGTCATGCTCATACAAATCAAGCGATTGTGAGATATGGTATGTGTGAGAGAGGAGAGATAGGAGATGGGTGAGAATAGTAGTGGTTGTTGGTTGAATAATCGACTAGTGCTATTAATGACATTTTAACCCCCCTAAACATTGCTATTTAGTTTAATCACGGTATATTTTTAGCATCCTAATCCTGACCGAGGTAGATACTTATTCTTTAGTCTATAGACCTATAATCGTTGTCCCTCCCTTTAGGGCTTTTACTTAATACAAATGATGTAATACACCATTAAATAATTATTGAACAATTGATTATTGAGTGTTGATCACAACACTATGTTGATCAATATAATAGATGTTAAATAATGTGTTGGAACTAGTTGTTCTGAACAGGAGAGAGAGGTAGAGGGAGAAGAGAGTTAGATAGTGTACAGGGACGTATTAGAGTTTGAACAAGTAGAAATGAGTGGGAGGTAAGGTACCTTGCCATCATGTTCTTCGTCACTTATATAGGCAATAGCTGCTTACAAGTGGCCCCTTGGTGGGGTTGGATTTCACATGACACTACGCTAGCTAATTGTTGGGCCTCTTCTAGGGGGAGATTTGGTCCATATACCTCATGGGCTCCCACAAAAATTGCCCCTCAACTATGATACAACATGACCTAATAGATGCTCGAACTAGACGAGGCACAAATAGAACTCGAACCCTGGTTGTGAGGATCACCGTTCGCAACCTACGCTTGTGCGCCTCACTAAAAACTCCATCTCAAAACCCCTGCATGGGGCACGGAGAAAAGAGCACACACACGACTCTAGTATATATATATACAAGTGCTAACTTAGGAAGCCACTAACTCCAAGTGCCTAGATGTCAACCTCCGTGGTATCTTCATATTTGGGCTTCAACTTCCTTGGCCGCTTCTATGACATGGATTATTAGCTTCACTCGACATGTAGGTCTTTGCCTCTGGGACCTTCTCAGCATGCAGATCTTTCCTTTGGGACCTTGCCGTTGCATAGATCTTCGTCTCTGGGACCTTCTCGGCATGCATATCATCGTCTTCAGGACCTTCTCGTCAAAGGCTTCACTTGGAGACATGCCTTGACTTCATGAATGGGTGTAGTCGTCATAGTCGATGTACTCAAAGTAGTCATAGCGGAAGGTTGCCATGAAGCCTCCAAATCTTCTCTGGAGTGTCAGGTCCTCCAATTATGCTCTCCTATCTCCTCTCTATTTGGCACTTGTGACTAAATATTCAGTTGTGCTTGTTGTAGTTGACAGTCATATTAGCCATAGTACCAGAAGTAGATGTCCGGAACGAAGTTATCAATGAGCCCTCGAGCCGAAGTGGTTGAGGAAGGTGAAGTATACCTCTGCGCCGAACGAGTTGATAGCCCCTCAAACTAGACGATGAAGGAAAGTTGTCATAAATGTTGATGCGAAAGGTGGAGCCACAAGAAGTTGCAAGCGCTCCATTTAAGAATGTGATATTTTTCTCGTGGAGTGTTTTTTATATTCTGTTTTGCACCGTTATATGTTTGGTACAATCAGAACTACAAAACAAGACTCATGTTGTATGTATATTTTGAAATAGTAGTTTTATATAATATTGAAATGTTATTCTTATGTACATTAGCTACTTCATTGATAAGTTATCTATACCTAATGTTAAAGAGCTGAAATTTCATCCTATTATTTTACATCCATTCCCCCCTAACTACATGAATGTGAAAATTGTCTCTGTTCATTTATATATAGTCCTCCTGTTTTATATACAACCTATGCAAAGACTTCTATGGTAAACTAGGAATCCTAATATAATAAGTAGATCCTTCAATCCTGATGAACCTGAATTAGAATTCTAATCAAAATGGAAATATAGAAAAAGAGAAGAGTATAAATTTATATTTCCTGGTTTTGTCGTCTTTCTGTTCTTTTTCATGTGTGCTTCGTCCTTTTTTATTTCCGTTCCGATCTACTACATGCTATTTTTTTCTCCATTTTGTCTGTTTTTCTTTCACTCCAAACTCCTTTTTTTTTGTTTCCACATCGTGCATCGTTTTTTCTGTCTCCGCCCATCCGCCGTTATTGGCTCTTTTTTCGTTTTTTCTTTTCCCAAAGTATCTCATTTTTTATTATAAATACATATATCTCTACATACACCTATACCTAATATTATAGTGCCAAAATTTCTCTCTATCCGTTTTTTCGTTCACCTCCTTCTAAGGAGCTTTTTAGGAGAGCTCAAAGTCTCAAAACTATGATTTAGATCTGTAGATCCACCACGGAGCAGCTCCAACTTAGATTATGATCTAAATAGTGGTGAAAAAATTATTTGGGAGAGCTCCACGGTGGATCTCATGGACTGGCCCAACAACCAGCCAGGTGCGGCCCAACAGCAGCCCAATCATACGAAGCTCCTTCTCCACTTTGTCTCACTACGCTCTGGGCCCTCATGTCAGACTCGTCTTCTTCCTACAAACTTGACTAGGACAAGGATGCCAGCGCCGGCGGGTGGCCAGCGGTGCGCACGGGCGTGGTGGCCGGTGCGGGCGTGTTCGTGTGCACGGCCAGCGGTGGGGGTGCAAAGCGCGTGGGGAGGGGCTGGCGCGTGGCTCCTGCCCAGACACCCGCGGTGCGAGGTTGGCAAGGACGGCGGGGGAGCGAGCGAGGACGGCCGGGGGTGAGCTGCGCACCAAGCCTGCACGCGCAAGGACAGCCGGGGGAGAGCGGCGCGGGCGACACAGCCTTCACATGCGAGGGCGACCGGAGGCGAGGGTGGCGCGTCGTCGGAGCTAGGGGCGAGTGGGCCGCTGGCCTCGCCGGCGCAAGTGAGCAGAGAGAGACCAGTTGGTGCGATGGGGAAGAAGACAGGAGAGGGAGAGAGCAGCATCACAGAAAAAAAAGAAAGAGAACCAACCGTCCATTTTCCATTTTCCACTGATCAATGGCTATATTGTTGCTGAATTGAGCCCCGTCGAATAGCTTTTTTTATTTTGTTGTACGAATCGAACAATTATTTGAGTTCGGAACAATATTCTTTTTTGCGGAACAATTATTACGAGGCATATCCCCTTCACAGTTTCAATAGTTTAGCTTTCCCTTGTTTCTTCGAGAGATGCAACTTGTTGATTTTACCACATTGTCTATTCTGTTGTACATTTGATCGTGCCTTTCTGTGTCCCATGCCGTTTATCGATTTTCCTTCTGGAATAATTCTTTTTACAAATGGATAACTCTGTTTTTGGTCCCTCAGCTTCTTCGTCTGTCTATCTAATAATAACTTTAACCCAGCTGTCTAAGCTAAATTATCAAATCAGGCTCAGTTTACGCCCAAAAGCCTATCTTGGAGTGCGTTTTAACTTTTCTTACATATTTTCCTTCTGCCCTTCCATTCTCAGTAAGAAGGTGCACGAGAAGCTTGTTCTCGTCCATATTTTTATGGTGACACGATTAACATCAATCGTGCTCTCCCTATTTATAAAAAAAAATACTATTGGTCATCTCAACGAGCAAGTACAACGACAGTGCTAGCGTTTCGACGTTCGGACGGACGCCCACGCAGCCAGCCCGTTCGCGGATTTTTTTTAAACACCACGTAGGCGCACCCCGCATTGTTGCAGGGCCCGCATGTCCGGACGACTCGCTTCGCATGCGCAGCCCGCCCCGTCTGCCTCAATTCGAGGCCGTTCGCCCCGCCCTGCACACACACCCTGCCCCCGTCGTGGACTGCCGGCCTTGAGCACACTTCATCCGCTGGCCCCTAACTCGTCGCGCCCCATTCCTCGGCACTCATGCCGTGCCACCATCACTCCCTGCGCCCTGACTCTCCGAACAACATGAAACATGTGGAACATGAAACACGTGAATGCAACATACGTATGAAACAGATAAAACATCTGGAAATACACTTGCAACATAGGTGTGAAACATATGCAACATCTAGATAAAAGACTTGCAACTTGCAACATCAAAACACTTATGGTAGCGTAAGACTGAAACAGCTGAAATATTTGAAACATATTATTATATTATGAAACATATGTAACATCCAGATCAGAACGCTTGCAACGTACATCTAAAACATATGAACATCCATTTGAAACAATAGCAGCATACCTCTGAAACGACTGAAGCACTTGCAACATATGTTTGCAACATGCGCTTTCATCGCAACATCTCCTTACAGAGATCGCGCGTCGCGATGGCCACAACCTTCTGGTGGGGAAATGGTGGCGTCGACAGCACCCCGGCACGCGAAAGGGATGGGGCATGGCGCGCAGCAGCGGCACGCGGGCATGCAGCGAGCAAGAGCGGACACGGCAGGGGATGGAGCGCGGCGCGACGACAGAGGGGGCGCGATGCAGGATGGGGTCGTGGCGCTGGATGGGGGAGCCGCGCGGTGTGGGATGGGGTGCATGGCGGGGAAGACAACAACAACAAGGAGTGAGTGCACGACACAGCAGCACGTGATGAGCAAGCATGGGAGTGAGATATTTTTTAGAGAGATGAGGAGACGCATAGAGAGAACCAGTAGCGCGGAGGCTAGGAAAGCATCGTCCGGACGCCTACTCCTGAGCATTACCGCAAGTACAATGTTAGTACATCAATCATTTTTATCACTTGTGCAAATACAATGTTAGTACTCCCTCCGTCCACAAAATGCATCATGGTATTCGTGTTGGTTAACCGTGCTCAAGTTTGACTAAGTTTATAGTAAATAGTATTATCATTTATGTCTCTAAAATAAATATATTACGAAAATATATTCTATAACTAATCTATTGGTATTTATTTTGTATAAAAATGTTTGTATTTTTTTATATAAATTTAATCAAAATTTAGAGTGTTTGACTTTTCGAAATCGAGAATTATATTCTTTTACGGACGGAGACAGTATTTGACAATGGACGCATTGACGGAACAGAAATACAGTAGTATTCTGTTTTCAGACGATCAATGAGTAGCGTAAAAATCAGTGGGTGTGCCGAAGCTGGAGTCCATTTCTGTCATCCCTTCGTCGTCAGAGCTCATCCATCCGTCTTGATCTTGACGTGGGAGCTCATCAGTCATCTCGTCATCGTCAGAGCTCATCAACCCGCCTTGACGTGGGAACTCATCAGTCATCATCTCGTCGTCGTCAGAGCTCATCCACCCGTCTTGACGTGGGAACGCCAGTGGGGGTTGTTGCTGCATCACTACCCCCGCCGCGCGCGCCCTGAACGCCAGGACGTCCAGGATGTGCTGCAGCAGCAGCTCAGAGCTCATGCTCATCCACCCGTCTTGACGTGGGAACTCATCATCAGTCATCTCGTCGTCGTCGTCAGAGCTCATCCACCCGCCTTGCGGTGGGAACGCCAGCGGGGGCTGTTGCTGCACCGCCCCTGCCGCGCGCCCTGAACGCCGGGCGGTCCAGGATGTGCGGCAGCAGCAACTCGAGCACCGGGTCGTCTTCCTCCAATGTCCACGAGACGCCTCCGTCTTCGCTCTCGTCCTCCATCACGTAGGCATCGTACTCGCATTCTTCTGTGACGGTCACAAAAATATTATTGTACCTTTAGAAAAATACACATAAAAATATAATGACAGAAAAATTCAATTGTTCTGTGTGTTCGTCATAAACAAATTTTCTATGGGTGTTATACACACAGAAAAATTACGTTAACCTAGATTAAATTTAAATGTTGTGTGCGTTAATCCTCACAGAAAAATGGAAAACCCGACAAAAAAATGATTTTTCTGTCGATGTTGTCTTGATAGAGTCGTAGAGGTACACTCACAGGAAAATTTTTATTTTTCTGTCGGTCTTAGTTAACGCACAGAAAAATAACAAACCATCGACAGAAAACACTTAACCATGCAGTAAATTGGATACAATAATTATATAGAAACAGAACAGTAGCAACAACATATTAAATATGAACTGTCTATACTGTAATTTCATCACAACATAATAGATAGCATACATATAAAGATCCAAATATTCAGCACATTCATTAATGGCATCTGGGCTACATATAGATGATGTCCAAATGGTCCGACATCAATACATTCAAAAGCATTACCATCTCATCTCAGCAGTTCAAGTCTCAGTCAAGATGAGTAAAGTACCAGCATGCATCATTGAGTCATATTATAGCTAAAACTAAAGCTAACAGATTAGGGCCATCTACTAGTTAATGTGCAAAAGCACAACTCTACAAAAGAAGAAACCACCATCACATTCATGTTTTGCAATTAAACATAACCATCACATTATCGATGCATGATCGCCATTGTTGTCAGAATCTTGATTGTTGTCAACGTTTACAGCATGAAGATCCCATTGGTGTGGCCAACATCATTACCATTGTTGGCAGATTCTAAGGCATCATGAGAAGACCCAGTTACTTGAATGTGAACAAAGTTACAGTAAGTGGAATTGTCTCCCAACAATATACCACTTTTAGCAAAACCTCTAAATTGGACAAGGTTACAACAGTAAGTGGAATTGGACAAGGTTTAAAGTATTCAAACGGTTGGTTTTTAAGGTGTGAAACATTACAAACCAACATAAGGCCACTTCCTCACTGCAATAGCCATGCAAATTCACTGCAGTAGCTATACAACAATCAACATGAGGCCACTTCCTCACTGCTGCACTGTGTGTTGATATTCTGAATAGTATCACACAAAATACTAATTAGTTTCTACTTTCTTTCCATATTAAAATCTCTAAGTGATGGATCTGACAGCTACAAACCTACAAAACATGTTGATAGTGGAATGAAGATATACTCATAATTGCTTGCGTAGCGGCCAAGTGTCGTAACACTTCTTCTGGTACGATCATTCCTGTCTCCTGGTAAAGGTTCTACAAGTGTATTGCAAGCATAGAAATTTCAGATTCAAATAATTAGATAATTCACATATAATATTTGTAAACAGAACAATGTGTTCTTGTTTAAAATGTACTTGAAACAAAGGTGATAGTCAATAACACCTCGCATCAAATTCAAACTAACTAATAGTAGTTTCTACATGACACGAAGTAATTCGACACAAAAGATTATGCCAACAAGCCTACAAGAGTAAGTAATCATGGAGCAAAAATGACATGATAGAAAGGCATATAGTCAGGCACACGATCTATGCAGCTAGTTTTTTTTGTGGTTCCTCTAATATCTCACTTTTTCTAAGTTATTTTTTTTTCTACAGTACAGAACCAAAAATCAGCAATTCTTGCATACTCTAGCCAGCTCAATACCTTTCATCTTGTCAATATCCTGTGCTGCAAGCATGACTGCATATGTGAATTACACATCAGTCATCATAGACTGCTTTAACCTTCATGCTACCTGCCAAAAAGATTGTGAACCCACAAATATAAATTAATAATAACATCAATTAAGTTAGATAGATATTGCACTATAATCAAGTTAAACGAACTAGAGGGAACTGTAATCAGGAAAAAACTAACTTTATGATAAGACTCAGTTCATTCTATCAAAGAACAGAGGTTAACTCTTAGGTCACAAGCCAGTTTGATTTAAATTGAAGGCCATCTACTGAGAAATAGCAAGGAATATCAGCTGACCAATGAGTTCATCATTTCCTAGGTTAAAGAAATTATTTCACAAAGAACACACAACAACAGTGACATGCTTGAGTTGATAGGCAGTAAATTCATGTATAGCATACAAGCTGCTATGCAATGCATGATCAATCAGGGAATTATATAAGCACGTGGAAAAGCACCTGTTGATGTCAAGGTTCACGGAATTGAAGTGCAAAAATTTAGAATACACTCTTATTGTATCTTTTCGATGTAATGACGGTGAATTAATAAAATCCTTCCTTTATCAATTTTTTTTTGCAAAGATATAATCCAAGTGTGCGTAATTAAAGAAGAAAAGTAAGTGGTTAAATGCATATCTGTACATGAAGCACTATGAAGAACATAGATTCTGCATAATAACAACCGGAAAAAGGTACATATGTAGTTGCTCTAGAAAAAACAAATAAGCACATATTGTAAATGATGGATACAGCATAAGCACTAGAAAAAACACGAAGGTTCACTCCCATTACACATGTTATATCTTCAATACTATTTCTCAATTAATATCTAATGATTGACCTGTATATATTCTCGTCCTATAAGAATATCTCGGGATTAGATCAGATCAGATCTGTTCTGATTGTGAATATAAATAGCCAAATAGATTAAATTAGGGTTTCGAAGCTCAGTTTTGCACAAAAGGGAGGGAAGAGAATTAGAGAAAGATAGGTATACCTGGTGCCGCGGGTGCTCTTCACCGGCAAAGGGCTCAACGAAGACTTGCACAGCTAGAAGAGGGGCTCACCTTGGCCACCAAAAGGAGGTTGCGCTCGGAGCTGTAGATTCGGATACCAGGGCGGGGAGCCGGGGAGGGGCAGCGCCTGGGAGAGGAGGGACGGCACGCCGGGCCGAGCGCCGCACGGGAAGGGCTGCGCCCTGGAGGAGCAGCGGTTGGTTGCAGAGAACAACGTCGAACCGGCGGCGAAGCTCCTTGGTGCGGCAGGAAGCAGATCTGGGGGCAGCGGGCAGCGGCCATGGAGCTGGGGTGGCTGGCGGTGGCCTGCAGGCACCGGATGTGGAGATGGGGCGATGGGCCTGGAGCTACGAGACCTAGGAGCGACGGGAGTGCGGGCGTGGTGTCGGGCAGGTGCGGGTGGGGCGTTTAGGATAGGGATGGGCGGCCGCGTCTGGAGATTGGTTTAGGGGGTTTTGTGTTTCTTTTTTCACAGTCTTTTCTATTGCACACCGCGCCAATACCAAAAGTCAGGCGCTAATGCCGAAAACAGGGCGCCAAAGCGAAATCCACACGGGGGACTTATTTTTTCTATGCGTATATAATTTTAATCTATGTATAATATAAAAATTGACAGAATAATTGTAATTTTTCTATGCGTATATATAGTTTTTCTGTGAGTTTTGAAAAGACCGACAGAATAATGACAATTTTCCTGTGTGTATTGACACGCACCGATTTTTCTGTGGGTTTTCGAATATTTCTGTCGGGATTTTTGAAATACACACCTTAATTACCAATTTTTCTATGTGTATAGAAAAAAACGCATAGAAAAATTCATCTACGGTAGTATTCGAGTTTCTAAGTAGTCGTGGTCGTCCACGAAGCCGCCCTCCTGCTCCTCCTCGTCGTCCACGAAACTCTCGTAGTCGTCCACGTCCACCACGACGCCGTCTCCGTGGCAGTCGACATCGACGTCGTTGTCGCTGCCATGCGGCGCGCTACTGCGCTCCTCCCCCTCCTGCGGCTCGGGGCACGCAACGACGGCCGCCGCGCCGACGGCCGACTCCTCGAGGAACCGCAGGAACTCGTCGCGAACTTCCCCCTGCAGCCACGCCACCGGGACGCGCGTCGGCGGCGCCGGCGCGGCCTCCTCCAGCTCCAGGAACCGAAGGTACTCGGCGAGAACGTCGCCCTGGAGCCACGCCACAGGGAGCGGCGGCGCGGTCGTTAAGCGGACAGCAGGCTCCATGCGCCGCGCGGCGCTCGCGGGACAAGGGGGACGGATGCCTTGGCTGGCGGCGGAAGGAGCGCGCGCCGGTTGGATGATAGGATGGATGGCGCGTGCGGCAGCGACTCGCGAGGCTTTGTACCGCGGGCGAGCGGTCGGAGGGCGAGTCGGTGAGGTGCATCCAGGTCGGAGTCCGACTCCGTATAGTATGGGGCTCGTCGCTGATGGAACCATTTCCTTGCTAATTTTCGCCACCATTAGGCTCGACTAGGAGAAGGAGAAGACAATGACAACAACGATGTATGAGTGCAAAATAAGAATACTCCAAGAGATGACTCATCACTATATATATTGCATAGAGAATTGCCGGTGTTTAATTTTACCGTATCATGTGTCTTCAAATGGTAAATGAATGGTGCATCCTCAAGTCAAATATATTACGACTTAAGCAACAAATTAACCAGTATTACCAATACGGTGATCCCATTGGTATACCAGTTTGGGCAATCTAACACTCTTCTCCATTTGATCCATCATCATTTTCCCTTATATTTGTATTTTGAAAGAAGTGTAGTTAAAGCGTGGTCCGAATAAATGAATTTTATCTTTCTTGTATATTTGAACATATAGGGGTTTACTAATTACACACACCTTATGTCCCCTATGTCTTTTAAATCCATATTTAAGCATGCGTGTTTGATGTAGGTATCTTTTGATGGTTCGACGTAAAATATGGTAGTGGAAACTTGACAAGAAACCCAAATTTATCATATTTTTTGTATTCACAGATGTTGATGGACTTTGGCATTCCATTTTGGAATGCCGTCACACTTATCTCCGAGAGTTTTCCAAACCCACTCTCAATTTTCATTTTTGTTTGCAGTATTGAAAAAACCGCTCTCCAACAACTCCTTATCTCAACTCCAATCCTTCTGCAGTTGATAAAATCTATTGAATGGCGTGGAAATATAAGCGCCTATCTGGAGGTGGAAGGACGTGAGGAAAAATAAGAGTAAGAATGGGGTTCCCAATGCAAATATATAGAGGGAAAGAAATTATAAAAAATGGTTGGGATGATTTGGAAATAGTTTGGAATTTCTGATGTAAAATTATCTCCTATATATTTAGGAGTAAGATTTTGAAAGTGGTTGGAGGACCCAACAAATATGCTCCTAACTTTTTTAGCCACTTGGAAAACTCATTGGTTTACCAATTGTTTTTTTGAACTATTGGAGATGATAAGGCCCATAACGACATTTAACATGCTTGTAGAAGTATTTGAAATGACTAATATTTCATTGATGCCTCTCACGGTTATGTTCTTGTTGTGTGCGTCAAACCTATAAGATATAAAATCTAACTCTGTTTAATGTTTAATTTAAACCAACAATAACTCAAACATCCCAACATGTTGGAGCTATGTTCCTAAGACCAGTCTCAATAAAAAATTATAAGAGTTTAATGAACATTAAATAAGCTGACATGACATAATATAAATGAAGAGAGAGGTGACAAAGGTTTTATGAGGATGAAACTCGTTCATTTAAACACATGGGAGTCTCAACAGAACCATATAAAACTCCCACTAAGACTGTATAATAAAAAACCTAAGCGTCCGAATTCATTGAGTAACAAAGAAAGAAAGAAAAAAAATAGAGCTTCGGCTATTTGGACCAACGCAACTTGGGCTGGCCTTACGAGAGGCAACAAATGGCCTTAACACCGAGCCCACAGCTTTTCAAAACCCTAGCCCAGCCCATGACCAAAACCCTAACTCCCAAGAACAACAAGCGGCCTCATTCTTAGCGGCCTCATTCATTACCTGCACGGCGGCGACTCTGCTCTGAGTTGCTGACGGCGAGCGGCGCGGACGACGAGCAGGCAGCCCGCGGCGTGCCACGGGAGTGCTAGGCGAGGCTGTTAGGGCCATATAGCCGCATCGGACCAGTGTGGCAGCGAAGCGCGACCGAGGAGGTTAGAGCGCTCGCCGCTATGGCGCCGCCGCGCGGCGACAGGAAGATGGGGAAGGGCGCCGGTGGCAAGACCGACCTGCGCCCCGACCGGAAGCAGTTCAAAAGGCACAGCAAGGAGGATGCAGCTGCTGAGCAGGGGGATGGCGAAGGAGAGCAGCAGCAGTCGGCAGCGCCGGGTTCTGCTGCGCTCCTCGCCGCAGCTTCTGACGAAGCTGACTTCCCGAGAGGTAAGCGTCGAGCTGCGCAGTCCCGCAACACACTCCTCCCTCGTCCCTGTCAATTTTGCTTTGCACTGATGTGTTGTTCTGCGATTGGGGTGGTGCGCAGGGGGACGCAGCCTCCTGAGCAAGGATGAGGTGGCGGAGGCTCGTGCGGAGGCGGAGCAGGATTTCGAGAGGGAGGGGAAGAAGGGGAAGGGGAAAAGGAAGAGGAGGGGCGGCGACTCGTCTGGTTTTGGCGCGGATGACGACTTGGGGACACTCTTCGGCGGGGCCACCACTGGGAAGCTCCCACGCTTTGCTAATCGCATCACAGTAAAGGTTACCCTCTTAAATTCAGTTAGTATGTAGCAATGGGCAGACCTTCCAATTGAATTGCATCATAGGCCCTTAACCTTGAAATCTGCACATTTAGGGTCTCTTAACTGCTCAGCATAAGTCAAGAGTATTGTTTATCTAGCGATTAGAAATGAGAAATTGCTAGAGACCCTAAGTGTGATCCCCTGTTGTGCACTTCTCTCTAAATAGTCAGCCTGTTAAAGAGAGTGGTTGTCAAGTTGTATAACCTTACATGATAGAATTAAACCTTGTCCATTATAATGCTATGATGTTTGATTCATGCTGGTCGCTCTAAGCTCAAACCATCCTCATATGCCTTGAGCCCTTCAACAAGTGCTGGAGTGTGATTTCATGCACCATGTAAACAGTAGATTAGTTTTTATGAAGTTTTAAAATCTCGGAAGGACCATTGAGTTGTGATATGCATTCATATTTATCTGGTAGCATGAAATGGGTTCATTAGAGTCAGAGGCAAGCCTTGACTGAAAAAAAAACAAGAATCTGGATCACATATTCTTAAGATCATTTACATGCTGTCCCACTTGGCACACTTGTCCGCATTATATGATTTGCAAAATTCATATGTTTTTGTCTTAGCTACTATCCAAATTATTCAAGCATTTTAAATTTGGAGAGTAACTTGACTAAGGTGCACACACCATTTTGTTAGAAGTTAGAACCATGGTTATCGAGGTGGTAAGACAAGGCATGGCGACTGACTACTGCCTTACGCGTAAGCAGCTAAGGTGTGAGGTGAGCCGAGGCGACGCCTTACCACTCGAAGGAAAATGCAAAATAGCAGGGTAGAGCCTCGGAGGATGGAGAAAAAGGAAAATAGGGAAAAAAGTAAGGAGGAGGAGTAAAAAGTGGGCTAGACCAGCCCATGTGCCCCTCCCCTCCTGGTGTGAACCTGTACATGAAGTCCCCAATCCCCTCTCTCCCGATCTTCAGCGCCACAATTGCACCTCTGCCCCTCTCGCTCGCTTTCCTCTCTCCAACTCTCTGCTGCTTCCCCTCCTTTCCCAAACCACTCTGCGCCCCTCAATCGAGTGCTGCTGACATCGACAGGTGTGAGACAGTGAATTCAAGATAGCAGCAGCAGAGCCAAGCAGGGCTAGAAGCAAAATTAAACGGGCCAGCAGCAGAATCGAGGGGGATACGGTGGAATCGATGGGGTGACCGCATACGCAGGCGAAGGGCCTCTGTGGCGATCCTAGACCGATCTGACGCTTAAGCAACACTTGAACAATTTCTTAATAACCATGGTTATGACTAATTGTCTATTTCTGTCCTCTTCCAAATAAACACAGAATTATTGGTTCGTGGGGCTCTACCTCTCTTCTCCACCAAGCGCAGAGCAACTGGGGCTTGACCCTGGCGCCTGTCATCCTCAAGCAGGCTATACTCCCTGCCCATTCCAATTATTCAATGGCTTAAGAAGCTAGTCTTTTATTCTTATGTTGTCAATTTGCACTGAACTTCTCTGGCATGTTTGGTCTAATGAATAGCTGGTGAGAGCAAATATATTTGCCATTGTTATTCCTGGAAGCGTTTCAGATGGTTCAGATGACCATTCAAACCCTGCAGCACATATACTGATGCACTTCCCATCCAACCTTTGTCATATTTTTGAGCTAAACGCTCTCCATAAAAGGCTAATGGATTAGCCTGTTTTAGACAGTTTCAGTTGCAGTTGCTGGAATATTGTACAAGTTATGCACCTCGATGCGCATTAAGATTAAGGTGATGTAGTGCTACATACGGATCACTCATTGGTCATTGCATTAGTTGAGGCTGACAGGGTTGCCATTTGGTCCTTTGAACGAGATGTCTAGGTTATATATCGCTAGCTTTGTATTGGGTGGTGTTAGTGTGATTATTCTTATTTGTTACCTTGAAATGTTTGGATTTTGGAACATGTGATGACTGGCCTCAGGTTGGTAGCAAATGTCCTTATTTTAAGTCAGCTATGTGTACTATCTGTATCTATTTATTGAGAGCATGTTAACATGGACATGTAGTGGTCAGTTCTGGGATCTCCTATTGTTGTTGTCTTTAAATTCTTCACAAAATGCTGCTATATTGCTGAACTGGTCATGACATTTCCCTCCCTTTGTCAGAATATTTCACCAAATATGAAGCTCTGGGGTGTTGTAATTGAGGTTAACCAGAAAGATATCGTGTTAAGTCTACCTGGTGGAATTAGAGGGTTTGTTCGCTCAGAGGATGTGTGCGACATTGCTTTGCAGGAAAATCGTAAGGTAGATATTTTCTTTTTAAGTAATCCATAATTGATATTTCTTTGTCAGTGATTTGCCATCTGGTGAACCAACTGATACTGTTCTTTTGCAGGATAGTGAGAACAGTTTATGTGCAGAAGTTGTTCATGTTGGTCAGCTTGTTCCTTGTATAGTCCTACGAGTTGACGATGATAAGAAAGAAGGAAAAGTAAACAAACGGGTTTGGCTATCATTGCGATTAAGCCTACTGTACAGGGGACTTTCCCTGGATGGCTTGCAGGAAGGAATGGTAATTTTTAATCACCCTAATCTGGATGTGCTTCATAAGCTGAGCTTTTGGGGCAGAAAAATATCAACTATGTATGGTTGTTTCATTGTGCACCTCTGTCCTTAATATTTTTATATTATAATTCACAACCATTCAAGTGTTTGGTTCTTGATTAAATGATTTGATTATTCTACTGAAATTGTAAATGGAGCATGTTTTCTGAAGAAAAGTTGGGGCAAAAATTTACATGCAAAATCAGAATAACTGGTTAGAGCATGCACACACAAGCTTGCTAATATCTGTAGGAGCATATACACCCAGAAAAGATCAGATCCAGTTTGTAGTGAAAAAAAAAATCCTAACAGGCTATTGGGAACATTCACCATTTTAAAATAAATCTCATTTCCTCCTCACCCTGTCCCATGAGACATGGTCACATGCACCTCCCTTCCCTCCCTCCCCCCTCCTGCCCTATTTGTGGAGTTTACCAGGTTTTTCAATAAATTATTGAGCTTATCTAACTAAATGTTTGTTTATAATAAATCGGTTGTTCCTTTGATAGCTATACTGAATACTGAGTCTACATATGTGGAGGTGTTAACAGTCTTGCAACCGTATCGAAAACAAGGAGCTTGACAGGGCATGCTTGACTATATTGATTTTTTTGCTACCTGATTACTACTACTTGATCTGCAGTATGCTAGATTTACTTAACCTTTTCTTTGTAGGCCCGTTTTATGCTGCCTGCTATTTTTTTGACTTCCTAAAATCCTGCCTGTCGAACTTCCTAAAATTTGACAATTGATGCATTTAAAGCTATCGGGATTTGCTGTGTGAAAATTATATTACTAGAAATGCATCCACAAAAGTGTTATTTTATGATTATATATTGATGTAAATTTATAGAAGGTAGAGGCCAAAGTCACATCATAGGGACCATGAAATGTCAAAAGCATTCAAACATAAAGAATGGAGGGAGTAGTTCCCATTGGAAACAGTTAGATTCTGAGTCAATTTTTTTATGTAATGGATGCACATGTATGCGTTTCATTAGGTACTTACTGCCCAAGTCAAAAGCACTGAGGACCATGGTTACATTCTTCATTTTGGAGTATCCTCCTTTAGCGGATTTATGCAAAAGGATGACAAAGGTACACTAAATAATAAATTCATCAGATCGTGAAATACTGGTGTTTCTTCATGACATATTTATATAACTGATTTCACTAGCTGATGTTCTAATAGCACATGCTCATATTAGACTGCGCTCCCTGATAACATATAAGTTTTGCCTAGCAATCTTGAAGTTCTTTCTATCTGTTTTAGTTTGGACTGGACTTCCTGTTCTAGCAGGCTTGGTAGCTTATGAGCTTGTGGTTATATTGTTTTGTACAGTTTCAATATTCTAAACATACATTTTGTGCGAAAATACAAATGATCTCACCCTTCTCTTATATGCTTTCTTTTTGGTGTATTTATGCATAAATTCTTTGTTGTCTTCATGTTTGTAGTTCATGCACTTTTATAAGGCATAGCGTGGAGTATATAAAACGTTGTGGTGTTTCTTATGTAAACTTTAAGCTGCTCTCTATAGATTTATATGCTTGCTAGAAGGATAAACATTAGTGTTATTTGTCTTACTTAATATGGGCCATATACTTGAAATCTGTTTGATCTCTCCCATTGCCAATGCTGATCGTGATATTCTTTCTAGGGAGGTACTCAGGGAGTTGTTTAACTGTTGTTCTCTTGTACAGAAAATGTGAAGATTGAGCGCCGACAACTGATGCAATGTGTTGTGAAGGCGATTGACAAAACTCGGGCTATTGTTCACTTGAGTTCTGATAAAGACTTGCTTTCTAAATCTATTGTATGGCAAATCACTATAAATGCTATTTAATATCTTCTTTATTCTGATTGAGACCTGACACCTCTAATTTGTGGTTTATTGTTGTTTTTGTATAGATTAAGGATCTGAAAGGCCTTTCTATTGATCATTTGATTCCTGGGATGATGGTTAATGCACGCGTCCATTCAGTTCTTGAAAATGGAGTCATGTTATCATTTCTTACTTATTTCAGTGGAACAGTAAGCTATTTTTTCACATACTAGACTCATTTTTGGCTTTACAGGAGTGTTTGTATTTCATTTCACAGTGTGTTCCTTCTATTGTCAGGTTGATATTTTTAATTTGTTGAATTCCTTTCCCTCTGGTAATTGGAAAGATGATTACAGTAAGAATAAGAAGGTATTCGCTATTTCTTATTTTTTGTTGATATAATTGTCGTGTCTGTGGCACCTACATTTTTGCAACATCTCTGATAGTCTGATGTTTTTTTTTACGATATTGGATATCTGGAGTGATTTTCTGAGTACTTCCACTATAATTTACAGGTAAATGCTCGCATCCTGTTCGTTGATCCATCAACAAGAGCAGTTGGGCTTACATTGAACAAACATTTACTTCATCTTGAAGTACCCCCTATTGTAAGTTGTCTGTTTTGGCATGATAATCAGTTTGATGTATTCTTATATGTTCCCCTTTATGCCTGTAAAGTTGGCCTCTGTAGAAAATAGAAGTGCTGTTATTTTATTCAGTGTTCTTTTTTGATTGGTAATTCTTCCTCATGCAGAATCTAAAAGCTGGAGATATCTACGATAAATCAAAGGTGCTGAGGGTAGATAAAAAGGCTGGTCTTTTTCTTGAAATACCTTCTCCAACTCCATCACCTGGATTTATTAGTGTATGTGAAACTGTAGTGAATATTTTATTATACTTCATTGTTGAATGATGTGAAAGCTCTCACAAAGATGCTTCTTAATATGCTGATATTGTAACCTGATCCTCAGATACATGATGTGTCAGACAAGGATGCAAAAAACTTGGAGAAGTTTAAGGAAGGCAGTAGCTTACGTGTCCGTATACTTGGAGTGCGGAATCTTGAAGGAGTTGCAATAGGCACCGTAAAAGTAATTACACCATGTCACCTATTTTTTTAAGCAATGGTATTCGTCAAAAGGAATGCTAGTGGCACACTTATACTATTGTGTCCTGATTTATTTCACTTGAATGTTTAATTTTCAACAAAGATACTGAGCAACTTTCTTTTATTTTATCTTTCATAGCTCATGTCACCTCATTTAACTTTTGGCATCGGTTTGGTGACTCATGCCTTTTGAATTTGTTGTGAACGTGCATGTATATTATATCCATGTTTACATGGTAATATAAGAGTTGCAATAGTGCAAGCTGTTAATTGGTTTTCATATGGTTTAGAAGACTTGCACTGTTGTGAACATGCATATTTAGTATATGTCCATGTTTACATGATAATATAGGTTATTGATATTTGTTGAGTCAATTTTATTGCCTTAGGATCTCTATGCTCTCTGTGTTTGCAGGACAGTGCTTTTGAAGGGTCTGTTTTCACTCATGATGATGTTAAACCTGGAATGTTAGTGAGAGCTAAGGTTGCTACTGTTGAGCCATTCGGTGCTATTGTACAGTTTTCAAGTGGTGTGAAAGCACTTTGCCCGCTTCCTCATATGTCAGAGTTGGAACATATTGTGAAACCATCAAAGAAATTTAAGGTTGCTCATTTCCACTTCCAATTGTTTGATGTTTTTTTTGGGAAACTATGTTAAGAGATGTTGAATATGATGATGAATGAACTTTAACTTTGTTCTTTGTGTAGGTTGGAGCTGAGCTTCTTTTCCGTGTATTGGGCTGCAAATCCAAGAGAGTTACAGTGACATACAAGAAGTCTCTGGTACTTTGCTCTTACCTTATGAATTTCTATGAATTCTGGTATATTATATACAACAGTACATGATATTGTTTTTAAATCCTTCCTAATTTTTCTCTAGCTTAGAATAATGAAGATAGAGCTCATATCCCTATTTATATGCATTCTTTGTTTTCTCTGAGACTGTCCAGTAGTATAACTATGGATCTATTTCAGGTGAAATCAAAACTTGATGTGCTGGCATCATATACTGATGCAAAATTTGGTTTAGTGACTCATGGATGGATTACTAAAATTGAAAAGCACGGTTGCTTTGTAAAATTCTACAATGGAGTTCAGGGTTTTGTTAGCAGGTTGGTATCACCATTTCCTATTTCTGAAGCAGATCAGCTTGGTGTTGTAAATCAAATTAGATTTCTCTACAAACTTGTAGATAATCAATAGTGAAAGATGCACTTATTTACTTTTGAATTGTGTATCTGCCTGTGAGGGTTGCTGGTCTTGTGCTGTTCTTGGCACCATTATTTTAGTAAATAGATATTTTGTCAAGGACCTGGGCGCCTAGAGTAGGAGGCCCTTGGCTTCTCAGTTCATAACTCGAACCAGGTAATGGAGGTGCCAGGGTTTTTGCCTGACTACCACAGCAGGGGGTGAGATTAAGAATAGCAGAGAGAGGGAGATTAGGGAATAACTTCTTTCTTACTTCCTTCAAAGAGTACAGGGGTACATATAGGAGCTCTGCTCCATTGCTACCTGTGCCAGCCCTTAACTGCTAGCTAGCTGGCTAATTAATTCCTTAATCTCTTTAACTTCTACTTAATTACCTTAGAGACTGCAGCCCCTCCAGCCGCCTAAGCCTCCTTGGGTTCTTCCAGGCCATGCGCACCCTTGGGGGCTGCCCTGGCTGCACCTCGTGTCCGAGGCCGGCGGCTGTACTGTTGGCCCCACATGACATATTTCATCACAGTTTTATTTATATGATATGATTCTGAATCATCTGCTTTCTTGATTCCTGGTAAATTGATACTAGATCTGACCTTGGATTAGAGGCTGGAACTGAAGCAGAAAATGTTTATCATGTTGGTCAAGTGGTCAAATGTAGAATTATCTATGTGATCCCTGCTTCAAGAAAACTAAATGTTAGTTTTGTCATATCCCATAATAGGTGAGTTCTCTACATGCTCTTTTGTTCTACTATTTTTATGTTCTATTAATAAACTGCCCTTATTTGACATGACGAGCTGTAATTGTTGCCTTAATTTTTACATGTATTTTTTAGAATTTCTTTGAAGTTTGTTGTTTCATAGAGCATTTTCTGTCATTTTACTTGTCATCTTTTAACAAGAAAAAACAAGGATGGTGCTAGTTCTCTGCTATGTTTTTTAACTTGTACTGAATATCCAGAATTGTCATTTTCCTGATGTGTAGATTTATAATTTAACTTTGATCCTCTTTGCATTTGTTTTTGCCCCATGTAGGGTTATTCCGATAGACACTCCAAAGTTGGGTAGTATTGTCTCTGGTGTTGTGGAACGGCTTACTCCTGCAGCTGTTGTTGTCAGTGTAAATGGCATCTCCAAGGGGACAATATTAAATGAACATTTGGCAGACCATCATGGTAAATCCTTGTCTGCTATATGATTGGCATGTAACCTATTGCATCAATAGTTCCCTTGTGGGTTCATACTCATATTCTTTGTTGCTGTTTATATTTCATATAACATTACTGCTCTACTGACCATGGTCTGTTTTTTCCCATTAGGTCAAGCTTCTCAGTTGAAGAATTTGCTGAAGCCTGGGCACGAGTTCAACCAACTTCTAGTTCTCGGTGAAGTCAACAAACTTCATTTGCTATCAATACACTTTGAAAAAAAAAGCAGAACATCCCTTTTTTCTGTTAATAAACATTTGACGCTTTGGACATTCATTACACAGTTATGTTATAAAAATGATAGCAAAAAAAGAATCTAAAGTCATTATGTCATGGCCAGTACAATTTTTTTTTAACCGATGGAGGATCGAGAATACACTTTCTAAACTGTTGTATATCTAGAGGGAGTACCATACTACCATGTATAGTTTATGAAACAATGTGCAGAATTTCACTGTTTTGCATGCACACTTGTAGCTTATCATGGTCTGTACATGACCTCACGATACAATCAGTTGTTTGCACTGCTAATGATGATGCACCTTTTGTTGTCAGATGGATATTTGACCACATTGCTAACTTTTCCATCTGATTTTCTAATACCTGTCTGCAGATATTGAAGGTCCAAATTTAGTTCTTTCGGCAAAGCACTCACTTATCAATTGCGCAAATGACATTCCTTCAGAGATATCGCAGATGCATCCTGGAGTTGTAGTTCATGTAATCTTTCTCTAGTTTTTTTTGCATAGCCTAAGATGAGCAACTCAGCTGACATTTATTTTATCTTAGGGTTACATCTGCAACATTATCGAAGCTGGTTGTTTTGTCCGTTTTCTCGGACATTTGACTGGTTTCTCTCCCAAGGACAAAGTAAGAAATTTTCAGCTCTGTCTTTCTTTTTGTTGATTTGATTTGAAAAGAATGTCTAATTTTTCTTGTTTCACAAAGGCAGTTGATAGGCGGATAGAAAGGCTTTCTGATGCATTCTATGTTGGCCAGTCAGTTCGGAGTCATATACTCAGCGTATGCCATAATTGTTGGTATATATTTGTTGTCATCCTCTATTACTTGTGTTCTTCTAATTTTTTCTGTTCCTCCCCTTGCAGGTAAATGCAGAAACTGCTAGAGTAAAACTCGCACTTCAACAGTCAATGTGCTCCTCAACGGATTCTTCATTTATTCAAGGATACTTTCTTCTGGATCAGAAGGTTGTAATAAAACAATTACCTCTTACTCTATGTTGAATAGAAGTTTCCAAAACTTTACGGTACTCCATTCCAAATTAAGATGTTTTGGCTTCTCTAGATTCATAGCTTTTGCTATGCACTTAGATATAGTGTAAGTCTAAATACATAGCAAAAGCAATGCATCTAGAAAAAACAAAACGTCTTATAATTTGGAGTGGAGGGAGTAGCTTGTAATAATAGTGCTTCGATGTGTGGGCATGTGAGATTTTGTGGAACCTGCTAAGTAGTTACAGTTTTCTTGTGGGAATGTGGGGACATGTGTAACTAATGGCTATTTTCTTGTATTATGTTACTGTATTTAGTTGTCCGGATGCTACTTCCTTTTTTTATGTGTACTCTCAGGGCATCTCGCTCATTTGCTGGCATATGTGATAGATGTGGCCTATTGGTCTCCTACAAGATAATCTAGGACGTGTGAGTTTGCTGTGGGTCTTCATGTAGGGTATTTTATTCAATAACTTTTAGCTTAGATCAAAATACCACTGCCAGTAACTCAAAGATAAATTTTCATATGTTGATATGTTAAGCTTATTGATAATGATGTTTTAGCATGCACTTATCGTTTGTGGCTACCTCTGATATAGATTGCAGCATTGAAGTACTCAAGCAATGATTGGGCTCACACTTTTGGCATTGGTAGCTTAGTTGAGGGGGAGGTGGGAGCAATAGAAGAATATGGCATTATCCTTAACTTCAAAGACCATCCGGATGTTGTTGGCTTAATCGAGCACCATCAACGTAAGTAATTTTGTCCTTTCATGATATTAACTATCCAACCCGCAATCCTGCCAATTTTTATCTTTTTCTATTTTTGCAGTTGGTGGCAGTAGTGTGGAAGTGGGATCTTCTGTGAAGGGTCTTGTTTTCGATTTATCTGATGGAGTTGTTAACTTGTCCCTTAAACCAGAGCTAATTGGCAGTGTTAGAAATGTTGGAAAAAAGAAGGTAATGTTTGTACCCTTGGTGTGAAGTTGTTAGTATACCTGGTCAGGCATGCCCTTGGTATAGGTATAACATTGTTTCATATCGTAACAACTTTATCTGGATCTCAATCCCTATTTTTTTATTGTCACCTTTAGTAAGCACGATATGCAGTTTTTGAAACTATATATTCAATCTCTATTTCATGTATTACCATAACTTTACATTATATCTCCTGTTTCACTTTAGAAACGCCAAAGGGCTGCAGTTGCAGACTTGGAGCTTCATGAGGAAGTGAATGCAGTTGTGGAAATAATCAAAGAGAGCTATGTGGTGTGTAAATTACTCTCTTGATTGACCAATTTGTTTGTTGAATTGTAGGCTGATTGCAATTATTTACTTTTTTGTTGTTGTTTTGTTTAATCCAGGTCCTTTCCATCCCTGAGTACAATTACGCAATTGGTTTTGCACCACTGATGGATTACAACTCACAACTGCTTCCCCACCACCACTATGATAATGGACAACGGTAATATTTGGAAGTTTGCCCATTTTGATTCCAATTCTTGCCTTGTTACATACTTCTCCCGATGGGAAATATAAGAACATCAAAGTTTGTCATAGTCATAGGTCAAACTCTTTTAACATTGATCATCAATATGTAAAATTTTATATAGATTGACAAGGGAAGATCAGCAATTCAGCATTACTAGATACATTGTAATCATTGTAATAGTTCTTTCATAATATGCTAATATATAAGCTTTTTCATTAAAGATAATATATTTTGTATAAATATTACTACTCAAAGTTGAAGAAAAGTTTAAACTGTGTCGAACCTTTATGGACTTATATTTCCAACTGGACGAAGTATCTGCTACTATTTGAGTACCCCTTACTGGAAGGCTTTGACATAAATGCTGAGGAAGCTTGAACCTTTCTATTTGTACTAGATAGTGCAGAACAATGTCATAATTAATCTCTTGATATAAATTCATTTAGGGTTACAGGCTTATCACTTTATCAGTCTTGACATAAACTGATTTTGAATTGCAGCTTTATCACTACAGAAGAATGTTGTAATTAGTCTATTGATATGGGCATCTAATGTATAAATGAGCTTTGCTCATGTGATCCCAGCTAATATTTGCTCGAGCTTGCAACTATCATAGCCTAAGCAGGAACATGTGAGCGAAACAATAAAGAAGAATGATATTTTGTGTTAGAAAAGATTGTACTTTTCTTGGGTGCAGAACAATAAAGAAAAGTGATTTCTTATCTGGACTACGTTACCCACTTGTTTTCTTATTTTTCTTTGTGTTTTTTTTTCTTTTCTTTTTGAAGCATTACTGTGGTTGTTGGAAATATCCCAAGTTCTGATTCTTCTGGAAGACTTATCCTACTACCAAAAGCTTTGGCTCAGTATTCTGCCCTCTCTGAATCTAAAAGGGCTAAGAAGAAATCTGGCTACAAAATTGGGTCACTTGTTGAAGCAGAGGTGCAATTATTTTCAATTATGATCCTAAAATTGGTAACTGTTATCATCTTCAATGTCTGCAAACTTTGCTTACACAAATCCTTTCTGGACATCAGATTATTGATATCAAGCCGCTTGAACTTCTACTGCAATTTGGTGGCAATCTTCATGGAAGAATCCATATTACTGAGGTGAACACCAGACATTGCTTGAGATGCCTTTCTTATAACAATATGTATTGGCTAATTACTAATTAGTGATACATTTCTCATAGGTTCTTGAAGAGGATTCTGATGAGCATCCCTTTAGTAAATTCAGAATAGGGCAAAAGCTTAATGCCAGAATTGTTGCAGAGGCTGAACCTTCTGGAAAGAGTGGCAAAAACTTCAAATGGGAATTGTCTATTAGGCCATGTATAGTCAAGGGTATGCTTTAATGTCTATTTTTAATTTGTCTATTCCATGATAAACAATCATCTCATATAGATCTTACAGCTTTGATTCAGTTCATCCATAGCTAAAATCCTATATGCCGACTGCTTTGCATTTTGTATACCTTTTTGTGTTTCTTAGTCTTTGAGATGGCTAACTTTGCTTATTGTTGGATTTTTTTTTACTTGAAATTAAGCAGGAGAGTTTGAAGAATTAACTGCTCAAAAAGAACAAAAGCACACCACAAATGAGATTGTACGTGCTTATGTCGTCAAGGTGGATAAGGAATGGGTCTGGTTAACTGTATCAAGAAATGTTATGGCTCATTTATTTGTACTTGATAGTTCTTCTGAGCCCAGCGAACTGAAAGAATTCCAGCAGCGCTTTAGTGTAGGCCAAGCAGTGAAAGGCCGTGTTATCAATGTGAACCGGGAGAAAAGGTTACTTCGGTTGAAGGCACTTGATAACCAATGCACACAGCCGAATATAGATGAAATACAACAATCAAAGTTCTCTGTGTTTGAACAAACAAAACAAGGAGATATCATCGGTGGACGTGTTCAAAAAATTCTACCTGGTGTTGGTGGGCTTGTCGTTCAGATTGGACCTCATCTCCATGGGAGGGTTCATTATACTGAAATTGTTGACTCATGGGTGGCCGAACCCTTGTCTGGATTCCATGAGGGCCAGTTTGTGAAGTGCAAGGTCCTGTCTGTGAGCCGCTCATCAGAAGGATCACTTCGAGTTGATCTTTCACTCCGTTCATCAAATCTGATCAGAGACTCTAACAACTCAGGACTAGTTGATGATCTGTAAGTGCTAGAGCTCATGTTTTTTTTTCATCAATTAAGGAACAATGCTCTTTTATGGTGTTCTCTTCCATTAAAAAACATAAATGGTACTCCAAACTGGCTTTGTGTATGAAGCATTAGCTCCAGATCTCTCCCTTTTGGGGGTAAAATCCTGAGCCACTACCACACAGCCAAGCAGGCCCTATGATTGTTGTTACATTGTCCAGAAAGTATATGTAGCATTCCCATTGTTATTTACATCATGTACCATTGTTGTTTCTTAGGGCAACCTGTACCTCCCGGATCGAAAAGATCAAGGATCTGCTTCCCGGAACTGAGATTAAGGTATTTTTCACAATTTTTTTTACTATTTTACTTTTATCTGAAGTTCTGTGCAATAAACATAATTTAACATGTGAATAAGACAAGTCTATAATTCAGGCATTATCTAAACATATATTGGATTTATCATTCATGAAAGACACAATCTGCTACTTGCCAACAAAAAAAAAAGCTGTAAATAGTGTTGGTGTCAACTCGCATAGTATAATTCTGGGTGGATTCCCTATATGCTGTACCATGACATCTGTGTTTTTTACCTCTTGTCCAAAGGTTGCCTGCAACTGATATTAAACTTTTTGTTTATACCTGTCAATTGTCATTGCTGAAGTTGTAGTATGCCATGAATTGAAGTTAGTTTTTTTAGGGGAAATACAGTAGGGGAGTCCCCTACTGTGCATTTTATTAAAAAAAGAATGAAGAGAAAAGGAGTGGAAGACAAAACCTGTATATGTTTTTTTCTCGAACTAAAACCTGTATATAGGTGAAAGGTGGAAAATAGCGGCATGTAACAGACAGCCAAGACAGAAAAAGAGCGCACAAGCTAGTGAATCGAGTTTAGCCGTAAATATATTGAATTTAGTTTTTCGGTGAATATATTTGATAAATAAAGGCGTGTTTTTTTTACCATTTACTACTGTGTATCTTCTGTAATGTGAAGTGACATGATTTGTTCTGCTACAATTCTAGGGCTATGTGAAGAATGTTAATTCCAAAGGATGTTTTATTATGCTTTCTCGAATGGTTGAGGCTAGGATTACTCTATCAAATTTGTCAGATGAGTATGTTGAAAATCCGCAGAAGGATTTCCCTGTTGGAATGCTTGTACATGGAAGGTGAGATCTTACCATTTTCAAATGCTCATATAAATTACAGATATGTTCTCCTGTGAAACTAACAAAAATCCGCAGGGTCCTGTCTACGGACCCATCATCAGGGAGAGTTGAGGCATCACTTAGGAAGACCACTGGTTCCAAATTGGAAAAGCTGGATGATATTAGTTATAGTGATTTGCATGTTGGGGATATCATTGATGGCCAAGTTAAGCGGGTTGAATCCTTTGGATTATTCGTTACAATTCGGAGAAGTGAACTGGTACATTGTTATCACTAGACTCAGCCTTTTGAAATCATTGTGTATTCTGTTTTGTAAACACTCTTTTGCAGGTTGGTCTGTGCCATGTATCAGAACTTTCTGATGAACCTGTCGTTGATATTAACTCTTGCTATAAAGCTGGTGATATGGTTAAAGCCAAAATTCTGAAGGTAAGGTTTATCTTTTTCAGGATTTTCATTTTGCCATTGCACGTTTTAAAATTCGTTATTTTGTTTTAAAATAAAGATCGATGAGAAGCGGCATCGAGTATCACTTGGAATGAAGAAGTCGTACTTTGATTCTGATCTGACTGCTGACACAAATGATGATGAAGATGATGAAAGTGCTCTTATGGACATCAGTGTTGCCCCTCAGATGGTTGAATATCATAACAGAAGTTTAGTTCATCGCAAAGCAGAACCAATGGCTTCTGTGCTGCCTCTTCAGGTTTGCTTGGATGAATCTGAAGGTTCTGACCTAGAGGATAATAATAATAATAATAATAATAAAGATCTTGAAATTGCAAATGGAACTGAAGCAAATGCTAAAAAGAATGATAAACAATTAAAGAAGGAAGCAAGAAAACAAAGGTATTCAGACATTTGATTCTACTCTGTGACCTTATTTTGTTGACATATGCATCAAACTTTACATCCTTCTATGGTTTTCAACAGGGAACTAGAAATCAGTGCTATGGAGGAAAGGGCTTTGCAGGGAGATGTACCACAAACTCCAGATGATTTTGAGAAGTTGGTCAGGAGCTCCCCAAATAGTAGTTTTGTCTGGATAAAATATATGGCCACTTTGTTAGATCTTGCAGATGTTGAGAAAGCACGTGCAGTAGCTGAGAGGTCTGTCTGCTGCCCAAAACATTTGTTTTTAATATGGAAAAGATCTTTGGTGATAGGAAGTTGCTTTCTATCATCTTAATAGTGTTGATAGATTTGATTTGGTCTTGTGTTGGTTTCATTTTCGAAGGATGTAGAATTTACTTGTTGAAACATCCTTTCAAAAATTTCCTTTTGTTTCTGTCAATTCAGATATGTGTCCTTTTTCTGTTAGTTTATTTAAACTTTTTGAATGCATCACTTGTCATCATCTTTTACAACTCTCTCATGTTTTTAGGGCTTTAAAAACAATAATCCCCAGAGAAGAAGAGGAGAAACTTAATGTTTGGGTAGCATATTTCAATCTGGAAAATGAATACGGTAGTCCACGGGAGGTAAAGCTGAATAATGATGTATTTTGGGTTGCTGTGCTGTACTTGGATATACTGAGACACTTGATTGTGTACACCACAGGATGCTGTGAAAAAGGTATTCCAAAGAGCCTTGCAATATTGTGATCCCAAAAAGTTGCACTTGGCTCTTCTTGCGATGTACGAGAGGACCGAACAGTATGAACTTGCAGATGAACTTCTAGACAGAATGACCAAAAGGTTCAGAACTTCCTGCAAGGTTAGTACATATAAGGTTATGCCACATTCAGTATGCCCTATTCGTATCTAAAGGGATCCTATTTGTGACCTGTATAATGTAACTGCAGATATGGTTATGCCGCATTCAGTTCGCCCTCAAGCAAGGCAAGGACGTTGAGTACATCAAATCCATTGTAAACCGTGTGCTTCTAAGTTTGCCACATAGGAAGCGCATAAAGTTCCTCTCGCAGACAGCTATTCTAGAATTCAAATGTGGGGTGCCTGAAGAAGGAAGATCCAGATTTGAACTAATATTGCGGGAGTACCCAAAAAGAACAGACCTTTGGAGTGTTTATCTTGACCAAGTAAGGAGCATTAAATTCATCAAAATGGCATCTGTACTTTTTATTCTTTCAAATTATGCAAGTTTGTTGACATACATTGACCTTTTGTAGGAAATCCGCCTTGGTGACATAGAAGTTATACGGGCATTGTTTGAGAGGGTGACTTGTCTTACCCTACCTCCAAAAAAGATGCAGGTATGGCTCCTTTCTAATTGTTAGTATTTTGCTGCCTTATATGTATTGTGAAATACATGCATAAACTTCACTCAGTGATTCTGTCATCATGCTGCTTTCACTTCCTGTGTGTACTTGATTTCATATGAGCGAAATATTACCTATTTTGCTTTATGTTACATTTCTTTGTTAAAACTCAACCTTGAAATGGGCGTTGGCTTATTTCTTAGTTGTGTTTCTGTCTTGAAATCTAGCATCTTTGTTCCTTTTACTGTAACACTGACATGATTGCTTGAATTAGTATTTGATTGATTGTTACTTGTTCCACTATGGTTTTGTGCTTCGCTATGTTTTTCTGGTAAAAAAATATAATAAGATGTCACTTGTTCTTTGGGACTTGATCTTTATGCTAAATGCTGTGTGCTTCACTGTCACAGTTCTTGTTCAAGAAGTACCTTAATTTCGAGAAGTCACTGGGTCAAGACAACGAAAGAATTCAGCTTGTGCAGCAGAAGGCAATTGAATATGTTCAGAGTTCACTGCCGTCACAAGACAACTCTTGAACTTCATGATACTTGATCTTTACCTTTGTGGCATAATCCCAAGGACAATCACATTTATGCTCGTTACAGGAAGACAAGCTTAGGAAATGCCAGTCGTACAGTTGATGTGATCTCTTTCTATTTTTCCATCTCCTTTCTTCTATTTCATTCTTCTATACGCTGAATTAGTCTTGGTTGAGTTTACGCAACGTGGTCCATACAGATCTATTTTTTTCTCTATAGATTAGTTTCCTTGTGATAGTTGATAGATAGATGTAACTTCCTATTCACTATTTTCTTGCTAAACAAACAGATCGATCTTTTCCCTTGCAGCATGTGAAATTAGGCTTACTTTTAGCATGTGCGTACTGCTATCCTATTAGTGGAAGTAGCTTCCGTTATTATATTTTACACTTTACCCTTTTGGAAGAATTAGTAAGTACACGCTTGCCATCTAATAAATTTATTAAAGTATTCCCTCCATTTTAAATTATAAGTCATTCCAAGAATCTTGGAGAGTCAAAGCATTTTAAGTTTGATCAAAGATTATACGAAGAAATACAAAGGTTTATGACATCAAATTGATATACTATGAAAATATAAGTAATGAAGAATCTAATGATAGTTAGTTGGTATCAAAAATATTATTATCTTATTATATAAATTTGGTTAAACTTGAGAAAGTTTGACTCTCCAAAATTCTTGGAATGACTTATAATTTGAGATGGAGGGAGTAGTAAGCTATCTAATAGTTGTACAAAATGATAGACATGCAAAAATCTCTACATGTGAATTTATTTCTTACATTTTTTTTATCACATGATGCTCAGATGGACATAGAACCGATTCCTGATTATGTTATCCAGCACAGAGCTCGGATGCTAAGTGTCTTATCGGTTGTCATGGCCATTATACAATGGCAACGGCGCCAGCGTCATCGTTGTAGAAAATTACCAATAAAATATGGGCCATTGCTCAGCGGAGACTTGGTGAGACAAACAATGCTAGATGAACTAGTCGGATAGCGATGAATGTCAGGAGGTGGCTGCCCTTGCTGCAGCTAGCAGTCAAGTTTCTTCATCTAGTGTCAAGTCCATGAAGTCTAACAAGAAATTTTTTAAAAGGGTTGGCAAGTCTAATACACTACCTGCTGTTGCACGGGTTGGCAGGGCCAGTAAGTCCAACACAAAACCATCTCCTGCCTATGTCGATGATGATATGGATGTGGAGATAACTAATGCTTTGCGAGGTATCCAACAGAACCTTGCAAAACCAGTGCAGATTGCACCTCCTCCCGATCCTAGTAGTCCTCTATTGGATATGCTCAAGAAGATCACATTACCACCGGACGATAGGCTTGCGGTACGGATGCACCTTTGCAAGCCAGAATTTCAAGTTCATCGCAGCTTCCTTATCAATATGGGTCAAGAATACCTTGAGCGTTGGGTGTTCAAATATTTATCTGGTAGTGATCCTGGTGGTGACTGATTATGGTTGATTGTAGCTGCATGATCTTTTGATTATGGCTGAGGGTCTGTTTTTGTTGCACCCTTTTGAAATCAGTATGTACAATATGACTACATGCTAATTAGGTGCTGCCAAAGTTGATAGTCAGAGAGGTAGCTGACATTTATGGAGAAGTTTCAGACTCTTGGGACACAGCTTATGTGATATCCTTTTGTGTATCGACGAATTATTATCTAATCTTAACTTGTAATATTTGTTAGCCTATAGCTTATAAACTCATTGTGTGAGAGATTATAAATTGAGCTCATATGAGTTCATTACTTATGATTGGAACACGAGTTCATGGTTTATTTGTTTCATAATGTGCTGTTCTCATCTGAAAATATAATGACTTATTTTATATAAGGTATTTGGTTTATTTATTCTCATGATGTGAAATGACCCATTTATCAACAATTACTTTAGCAATGAAATGGTTCATATGAAGTAATAACTTGGCACTCGTAGACAATAGTGAGTGTAATCCAGGCAAGCTATATATAACCAAATGATGCCTGGCTTCTCTACCAGCTCAGGCATACTTTCAGGCCATCAACCAAACAACATAGCATGTTTTAGCTTTGCCTAGCCAGGCATTCTTGCAAGTGAAGACAGGCAGCTCCCAAGCAGGTGAATAGCCCAGGCAACTAGTTCAGGGTACTATCCAAACAAGCTGTTTGTTGGACTCAGAATTACTATGATGATGCCACATTTTGAAAATGCGAATGCACATGGCGTCTGAATATGCACATGGTCTTTAAAATCTGTGCCAACAACATCGTAGTCAAGTGTTGTGAAATATTTTATGTGTGAATCAACGGGCGTGTATATGAAGACCGTGGATATGAAAGATGAGAATTGAAGAACAAGTGTACAAGAGAAAGAATAAAAATTTTCATGTTTCTCCTCGTTTTCTTTGTGCTCATGTTGTGCTCTATGAGTGCATTACCGGTCGATAGAACGATTTCTTTCTTAACATAGCATGGGTTCTTGTATTACTCAGGATGAGAATGCTACTTACATGAATTACCATAAAAACAACACTTGTGGATGCTTGAAGCACCATGGTACCATAATCGACCCTGAATTGCCTTCCTCTCACATTGGCCCGGAAGTACATAAAACCAACGTCGTCGGTGTCTCGGCAACGCCAAGCAATACAAAGAAAGTATGATGCTTTTCTATTCAAACGTCGGAGACAGATGAGGTACTCGAAGCGCCAAGAGGGACAACTCGATATCATCGGCAACATAGCCCGAAAACATTGCGATGAAGGTGGAGACAAAGCCTTGCCTACACACCCCTTGAAGCGGCCTTGAGCTCACGACACTGAAATGTTGTAACGCTTAGAAACACGAACAACGGTCTGCAACCAGATTTGTGTAATGACCAAATGGGCCAAGAGGGAGGTTGAATTAGGCTCCATAAAATTCAAAGCAACAACCTTAACCTATGCAAAATATAAACCTCCATAACATGGTGGCACCTAAGTTTTGCTACAAAAGGACACTAGGTAATCCTTAGGGCTATCAATCTAAATAAGACCTTAGCAAAATTCACACTAAGAGTATTATCCTTAGAATAGAAGCAAGAATGAAACCAATGCTAAGCACTCTAAAGGGACCGTGACTCCTAAGAGGGGGGAGGGGGGTTAAATTAGGTCACATGTTCAATCTAGATGTATTGTACCCTAGGTTCAAAACTTGTCAACTAACCTAGCAAACTAGACTAGGAAGGTAAAAGCAAACAACCAAGGAATGCAAGAAAGTAATTGCAGAATAACTATAAAACATTAGGTTGGCATCAAGACTATCCTTAAGCCCTTGGGTTATGATTACAGAAGAACCAAGATCAAACCATGGTGGGGGTATGTGGATGTTGGCTATATGTCTGACTCTAAGTGCATTTAGCCTTTTAGTGGGTTTTGGTTGATTAAACAATAACACGATTAAAGATCTAACAAGTTTGCTAAGTTTTGAAAGCAAACTTGAGATATGAAATGTTTGTATCATTTAAAGTGTATCAAAGGTTCTGTAAGGAAAATGGACCCTTGACCCATTTACTTTGGATTTTGGTGTTTGATGACCAACACAACCAAATTGGACTAATGAATTTGCAAGTGTTTGTTTTGTAGTCCGATAGGGTGCAAGACGTGACTTGGACGAAGGCGACATGATGATCTGATGATCAACACCTCAAGCAAGACCTTAGAAGCATAAGAAAAGACCCAAGATGTCAAGCAAAGTCCAAGCATGAAGATAGGAACCAAGCCGTGCGCAAGATCGCGAAGAAACGAGCTCGCAGAGGCTACCGGACGCTGGACCGGTGGCTCGGCAGACAGGCGACCGGACGCAAGGACCGGACGCTGGCGGCAACCGACCGGACGCAGGAACGCAGCGTCCGATCGAGTACAGAGAGGTTCCAGGCGCGCGAAACTGCGACCGGACGCGTCCGGTGGCAGGCGACCGGACGCTGGCAGCGTCCGATCGGTAGTTCGCGGCTACAACGGTCGGGACGACCGGACGCGTCCGGTCAGGACGATTCAGCGTCCGGTCAGTAGCAGATTTGCGGGAGTTCGACCCCAACGGCTACTTTCTCAGTGGGGCTTATAAATACAACCCCCAACCGGCCATTTGAGATGTGTGGAGCTGAGGAAACATATCAAGAGTGTTGATACACCATTTGAGTGATCTCCACATGCATAGTGCTTAGTGTTTTATTAGGTGATTAGCATAAGTGCTTTGCGAAGTGCTTAGGTTGATTAGACCACCGCTTATGCGCTTGCTCTAGGTGTTTGCCTAGTGTTTAAGTGAGGTTTGCATACCTCTTGCCACCCCGTGCTTGTGAGCACAAGTGTTGTACATCGGAGGGGCTTGAAGTCTTGCGAGATCGCACCAACCGCGTTTGTGGTGCGGCCGCCACCGTGTACCGAAGGGAACAAGGCCCGCGGCGTTTCGACCGAAAGCTTGATAGTGAAGATGGCGGGGAGCATCCGGGAGAGGCTTGCCGGAAGGCACATCGGAGACCCACTTGCGCGTGGGGAAGGCCCGAGGCTATCCACGGAGTTACCCGACCGGGAGCTTGGCCCTTGCGAGGGATTCCTTGCGAGGGGCTCCAACGAGGACTAGGGGGAAGCTTGCGCGCTTCTCGATACCTCGGTAAAAATACCGGAGTCGTCGACGGGAGTTTGCATATCTCTACCTTGCTCTTTAGCTTCCGCATTTACATTGATTACTTTACTACGTTTGCGGTAGAGATAGCAACACACTAGCAAAACCATAGTTGCACATCTAGATAGCTTGTCTATTACATAGGTTTTGCTAGGGTTAGAAAAAGAGGCCATAGTTTAGAGTTAGTTTTTTAAGTTGCCTAATTCACCCCCCCCCCTCTTAGGCGTCCACGTGTCCTACAGGTTCAATAATAAAAGCAAACTTGAAAGCCAGAATGATGTATTGTTGCGAAGTCAATACTAGTTCAATCAGAAGACAACAATGCAAATGGAATTATTGAAAGAGCTTATACTTTGTGGGTTATCTGAGACATAAGATCTTGCATATGGAATGGTCTCAATTAAAGAGGTTACTCAAGGAAATCAATAATGACGAAGATGGATTTCATTATATGGATTTCAATGTATGCTTAATGTAGATTCAAATCATTGTCTTACTTGGGATGGCTTGAAAGGGTGGAAGATAGCGGCTTTAAAAGACCAAACAAGGGTGAACGATGAGCAACGACTTGGGCACCGAAGGACCAAGGCTTTGGTAAATAAGAGCATACTTGCATTGAGTCTTGTCACTAATCAAGCTATGAAAGTTATATAGTGAGGAGAATCAAATCATTGTAGGATCATTTGAAGAGGTGACTTGATGCCATTGATTAAACTCATATGAATGGAGTTGGATCAAGTCACATGCTCAAGGTAGGCTATGCTCAAGAAAAAATGAAGATGAACATCTTGGCACCCTCTAAGGATGAAGATTGCAAGATATGGCATTGATCGAAGAAGTAAAGCTCAAGAGGTTTGAATTCATTTCTATTAAGAGAGATGCAACATGATGATAGTTGATTGTCTAAAGTGCTCAAGACAACCCATGTGAGAATTGAGTGAGAGAGTGAAAGGTCCTAAATGGCTAGAGGGGGGTGAATAGCTTATAAAAATTCTCTACAAATACACTAGAGCAAGTGGTTAGTAACCTAAATGGCGAAATGCAATTTTGCTCTAGCTATACAAGGGTTGCAAGCCACCTATACCAACAATTCTAGTTGCTATGATCTCTAGGTTCACACAAAGGCTAAGTCACTACTCGCTAAGCTAGTGAGCTCTCAAAGACTAACTAAAGAGCCTCACTAACCAAACTAACAAGCTCTCAAAGACTAACTACACTAAAGAGCTTGACTAGGCAAGAATGTAAACAATGTAAATACAAGAGAGAGTGTCAGAAGATTATACTGCCGTGGCAAGAGAGATGAACCAATCAATGAATGCCCAATCAATCACCGGGAGAAATCCAAGAGACAAGTGACACACAATTTTTCTCCTGAGGTTCACGTGCTTGCCGATATGCTAGTCCCCGTTTTGTCGATCAACACTTAGTGGTTCGCCGGCTAATAGGTATCACACGCCTAGCCAACACTTGGTGTCGCAAGAACCTACCCACAAGTGAGGTAACTCAATGACACGAGCAATTCATTAGAGTTACCTTTCACCTCTCCACTGGGGAAGGTACAAGACCCCTTACAATCATCGGGAAATGGCCACGAACAATCACCAACTCGTGCCAATGCTCCTCCGCTGCTTCAAGCTGTCTAGGTGGCGGCAACCACCAAGAGTAACAAGAAATCCGCAGCCACAATGACCCCCAAGTGCCACTATGTGGCAAAACCGCCTAATCTAATGCCCTCCCAAGAGTACTTGTCTTCTATTAGACACTAAGTACCTAGAGAGTGCACTAAATCGTGTTGTTCCGTCGAGCACACTCCAAGGGAGAACATGAAAATCCACATTTTTTTCATCAGGATCATAAATTAGAGAATAAAGCTTACAACATTCTTAAGCCATTTCTTACATCACTTTATTACAGTAGCAGAATATTACCTCAATTGATTATAATAACGGAATATAACAATGTTATCAGAGTTTTCAGCGAAAATGTATATAACGACAAGTTTAAGCGCTAACATTAGGAACATTTATATACATGGAATGATAACAGGCTGTAAGTCTTTTCCTTTGCAAAACATTTTGTGAAAATTTTGAATAAACTCTACGTCAGCAGCGTAAGGAAATCCTCGCTGAGCCCACCAAGAGGTTTCCACACACTAAAGCCGCCTAGCATCCCTTGGTCACCTGCAACAGGGGGAATAAAACCCTGAGTACTCGATTGTACTCAGCAAGACTTACCCGACAGAAGGAAAATAAAAGACTCCAAGGATATGCAAGGCTTATTTGGCTTGTGGGTTATTGCATCTGCGGAAGCATTACTAAACGTGCGTCCTTATATTCAATTTTATTAGCAGTCATCATTAGTTCATTAACTAACCATTCTATGTAAGCACCTATGCTACTTTCAAGCAGGTGATAAGCAATCAGAACCATTTTATCATCTTTCATATTCCAGTTCTTACTACGGTGCTAGACCATAGCCAAGTCGGTACCGTCTCACAGAAATGGTGATTCGCGAATCAATGTATCCTAGCTGGGTACCCCAAAACTGAAAGGTCCTTGTTGGTTTTGGTAATTGAGTGACAACCTAGGTGGACTAATTGTGTTTATGTGAGATACACAGGTGATTAGTCCATAGGTACATGTGTATGAGCAACATATGCCATGGAGGTGAAAATGACTTGGAGATGTTGCAAAGCTCACACATGTGATGATGAAGGAGCTTATTGCACATGAGACATGACATTGAGTCATGTGATCAAGGTGGAGAAGATCAAGACAAGACTTGGCTTGATGGACCGATTGCAAGCGTGAAGGGCAAGTCAAAGGCTTTGGAGTGATGGACCGCGTGGTGGTGAAGCTTGAGCAAGACTTGGCGTCGATGGACGATAGCAACGGTGAAGAGCAAGTAGAGTCAAGATCGATGAACCAATATGATCATGTGATGATATGAAGTGGATCATATCATTGTTGATCGTGTTGGTGCATGTGTTGCATCGACATTGAAGGAGATGGAATGGAATGCGCAAGGCAAAGGTATAACCTAGGGCATTTCATTTCACCGGTCATAGGTGTGTAGAGAAGTTTATGACCGGGTTTAGGATAGATGGCCGTACTATCAAGAGGGGCAAACTTGTTTGCATATCGGTCATCTAGTGCCACTCGAGTGATCTAACTTTGCATTGTCGCTAGGATCGAGTGGCGTGGCAAGTTGAGTGGCTAACATCCTTTGGGAAATGATTGTGAAAATGCTAACACACATACACATGGTGGTGTACACTTGGTGGTGTTGGCACATTTACAAAGGAGGTGGTGTTTGCAGGGGTGAGATGGGTTCGGGAAAATAGAATGCCTATTTTCTATTGCGCCGGATGCAAGTTCTTGTGGTTAGCACATTGGAGCAAGGGTGATGAAGTTTGAAGTGAAAACGAGTTAGTCGCGAAGATCTTTGGCGTCCGGTCAACCGACCGGACATTGGATCTGAATGCACCGAACGAGCATTTGGCGCAGTGCGTCCGGTCGGTGACGACTGATAATGAACGCAGTGTGGCCGGACCGCGTCCGGTCGAGTCGGGTCTGTACTTTGAAACGACCGGACGCCTGGGGGGTTCAGCGTCCGATCGATGAAAAAAGCTGCTGCGTCCGGTCAAGTCAAGTGACCGTTGGAACCGGACACGTGGCCGTCTGCAGCGCGACCGGACGCCGAGGTCCAGCGTCCGGTCAACACGACCGGAAGCGTCCGGTCGGCCCGACCGTTGCCCGATGAAGGGGTAGCGGCTAGTTTAGCCCTTGGGGCTATAAATAGAAGTGGCCCTCGGCCATGGTGAAATTTGAGCACCTCAAGGGACTTAGTGTCCATGCTTGTGAGTGCTTGGGAGCCCTCCATCACACACATACTTGATAGCGATCATCCGATTGTGTGAGTGAGCGATTCTAGTGCGATTGCATCGTGAGGTTGCATCGAGTGGCACTAGGTGATCGAGTTGCGAGCCGGTGGTGCTTGTTACTCTTGGAGGTTGCCACCTCCTAGACGGCTTGGTGGTGGTCTCCGTCGAAGCCCGCAAGAAGCTTGTGCGGAGCTCCGGAGAAGTGCTTGTGAGGGGTACTTGTGCTCGCCCCGCGGGAGTCGCGAAGAGCAACTTTAGTAAAGCGTGTCATTGAGCTACCCTCACTCAAGGGGTAGGTTCTTGCGGTGCTCGACGTGCGGGCTTAGCGGGTGATGCTAATTAGCCACCGAACCACCAAGTGAGCGGTCGACACAACGGGGACTAGCGTGTTGGCAAACACGTGAACCTTGGGAGAAAAATCATCGTGTCAACCTTGTTCTTCCCGTTGGTTTGCATCCCCATTACACAAGCTTGCAATTACTTATATATATATATTAAGCTTGTGTAGTTGCTCTTGTAATTAGATAGCTTGTGTAGCTAGCTAATTACCTTCTTGCTTGTGTAGCATAGAAGTAGCTCCCTTGCGTGGCTAATTTGGTTTTAGTAACCTTGTTAGTCACATTGCTTAGTTTGTGTAGCTAAGTATTTGCGCTCTCTAATTAGGCGTTGGTTGCCTTGTTATTGAGCATTGCTAGTGAGATTAGTTAGCTTTGTGCTTTTGCTTACTAGCATGTGTAGGAGCTCCCTTGTTACTTAAAGTACTAGTGGCATAGGTTTGTGTGACCTTGCTCCTAGAATTGTTTAGGAGAGCTCTACCTAGCCCGGCACCTTAGTTGCTTCATTAGTATCTTTGCAAGGTGCTAGTGAACATATATAGAGGGGTGTAGTCTTGGCTAGACCGATTGTTTTAATTCCGCATTTATATCGGTTAGCCGACGCGATTAATTTTAGAAAAGACTATTCATCCCCCTCTAGTCCGCCATCTCGACCTTTCAAAAACACATGCCCTATTTGTACCCCAGGCACAAACGAGACCAACCCATTCCGCTCCTATCATGGGGTCTAGGTCCCCGTCTAAACTTGGACTCCAAGCCCCCCACACTTGAGACCCGGTCTCAACATGGTGCTTAGACCTCCACCTTTCCCCGTCTCCAATCAGTCAATCCAGAAAGAGCCGGAACCCACGACAAGAGTGCAATGAGCCTTCCCACTCCCATAAGCAAGTATGTGCTCAGTATAATAAGTCTGTGACCTGACTACCATCCACAGCAACGGACGGTCCTCAATTGACATAGGCGGAACAAATACAACCCGAGCCTTGTTCGAATGCCTAACCCAGTCCAGATCCAAAGTACCATTCCGCCCGGTCTCCAATTATCCTCCATATATATTCCATATGATAGTAATATAATAACAACAATAATATCTTTCATATCTCTCGCGAGTGACAGGTAATCACTCGACTTCTACCGGATCCTATAGCATAGCAATCTATATGATCCTAACATACTAGTAGAACTCATAGGATAAGGATATATATATATATGCAAGTGGTTTTCATTCAACTCCTTAAAACTTAATGCATAAGCATAAAATAAAGTACAGAATAATAGGGGTTATGCACCGGGGCTTGCCTGGGTAAGATATAACCAAAAGTTAGCATTCTATCATGGCGACACAATCATCAAGCACCATCTTTTCCACTACTTCGGTCGACTCCACGATCCATCGTTTCCTATTATGATGTTCGCAGATGCAACGCAGAAAACGTAATTAACCAACGGCAACCGCAACTCTAAAAACACGACTACGCCTCACAAGCTAACGGGCTAGCTATAATGACTAACGTACTAGGCTATGTATCCATGTCGTCAAATAAGACCTCACTTTCGGAAAATGTTTTAGTTCTACAACCCTAAGGTGTTTTCACATTTTATTGATTAAATATATATATTCAAACTAGGGCTCATTTAGCTACCTTAGCAAATTAATTATTATGGAGCTACAAAAATTACAGTGAGAACCTAATAATGTTAGGAATTTACTGTGAAAGTTTCAGAGCCAACACTATCACCAATTTATCACAATAATTCCTACAAGTTTATGTCTTAACCATATTAAGCATCTCGAATTAATTAAATAGCTCCTGAAAATACTATGACACTATGTGAACAAGATATACTGGCAGATAGAGCAGTATTTTAGAAACCTAACAAAATTAGTTTCATAATTTTCGGTTAACTACATAATTTTATATTGAATTTACAAGTTTACCTTAGAAACTAAATTAGAAAATGTTTAAAAAAGGAAAAGGGCCGGTGGCGACCATTCGGCCCAGCAGCTCAGCCCGGCCCAACGCGAGGAGCGGTTGCGCGCGCGTCGCGATGGCCCAATGCGGCCCAAGGCTGAGGGAGCCTGCGCGTGATGGCGACTTTGTAGAAAAGCCCCCGAGCTTTTAGATAATAACATGACTACTATGCGCACTATTCCTACCGACAGCGGTTTTGCAAACAAACCCTCGGATGTTTCCACCTTTACCACAGGGAGGTCCCTAGGGATCCCCGTACTCGTCGGCGCAGCGGCCGACGGCATAGGGCGATTACGCCGGGCAACCTAGGCGTGCTACAACGTAAGTAAGGGACCGACCACCATCTATGGCTAAACGCGCAAGGATGGGAGGCGGTTAGGGACTCAAAGGCGCACTGGTGCGAGCTGCAGCGGCAAGTGGCTATCCGCGGTAGCGGCGTAACTGTTCTGATGAGTCTAAGAGCTAACGAGACGATATAGATTGTGAGGGAGCATAAAGGGCTTACCATGAGGCCAGCCGTGCAACCGGTTGAGAAGGGGAAGGTCGGGAGAACCCTGCCACGTGCGCCCGCATCGCGTGGCGGTGCTCCGAGCTGGTCACCGACGCGTCACCACGTCGCCGACGAGTTCTCTAGCCAAAATAGTGCAAGCACCGGATGGAGGAAGTCAAGGCGAACTCGGGGTTACGAGCAATTGAACTATTACCACTCCAACATGCCTTAGCCCCAATCCACATACTGCGGTGGTGCCCATGGCCGGCAGCGAGCAAAACCTAAAATTGGCCACGGCCAGACCACCGCTGGACCCGACGAGAGTGGGGCTTCTAGCTAACTTCCTCTGCTTCTCACTGACACGAGGAATTGAGTTGGGAAGCTTTTGTGGCAGAACCTCCTAAGAAATCAGGCCCACGTGCACCTATCGATGTCTCAACAGACCTCAGATAGCGTACACAAGTTCCCAACAACTTAATAGGTCTGTCGGGTGTCCTCGGAAAACCCGAATCATCCACGTTTCCAACAGGATCCCAATCACAGTCATTGCAGATTACAACATTTTTCAATATACATACTAGAGGTAAATAAGCGGAAGACTTAAGTTTAATATTACAAACCAGTTGTTTCAAACTTACATAACCATAAGTGTCATACAACCATAGTAGCGAGATAATATTACATTAACATTATTTATTTCACACAAACTAGTGCCTTGTCCAAAGGCCATTCATCATTCCTCATCGTCATCGACTTCATACAATCGACATGCGGCGAGGACCAAAACAAGCCTACGCATGCGACTCACCTGCAACAAGGGTTAACAAACCACGAGTACAAAAAAGTACTCAACAAGACCGACCCGACAAAAAAGGGTGAAGGTCTTAGGGATGCAGTGTTGGGTCAAGGTAAGGATGTAGAAAGATTCAAAATTCTTTGCCAAAAGCTTACTATTCTTGATCCTAGTTTCAAGTTTTACCACTAAGTATTTTAGTTCAATATCTCCAACTAAGTGTTCATATCCCATGTTCCAATCCTTCTCATTCCATTCTTTTTCTCATGTTTTAGTAATTCACCAGTCCTACATTGCTTCTGTAATGAATCGAGTCTCCATATCCACGGAGCACCGGCAATTCGAATTGATTCAAGTCCCAGCTGGGGATTCCTTATCACACGACATATGTAGAACTTAATCTTGCATATATCAACCTCGCTACGGATCCTCCCATACTAAACCGTCTCCACGCCACCCGAGAGCACAAAGACACCTCAAATCCGGCCACATTCAAGCCACGAGGGTACACGCTTACTCCGCCATCTCACCACTCCCGGTCGTGGGCATTCATCTTAGTATCGGATTAGCCAAGTAGGCTTACCGAGAGTATGTGATCGATGACTACAAAGTGTCTCGTTCTCAAGATCCACAATGAGTGGCCTTTAAGCGACATAGTCGTCAACATTACCCAACATTCAAGATAAGCCACCCGACTAGTCTCTAGTTCATTCTATCTTCTTTCTTTCTTTCTTTCTTTGGCCAGTATGCCATCTTTGATTGTATCAAAACTTTTACTTTGAAAGCCTACCATAAAGCATACTAAGCATTCTACGCCTTTGTAAATGAAAACATCTTCAAGGATGGTAAACAATTAACAAGGTAGGCAATGCGTCAAGTAGGTAACATTTGAATTAATCAACTTAATGCAATAAGTAACATAAGTGATGAACTTTTCAAAGTAAACAAGGTAATGGTTTAATGCATAAACCGGGGCTTGCCTTCGTTGACGATCTCAGGTTCCGGATCAGTACCACAATTACCAAATCCCGCGACAACCGGGTATTCTTCCAGTACTTGCTCAACTAGAATTGTTTCACTCTCGGGTTCTACATGAAATGATAACATATGCTTTAACATGATCATAATGTAAACATGATGCTTTCGCGGTACGTGAAATGTAACAACACCCATATAAATGATTTTATTTCACTGATGCAGATTTGCAAGCCAACAAAACCAACTTGCAATCCTACCATCAAGAACCATACATGGGACTTGACCAAATGGATCTTGAAACCCTACTGGTCACACAACCTGACCCAAACAAAAATTAAACCCTAATCCTAACAATTAGGGTTGCTTTTATTAAATTTTTAATTAATTTAAATTAAGCCCAAAAATAAACTTGTTCCAAATGACCTCAAAATTTTATGTAAGCTTCCTCATAACAAATTAGTGTACCAAAATAAATGTAAAATTTTTTGGAGCTATACAGTGGCCTACAAAAATCATGGAAATTGCATTTATTAATTAATGGACTGAATATTTAACATTAAAAATTTATTCAAATTTCAAGTTTCAAATTTTTAAACCATACTAGAGCATGTACAGAAGCTACACAAAATTTTTCAGAATTTTTGGAGCTATCATGAATTTCCTACAAATTCCCAAATTTTCAAAGACTATTCACAAATTCGTAAAATAAAAATCATCATTTTTTCTTCTTCCTCACTCCTTTGACAGTCAATTCCCCACCCGTTAGTGACTCAAACCTATCACGACGGCGCTGCCCTCACTGACCGGCCGCAAAATGCGCCGACGGTGACGCTCCGACGAAACAGATCTACTACTTCCCCCGAACCAATCTCAGCTATCAGAAAGGAAAAAGGTGCCACTGAGACACCTCCACCTTGGGCATGGCGGATCGGGAATGACGGTGTCTGGCGTAGCCACAAAGGCCGCCAGATGGGGACTAAAGTGAAACGGTTTTCACATTCGAAAGCTCACCGTGATCACGTAGGTAGGCTCGGTGAAGGTGGAGATATACCGAATCAACGGGACCATGTGAGACCGAGGATGGCGGAGCTCCGGCCGGCTCTAAAGAAGACGAGGTCACGCGGCGGCGCTAGACTTCCAGGAGCGACACGATCGGGCTTGGGATGAGCAGGAAGACGAGACGGAGCTTCTGGCCAAAGCAATTGGCCCTAGATACTACGACGAGGACGAATTGCGCGAGTGCGGGCAAGACACCTGCGGCGAGCAAGCGATGATTTTAAAAACTCCGAAATGATGACGGCGTGCTCCTATTTATAGCAAGAAGGAGGGCGTGCGGTGTTGACAGCACACGGGCGAACTCGCCACGGAGGTATTGGCGTGTCACTGCGCGTGAAAGCGGCGAAATCCGATCGGCGGTGATCTCCAAGTGTGTACCGCGGCAAGCGAGAGGGTGGACGTTGATTTTTGAAAAATTTACTGAATCGCCATCAAGTCCCATTTTTTCAAATTACTCACAAATTTTCTAAAGAAGTTGAAAATCTCCAAAATGAAAGTTGTTTAATTTTTCAAACTCTACAACTTTGCTTCTAGAAATATTTTCAAATTCTGCCTCCATTTTGAAATTTGAATTTGGGGTGCATTTGAGCATTTGAATAATTTCAAAATTACTCCAAATTTTATATGTAAACTTGAAAAACTTTGAATACCAAAGTTGATCCTTATAAAACAAGCTCCAACTTTGCTTTTTGTCACAACCCCAAATTCCAAATGGATTTTGAAATATCCAAAAGGGGCAAAAAGGACTTTTATAATTTAAATTTGAATTCAAATTTGTTTTGTCTTTCTTTTACTTTAACTTTGATTTTTGACCAGTAACATGGCCCATTAGGGTTGTTTGAGTCAAATGACACATTGTCTCACATGATCACATGAAATTTGACCCTTGTGGTCATGATCTTTGTTTAACGTTTTGAATCACATTGCATCACATAAAATAACAACTTATGAAACAAATCTTATTTAGTGAATGCATTCCAAATTTTCTTCTTTATGAATGCTTTGCAATGCATATGATGACATGCCAAGTTTTAGTTCTAGGTCCAAACACCAGAGGTGTTACAGCTTTGAGTTGGTGATTATGAAGGGGAAAGGAGAGCGGCGCACTGCCACCGCCACATCGCGGGGAGTGGCCCTAGCTAAGGTGACCCAACCAAGACCCGACAAGGCATGGCAGCACGAGGACACAACCACACGAGTGATCGAAAGGGTCACGTTGTTTAATGCTCGGGTGAAGCCTTTAGAGGGTGCCTGTGCAGCCATGTGCACGCGACAGCGCGACCTCACGACACGGCAAGTCACGCCACAGCGCCGAGAGCAGAGCTGGGTAGGTGGGTTGAGTGGCGGAGGGCGAGCGCTGCAGTAACCAAAACAACAAGAGGACAAGGCGCAGCCCTACATGTGCGCTCAGACAGCGCCATGGTCGGTAGCATCCCGCGCATGGCGGAGAGCGGCTACGGCCACGCCTGGCCTGATGGGCAGCCGACGGCCACACGGCTGGCCAGCGGGACAGCGATCATGGCCACAGGGTAAGCCAGCCAATGCGGGGCATAGCACGTGGTAGCAGCAGCCGACAGCAGTGTTGGTAGCCCACGACGGTGCAACACCACGTGCTTGCACGATTTTTGGAGCGCGCCAAACTTCAAACCCAGCTCGGTGGAGGTTCAACCAAAGTTACCAACCTAGGGCCGATACTAACACCTAGCTAGCAAAGCAAACCATGCTCCCAGAGAGCGACCAGAGAGGGAAATGGAAGGATGCCAACATGAGCTCATCACGCTGAACGCCCGTTCACGATCGAAGCCCGAAACAAAACCGATAGCGCGTTCTAACAAAGTTAGGGCAATTTTTGTGATGCCACGCCAACCCCAACTCATTCGTAGGCTACACCTTGCTAAAGCACTCACCTAGAGGCAACCAACAAAACAAAACCGTGGAGCTAGTGCTTAAGTATTTAGTTAAAATGTAAACACCAAGATGACATTGTCTTCTTCCTTTTAGTCTTAGAAGCTCCAGAACTTGGATTTGATGTTTGAGCTTCTAAAACTCTGGTTAACACTATTCACTTCCCAAATCTAAAGTTGCACTCTTAACTACACTATTTGCTCATCCTTTTACATAAGCACTATACATACGTTATATTTTGTTTTTGTTTACCGAAATTGCTTTCTGTTTCATGTCTGTTTTAACTCGTTAAAATTTGAAAACTCATTCGGCTAGATTTCCCGAGGCCTTAACCTATTTGCTAAGCAGGTTCGTAACACCAGAGGATATGGACAAATTTTTCACAAAAGATATTCAATGAAATCCTTTTGGATTCATGTTGCTTGCCCAAGCATTTTACCATATGTAAAGGATATGGACAAGTTTCATAAACCCGAATTGGTAGCATTTGCTCCCCTTGCATATGTGCTAAGAGTTTGGATTTAAAAGCTTGCACATATGCATGGATTAGGAAGTGTGGGAGAGTAATAGCTACAAAATGATGCTAAGGTATAAAGAATTGACCTTTGAAGAGTGATACCAATCAGAGTTTCCATTTGAACACCATCCTCAGCACCATGGTTAGTTAGATTGCACTTGCAAAACACAAACACTAGATACCTCGTGAGATCAACATTATAAGCAAGGCTCTAGTACCACTTGTAATGCTTGCAAGGCACATCTAACTATCATCCTATGCATGCTAGTTTTGCATTTCATCAATCAATCCTACAACTAGCATACACCACACAAGTATGGATATTGAATTAAGAACTTGTACTATGTAAGCAAACATATATAATGCACATACAAATACAACATACAAGTGTTTATGAACTTGCTCCCCCTACTTGTGCACTTCAAATTTTAATTGACCCCCTTCCTTTGTCAATCCCCTATCTATCTTACTTATCTTTGTGACTCTCTCCCCCTTTGTCAACAATTAGCACAAAAGGTGAGCTCAAAATTTTAGATAGATTAGAGGTGAAACCATGTGAAGTAAAGATCATTTTCCTATATTTGGTTCAATCTAGATCATTTGCAAAAGATATTTAACTCAGTTCGATCCAAGGGCAAGCTTCTTCACACCTCATTTCAAGGGTTATCTTGACAATGACCAAGACACAAGTGATCTTCCCAATAGTTGACATGTGCCCGATGTGCTCTTTCTCTCAACTTTGCATCCCGCATAATCGGAGTCTGAATATCCAATCAACTCAAATCTTGCTCTTTTGGGGTACCACAATCCAATATTTTGTGTATGCTTTAAGTACCTCAATATTCTATTTGTTGTCTTCAAATGACTTTCTCTTGGGGAGGCTTAAAATCTTGCACATATGCATACACTAAACATCACATCCGCCCCTGATGCAGTCACATAGAGTAGGCTTCCAATCATAGACAAATACATCTTTTGATCCACCATGTTTCCACTAGCATCACTATCCAAGCTTCCATTTGTCCCCATTAGTGTACTAATAGCTTTGCTTTCATCCATGCCAAACTTCTTGAGCATGTCTTTGATGTACTTGCCTTGACTCACAAATATGCCATTCTTTATTTGCTTGATTTGAAGACCAAGGAAGTAACTAAGCTCTCCAATCATGGACATCTAAAATTCATTTGCCATCATCTTTCCAAACTCCTCACAAAAATCTTGATTGGTTGATCCAAATATGATATCATCAACATAGATTTGCAACACAAACAAGTCATTTTCTAGCTTCTTGGTGAAGAGAGTGGTGTCAACCTTTCCCATCTTAAATCCCTTTGAGAGTAGGAAATCCCTCAATCTTTCATACCATGCTCTTGGTGTGTGCTTCAAGCCATACAAAGCCTTTCTCAACTGGAAACATGGTTGGGCTTCTTTTCATCTTCAAAACCAGGAGGTTGCTCAACATACACAAGCTCATTGATGTACCCATTGAGAAATGCATTCTTCACATTCATTTGGTACAATTTGATGTTGTGGGCACAAGAATAGGCTAACAAGATCCTAATTGCTTCCAATCTTGCAACCGGGCATATATGTTTCTTCAAAGTCAAGACCTTCAACTTGAGTGTAACCTTGAGCCACTAATCTTGCTTTGTTTCTTACAACTATCCCATCTTGATCTTGCTTGTTGCGAAAGACCATTTGGTTCCTATTACATTATGATCCTTAGGCCTCTCAACTAACTTTCATACTTGATTTCTTGTGAAGTTGTTTAGCTCTTCATGCATAGCATTCACCCAATCAACATCCAACAAAGCTTCATCTATCTTCTTAGGTTCAATGGAAGACACAAATGAGAAGTGTTCACAAAATTATGCCAATCTTGATCTTATTTGTACACCTCTTGAGATATCACCAATGATAGAATCCAATGGATGATCTCTTACAACATTGGTTGGTTGAAGCACTTGCACTTGATTGCTTGCATTTGATTGATCACATGGTTGAGATGATGAACTAGCCACTTGTTGATCTTGCACTTTATCATCACTAGCACTTGCTTGATTTTGATCATGAGAACCACTGGCTTGCCCATTTGAGTTAGAGAGCACTTGATTCTTGTCATCTTCAACATCAATCACCTCTCTAGGCCTTATATCACCAATGTCCATGTTCTTCATTGCATTAACTAATTGAGTGCCTCTCACATCATCTAGATTCTCATCTTTATCTTGGGAACCCTTGGTTTCATCAAATTCCACATCATGAACCTCCTCAAGAGTACCACTAGCCAAATTCCAAACTCTATAAGCCTTACTAGTAGTGGAGTAACCAAGCAAGAAGCCTTCATCACATTTCTTCTCAAACTTGCTCAATCTAGTATCTTTCTTCGAAATGTAGCGTTTGCAACCAAAAACCTGAAAGTATGCAATATTGGGCTTTCTTCCATTTAAGAGCTCATATGGTGTCTTCTCCATCATGGGGTGACAATAGAGGCAGTTGCTATAGTAGCAAGCCGTGTTGATTGCTTTGGCCAAAAATGAGTGACTCACATCGTACTCACTCAACATTGATCTTACCATATCAATGAAAGTTCTATTCTTCCTCTCAACTAGGCCATTTGATTGTGGAGTGTACTTGGTCGAGAATTGATATCTAATTTCAAACTCATCACATAACTCATCAATTATAGTGTTCTTGAACTCACTACCTTGTCACTTCTCACTTTATTTATGGTTGTCTCAAACTCATTGTGTATTCTCTTGATGAATGTTTTAAAGGTTGCAAACGCATCACTCTTATCAACAAGAAAGAACACCCAAGTATATCTAGTGAAATCATCCACTATCACAAATTCATATTTGTTTCCATCAATACTAGTATATGTGGTTGGTCCAAACAAGTCCATGTGCAACAACTCAAATGCCTTAGATGTGCTCATCATGCTCTTCTTAGGATGTGTGTTACCAACTTATTTTCTGGCTTGACATGCCCTACATAGCTTGTCCTTCTCAAATGTGACATCTTTCAAGCCCTTTACTAGATCATGCTTAATCAATTTGTTCAATTGTTTCATTCCAACATGACCAAGCCTTCTATGCCATAACCAACTCATGCTAGACTTAGTGAGCAAACATGTTGACAATTGAGCCTCTCTAGCATTGAAATCAACTAAGTATAGATTCTCATATCTAAATCATTTGAATATCAAGTTAGAGCCATCTACACTTATGATCTCTACATCATCAACTCTAAATATGCACTTGAAACCAAGATCACACGATTGAGGTACCAACAATAGGTTGAAGTTCAAGCTCTCTACTAGTAGCACATTGAAAATGCTCAAGTCATTGGATATTGCAATCTTACTAAGCCCTTTGACCTTGCCTTTGCCATTATCACCAAATGTCATGCTATCAACCCCATTGCTATCATTTGTGTTGATTGAATTGAACATTCTTGAATCACTGGTCATATGTTGTGTGCACCCACTATCAAGCATGCAGTGCCTTCCTTTAGTTTTATAATTAACCTACAAAAGAAGATCAATTCTTTTTAGGTACCCAAACTTGCTTGGGTCCTTGAAGGTTAGTGACTAAGGTCTTTGGCACCTAAATGGCTTTCTTCTTTGAGCCCACAATTGGAGTACCAATGAACTTAGCATGCACACCATTGGCACCCTTGGTAAGCAAATAACAAGAATCAAATTTAATTGAGGATACATTAGTTTGCTTGTTCTTGTTCTTGTAATATTGCTCTATGTGCCTAACTTGCTTGCATCTATGCAAAACCGACTACTGCCCTTCACAAAACTAGTCTTGTGAGTGACAAACGCCACCTTGCCTTTCTTGGGGGTATAGCCTAATCCCTCTTTGTTGAGAGAAAACCTTTGGCTATCCAAGCACTTTAGCAAGTGGGCATCTCCACCATAGGCATTGCCTAAGGCATGAGTGAGCTCATTCACCTCCTTCTTAAGGGTCTTATTTTCCACCATTAGTGAGGCATCATAAGTGAAACCATCACTAAAAGGTGAAGCGGAAGTAGAAGTGCTACAAGAAGGGTTAGTAGGAGCAACAACTATAGGCTCAAAGAAAGATTCATTGATTAGATCACATGTAGAGCCCTCACATCACAATGACCTCCTTCTTGGCTTGCTCAAGGAGAGAGGAGTGAGCTTTTTCAAGCTTAGAGTGAGCTTTGCCAATCTTCCCATGGGCTTCCACTAGCCTCTCATGAGTGGTATTGAGCTCATCAAAGGATTGCTCAAGAGATTTAACTTTCTTGCGTAATTCTTTGCACTCCTTTCTCTTCATCTCAAAGCAAGTATGAACTTACTCCAACATGTCCATGAGCTCCTCCTTTGAGTACTCCTCATCATCATCATCACTTTCACAATCATCATTAACACTCACATCATATTTTACCTTGGTAGGCTTTGTCATGAGGCAAGTCGATTGAGTGTCGAAGATGGAAGGCTTGTTGTTGATGGCAATGCTTGCTAGTGCCTTCTTGATGGATTTCTTGTCATCATCACTAGAGTCATCATCATCCGAAGAGCCATCACTATCCCAAATGACCACATAGCCTCCACCCTTCTCTTCTTGAATGTCATCTTCTGCTCTTTCTTTTTCTTCTTCTCCTTCTTTTCTTTCTTCTTCCCATCCTCATCATTGTCACTATTATAGAGACAATCCGCTACAATGTGATCCTTGCTCTTGCATTTGTAGCATCTCCTCACATACTCCTTGTTCTGATCTCTTCTCTTCCTTGCACCATAGCCCTTCTTCTTCATGAATTTGCCCATCTTGCGCACAAAGAGAGCCATGGCCTCATCATCAATGTCACTAGAATCTTCATCACCACTTGATTCTTCTTTATTTTCTTTGCCCTTGCTCTTGGATGAGGTGCTAGCCTTGAATGCTACACTTTTCTTCTTCTTGTATTCATCCTTCTTCTCATCTTGGTCAACCCCCTCCCTTTCCACACGGTATGTCTCTTGTATCATGACATCACCTAGTACTTGGTTAGGGGTTATGTCCTTCAATCCTTCTCTTATAATGATCAATCTCAATGTCTCAAATCTTGGAGGTAAGCACATCAAGAACCGATGAGAGACATCATCATCATTTATCTTCTCACCCAAAGCCTTCAAGTCATTAATGATCACTTGCAATCTATGCAACATCTCTGAAATGCTCTCATCATCCTTCATCTTGAAGCTTGTCAACTTGTCCTTGAGGATGTACAACTTGGCACTCTTGACCACCGGTGTGCCCTCATATGTTTCTTCCAACCTCTTCCACACTTCACTAGCTCTTTCACAATCTTTGATTTTCTCAAACACCTTGGAATCAATGGCATTATAGATGGTGTTGAGAGCCATTGTATTGCATTGCTTGTTTGCCTTGTCTTGATTGGTGAGATTGGTGGGATTAAGAATCACATAATCACTCCCAGTCACATCCCACACTTGATCATTGATTGAATCAAGATGCATCTTCATCTTTCTCTTCTAATAGTCATAGCATGTGCCATCAAATAACGGTGGTTTGCCCCCCACATGGTTGAACACAACTTGAGCCATCTTTTGACATCGAAGGTTGTAAAGCCTTGATTAAACGATGACTACGGCTCCAATACCAATTGAAAGATCCTAAATGGCTAGAGGAGGGGTGAATAGCCTATAAAAATTCTCTACAAATACACTAGAGCAAGTGGTTAGTAACCTAAATGGCGAAATGCAATTTTGCTCTAGCTCTACAAGGGTTGCAAGCCACCTATACCAATAATTCTAGTTGCTATGATCTCTAGGTTCCCAAAAAGACTAAGTCACTGCTCTCTAAGCTAGTGAGCTCTCAAAGACTAACTAAAGAGCCTCACTAACCAAACTAACAAGCTCTCAAAGACTAACTACACTAAAGAGCTTGACTAGGCAAGAATGTAAACAATGTAAATACAAGAGAGTGTGTCAAAAGATTATACCGCCGTGGCAAGAGAGATGAACCAATCAATGAATGCCCAATCAATCACCGGAGAAATCCAAGAGACAAGTGACACGCAATTTTTCTCCCGAGGTTCACGTGCTTGCCGGCACACTAGTCCCCGTTGTATCGACCAACACTTGGTGGTTCAGTGGCTAATAGGTATCACACACCTAGCCAACACTTGGCACTGCAAGAACCTACCCACAAGTGAGGTAACTCAATGACACGAGCAATCCACTAGAGTTACCTTTCGGCTCTCCGCCGGGGAAGGTACTAGACCCCTCACAATCACCAGGAGATGGCCACAAACAATCACCAACTCGTGCCAATGCTCCTCTACTGCTCCAAGCCGTCTAGGTGGCGGCAACCACCAAGAGTAACAAGAAATCCACAGCCACAACGATCCCCAAGTGCCACTAGATATAATCACTCAAGCAAATGCACTAGGAATCACTCCCAATCTCACTATGATATGAATCAATGATGGAGATGACTGAGAGGTGTTTGCTTAGGCTCACAAGGATGTATCACTAATGAAAATGTGCAAGAGAGTGAGTCCAAGGCACCCAAGTCTATTTATAGACCCCCTAAAAAGATAGAGCCGTTGGGGTCTTAGGGGGTGACCGGACCCAACCAGAGTCCGGTCCTGGTGAGTTCGGTCAGTCACCTAGCCAACCAGAGGTCGCCACGTCACTTCGTGATTCAAATTCGACCGTTGCCGCCCACGCGCTTAGACGACCTCACCCACAGCAGGTGAGACCGGACCCGCTGCCCTCTTGGGTTTGGTTCTATCTAGAGAGTTCACCGAGAGTTAAAATACGACCAGACCCAGTCTGAAGTAGCATGACCGGACCTGGAGGTGGGTTCGATCCTCACAAGTTCCACTCGCTCGCGTGCCAACTCACTCAAGACCGGACTCTCTTCACAGATCAACCGGACCCAGCCGCGCCAGAGTCCAGTCACGTTGAAATCTATGCAGAGAGGGTTTTTGGCCCTCGGACCGAGTCTGGTCCTCGCCACCGGACCTAGAGGCAGGGTCCAGTTCTCCTCCGCGTGCCACATCGCCCCCACTCGCTTTGGTGCCAACGTCATCGCCTAACCGAACCTAGCGGGCAGGGTCCGGTCCTACCGCGCGCCTGGGTTTGGTCCTCACTAGGCCGTCTTGGCCGCTGCATAGCACTAACCGGACTCAGGCTGGCCAGGGTCCGGTCCTAGACCAACAGCGCCTCTTCTTTTTCTAACTCCTCAACCGCTTCACCCTTGCTTCCAAGTTGCTAACCACAAAGTGTAGAACTTGTGTGCTCGTGTGTTAGAATTTTTCAAAGCATTTTTCAAGGGTCAATTGTTAGCACACTAGGTCCCTAATGCATATGCAAAAATCATGTCACCTAGTGGCACTCGATAACCGCTTAGCCAAAGATTTCTTCTCTTTATAGTACGGCTATCGATCCTAAACACACTCACGCCCTCTATGGTATCTTGAGTGCCAAAACATAAACCGATTTGATACCTTTGCCTTGATCAACTTGGTTTTTGCTTCTCTTTCTTCTTTTCCAAGTTGGAGCACTTGATCTTCAAGTTTGGCCACCACCATCACCATGACCATCTTCTAGCTCCACCACTTGGTGTGTACAACTCTATCTTAATCACAACACTAGATGACAAGGGTTAGTACACTAAGTTTCATCAATTATCCAAAACCAAATTAGAGCTTTTAGAGAGCCTTGAGGGAACTAATTTGGATTGATGTGGCAGGTCATATTGGATTGGACCAGTATGCATACAGGACCGGTATGAGCAGCCTTTGCAGTTCAGGGTTCAGGATTTCTGAGGATTCCTATGGAATTCTGATTGAGGTCTCTCTGGTCGAATTAACTTTCGTTAACCGGAAATTCCCATGGGGGGTTCGGAATTTCTAGGGTATGGGTTTTGTTTGAACTAACTCAGGTTCGTGACTGGCCCCTTTGCGGTGGACATTGGTGGACTGCGGTGGGAGGGCGTGAGAGATCATGGTGAAAGCCTAATCGATGACGTCTGCGGACGGCGCTTCCTCCTTGGAGGCGTCCTTTCGTACCTCTCCTCCTGCCCGGCTAGGATTTGTGGGTGCAAACCTTCCCATGTTGGGCTTGCAACGGTGGCGCCTTTGGCGTCGTTTCCTTCTTGAAGACGCCGCGAGGCTTTCCAGCTCTGCTCCATTGTTCCGCTCCTGCTGTCTGGCCATGGTGGTGCTTCAGGTTGTCCCTTTGGTGCTGCTCGACATCAAGGCTTTGGGTTGGTTGCCTAAATTAGTTGTTCTTGCTAGTTGTTTTTTTAGCAGTGTGGCGTCTAAAGTTGCTTTAGTTGTGGAGTTGCTAGCTTGGTCGTTATTTCGACCAAGTTGGCTTAGTGTGAGCAAGTGATTGTTAAATGTTGGTCTTTTCGAAGTGGTCGAAGTTGTTTGGGCTGAGTGTTGTACTTTTCCTAGTTGTGTGGTTTTTTTCTAAAAAAAGTAGGTCGGCACTTGCCTTTTGTTTTTCTTTGTCTAATAAAAATAGCGGCAAAGTTTTTGCCGTCCCTTTGAAAAAACGAGCTTCATGTTTCTCTCTACTTCTATGTGTTTGTATTGATGAGTATACAAAAATTGATCGATAGAAGCTTCATGTTCCCCTTTATTTCTATATATGTACATTTATATTATTCTATGTTAGTATACATATATTGATAGATAGAATGATCTTTAAATGGTCAGTAGTCCGACCCTCATTGTTACAAGCACTGATATTCTTATTTTTGACCCCTTTGACTGTGCTAACAACACGTGCACACCGGCCTCTATCAAACAACTCAGGCCTCGGGTAGAGCCTGCAAACAACTCGCGAGAAATTTGTGACCCCGTGAGATTGAGAAAAAAATAATCTCCTATATCTAGTTAAAGGGGATTGAGAAAATCTTATCCCCTTTAGACCTCGTTCGGTTATTTGAGATTGATTCCCAGCTGCATTCTTCTTCACAAATTTGTATTACGGAGAAATAGTTCCAGGCGCGGAATGACCCGCCCCATGACAACCAAGGGAATTGAGAAAATCTTATCCCCTTTACATCCACTGACACATGGAGTCCACCGGTCACTGAACCAATTTATTTTTTTGAGAAAATCTTATCCCCTTTACATCCACTGACACGTGGAACCCACCCGTCACGGAACCAATTTATTTTCTTCTGCCCAGTGCCCATCTCGTCTCTCTCTCTCTCTCTCTCGGTCTCTTCCGTACTATCCCTGTAGCACAATATGAAGATGGACAGGACGATGCCTAGTGTTGCCTGCGTCATGGACACCAGGCGCTCCCCAACCTTAAGATGCTCTACCTTGCCGACAACCGCAACTAAGGGCTGTCTCTACCGGACTCAGCATTGTGACCTTAGGCAACCTGACTCACGGCCATACCTCACCGCTCGCTCGTCATCATTGTGGCTGGTGCATCACTAATTGGTAAGAACATGTGATAGAGAGCAGGACGACCAAAGCAATTCATTGTTTTCCTTATTTCTCATTGAGCATCCGACCAGCTGGCACAAGAGAACTAAAAAACACTTACATTATCTACGAAACAAACAAAAAGAATATCATTTCTATGCAGAATGCACCATTACAACAGTCCACCTAAAGCGGCCGATTGTATATACACAAGGGGTTCGACAAATCTGTTGCCTCCACAGGGTACTCGCCACCATGAGATTTTCCAGTATTAAGCTCCGGTTGCATCATCAATCAAACATTCTGGTAAATATCATGGCAGCCTTGGGCAACCACAAAGGTCACTCAAACCTCAGCTCCGACAGTATCTCAAACAGTGAAGGTCAACCCGCTCTGATATCCAAACCTTTAGTAACTGTGAGTGAAGAAACCCTCAGTTAAGAGCATAATGGACGCGCTCTAATGTTCGCAAAACCTCGAAAACCGAGAGGGGCCTATGTGGCCCCTTCCCTGGCAAAGTATGAGCAAGGATGTCTTGCTGTTGTTCACCGGTGAGCTCCAAGAATTGCACAAGCATATCACCGTCAAGAATGGGAGGCACTACTGACTGCAGATCACAAGTTACTAAAAGTTATACATCACAAACTTCTATATTAGGCAAAGTTAAAGATATAATTGTGACATCTTACAGGTGCACCACGCTGACGGAATTCTGCATGATCATTTCCCAAGACTGGTGCAGTTAATGGGTGTACTGAGAGTCTTTCTTGGACATCTTGCAAAAGCTGATGCTCCTCACTGCAGTATCAATTTATGCATTTCAGAAACTGCATAATAATCCTTAGAGCTGTAGACGAACATGAGTAGTTCCTTGTCCACAAATGGTGTATACAAAAACTCAGGGCATAAATGCACATGGAATAATTTACAAATGACTGTTGACATAAGCAGTTCTCTTTCTTGGATGAGTCTTATTTGTATCCCATACAAAAACATTCAAAGATCATGAGAGAAAGAACACAGCGAAATTTGGGAAGAACCATATGCCCGTGATCTGCATAGATTAAGAGGGGGAACGTAGAGATATATACTATATACTGCTCTAAGAATGGAAACCTTCATATTTACATTTACCCTAGCAAAATATATTTATATAAATTTAAGCACTTGAGATCCATATCTTTACATCCAGTGTGAGTTACTTCAAAATGGACTGCAGTAAATCACTAGTATTCCTGACAGAAGTATTAACTAGCATGAACCAGTACATCTGCAACATCTCCTGCCTCAAGCTTAATCTAACGTTTCTCATAATTCAGCTTCTTAGCAAACATTAGGTGTTCATATGTTCTACACTTCATTGAAAAGCACAGGTGGTTACTTGCAACAAATATAAATGTTGGTTCTCATTGTCAAAATTGACTGAGCAGGTGGGGACCTGCAATCTTAGGAGAGTTAGTGGGTGGCACAATTATCCTAGTCAAAACCTAAATCCAGGTCTCCAAATTGGCCAAGCAGATTGGAGATAACTGGCCACAAACACTGAAAATGTCAGCTATCAGGCCAAGCATGGGAATGTTTTGTATCATGATATACCTTGTAAGTGCAATCATAACAAAGAGACTCCCCAGCATGGTACTTGCCACAATACAGTTGTAAACTGTCTCAAGCACCGGGTCAGTATCATCATCAATTGGAAGCCGATACCTGAATGCAGCCTACAATAAATCATAAGCATGAGTTAATGAATGTCTCAGACATGAACCATGGAAGCAGTGGATTTGGAATTTTTTAGAAGGGACCAATGCAAAAGGGCAAGGTGTAATGAATGGCAAAGCAATAAATTAACAATATATGAAACAACAAAATACTTACCTTCTGAATGCTCATAGCTGTTTCACCCATATAAAATGAACAATTCACAGCTAAGTTCTTCTGTGGACTTTCTGAAACTGCAAGACAAGTTTAAGAAAGATGAGTAGACTAAAAACATTCTCATGAAAAAGGCAACTTTCTGTTGCACAATTTAAAAACTGTAAATAGTCTACAAATGTTGATAGACAATGTAGCATAAAAATAATATAATTTCGGGAAAGAAAAATATAACATAAAAGAATCACAGCAAAACACAGGATATATGCTAGCTGAACATGAATACTATGAACTAGCTAGCGAACATATAATTCTAATACTCCATTGGAAGAAGAAAAGGGTGGCGTTAACATTTACACCATCTGCCTAGTGCCTACCTTCCAATCTTGTGCATGATAATACAGATATGCTCCCACGTCGATCTGATACCACAGCAGTTTCGCAATTTAAAAGAGCAATATCACCCACCAATCTATGAGCAGGATCAGAATAGATCAATTCCAACTTCCGATGACTCTGATAATAATCAGGAAATGAAGAGCCAAGATTAGAGCTAATAATAAAAAGAGCACTATTCCATCACAAAACCATAAAGAACGTGTCATTTTAATCAGACCCAAGTATTACCTCATTATAAGAATAGAAGAGAACACCATCACGACAATCACCAACAGCAATTCGTGATGCAAATGTCTTCAGACAAGTTATTGTAAATCGTGTCCTACCAACAGCACACTTTTTCATCCTGTGGGGATTTTCATTTGTGAAACCAAATACATAAATCTGTGAAAATTAAGAAAATAAAGAACAAATGTTAGCTTCCATAAGCAATTGCAGTCAACTAAACAAGGTCAAAGGATATTATTTCATTAGCATCGCAAAGAAACGAAACAAGAGAAATATATCATCTCAAAGGAACAAAGATAGCCACTTGACATCACAAAAGTAACACTCTTTTTGGTATTCATTCATTCAGAACTTTCTAAGATGGCACAGAGCAACAGATGCCTCCCAACTCCAGATTTTTTTGGGAAGATGTCTATTTTGGCCAGCGAACTATTGCCCGTCTGATTTTGGCCATCAAACTCCTAAACCTGATATCTTTGGCCATTGAACTATCAAAACCGGACAACTTTGGTCCTCAAGTGGTTCCAAAGGTGGTTTTGCCTATATATATGTGTGTATTTTTCTAAAATAATAAAAATATGTTTAAATCTCTACAATCATAACTGGCATCAAAATATTTATGATAATATAATCTATCTATTGCTGCTCTTATTTAGAGTTCTTTGGATCTTACATGTTCTTGCTACTAGCATTTTATTGGTTGTAGTCGTGGCCGTTATTTATTTAAATTATTGTTTGCACTCTATTTTATGTTGATTGCATTATTAGTCGATTGCATGATGTGTACCCATGCTTATTGGAAACCTATTACCTACTCGAAGCGATAAAAATAAAGCACTAGCCGTATAATGCCTATATAGGATCTATATGCTGTGCAGCAGGGCATCTGCGAGGTTGGCGTCACCACGGTCATGACTACGACCAATAAAACACTAGGAACAGGAACAATAAGATCTAAATAACGCAATAGAGCATCAATAGAGATATTATATTTTTAGAAAATAATTTGGGACCAGTTTCGTATTTTTTTAGATTTACAAAAATGAATTAGCTATGATTTTTTTAGAGATTTAACCATATTTTTGTTTCTTTAGAAAAATACATATATTGGCAAAACCATCTTTGACACCAGTCGAGGACCAAAGAGTTCCATGGACAAAGATACCCGTTTTGGAGTTTGGTGGCAAAAATCAGACTTGGGCTATAGTTCGATGGCCAAAAATAGATCTGTTCCTTCTTTTTAATTGAACAATGAACACAATGAGAGCTGCATCTTATATTATTATTGCATTAAGAAGCTAAGCCACAAATCTCTCCAACACTTGCGCACTCTACTACTGCACATCTCATTTGATAATCTCCAAAGATCATGAGGGCAAAGGACACACAAGATCCTTATTCTCCAAGATAAATGTTGACTAAGATGTTATCCCACATTTCGTGCGGGAAGGGGCGCTGCCGCGGGACGCGTAGGAAGGGGATGCGCAGCCGCAAAGGCACGCGAGGGCAGCAGAAGAATCATGGGGCAATCCAGACTCATGATACCATGAAAGAGAATTAGATGGGAAATATACTAGATTGATTGATTGCAATGGGTATGGTACACATATATAGGCAAGGTCCCAGGAGAATTTATAGAAACATATCCATCAGGGAGAAACCTTGCCTGTCAAGGAAACAATCATCTATGCAGCCTGCACCCAAGATCTGGCACAGTACAAAACCCTAAGCCCATACAGGGCAAGCCCACTAAGGGTCTTAGCCACTATTCTGACATTACTAATTTCCTTTTAGATATTGTCATAGGAGAGTTCAGTTCCCTTTAAGAAAAATTTTCACAAAAAATATAGTTAAAACAGCATATAGATATCATACCGTATTACCAGCAGCTGCCAACACATAACGATCTAGATAGGGACACACAGCAAGAACTGCGCCATTCAATATAGCATGAGTCAATGATCTCAATTGTCCTGCCATTTGTTCAGCTTGGATCTGGTTCCAGCAAAACTCATCAGGACTGCTGCACAGGCTGTTACTAGAAAATTCCTCAGTTGTATATCCAACAATCTCATGGAAAGGAGAACCAGAATGTGAAGAGGGATTAAAACTAGAAGTTGGAATAAACGAACTGCTCTCACGAGGACTTTCAACGGCCTCCAAGCTTAGAACAATCAGGCGTCCCTTGATGCTGCTTCATCAATAAAGAATAAACACTCTTAGCTTCATTCAACTAAAATCACGGACGATCATTGATAACAATCAATCAATAAGAATCAGACAGCTATTTAAACATATCTAGATTGCAGACTGATGAAGCTCTGTATGAGAAATAAAAAACTACATGGCTTATGGTTACAGATGCTTTATAGAAATCTAAATCCTTAACTTAGGAAACATTTATACAGAACTTGATACTGTGCAAACAAAAACCAGGCCAAATTGAAAAAAAAAAAAACCTCAAACTTGGTAATTTTTCTGGCCCAGCATAACATCTAAGCACTGCATGAGTATCATCATATGAAGTTCATGAATGTATTAAAATCTTGACACGCCTTTATAATAAAATGCAATAACTAAGTCTAGATGAAAGGATATCCTCAATGGTTACACTCCACACAACCACAAAAAAATATGTAGTTGCAAATCATAAGAAAATATTGCTAATGAATCATGGACATATTAGAAATAAACTGTATTATTATAAACAAAAGATCAGGTGTGAACCTTTCTGCTTCACCATTTGACATCATTGGCCGTCCAGCAGACTTATTGGTCCCAACAATTAAAACTTGATCATTTCCTATTTTTGCAATTTGCATGCATTTTGCTGTTTCACCAGGTACACATTTATATCTCGAAAGTAATACCCCATTTTGTGGATCTACTTGGACAATATCTGAAGAAGACGATGCACCACTTAGCCCAGTTCTTAGTACCAACAGTGTTCTGCTTTCATTATGGTATAGTACTTTCCTTGGAGTCCCTCCAATTGAAAACTTTTGTGCATTCAATCGCTTCCCATGAACCAATTCAACCTGACAGCAAATGACAGAAGATAAGCACACACATACATAGACACACTAATACAAACATACACGAGTGAGAACACCACAGGCACACATTGTAAGAAAGAAATAGAACATCACTGGAGTAATATTTCAACTAGTAGTTCTGAACCAAAATCATGCATCAGATATTGTACCAGTAATTGCCTCACATACCATATGCCAAGACCAACAGATGCAGCAATAGAGGTGATGAGGTCATAAAGCCATTTTTTATCTGTCTAGAACAGTTCAAAATCCAAGAAAGATTTGAACATTTCACAATTCACGGATTCTTTCAAAGTGAATTGTTAAAACAAAAGGAGAACCTGAAGTCAAGTAACTAGTGAAGTTCACAAGTTCCAGACTTAACCAAGTGCGGTTAAACTTGAACAATTTAAATTTTTTTCACAAGTGTGTATCACTTAAACAAAGGCTGAAATGCATAGTCACGTGTTGGCAATTGAGCAGTGGAACAAGAGCAGCACAATCTCAATGCTGTAAATGGTGTTCACTGGCCTGAAAAGCTAACAGCTTAAGTTGATAAACTAACCAGAGAAACTGACAGATTAAATGGTCCCACAATCAGACCATGCGATGTTGGAATTATTGCTGCAAGTGAGAAAATAAGTATGTACCATTGCCAAATTGTTTGCCAATGAATGTGCCTAGATAAAAGCAACAAGGAGAAAAAGGAAAAGGGAAATTTATTGTCCCATTTTTTTGCATTGGATTGCTAGTCTAATACTTCAATTCACTTTGCATTCAATGTGATTGTTGCAACAAAAATCACTAGTACTAATACATATTTAGATATTTATTAGCATGGAATTTAATTCTGATGATTTCTACTCTCCTATCGTGTCCAGTAACTTAGGGCACTCAACGCATGATATAATTCTTGATCCCTAGGGAAGAAAAGCAGATGCATAGATATTTTTCTTTTGCTGGTTTTATTGGTCACAGTAACTTACCAAATGCAAACAGCTCTCAGCAACAAACAGTAGACCATTGGGGCAATCAACAGATGAAACGGGCGTGACATGAGAAGCAGAAAGAAATGAAATGGACGAATATGCCAGGCTATGTCTTGCTGCATGTAATAGCCAAGGCCTATCACTGAGAACAATGATGTCAGCATTTGCTGAATCATGTATCGGCACTAACAGTACAGGAGTAATTCCAATACGCCGTATCGAAATCAACTGAAGGAATGTATTAACAGAAGGAATAGAAGAGTCCTTGTAGAAAAAACCAGGGAGATAATCACTTGCTTCTGACTCAAATCTGAGTAGCATTCCATTTCTCAAGCCTGCAAGAATGTAGAACCTCTCAGCTGCAACAAACCTGACATTTTCAGGTATACAACCACTCATTGGTGCACCAAACGCATTATTAACTGATATAGTCCCAATAGTCAATACCCTTAATGCTTCTCCAGGTTCCAAGGAGATGATTTCCACTGAAGGTCTATGAGTTCCAATAACAGCGAACTTGCGAACATTAGCTTTAGGAGGGGAATTGTTACAAATGTCATCACCCTCTCCACAGCTGAAAGCTACATTATCATGTCTCCAATCCTCTTGTGGGATAGATATGCATGATACTTCATACTGCAATTGCACATGATGTGTCGCATACAACTCGTACTGGTAAGAAGATGATGATCTAACACCAAGGACATATAAGCAACAAGGATTTGATGTAGCAACAACAACAATATTATGTCCTACAGCACCAACACTGATAGTGATAGCAGGATACCAGTCAGTGCAAATTGGAGAAGTTAAAGGGGAACCTTCAGGGTGAGCGTATACTGTAGGCAAACAGACCTTGACACCTTTACTGTAAATTTGAACGAGCAGACCATCAGCCACCAAACCACATGCTAAAGTGCAAACATCAGGCTGGAATCCCACAGCATCACTGATATCATTAAAACTTAGTCCTACTGACAGTATTCTGGTTTCCTCCACAAATGATAACACAAGAAAAGAATGGTAGGCATCAGTTGTCTTCATTCTCAAAGTCCACAAACCAGTGACACCCTGATAAATAGCTTCAGTTTTCAGAAGTCTGTCCACATTGACACCATTCCGTAAAACTCGAAGAGAGCCCTCAGGGGACATTCCACAACATGCAAACATCTGATCCTGTTTCTCACCATGGTAATCAGAAATTGCTAGATCCAATATTGGTGCTACATTCTGAATTGTGCTTTTATGAAACAACCTACGATCGCCAAGTTTAAAAATCATGCCATCCCCCATCTCTACAAACCCTATTATCATTCTATTTTTCATCCAAAAAAGAGGCCTGCAAGGCAAACTCCTATCAATATATTGAAATGTGTACAGCGTCACCCCTTCAACATCCAAAGTAAATTCCAAAATATGAAATTCACCATCATCCAAACAAAATAGAAGCCTTGCCCATCCTCGCCTGACAGGTTCAGGTGGCTCCCAGCTCCACGAGCAAATAATCCTTGGTTTCACATTACCTCTGCTGTCAACACCATCAATGTCCATATAACCATCATCCTTCATTATGTTATTAGCAGAATCTCTCAATTCTAGCAAAGCACAAGCAACCACATCATCATCAACATCTAATCCTGGACAAGAATCTTCAACAGTGATTCGCTCTCCAATGAGGCTAGTCGTCCAGCTGATTCTTCGGATACAGCAGACGTTCGTTGGGTTTCTAAGATCCAACAATAAAGCATCACCAACACGCAACAGAAGTGCAAAGCCAAACATTTCAGGAATTTCTGATATGTCAAGTGCCAACGGTCCAATTTCTGAATAACTAGAGATGTGGTCGATAACACAGCTGCTAGTGTCATATCCAAATAACGACAAGTCATTCACATCAGAGCCTTTCCTGGAATGAATTTAGTGCAACACTTAAGAATATGAAAAATAAGTAGAATTCAATTGCAAGCTACAAACTAAATGAAATGAGTTCAGAGCAAACAAACCTGTTAATTATCATTGCCAGAACTGGATAGTATTCTACATCTTGGGGGATAGATATAAAGCGCATCGTCCAAATTGTACCACGGATGCTGGTCCTAGACAAACTTATGATCCTTGAATCCTCTTCATTTTCTGGTGGATAAAAATATTTCTGAAATTATGACATGGAACATCTTCAAAATCTGGAATAATATAGTGTAAATATTAGACTGAGCATATGATAAATGAGTCAAGATAGTCACTAACAACATTCAACTCTCACCTTCTCAGAAATGATACCCCTGCCAGAACCACTCTGAGAAACAGAAACATGTATAAGGGCAAACTTATCCTCATATGAACTGACAGCAACAAAATTAGATCTGACAAGAGAAGATGAAGTTAAGGTCAAGAAACTTCATAATAAGAGCCCCTTAACTTTAGGTGCTTAATATTTTACTGTGTGTGAAGAGATAACAAAGCAAAACTAATAAAAGCATGATATATAGAGCAAAAGCTTCCATGATATAGAAATGCTGGTAATTAAGAAATAGTTGCTAGTCATGACCCATAGGACTCAAGCCACATAAAACCATAATCACATTCAAACACCATTTAATGTAGTTGAAATGCTTGGGTAGGATTTGACAGTATCTTAACATAAGACACTAGTGTAAATTGGTATGTGATAAGATGCTTCATGCATGAGCACAGAACTAGTTGCAACTGTAACTATTCAAACCTAACACAAGCACAAAATGTCAACCATAAGCATCAACAGAATGTAAGCACGGAAATTTTTTATGCCATTTACCATATAAACTAGAATACTCCCATTAAGTTAAGGGCAATGGTGATAGAATACTCAAGCTAAAAGGGATGACTGCAAAACAATGCAATGTTGATGGTGGAAAGAGTGGTTAAAATTATCAATGCAACTTTTGCTCAGAACAAGAGTTTTTTTTTTTTTTTGAGCAAAAGCTCAGAACAAGAGATGGTATAACAAATGTTAATACCCAAGTAAATGTATAGCAGAAATGTACACAAAAACATCAGTGGATAATGGCAAAAAATAGCTGTAACTTTTTCTTGCAACAGAAAAAAAAAAAAAGTGTAATCAAAAGGCCTCAGAAGAAGAAACTTGCTCTTACTCTCGATCTATAGCTAAAATTCTTCCCAGATGATGCCTCAGATTTCCTGGTTTAGATAACTCAATATTGGCAATTGCGAAGAACCTAAAATACATACATTAATATCTATCAGTACTTTCTCAGATAAAACAGGACTACAACTGCAGAATGAATTGCATGCTAAATAAAAGCTAACTGAATTCTCATCAGGTTTAATTAATAATATGCATACAGCATGCTTCTATAAATAAATAATGAAACTGGCAGCAGCTTTTTGGATACTACTGTATTTTTTCCTTATTTTGTCTCCATAGTTCTAAACACGGTGCAATTATATTGGTCATCAACTCATCATTCTCATGCTGGTAGACAGAAAAGGTGTTATAAAACCACAATAACACCCGTAAATGTGGGCCCACAATGCAAGGAATTAACTAAATTGTAGGCATAAATAGATTCACTTCAACTCAAGCATTTATCAGAATTTAGGAATATGGCTATTTACTCCATTCACCTTCCAAAAGAATCTAATTAACAGTGAAAACTACACTACTACAGAACTGTTTTTTAAAAGTGATGTAATGTCATCTGGTTTCTTAGATCTCTGGAAGAGCCGATGGGCTCAATTCTTGAACCATTTTATCCGATGAAGATAAGTTGTAGGCTAACTCGCCACCCATCTCTTACAAAACTATTATCTATGCTTTCTCTGAAGAAAACCGTCTTGAATGGACCTCCACCAGCAGGGTTGAGCTTGCCCATTTGACATGTAGAAAGCAAGGCGGAAACCACATGGATCCCAGATGTTGTGAAAAGAAATGGGATTGAGAGAGAAGAGAATGAAATAGAGGGGCTATATGTCAAATACAGGTGTGCTGGCACCTCATAAGTTCAGCACAATAAGAAAAGTATAAACAGTAGGGTTGGATAGTGAAAGTAATTTGCTAGTTTTAGTTCCTAAAACTGGAACCCATAATCTTTTCAACCCTCACTAGTGCCTCTTCATTTTTTTTTTTTTTGCATAAAATCATTAGACTAGCGGAGTACAAGATAATGGCTGGCAACATACTGCTAGATGCATAACATACAGTTGACTAAGCATTACCATAAAAAACAACATTTAAGAGCCAAAATGTAGTACCAACAAACAAAGAACAAGGGCATAAAAACAGAGGCAAATAGCACTAACCTATGCATCTCAGAACAAAAGTAAAGAAGGGAAAGCTTTCCAGAATCTGAAAGCACAACCAGAAGATCTTTGTGTTCTATCTGAAAAAGATCAACAAACAATTAATTAATCACTCACTTCTGAACACAGTTAGAGACGGATGTGTTGTGTACAAAAGAACATTGCAAAGCGGACTGTAGTGAGAAGGAACAGCACCTGTGGAATTAAGCCAACATGTCTAGAGTGCCATTGCAATACACCGATATCTTTTATAATCCCAAACATGTCTTGTTCACATATTGACTGTAAAACACCATCATCACCAACAGCAACCAACTCCAGTGAAGTTTCCTGAAGCAGAAACCCAGTTAGATGAAACAGGAAACATGGACCAGCAAATGCGTTATGTAAATTGTAAAATTGATCCGGTAGATATTTAACCCTACATTGACACATATGCTACTTTTATATTATAGGTGAGGTGTCCCTTCTTAGATACATGTCTCCATTCAGATAACATTATTAGTTAGAAAAGTTGTCTCCCAAGTATGCCATGCCAGGATTGAAATTTCACCAAGATGACAGAATTTGAGCAGAAGATGATAAAGAATAACTCTGACAATGTTACAACTACTCAGCTTCTGAAACTGCAAAACCTTAAAAAAATAAAAAGACCTTCTGGAACTGCATCACTAAATGACCTACGGCCTGCACACTCACGATCGTTTTGGTGATCCGGAACTCGAAATAATTCCCCTTCCTGATACCAACCCTACAGTCTGCGGCGACATCGAACACTGATGTTTCACTTACATACACAGAGTACAGCACAACGAAATCGCAAACAGACACTGCTCGTCTCCAAATTCTCTGTCCCTATACACGATTCGACCGACATCTCGGTGGAAGTGTGCGGGAGCAAAGCAGACCAAACCTTGGCGAGGACGACGTCGGCGGAGTCGGGCGAGCGGAAGCAGCCCTCGGCGACGTGGAGCACGGCGCTGCCCCGGAGCACCCGCTTGGCGATGTAGTGGGTGGCGTCCGCGGTGGACGTGGACGCGGAGGTGGAGGGCCCCGAAGAGGAGGAGGACGCCGCCGCCGCCGCCGTCGACGCGACGCGGAGGCGTCGCCGGCGGTGGAGGAGGGCTTCATCCGCAGCCTTCCCTCTCTGCAAGGCTCGCGGCGGGTAGGGTTAGGGTTTGGTTGGTTGATTCGGACACGTGCTCTCTCGCCTCGCGGGAGAGCGAAGGACGGAGAGAGGACGAGGGCGAGTTAAACTGCTAGTGGATCCAGCAGCGAGCCAGCGATTAGCGACGCCGCTGAACCTAACCAAACCAACAGGCAACAGGCAAGGCAGCGCGAAGAGAACGGCGCTGGTGCGGTGGGGCCGGCGGGGCCACTAGTCAATTGGGGTTGGAAGCAGAGTTACGTCATCACATTGGTTTGGCGTAGTTTTGTAAACCCACTTTCTGTAAGGAGGAAGCATCACCCTACGTTCAGAAGTTGTTTGGCTTAACAAGTTGTTTGGTTGGGCTGCATTTTTCTGTTGTATATTGTTTGTGCCTCTGTTTTGTTGGATGTACAGTGGTAAGTTGTATCAATAATCTGTGTTTGGTTGCACTATACATTAGAAAGTTTACTCTTGGGTTGAGAATTGGATGGGAGGAGTGAAAAAAAATTGCCAAAGAAAGTTTTTGGAGGAATAGGAACAGGAAAGAATGGGTAAGCAATCAAACGAGTAGACCAAAAACGACGTATCCGGAGGATGATTCTAAAGGAACTAAAGAGGAAGAAACCAAATTGGACCTTGTATTCCTAGCGCCTGGACGTCCAGACGCAAATCCCGCGCGTGCTCAACAAACACAGTTCCCTTCACCCCACGCCCATCTCGCTCTGGAGGCTGCGTCCGTTCATCGCGGAGCTCATGCACCTGCGCCTCGATGGACGCAGCTCCCTCACTAACGTCCCATCCAACTCCCCATCCCACCTGATGCGCCACACCCATCCTGCTTCCCTTCCTAGCTGATCTGTCGCGGCATCCCGTCCCAGTCGATCCTGTGTTCGTGGCCTTCATCTTCGCCACACCAAGGAGCCACAACAGCTGGATCACCGAGGGCTTAGGCTTCCTTCACACGTACATCCAGATCTACTTTTGTAACTTTTAGATAAAACAATTGCAATATACAGCTGGAACAGATGAAACATTCAAAACATACACTTGCAACATAGCTATTTGCAACATATGCAACATTCAGATAAAACACTTGTAACATACGTTCTGAAATAGACGAAACACTTGAAACATGCTCTTAAAACATGCGTGTATAACCAAAGCAACACATGCAACATCCAGCTCTACTTTTATACATCCAGATAAAACACTTGCAACATAAGTCTAAAAACATCTAAAACATTTAAAACATACACTTAAAACATACGTGCATAATCATATCAACATATACAACATCAAGATAAAACACTTAAAACATAAGCTTGCAATATGTCTGAAAACGCCTGAAACACTTAAAACACAGTGTTGCCGGCGCCCACAACCTATCTGGTGGGGAACTGCGGTGGCACAGGCCCCCTTCCTGCCGACGCCGCAAGGTGGACGGAGGCGCAGGCGCAGGCCTCCCCTTCCGCAAAGGGTGAGGTGGATGAGGGCGCGGCGCGAGGCGGTGGCGCAGGGCTGGGCGCGGAGCAGCGCGGAATGGGCCCAGATGCGGCACCGCCGCGCCGGAGAAAACCGCAGCAGGCAGGGGCGCTGCCCACGGCGAGCAGCCCCTGCGATGCAGAAGATAAGTGGCGCTGTTTTTTAGGAGCAGTGAAGGACCGAAGCGGAACGCAGAGCTGAGTGAGATGAGCGGGGTCACGGGCAGGAGCGAGCCACGAGCAAAGATAGCAGCGAAGCGGGTGTGTAGGTATGCGAAGTTTGAATAAGGACGGATGCCCGTGACAGAGTATTATCGCCCTACAATTCCAGGTCCTGTCACCACCCTAATCCTCCGTAACTGGAGCAAAGCTGCAGAACTCATCGACGTGTTCTGGTCCGTCGAACTGACTCAACAAAGACTCCGTCAAAGCCACGTACCACTTGGCGCCTCCATGAACGTGACTGCAGCCACGCCGGCGTCCCATGCCATGCGACGCGACCACGGTGTGGGTGTTGGTCTCGCTGGGGATGGACGGAGCCACGGTGGCGGCTGCCGGGCCTGCTGTAGTGAGGCTGGGGCGACCTACCGGAGCTCTGCACGTACCCAAGTGCTGCAGCGGCAATGGAATCCGACAGCAAGGTAATTGATCCTAAACCTGAATTGATAACGACGCTTTCCGTTTGCTTCACCATCAATGGGATCCGACATGAGCCACTAGTGCAGGACATGAGGCATTAGTGCAGGACTGGGTTGTCCCTGAATTGATAACATGCTTTCTGATTGCTTCACCGTTGGGAACCGAGACTAAAAGTGGACTTTTAGTCACGGTTGGTATTATAGCAAGTATAATAACGTGCCCGTTCGCTTGAACTTATCAGCCGGCTTATCAGCTAGAATTTACAGTATTTTTCTCTCACAACAAAATAGCTTCAGCCGGCTTATCAGCCGGCTTTAATACCAGCCGAACAGTCCTAACGTTTTTTAGCCGGCTGGGAGGAGTCCACATCGACATGAAAAAGGGCCACGTCGGAGAGAGATTTCGGAGCGAGCGTTTTCCATCTCGCCCGCCTGCAGCTCATGGTCCGAGAAAAAATTTATTTCTCGCAGCCGTCTCCCAGCTCGCTATCGGCGAGAAGCCGACGCTTTGCTCTCCCGTCTCTATCACAGCTTGATGGTATGTACATGGGCTTCTACATGTTGACATTAAATGTTTGTATTTTTATTATAGTACACCTCTGAGCTGGCTCACTGTACAGGTTGACTATATGATTAGCTGTAAGTGACATGGTAGCTTCTCTCAGCCGGCAGTGGTCTAAACCATTAGCCTTGCTCTTATCAACCGGGACTAAATGGCCTCCCGGACATTACCCCGGGGCTAGCACGTTTAGTCTCGGTTGGTGTTTCCAAGTGTTACTAATGGTTCCTTTTTTTCTATTTTATTTCTTTTCATTTTATGGTTTTTTTCAATTCAATTCTTTTCTTTCGATTAGCTTTTCGTATACGAATTCTATGCTGCTAATATACGTCCATATATACATACGTATAAGGTTCTGTTCGAGCATTATACATAAATAACATACTAAAATATATGAAACTATATATATACAAATATTTCAAGAGGTTGTGTATGCATGAAATATGTACATATATAATAAAGTCACAAATGTACTCATGTCTTTGGGATTTCTTGCAACCCTAATCTTCCGTCGTTTGGCTACTAGGTATGAATTCTTTAGGGTCAAAGTAGTACGCGCCCTTAGAATCTATGACCTACTCCAGAAGAAATCCTGACAATACCTCTTGAATTACTTTGATCTGGTCACATCGCAGGACCTTTTGCTTTCTCCATTCAATCTTCAATTCCAATGAAAGCAAAAGTATGAATATATATATTGTTGACGGTCATTAAACTCCAAATCTAACCATCAACTATTGCATAAATTGTCATGAAATGAATCACAAACTATAGTTGTAGGGTTTGATTCTAACAAGTTTCACAAGTTTTGGTGCTCTCCTATGTTTTGTAGGAATATTTAATTTTTCAGTGAATAAAACTATCTCAAATGATAAATTGGAGCACACCATTGTGAAGAGCTCATCGAGCTAATCAAAACAGATATATTACTTGCTATATTTGAAGCTCGGAATAAAAATATATTAATTGTACAAATAAAAGGAGAAAACCACGTCCGCAACAGTGCCATGCAGCCCAACCAGGAGTTGCCACGTGGCGACGGCGGGCCTCTCCAGCGTCCACGCGCATAGAAGCAGGGAGACAACAGTGGCAAGCGGACCCCACACACAGGCGCTGCTGGCTCCGGTGGAAGCAGGCGCTCGGCTCAGCTAATCGGGCAGTGACACGTGGCGGGCGTCGACGCTTGAGAGAGAGACAACGCGAGCCAGCGCAGCCCAGCGTCACGGTTGTTCCCCATCGAAGAGGGGCGACTTGGCCAACTAACCGGCTGTCGACGCGATGGCGCAGCATATCTCCAGCGCGTCTTGTAGGATGTGACCATGAGGGCGGGAGCACCCGCCGACCGCCCCGGTTTGGACACGTGGCGATGCAAGAGTGGCGGCAGGGAGGCGTTGCGTGGTTCAGCCGCCCAAGAAGCAGCCGGACCGCTTGGACCAGTCGGTTCAACCGCCCAGGCACACAGATTTCTCCCTAGAAACACAGTACAAGGCTCGGTTTCAACGGTTTGGCTCCGGTTCAAGGCCTTAGAGTCCGGTTCTCCTCCGGTTTTCTTCACAGGTCGGCGGGGGACTTACTTGGCGACCAAGCTATGATATGCACCGCCCATGTAAGGTCGGTTTGATCCGACGGTGGCCATAAAATGAGACGCGGATTGATGACGTGGCACTTTCTTGCCCCCTACTCCACCTCGGCCTATATAAGGATGCCCAGACCCCCTCCAGGAGACACACATCTACCCGTGCTACGCTCCAGAGCTTCATATTTTCATACACCTTGTAGTAGTGTCCCTCTAGATAATTCTCATCTAGTTGTAAAATAGAAAATAGGGAGAGAGAAGAGGAGAGAGCTAAGGAGAAGCCGGATCTGTCGGATCTTCCTTGACTTTGTACTTCTATAGATTTGACTTATCCTTGAGTAATCTCTAGGTGCTTTAATTATTATTTCTAAGTTCTTTATTTACTTAATTTCAGTATTTATTTCAAGTTCATTTATTGGATTCTCACTTGCATCAAGTTCTCTAGTCTTTGCAAAACTAGAGTAGTAATTAAAAGAATAGGCGTGGTGCTTAGTCTTGCGATTACCTGGAATTGTATCCAGCCCTACGGATAGTTGTGGTAGCCCCAGGTGGTGACAGCCCTGACGGCCAACGTAGTCCACCACATTTGGGTTGATGTTTGCAGGACCATAGTCTAAACTTCCTAGCTCATTTCTCACCTCAGTCTGAAGCTAGTGTTCTAATGTCCCGAAGTAAGTAAACCTTAAAGTAACCTTGATTCTTAGATCAACTATAGATACCTTAGAAAATTCCTCTCTACCCATAAAAACACTTATCTATCTTTAACCTTGGACGACCTTGATCCTTGATTAGTGCACTTCGCGTTCCCCGTGGAAATCGATACCTTGGAATACTCCCGGGTGAAAGCTACATCGATATTTGTGCGCTTGCGGATTTATCTGTTTGCGTTAAAAAATATCAACAAGCTTTCTGGCGCCGTTGCCGGAGAACGGTAGTTGTGCTAGTTTCAAACCAAGTTCGTCCGTGTATCCTTGTTTGTTCTTTTACCACCACATGGATTCCACTCCTATTTAAAAACTTTCCACTTAAAAGGGCAAATTGTTGGAGCCTCCACAATCATCACATCCTATCCTTACAAATGACTATGAGCTTCGCCCTGCTTTCATAGCCATGGTTCAGGAGCAAACCTTCTCTGGAGAAGAAGGCGAAAATCCGTATGTCCACCTTCGGGAATTTGAGCAATTGTGTTCATGCCTGAATATTTCTAGCATGACACACGAGTCCTTAAAATAGAAATTATTTCCGTTCTCCCTTTCCGAGAGGGCGAAACAATGGTATGCTCATACCATTAGAAGTGTAAATGGAGATTGGGATGAACTTCGAGATAAATTTTGTCTTGCTTTCTTCCTTATTTTTAGGATTATCACTCTTCGTCTAGAAATTCTTACTTTTCAACAAAAGGAGAAGGAAACTTTAGGAGCTGCTTGGGCAAAATTTTCAAATTTAATCATATCTAGCCCGGATTTGTCTATGCCTGACCATGTGCTTCAATAGCACTTCCATTATGGCCTTAGCAAAGAAGCTACCCTTTTTCTCGATATCTCTTCAAGAGGGTCATTCTCACATAAAGCCGTTAGTGAGGGGAAAAGCCATCCTTAACAAAATCATTGAAAACACCCCATACACTAGACATTTATGATGAATTCCCCAAAGAAGATGACGAGCCAAGCCCCGAGCCAAAAGAGGAGTAACACGTAATCGAATTGGAAATTCCAATTGATTCTTCGCATAATTTGGTTGTTGAAAAACCTCCCATTGAGGGAACGCAAAACAAACTAGAGGATGATGAAACATCTCCTTTAGAGCTTCCCTTTGACTTCGAGGAAGATCTCTTTGAAGATTATGGAAATACCTCGAATTTTCCTGTCTAAGCGAGACCTCTGGCACACACCACTTCATCTAACCCGCACGAAGAATCGGTCCACATAGAATACATCAAAAGCCTTTCATCAGTAATGAGTTACCAATGACTGACGGAAGCGGAGTCATCTCCTGAGGTAGTTCGAATCACCTCCCCTTCAACCATTCTTTTGTGCCAAGTTAGAGGGTCCGCTATGAAAATCCACTATAATCCTTCTGTCAAAATAAACTTCATTTCAAAGACATTAGCAGAAACTCTTTACCCCGATGCTTCCTTAACCCATCTCAAAAACGTTTACAAAGTCCATCAGGATTTATTCTTGAAAGCCATGGGGTCTTAAGGGTTGTTCCTGTCACAATCAATAACTATGGGATATGTTTAGATTTTCATATTTATGACATCTCGGAGATTCCTCTCTTGATTGACAGACCAATCATGAGACTTCTACAGGAAAAACCACTACGAGGTCATTTAGACTTCAAGATTGGGAATTCTACTATTGTTGTTCCTCTTGCCCGTTCAATTAACACAATGGTGGAATCCAAACCTGAACAAGACTCCATTGAAGAAGTTTTAATGGCGTCTATAGAAGAGATGGCTCAACCTACCCTCGATGATGAACGCTTTGTTCAAGAAGAGGAAGAACTGGCAGAGCCTATTGAGCTCGACAAAAATGAGGAGCCTTTACCTCCTTCAATTGAGCTAAAACCTCTTCCTCTTGGCTTGAAATATGTCTTTCTTCACAATAATCGGGAAACCCCGGTGATCATTAGTGACAAGATCTCTGAATATGAAACCCAAAAGCTTGTCACCGTTCTTGAAAGACATAGATCCGTTATAGGCTACTCACTCCAAGACCTCAAGGACATTAGCCCCACTCTCTATACTCATCGCATCCCTATCGAGCCTGATTGCGCACCTTCAAGGGAGCCACAGCGGAGACTTAACAACGCTATACGAGAAGTTGTTAAGAAAGAGGTCCATAAACTTTTGCACGGCGGGATTATTTATCCCGTGTCTCACAGTGAGTGGGTTAGCCCTATCCAAGTTGTGCCAAAGAAAGGAGGTATGGCGGTTGTTAGGAATGAGAAGAATGATCTCATTTCTCAATGAACTATCACTGGGTGGAGGATGTGCATTAACTACCAGAAGCTAAACAAGGCCAGGCTTGCTCAGGGCGTCTCCGGCCAGGACACCGCTACGGGTAGGATCGTTGTGCATCACTGAGGCTTACACGTCACCTCTATTGTCTGTTGTACGCTGTGGCTCACCAGAACGCGGTTGCCACTGCTATAGGTCACCGCTGCCGGGGAGAGCCCGCTCCGTTTCTCCCCCGTTCGTGCAACCATCGCCCATCGTCGCGCGTAGGCCCATAGGTGAGCATTGGTCTCCTAGCTAGGTCTTCAAGGGTCTCGGGTGGCTGGCGTACCACCTAGTGCCACCGCCCACCACGGCGACGAGCGCAGGATGTCTCGAGGACCTCTCCGGTGCGAAGGTGAAAAGATACGAGGGCTTCGTTACAAAGTCGTTGTCTATAGAAATAATATGTATAGTGTTCACGCTATTGTCTGATAACGCGAGGGTATTTTTGCAAGAGTACCAGCGCGCGCGGGCTCCTCCCCACAGGCCACCTCCGCGCATGGGCCGCGTTGGGCCGAAATTGGTTTATCTTTTTCATGGAAAATAGAAATAGCTTTTCATTTTAGTTCTGAGCTGAACTTTGGTAATTAATATAAAATAATGTAGATATCCAAAAATTGTGAAATAAATTTTGTTAGGTTTCTAAAATTGTGCTATATCTGTTAGTGTATTTAGTTCATATATGTACTGGTTGATACCAGGAGCTATTAAATCATTTGAGAGTGCTCAATATTATTAAGTTAATTGTTGTAGGAATTTTTGTGGTAGATTGGTGATAGCAAAAACCTAAAATTTTATAATAGCTTCATTGTATTATTATGTGCTCACTATAATTTTTGTAGCCCTAAATTAGACTATTTAATATGGTAGCTAAATACCCATTAAGGCTAAATGAATAATGGCATGACATTGGTTTATAAAAAAAAAGCAGTTGTAGGGTGAGCTTGGAATCTATTTGGTAGAAATAATGATTAGCTTAGTATCTTAGTCATTAGAGCTAGCTTAGTAGCTTAGCATGTGTATTCTTATTTTAAGAGTTGTTGTTGTCAAAATACTAAGTGTTGCATCATCATTGCATGCATGTAGAGAACGAGTTGGTGGAGTTCGTGACCGCCGGAGAGCAGAGTACGAGGATGAGGTCCCGGAGCCATCACTGACTGACTTAGCTAACAATCTGCCTGCCCAAGACAAGCCCCGGTGCATAATCCTTATTTTGAATTATCACTGGATATATATATGTGATGTGCGTTTACGTTACAGGATTTATATTGAAACTACATGCATAGATAACCTACCTATGAGTCCTACTAGCATAGGTCGAGTAGCTGCTATGCTTGGGCTATCGGTAGCATGAGTAACCTGCCGTTACTCACAATAGGTGGTTATTATTATTACTCTCATGATAAAATGGTGAAAAGAAATAGAGACCGGGCAGGGATATGGTATGGGTATTGGTGGGTGTAATAGGTTGTATCCCGTGGACAACGGGACATAGCTTGGTTACACTGTTTTCCATGTCCGTGTTGATTAAGGACCGTCCGTTGTTATGGATTATAGTCAGGTCATAAACTTATTATCCTAAGCACATACTTGCTTATGGAAGCGGGAAGGCTCGATGCTCTCTTGTCGTGGGTTCTGGCTCTTTCCGGACCGACTGATTAGAGGTGGGGATGGAGGAGGTCTAAGCACCACACTGAGTCCGGGACTTAGGAGTAGGGGCTTGGAGTCTAAATTTGGATGGGGACCTGGACTCCTTGATAGGAGAGTGGTGGGTTGGTCTTGCTTGTGCCTGGGGTACAGGCGGGGCATGTGTTTTGGGGTACCCAGTTGGGATACATTGGTTTATGAATCACCATGTGATACGGTACGGCTTGGCTATAATCTAGCACCGTAGTAAGAACTAGAAGATGAAAGGGAGTGAATGGATCTGATTGCTCAACTCTTGCTTGAAAGTAGAACAGGTGCTTACATAGAATGATTAACTAATGAACTAATCATGACTGCTAATAAAACACATACATAAGGATTCACTACTAGTAATACTTTTTCGCAAACAAAAAGGAAACCCAGCAAATCATAAAGCTTATCATATTCTTTGGAGTCGGGAAATTATTCCCACTAGTCGGGTAAGTCTTGCGAGTATATTGTGTACTCAGGGTTTATTTACCTCTGTTGCAGGTGCAGCTTGAGGAGTGGCTGTTGTGTGGAGGATTTTTCTGGTGGGCACAGACGGATCCTTTTATATTATTGTTAGATGTTTATTTCAATTTCGCTGTTTAAATTTCGCACTCTGAACTTGGTATTGTAATAATGTATTTCCGATGACTCTTATTGTATGAAATGGACTAAGTATTGTAAACTCATTCTCATTATTAGATCCTGGATGAAAAACATGGATTGTTCGAGTTCTCCTTGGGGTGTGCTCGATGGGACCGTCCGATGTAGCTTACTTTCGGGGTGCTTAGCGTCTAGTGGAAGACGAGCGCCTCCGGAAGCGTGCTATTTCGGGCAGTTCTGCCGCAGGTGGTATCAGAGCCAATAATGAGTCTACAAGATTCATAACTCTTTTCAAAACCTAAAATTTGACCAACAAAAGTTTTGCGAAAAGTAGGATGCGATAAAATTATGTAAATAAATATAAGCCCTAGCAATATGGTCCATCTAGGATAGCGGCACTGGTTTTATCTAATCAATTTTCTATAGGTACACTAACTTACGCTGCGTAAGAATCTTTTAGCAAGCGGAAAGTGAGTGTGCGATGTGTTGAAAATTTTTACAAATGCCGCTGATATTCCGGCTTGAGTGAACAGGTAGGCCGATGTATGCATCATGAAAAGAGAATCTTGCTTAAACTAAACTTCCCCCACACGTATAAATTGGATTAGTGAATTGATATGATAACCTAAAAGAATGCTTTGATAAAAGTCTTATCATTTCTCTAAGTCTCTTGTTTCTAATCTGGAGGGTTGTCCCTAATAGTTGGTTCTTATCTATTTATAGATGAACCTAAGGTCTGGTCGGGGGAGTACCAGCGCTGGGGGCAGACTAGGGTGATAACGATCATGGTGAGGACATTGGCAACACCAATGGGGACAGCCACGAGGCCCCACTTCTGGCTCCTCCTCCTCTGCCAGCACCACCTCTGATGACCCATGCGAAGATGATGGCTGCTCGGTGCGAGTCAGCCCATGCCTTGGAGATGCTTGCCCAGGCTATTGGTGGCTTCACCCGTGGAGGCCCCGGTGGTAATGGCGGGAACAGGGGTGGTGCCCGTGCTCCCATAGAGCCATATTCCTACCAGGACTTCCTGAAGACACACCCACCCATGTTCACGCCAACTGCTGATGCTCTGGATGCAGAACATTAGCTTCGTATTCTGGAGTAGAAGTTTTAGCTGCTCACTATGACTGAAGAGCAGAAGGTGCGCTTTGCTACACAGTAGCTTCTAGGGTCTACCAGTGTGTGGTGGGATACTTTCAACGCCATGCAGCTTGTGGACCACTATGTGATTTGGTAGGAGTTTACCACTGCTTTCTGTGAGTACTATATTCTCGCTAGTTTGCTGAACAGAAAGTTGACTGAGTTCCTAGATCTAAAGCAAGGGAGTATGACTATGATGGATTATGTGAACAAGTTCAACCATCTTACATAGTATGCTGGGGCCCATGTAGACACTGATGAGAAGAAGAGGGGCCGTTTCTACCGTGGCCTCTCTTGCATCTTGCAAAAGGAGCTATACACTGGGGGATATCATACTTTTGGTGCTTTGATGAATGCAGCCATTGCTATGGAGGGACTTCAGCGTGATTCTTAGGTGAAGTGGAAGCGCAAGCGGGTGATCACTGGATCTTCTAGTCACCCATAGGCTTAGAAGGTGCAGGTTGTGAGGAGGGTGTCCTATGACTCCCTGGGTGGACAGCAGTCTTGCTAGACTCAGTAGACTCACCAGGCACCTCCCATCCAGTATCGTGCACCTACTCAGTAGGTGCAATAGCAGCCTCAGGGACAACAAGTTCTGCCTCGCCAGGGATAGGGGAACAAGCCGAGTGCTTGTTTCAAGTGTGGCAAGGAGGGCCACTATGCTCGGGAGTGTCCACAGAACCAGCCTACGCAGTCTTCCTAGACTTCAGCCAACTCCTGTCTTGTCAAGAGGATGATTATCAAGAAGAAGGTACCTGTAAGCCGCTCTAGACAAGTCAACTTCACTAAGGCTGAGGAGATTTTGTAGAATAAATCTGTGATGGCTAGTATGTTTACCATTGATTCCCACCCAGCATATGTGTTATTTGATTCTGGTGCATCACATTCATTCATGAGCATGGGGTTTGCACAGAGGCACAATATATCTCTTATGGCTATTCCTATTGCCTATAGAATCAGTACTCTAGGTGCGCAGTTGTGCGTTAATACTTGGACGGACACAGTCAGATTAGTGCTAGCCACTCACACTTACCACCTCTAGTTCATGGTGCTGCCTGGGCAAGGCATAGATGCAATTCTGGGCATGAACTGGTTGCGAGTTTATGGGGTAGTCTTGAACCTTAAGTAGAGAGTTGTTGAGTTATGGCTTCCTTCTTCCGAGGATAAGATGTCTCTTCTTATGCCCTCCGATCCAGCCTTATCAGTTGTTGCTCATGTTGAAGCTTCTCTTGATCTTGCTTCTATTCCTGTGGTCTATGAGTTTCTGGATGTTTTTCCTGAAGATCTACCTGGGTTGCCACCGGATAGGGGCGTGGAGTTTACTATTAAGTTATAACCTAGCACTGCTCCTATTTCACGGCGTTCCTACCGCATGGCTCCTAAAGAACTAGCAGAAATGAAGAAACAGTTAGAGAAATTATTGGAGAAGGGCTTTATCCGTCCTAGTTCTTCACCATGGGGTTGTTCAGCTATTTTTGTGAAGAAGAAGGATGGTACTCTGTGGATGTGTGTGGATCACCACCCTCTCAATACGGTAACCATTAAGAACAAGTATCCTTTACCTTAGATTGATACTTTGTTCGATCAGTTGGCCGGTGCAAAAGTGTTTTCAAAGATTGATCTTCATTCTGGGTATCATCAAATTAAGACCCGACCACAAGATATACCAAAGACAACTTTCTCTACTAGGTATGGGCTGTATGAATACCTAGTCATGTCCTTTGTTCTCACCAATACTCCTGCATTCTTCATGTATCTCATGAATTTAGTCTTCATGCCAGAGTTGGATAAGTTTGTAGTGGTGTTCATTGATGACATTTTGATATACTCCAAGAATAAAGAAGAGCATGCACAACATCTTTGGATAGTACTGACTCGATTAAGGGAATACAAGCTGTATGCTAAATTTAGCAAGTGTGAGTTTTGGTTAGATCGAGTGCAGTTTTTGGGACATGTTTTGACACCTGAGGGCATCTCCGTGGACCCAAGCAAGGTGTAAGATGTGTTAAATTGGAAGTCTCCAAAGTCAGTTCATCAGATCCGTCAGTTCCTTGGTCTTGCTGGTTATTATCGGCGCTTCATTCCTGACTTCTCCAAAATAGCCCAACCAATGACCAAGTTGCTCCAGAAAGATGTCAAGTTTGTATGGAGTCCGGCTTGTGAAGAAGCTTTCCAAGCTCTGAAGCATTTTCTTACCACTACTCCTGTTCTCGCCCAACCAGATATTGACAAGCCATTTGGTGTGTATTGTGATGCCTCAAGGACTGAATTGGGATGCGTGCTTATGCAGGATGGACGTGTGAGAGCTTATGCTTCACGCCAACTGAAAAAGCACGAGGTGAATTATCCCACCCATGATTTAGAGCTAGCTACTATGGTGCACGCTCTAAAAATTTGGAGGCATTATTTATTGGGAAATAAAGTACACATTTTTTATGGATCACAAGAGCCTCAAATATATTTTCACTCAGTCCGAGCTGAACATGAGGCAACAAGATGGCTGGAGCTAATCAAGGATTATAATTTGGAGGTTCATTACCATCCTAGAAAAGCTAATGTGGTAGCTGATGCCTTAAGTCAGAAGTTGCATCAAGCTAAAGAAGAATCTTTGTCTCTCAACCATTATGAGGTGTTAGCTCATATTGCTCTAGTCTCAAATTTACTTGAGCAAATTAATATAGAACAAAGGCAAGATGTTTTAGAAATTTCGAGTATCAAGAAGTTAATTGTCGAAGGGCGTGGTCCTCATTTCAGTGTTGATGATCAAGGTGTAGTGAAGTTCAAGAACCGATTGGTGGTTCCCTCAAGTGATGAGCGTAAGAGAAAATTTTTTGGATGAAGCTCACAATTCCAAGTTATCCATTCATCCGGGAAGTAACAAGATGTATCATGATTTACGTCACTTGTATTGGTGGCCAAATATGAAACAGAACATTACCAAATACATCTTGGAATGTGACATTTGTGGAAGGGTTAAGGCAGACCATATGCGTACGCCTGGATTTCTATAGCCCTTGCATATCCCTATTTGGAAATAGGAGGATATTTCCATGGACTTTGTTGTGGGTTTGCCCCGTACGACAAAGGGGTATGACCCTATTTGGGTCATTGTGGATCGCCTTACCAAGTCCGCTCATTTTCTCCCGGTGGATACAAGGTATTCAGCCAAGAAGTATGCCAAGTTGTATTTTGATTGGGTTGTGACCCTACATGGAGTTCCTCTTACTATCATCTTTGATAGAGGGTTAGTCTTTGTCTCTTGTTTCTGGGAGCAACTTCAGAAATGTCTTGGTACTAGTCTCCTTAGAAGTTTAGCCTATCATCCGCAAACTGACAGTCAGACAGAAAGAGTCAATCAGGTACTTAAGGATATGTTGAGGGCTTGTGTCATCTCTTTTCTAGAAAAGTGGGACGAATACTTGACTCTAGCTGAGTTTTCTTATAACAATAGTTATCAAGAAAGCATTCGAATGGCACCATTTGAGGCTTTATATGGCAAGAAATGTAGAACACCACTTAACTAGGTTGAAGTGGGAGACTGTGGTTATTTCGGACCTGATTTTATTAAAGAAGCAAGAGAGCAAGTCAGTGTTATTCAAAGTCATTTGAAGACTGCTCAAAGTCATCAGAAAACTTATGTGGACAAGAGAAGAAGGCCCTTGCAATTTGAAGTTGGTGATCATGTGTATCTCAAAGTGTCTCCCATGAGAGGGGTGCATCGCTTTGGTGTCCGAGGAAAGCTAGCCCCTCGCTATGTTGGACCTTACAAAATTTTGACCCGGTGTGGTTCTGTTGCCTACCGTATCCCGCTCCTGGATATTTTGTCAGCAGTACATAATGTCTTTCATATTTCCCAATTAAAGAAGTGTTTACTGGTTCCTGAGGGAGTGGTGGAAATTGAAGGACTCACTCTCTAGCCCAACTTGTCTTATATTGAGCATCATGTCAAGATCTTAGATGAAAAAGAAAGAGTGACTAGAAACAATGTGGTAAGTTTTATAAAGTTCAGTGGCAAAATCACTCGAAGGACGAAGCAACGTGGGAGCAAGAAAGCTATATCTTGAAGCATTATCCCCACCTTCTTTCTAGTTCACCGAGGTAATTGTTTAAATCAAAATTTATTTCTTCTCTTTTCCCACACTAGGCACATAAAATCTCGTTTAAGAGGGGTAGAGCTGTAACACCCTCGGTGTTATCACTTAAACAACTTACTAAACTATATCATGAGCATCATGTTTTTTTATAATGCATGTGATAAAGTGTGTAGATCAATTTCTGTAACTCAAAATGATCAATAAAAATGCTAAACACAAGTTGATTCATTAGTTCATGCATATCAAGTAGGGTTTGAAACTAATTTTTATTGAACAAAAATACTATAGAACATGTATGTGACACTTAAATAAAGTTTGAAGTGCAAACTTTGTAGATGACAATGAAATACTTGCTATAGAAAAATAATGTTACTAGCTGGTATTTCTAATAGTCTAGAAACGGAACTTGAAAACAAATCCAGCTCAAAAACTTAGAAATTTTCAAGTCTGCCAACAACTAGACATTGCTACATTTAGCAATTTATTGTGAGAGATTGGGTTAAAGGGTGGTGTAGTGTTATAGCTTGATTTGGTAGTCTCATATGCCATCTTGAGCATGGTGAAGCTGGTTTGGCTCCTGGAGCAACCGTTTGCTCATGTTGAGCGCTTTAAAATTTGTGCACATCACATGTCTCGGGTTGGTTGGCCGCGTGGCCGCGATAACCGTGCTCGGGTGTTCGGCGTCGCCGCGATGGTCATGCGTGCGATGGCGCTGCCGTGCACTGCTCGACCGTGGCTGCCTCTGGCTTGGCTATGACTCGGTTGCCGCTGGCCCCGCTGCGCCATGATGAAGCCACTGCCGACGCTATCACCTCGCTGTTGCATCCACCACTACTGCCTCGCCACGCTGCCGACCCACCTCGCGCCGCGACGCTACCGCTGCCGTCGCATTGTCATCGCGTCCATGCCTGTCCGCTGCATCACTATGTTGTTGCAAGCCCAGTGCGTGTCACCTCTGTCGTGCGCACGTGGTTAGGCTCACCGTCGCCTTGACATTAATGACACTACGGCCGCGTGGGCCATGGCGGTCGGGCATGCGCGCTTGTCTGCTAGCATTGGCGCGTGGTTCTCCCAATCTCGCCGCTCGCGTCCCATCAAGGCGAGGACGAGCCAAGCCCACCTACCACACCCCATCTCTCTCTCTTTCTCTCTTTCTTCCTCTGCTTTCCGCTGCCCTCGGGTCACGGTCATGGCGAGTCAGAGTGCGAGCACCTCTCATCAATTTTGGAGCTTTGCTCCTGCCGCCGCGCCATTAAGGTCTAGCCCGCCTCATCGTGGCTAGCTCCAACATCGCCATCTCGTGTCGAGTTGACCGCACCACTAGCCTCGCATAAAACCCCTCTTCATCATGCACACGCTAGTCATAGCCCTTGTGACGCCTCCACTCTGTTGTCATGGCCGAGTCACTGCGGTTCGCTGTCGAGCTTGCTGCGGTTCGCCGTCGAGCTCGCCGCGCGCACGTGGCCAGGCTTGCTCAGGGCGTCTTTGACTAGGACACCACCATGGGTAGGATCGTGGTGCGTCACTAATGCTTACCTATCACCTCTATTATGTATTGTACGCTATGGCTCACCGAACACGATTGCTGCCGCTACGCCGCCACCGGGGGAGAGCCCGCTCCGTTTCACCCCCGTTCGTGCAACCACAACCCATCATCGTGCGTAGGCCTATAGGTGAGCATCGGTCCCCTAGCTAGGTCTGCAAGGGTCTCGGGTGGCCGGCGTACCGCCTAGTGCCACCGTCCGCCGCGCCGGTGAGCGTGGGGCGTCTCGGGGACCTCTCCGGTGCAAAGGTGAAAAGATATGAGGGCTCTGTTACAAAGTCGTGGTCTATAGAAATAGTACGTGTAGTGTTCGCGCTATTGTCTGATAACGCAAGGGTGTTTTTGCAAGAGTGCCAACGCGCGCGCGGGCTCCCCGCCACGGGCCACCTCCGCGCGTGGGCCGCGTTGGCCCAAAATTGGTTTATCTTTTTCGTAGAAAATAGAAATAGTTTTTTGATTTTAATTCTAAGCTGAACTTTGGTAATTAATATAAAATAATGTAGATATCTAAAAATGGTGAAAAAAAATTGTGAAACAAATTGTGAATCAAGTACAAGGACTTCAAGCCAGGAGATAAAGTTCTACTATTCAATTCAAGAGTAAAGCTCTTTGGATATGGTAAACTGTGAAGTAACTGGGATGGACCTTTCAAAGTCGTTGACACTTCAACTCATGGAGCCATCACCATACAAGATGATACAGGTAACACCTTTAAGGTAAATGGCCAACGGTTGAAAAATTATTTTGAGCCACAAATTAACATGGTTGAGGAACTTGATGTGATTGAGTTCATAGAATTCTCACATTAAAGTTCGTTCAATCTTCCTAATAAAATTGGAACCTTTCCTTAGTATAAAATTTTGAGAATTTAAATTTTGTCTTCATTTTGGTTTTAGTTAAATTTTGTAGTTGAATAAATATTGACTCTTTGGTGTCTCTCACTGGAAGAGTCCCTTTTGTTTTCATCGTTTTTGTCTATGAATAAAAGTCAGGTACAGTTTTGGAGAAGTGTGTGGGGGGTGTGTGCAATACTCCCATTGTGAACAAATGCGCTGAAGTACATCATGAACTGGTGAAGGAGCAAGCACACAACTTCTAGAATTTGGTTAGATCCTTCTCCACTAGTTCATATGCTTACTCCCTGCTTTGCACTTGTTTAAACATGAAATTAAAAAGAACCAAGTTTCACACTTAAACTTAAAATTGTGAATATGAATATAGCTCTTTAAGATTGGCATGCATAATGTTTATTCCTTACATATACTTAGTGCTTGTGGGAAAAATATCACATAGAAAAATCATATTGACTAAGTTGTTGTGGAGTGCGATATAGTTCTAGCTTAGAAATCCTACCGGTTCTAGTCAAGGTAGTTGGAGATTTTGTTTTTGATAAAAATATTATAAAATCATAGTATCACATACTCCTCAGCGAGTGATAAATTCCTACCAGAGCCATATTCATACTTATAGGATACAAACCTTCCACATAAGCTGCTTGCTTTGCGTTGAGTTTTGTCAAGTTTTATCGACCCTTGTTGAGAGATTTATCATGCTCCCAAGATCAAGATCACGTACATGACACATATATGTCCTGCTTCTACACTGAAAGTACGCAAAAACATGTTTTTCATCCACCTTAAAATATTTGACTCCTACACTGGGGTGAACACAAAAATATGCTTTATAGGTTTATCCATCAAATAAATGCTCCAAGTTCTTGTGAATATCTCTCTTGAAAAGTTTTGTTGCAGAAAAAAGACATGGCGCTATGCAAAAGAAAAAGTGAAAAAAAGAGAAAGAAAAAAATTGAAAAAATGGGCACAAAGATGTCCGAGATATTTAAAATAGTGGGTACTTAGATGCCCGCCTGAAAAGAGAGAGATAGCCCCTGCTCTTGTAAATATTCTAAGTTTCAACAAGAGAGATATGTTTTCAAGGAGCATAGTAGAATTAGGTTAGCCACCAAATATTCACACACATGCACATCTTGATCTAAGAGTATGACATTTTCCTCCTTGGATCTAGGGTTTGACTTTATAATATATGTAAGGTAAGTATGCTATATATTTTATCCCTACCTAAAACTCCACATAAGCTTTTTAGAAGTAGAAAGAAAAGAAGGCAAAAGCAATGCTATACCTTGGTGAGGAATCATACACCATTGAGCGATTTGAGAGTACCAATTAAGGAGTATAAAGTGAACTATATTTTCTTGTGAAAACTTTTAAAAACTCCAAGCTACTCAGATGATAATTTGGGAAGATGACTTCGCTTCAAGAGTTGTTCCACTTTTCAACCGCTCAAGGAGATATGTTAGCCACTCCATATATCCTGCAGGTACGAGGAATGTTTTGGAATAATCTGTATACTAGTTCCATGTCTTGAATAGCTAAGTTTATGTTTGTCTTAACCTTTACTCGGGGCGAGCAAAGGACAAGTGTGGGGGAATTTGTTGATGGTCATTAAACTCCAAATCTAACCATTAACTATTGCATAAATTGTCATGAAATGAATTACAAATTATAGTTGTAGGGTTTCATTCTAACAAGTTTCATGAGTTTTGGTGCTCTCCTTTGTTTTATAGGAATATTTAGTTTTTCAGTGAATAAAACTATCTCAAATGATAAATTGGAGTGCACTATTGCGAAGAGCTCATCGAGCTGATCAAAACGGATATATTACTTACTATATTTGGAGCTCGGAATAAAAAGATATTAATTGTACAAATAAAAGGAGAAAATCACGTCCGCAACAGTGCCATGCAGCCCAACCAGGAGTCCCCACGTGGCGACGGCGGGCCTCTCGAGCGTCCACGCTCATAGAAGCAGGCGGGCCCCACGCGCAGGCGCTGATGGCTCCGGTGGAAATAGGCGCTCCGCTCAGCTAATCGGGCAGCGACACGTGGCGGGCGTCGGCGCAGCAGGAGACAGCGCGGGCCAGGCAGGCCCCGCGTTGCAGCTGTTGTTCCCCGTCGGGGGAGCGGGCGACTTGGCTGGCCAACCGGCCGTAGACGCGTGGCGCTGCATATCTCGCGTGCGCGCGTGTGACCGCGGGAGCGGGAGCGCCGCTCGACCGCCCTGTTTGGACACGTGGCGATGCGAGAGTGGAGGCAGGGAGGCGGTGCGTGGTTCAGCCGCCCAGGAAGCAGCCGGACCGCTTGGACCAGCCGGTTCAACCGCCCAGGTGCCAGATTTCTCCCTAGAAACTCAGTACAGCGCCCGGTTTCAACGGTTTGGCTCCGGTTCAGGGCCATAGAGTCCGGTTCTCCTCCGGTTTTCTTCATAGGTCGGCGGAGGACTTACTTGATGACCAAGCTATGATCTGCACTGCCCATGTAAGGTCGGTTTGATCCGATGGTGGCCTTAAAATGAGACGCGGATCGATGACATGGCACTTTCTTGCCCCCTACTCCACCTCGGCCTATATAAGGACGCTCTAACCCCCTCCAGGAGATACACATCTACCCATGCTATGCTCCAAAGCTTTATATTTTCATACACCTTGTAGTAGTGTCCCTCTAAATGATTCTCATCTAGTTGTAAAATAAAAAATAGGGAGAGAGAAGAGGAGAGAGCTAAAGAGGAGCCGGATCTTCCTCGACTTTGTACTTCTATATATTTGACTCATCCTTGAGTAATCTCCAGGTGCTTCAATTATTATTTCTAAGTTCTTTATTTACTTGATTTTAGTTTTTATTTCAAGTTCATTTATTGGATTCTCGCTTTCATCAAGTGCTCTAGTCTTTGCAAAACTAGAGTAGTAATCAATAGAATAGGCATATTGCTTATTCTTGCGATTACTTGGAATTGTACCTAGCCCTACGGATAGTTGTGATAGCCCCAGGTGGTGATAGCCCTGACGGCCGACGTAATCCACCACGTTTGGGTTGGTGTTTGTAGGACCGTAGTCTAAACTTCCTAGCTCCTTTCTCATCTCAGTCTGAAGCTAGTGTTCTGATGTCTCGAAGTAAGTAAACCTTGAAGTAACCTTGATTCTCAGATCAACTAGAGATACCTTAGGAAATTCCTCTCTACTCACAAAAACACTTATCTATCTTTAATCTTGGACGACCTTAATCCTTGATTAGTGCACTTCGTGTTCCCCATAAAAATCGATACCTTAGAATACTCTCGGGTGAAAGCTACAACGGTATCCGTGTGATTGCGGATTTATATGTTTGCGTTAAAAAATACCAACATATATGATTATATATATATCAACACAATGATAATAAATAAATTGTGTATATTTTTACGTACTTCGAGGATCTCTTCACTTGTTCTCCTTGAGTACTCTATGAGGAACTCGCAGACGTAGTATCTATATAAGTTGTTCCCCGATCCCTGCTGCAGACACCACTTTACGAGAAAAAGATTCATATAAACCAATGAAGATTGGTAATAATGAATTGAACTAAATAAATATACGATGACCTAGATAGTACTTATTGGGTATTGGACTATATGCAGAGGCACTTCCCAATTACCATGATGGTGTTTCTCGGAGAACGTTTTCCAAGCACTGCTCAACAAAATAAATAAATGGAGTTATATCATTAAAATAGCATAAGAGAGTATACAGTGTGTGCGAGACCAAAATTACTGTAAGAGACCATGACGCCTAAGAGGGGGATGAATTAGGCAACTTAAAACTCTAACTCTAAACTATGACCACTTTTTCTACCTAGTCAAAACCTATACAAGAAAGTAATCTAAATGTGTAACTACGATTTTGCTAGTGTGTTGCTATCTCTACCGCAAAAAGGAGTTATGTAACCTAGGTTCCAAACCTATCAACTAGCTTATCACTAAGCTAGGAAAGTAAAGCACAAACCAAGATTGCAATGTAAATGTGGAAGCTAAAGAGTAAGGTAGAGATATGCAAACTCCTGTCGACGACTTCGGTATTTTTACCGAGGTATCGAGAAGCGCGCAAGCTTCCCCGTAGTCTTCGTTGGAGCCCCTCGCAAGGGCCAAGCTCCTGGTCGGGTAACTCCGTGGATAGCCCCGGGCCTTCCCCACACGCAAGTGGGTCTCCGGTATGCCTTCCGGCAAGCCTCTCCCGGACCGCTCCCATCGTCTTCACTATCAAGCTTCCGGCCAAACCGCAGCGGGCCTTGTTCCCTTCAGTACACGGTGGCAACCACACCATAAATGTAGTTGGTGTGATCTCATAAGACTACAAGTCCCTCCAATGTACAACAATGGTGCGCGCAAGCATCGAGTGGTAAGAGGTGTGCAAACCTCACTAAACACTAGGCCTAAACCTAGAGCAAGCGCATATGCGGTGGTCTAACTAACCTAAGCACTTCGCAAAGTACCTACGCTAATCACCTAATGAATCACTAAGCACTATGCAAGTGGAGATTACTAAAGTGATGTATCAACACCCTTGGTATGTTTCCTCAGCTCTCTACATCTCAAATGGCCGGTTGGGGGGTCTATTTATAAGCCCTCCGAGAAAGTAGTCGTTGGGGGCAAAACCCACCTTTCTGCTACTGACCGGACGTTGTTGTGATCGCGCGCGTTGATCGGACTATGGGCCAAGTTTGGTCTCACTCGATCGGACGTGTCCGGTCGCGCTGGCGCCGCTCTGGAACCTCTCTGGACTCGATCGGATGCTGTACTTTGTGCGTCCAGTCGTCCCGTGCCGCTGTGTCCGGTCACGCTGAAAACATTACCGTGACGAAGAACAGTGTCATCGGCGCGTCCGGTCACTGCTTCGCTCAGCGTCCGGTCATAGCTGCTGACACCTGCTGTTGCCGATCAACCGATCGGACGCGTCCGGTCCCTATAAGGGCGCGTCCGGTCACCTCTACCGAGCTCGTTTCTTCGCGATCTTGCATCCGGCTTGGTTTCCATCTTCGTGCTTGGACTATGCTTGATATCTTGGGTCTTCTCTTGTGCTTCTAGGGTCTTGCTTATGGTGTTGATCATGGGATCATCATGTCACCTTCGTCCAAGTCACGTCTTGCACCTTATTGAACTACAAAACAATTATTTGCAAATTCATTAGTCCAATTTGGTTGTGTTGGTCATCAAACACCAAAATCCAAAGTAAATGGGCCTAGGGTCCATTTTCCTTACAATTACCACTAGAGTATATCGAGGGTTTCTTGGTAATCTACTCGAGGTTTTGTCGCTGAGTCAAAGATTTTTACACGACTCCTAGTCATATCGATGACCAACAGTATCTAGTGAAAGCTACATGTTTATACGCAGGCATAACTCATTAACTAAAGTCAATATGGAGTAAGCAAAATAAAATGGGCACAAGACATTCACACTCACTTGAAGCCGTATGGGTATCAGTGTCTTGTTAGTGTTCTTATCTAAGAACCTGAATAGAAGCTTCTCCACTTGAGGTCGCCATCTATCATATGGAGTAACCCTGTCCTTGAATACGCAATTCAGATCAATGAAACCAACCTCAATCATCACTTTTTTCTTTAGTTTTAGCATCTCATATCTTCATATATATAGTACAATATATAGAGTGTGAGGATAACTATATATGAACAACGAACTAACATGCAAGTTACTTCAATTCAATTGTAGAAAGAATCACTTATAGACAGCAACAACTGATGAGAGATTAGTTGAGAGCGTCCCGGTTTAATAGTTGGTGTAATTCATTGAACTCAATATGTACAACATCATAGCCCAAGTAATGCTTTGGTCTCACTCTGGCAACAAGCCATGCTGCTTCATCATTCTCGGTCACTTTTAAGTACCACTTGTTCAACAAGAACATCTGTGTACCTAGTGATGAGTAGTACTTAGGGTTGACAAGACTTTGGCCATACACATAGGTCAAATAAATATCATAGTCACCTATTGGCATCGATGCACCCCCATGAGTTGTTCCGCTGTGAGACCTGTTGTGGCCATGAAGTCTTCCAATGCCTCCTTATTTATTGGACCGCCTTGTGCGTTTGTGAAATCACCCTCAACAACTAGCGGGCTGATAGATTTCTTAGATTGCTGACCGAGCTGTGCAACATCTTTCCCTGCTCTCTTCACTTTCAGCGACGTCTTATATGACTTGTCGAGAGAGCGTTCATAGTCCGATAATGGTGAGGGCTTACGTGCATCACGCTGCTTTTTCTCGCGCTCATTGATTTTTTCCTTAGTTCTCGTTGAGCTATGTAGTGCAGCTTTGGCGGGTTTTTTCTAAAGTTCCAACCTCCTTGCTTTTGATTCTTCTAAACTTTTCTGCCAGTTATCCAAATCTTTTTGTGCCGCCGCTTTTGATTCCTCTTCAAACTTCTCGTAAGGTAGCTTCTCCGGAGGGGGCTTTGTTTTACGACGGCTGGCTTTCTTCTTCACTGGGGACTTCACTGGGGGCAGGGCCTCTTCTGGTTCTACGGCGTGGGAGGCAGAGGAGGGGGAGACCGCCTTGGAGGAGATGGAGATGGAGATGCAGCCGTGCTGTGGAACGCATCATCATCATCTAGAGCACTCTGATGATCATCATGGGATGGAAGTGGACTCAAGTTGGGAGACCTGTGAGTGCAAAAATGATTGGGAGTAAATGGTTATTACGCGAGAAGCCAATAATTGAGAATGATTAATTATTGAAAAACTATTTCGTTCATTTTCATCCGCACCTATCATGAGGTAGTTAAGGAGGAGGCGATGGTACCCTAGCCGCTGCACCAGGAATAATGATGTAGTGCTTGCACCATAAAACGAATGAATGCTCTGCTTGTCCTAGGGTCTTCTCCCTATCACCTCCAGAAAAGTCAAGAGGCACTTCCCTATAGTCTTTGATAACTCTATCCATCGAGACGCTATAATAGCTAGGTGGAATTGGATTCCCATGGATTGTTGGTGTCTTGTCGAGGACCACTAGAGAAACAATACCGTGTGCCACCAAGACTATGGCATCGATATTCCACAAGGGAATGTGCAACTCACATGGCGTCAAAGGCACGGTGATGTCATCCACGTGGAAGTGCTGCAATGCTTCATCTTGATTTGGGAGCTCAGTGGAAGCGCAACTGCTTCTTAGCTGAGGGGGGCTAATGTTGACTGCATGCTCTGATGTTGATGACTGCCTTTGGCTATTCAACTGTAGTGCCACTTGCCGTTTGATTTCCTATTGCATTCTCGCCTCCATGCTTAGTTCTCGCTCCTATGATTGAAGCACCGTCTTTAACCTGTGGATCTGCTCTGCCTCCTCATCCTTCCTTCGTTGGTGGCTTCTGTAGGTAGCGGTGTCCTCAGGGAAGCCATGCCACCACAAAATCAACCCTTTGCCTCATGTTCGCCCAGGGTGTTCAGGAGTTTGGAGGGCGTACGTGAGCTCATCCTTCTCTTGGTTGATTACAAAGGCACCACTAGCAGAAGTATCTACAATATGGAAAAGTCTTTGTGCTGCTGTTCCAATTTGCTCACCAACAACCGGCTCCTCGGTCTCTGGGTCCAGTGATCCCCCATGCGCGAAAAACCAATTCTTGGAGCATTTGGGCCAATTGATTGAAAATGGATTGATCCCTTTGACAAACAGGTCTTCTTCCATTATTTGCCACTTTGGAATGGCACTCCTGTAGCCACCTGATCTTGTTTTGTGATGGTAATGCTTCTATTGCGCATTCTATTGGTTCCTTCTCACCCATTCATCACCCTCTTCCGAGGTCTTGTACCTCACAAATTCAGGCCAGTCGTCCCTCAACTTTTTGTATGGGCTATTTTCATTGAAATTTGGAGTCATATTCTTCTTGACAAATTCAATGTATAGCTTCTTCTTCCAGGTATGGAATTGTGTGGCCATCTTCTTGAGAACCCAACTTTTAACTAGATTTCTTAAATCTTCACCTGCTGGTAGAGTGAAATGTGGAGTGACTGAATCCCAAAGAATATCCTTTTCTCGCTCAAAGACAAAACTGATCAGAGGATCATCCTTCCTCTTTTTCCATTCATAGACGCTGATGGGGACCCTGTCCCTAACAAGAACCCCATAGTGGTTTATGAACTTTTTGCATTGTTTTTTGGCAGGAGCGGTTCGCCGGTATTACACTACGTAAAAAATGGTTTGTAGCAATGGGACAAATTTTTTGTAGGGGCAGCTGGTGATGGAGCCGCCCCTACAGTGGCGTGCTCGGGAGCCCAGAGACCAGCCGCCCCTACAAATGGAACAGCAGGAGCGGCTGGTCATACGAGCCGCCCCTATAAATGGGTTGGATTTGTAGGGGCGACTCACTCACCAGCCGCCCCCGGTATTAATATTTGTAGGGGCGGCTGGTGATTGAGACGCCCCTACAAATGCCCGCGTATAAATACCTCCGATTTGTAGGGGCGGCTCTATCACCAGCCGCCCCTACAAATGACCCACATATAAAGCAAACTGCAGCACCTTCTTCTTCCTCGGGTCACTCACGCCAACCCATGAAAGAAAGGTGGAGAGGCCTTGGGCACCTCCCAAAAATTGCTCTACTAAGGGGGAAGGTTTTGATCTCAAATCCTTTGGTGGAGAGGTTGTAAACGGTAAGAAAATGCTATTCCACACTTTTTTTGAAGTTTTAATGGTTGGTTAGTGAGTAATTAGAGTTTTGCTTTTCTCTCTCTTCTATGGTGCTTAAGCTACTTATAAAGCAAATTAGACCCAAGTTTTGAATGTACTAGGGTAAATTAGGGAGGGGAACAAGATCATACCCTTATTTGGTCCATGTTTCTTAATTTTAGTGAACAATTAGTTAGTTTTATGGATGTTTCATGTCGCGGACACCAGACAGTGCAGCCCAATGCCCCAAGCATGATGAGCAGCCAACCTATGAGGAGCAAGCACTAGAGGACAAACTTACTCAGGAGCAGTTCAATAACGAGTTAGAAAAGGATCTAGAAGTGATGCTTACTCAGAAGCAGTGTGACGAGGAGGAAGGGGGAGCAGAAGGAAGAGCAGGGGAGGCTGATGAAGGCGAAGAAGAGGATGATGACTCAGAAGAGGGATATGTAAGTCCCGAGGATCCTTTCCCACGTGAAGCCAGAAGGACGCCAATGGAGGAAGATTTGGACAAGGATTTTGACCCGAACGAGGAGGTAGGGAAAAAGCCTTAGCCTGTAAATTTTGCTAAAGCTTTGGCTGTGTTACATCTGCTAACACTTTGACCTGTCGTATATACAGGTCCCTCCTAAAACTCGGAAAAGACGACTTTGACATCCATGACATCTCGCTGGACAAGACAGAGTAGAGGAAAGGAGAGCAGAGGCAACGGCCATAGAGACGGATCATGATGCCTCTGCTCCATAACCTAAAGGCACAACCATGACTACCAAGCCTAAGAGGAAATGAGGGGATAGAAAAGGAAATCTATATCCAGATAAGGCATGCTATGTGATAACGGAGGTTGGGCCAACAGGGGAGATCCTTGAGCCGAAGGAATTAAGAGGACGATTCTGTAATGCGATCGGGGCCCTAGTAAGAGATAAATTAAACCCAGCAATCCCTAACTGGAAAGTGGTACTAGAGAACAAAAAGAATGAACTATGGGATAGGCAGCTGAAGCTCAATTTTAGATTTTCGGAGGGTAAGCATGAACTGGTAAAAAAATGCTTTCAGGATGATGGGAGAGTCATTCCGACGTTGGAGGTCGGAGCTCAACATGAAGTATATCCAAAAGGGGTTAACTCCCTTCAACGAGTTCGACAAAATAACTCCTAGTCAATGGGAGGAGCTTGTGGCTCAAAAGACTTCACCGGAGGCATTGGAGCTCAAAGTCTGTGTAACAATCGAAGCTAGCGAAGAGGAACAAACACCACCATCATCTAGGCCCGGTGGCTACTATGCCAAGGAAGAGCAGTTTAGGAAGATGGATTTAAGAGGCATGCAATTGCTGGGAATATCGATGTGATGAATTTGAAGGTACGCTCAAGGAATTGGATATATGCGAGGAGTACTGTAATCATCCAAATGGTAATCTTAAGTTTGATAAGTCAAAGACCCAAGAGGCAAGATAAGGATACTAAAATTATCAAAGGCAAGGAGAAGGGCTCATTCAATCCTTCTAGAGAGAGGGACGAGCTTAGCCTTGGCTTGGGAAACAAGGAGCACACAGCCGCACTGTGGGGCTAGGGAAAAGGACGACACGGAAGCAAGGATTCAAGAGGATAGGCACATGTACAAGAAACATGGTAGAGAGACGGAGACTAATCTTGAGCTCTAAGTGAAGGCTCTAGTTGCGAAGGCGCCGGAGGAGCAAGGACTATCTCACGAGCCATGGATATTAGTGACACCGCCGCCGAAGGCGGCATTAGTTGGCAGCCTCAAAAGTTCCTAGTAGCCAAGGTTCCACTCAGCCACAACCCCGTCGATCGCATCTGAGAACCAACTAGTTGCACCTTGGTGTTTCTCAGTGGCTGGCAGAACACTGTGATGGAGGTGGCAACGGGTGTGGCACATCCTCCCGGTGGCTTACACCACAATAATAAGATACTGCTGGACTACACTAGGGTCGAGGTGCATACCGTGAAGCCCGAGTTCATGCAGTGGAGGATAGACTACGCAACTCCCGAGGGGCTGGTGTTACTCGGAGACGTTATTGGGCAGTTCATCCTCTGGCACAAATGGAATATTATATTGACTGCTTCTTCGCCGCATCCCCCTCTCCAAAATTTGGAGCGAGTTGTTGAGGTCGGAGAGATATTTTCACCATCTTGTGACCACCACATTCCTCAGATGCCACATTCTTCCCCACCTCCTAGCGAGCATGTGCCTGATGAGATGCCACAACCTTCTCCAGCTCATACTGAGCAAGTGCATGATGAGATGCCATAGTCTTCTCAACAAGCACAGCCAATACATGAACAACGAGTGCCTCCTGAAGAAGGTGATGCATAAGAAGATGAGGACGTGCCTGAATGAGAACTTCAAAAGAAGCATCCAATCACCATAAGGCCGATTTATGTTTCCGATGAAAGACGTCTTGTCGATTGTCCAAGTGGTATTCCCATGACCAGTTCAAGCCTGAGAACCAAGTTAAAAAAGTCCCATCACGGGGTTCTGAGGAGGCCGTCACTAGCAAACTCCACCAAATTGCAAAGCAGTATCCAAATGTTGATGCCATCAAATGGTCAAAGGATTGCTCGAAGATATATGAAAGAGGCAAGCCCTTCCTATGAAACTGGGACATCCAGCGCCTACCACTTGGAATGAGAAGGTTCCATGATTGGTACTTGCATATTCTCCCAACGAGCATAGACCTCATACAAGCATGCTTCCCCACCGGCACATTTGGAAGCCCAGTCAGGAAATTTGTCTTTGACTTCAATGACATGCAGACATGCTTTCACCTAGGAGCAATGGAGATGAATCTAATTCGCACGTGGTGCCTGTAAGTCCTTGTCCTCCTGATATGATATGAATGTAATCTTTGAATTTTGTTGTAACTAACCCATGCCGTGATTTGTAGAATGCAAGTGCACATTGTCAAACAAATGCCAAGTGTGAAAGCCGGGTATATAGACCCTCAAGCTATAGCCCAAACAAATTTTAATTACCCTAAATAGTGGAAACTGGATGCCAAAGAGCTAGCTGCTGCAAAGACTCTTCGGGAGAAAGAGCACATCCGTACAGCGAAACTAAGGGAAGAGTCCCTTAAGGTTGCATCATACATTGCCCTGGCTTTCAAAATTCTCCAACATCACTCTACTATATGGCTATCATACAACTTCTAATAAGTTCAACTCTATACTTAAAGCTTTGTTCGATATATTTTATTCGATGCAAAAGAGCTTATCTAGTTCTATGATTAAATCTATGCAGCAACCACTGGATTTGTATAGCCGTCGATGTCGGGAGAAGCATGGCATGGGTCTTTGATTCAATAAATAGGGACCCGGTGATATACAAAGACTTCATATCGATTCTCAAGACGTATACATATTGACAATCCTCATTAGCTTATATGTTTGTATACATACTTGTAACGTTCACTTTTGGATACTAACAAGTTGTATTTGCTAAAATAATTCGAACATGGTATTTAGGTTCTATGTCACTGCACATCACGGAAGGCATGATCCAGCAAGGAAGGAAAAGCTGGCTATAAAAACACTATGTGCGGTAAGTGTAGCTTACTTCTTCAGCACTCCATTACATGGCTGTTAAAAGCATTACTTAACATTTTCATATGCAAAACACACAGTGCCCCAAGCAGAAGCCTGGGAGTGTACATTGTGGATACTATATATGTTCTATGATGAGTAACACCGGTGCCTACAGGAGACACCCCTTAAGGGTAAGTTTAAACCTCTTCACCCGTAGTATAAAAACTTCATACATGGTATGAAATACTAAACCGAAACTTGTTCTCTTGTAGTGGAAAGAAGAGTGAGAAATGAAAAGAGACACATACAAGAATGACCAACTCTTAGAGCTCGTCGACGACCTTTGCAACTTCATATTGGACCAGATTGTACACGTCAAAGGCGCCTACCATGACCGAGAGTTTGACTTAGGTAGTAATCCTCAGTACCAACACCTTCGTGAGACTGAAAGGCTAGCTCTAGGATGTTGATAACAATGTGTATGGAATTTGACATTGGTTTTACCTTGTGAATTATATCTATTTAATAATGGATTGTATATATTCTTGTGAATTGGACTTGTAATTGTAGTTTATATAATACTTTTGTGCTTGTAGTCTAAGGGGTTCGGAACGCTGGTCGCGGGGCGTTCGGCAACGCGAACGCGATTCAAAACATTGGTCACGGGGCGTTCGGCAACGCGAACGCGGTTCGGAATGTTGGTCGCGGGGCGTTTAGCAACGCGAACGCTAGATGGAATACGCGGAAACAAACAGTGTTCTGGTCGAATTTGAATTATAAATTTGAATTTTTTTTGGCGGGAATACTGTAGGGGCGGTTTTAGACTGAACCGCCCCTACAAACAGGTATTATAGGGGCGGCTGGTACCACAACCGCCCCTACAAATCGATTTGTAGGGGCAGCCTAAGAACCGCCCCTACAAATGCATGATTTGTAGAGACGGTTTGGTAGGGGCGGCTGGCCAAACCGCCCCTACAAAGGGTTACGAGCCGCCCCTAAAAAATGTTTCTATAGTAGTGTTAGGATCGACTTCTATGATTATGTAGTGGCCCTCCAAAGATTTTGTCATGCCTCGTACACTTTTCGTTGACCCAGAGGCCTATGTACGTAGAAACACAAAGATTCAGTAATACATATCTCTACCAATATAAAAAGCATCGGTTGCAAACTTCTCTACAGCTACCCCAACCACCGACCTCTGCAGTCATGATCTCTCCTAAATGCAAAAAAAACCCTACACCCAGAAACATTACACCATTAAAACAAACGCATCAGATCCACTCTAACATCTCCTTGCTCTTACTCGCTCAAATCCAATGGTCCATGTTCTCTGGATCAGACCTTGTCACTCATCCCGCGCCGGCCTCTCCCTCTCCCAGACGTCGTGACTCCTCGATCTCGTCCCCACGCACGATGACCAGGGCGACTCCTCGATCTCTCCCCCACGCACGCCGCAGCTCCTCCTCAATCCCTCCCTCATGGCGCCCCCTCCTCCCCATCGGAGGAGCAAGTGCGGGAGCCGTCAAGGTCACGTGGGGTCATCATTGGCAAAGGCAAGGCCACAGCAGAGGCGTCGCGCAGGCAAGGGCGCCAGCCAAGGCCGGTGAGGCCACGTGGCCGGGGTCGCGGGCCATCGCCATCGGGCGAGGATGCGCGGAACGCCCTCGTGGGACACCCGGTGGAGGCCGTGGCCTGGCGGCGGATGAGATCGTGGCGGCGCGCGAGGGCCAAGCAGTGGTCAGGTTTGGCCCCTAAGTTGCCAGCAGCTCGGGTGAAGATCTTCATGTTAGGAGCGTGCTAGCTTACCTGATTCTGGCTCTGCTTCGTGTAGTTCTGCTGCGTCGTCGGTGGGGTTTAGCTGATTCGCTAGGGTTCTGGTGGAAATTCAATATTGTGTTGTAACGGAACAGGGTAATGCGAGATAAGGGGAGTTCGGTTTGGGGAGGGATTTGTTGAGTAATAAAATAACCCCGATTTCCACGAAGGGAAATCCACAGAGTCGAAGTGTAATAAGACCTTGAAGATCATATTACCCAATTTCCAGTCGAATATCACAACCATACAACGTAATATCAGAGTATAAATAGTGCGGAATTACATAAATTATTACATCGCCGCATTGGTGGAATCAAAAGTAGCATTCATTCAGAACAGCTTGAAGATAGATCGCCAAACTTGCGCGTAGGAACGAACCCCTCAACCGTCAAACTCCTCGGAGCTAGACTCCTCAGCAGAACCTGTGTGCCAAAATTTATCAGTACGGTTTGTACTGGCCACTCCCAACCCTATGAGCATTGCTTTGTGGAAATTGGATGCATGTTGGATATACTAAAAAAGGAACCTATAAGGCTGGGGTTTCCTATGTATTAGCATATCAAGTACATTATATCAGTTGGTCAAGTTTTAACACCATTCTCACACATTCCACCCCATTCCCATTCCAGAGCCAGGTTTCGATCCTAGGATCGATACACCACCATCTCCACACCATCTCCATACCACACCCATACCATCGCTCTGTCGATAGGCCAACTCCCACTCGGCGCTGTCTCAAGGGCCGTAGCCCCTGGCTACGTCCGAACACTCACTCCTAGGGAGAGAAGAGAAGGACTCATCTCACTATCTAGTTTAAGCAAAACCCAGAAAAGGTCCATTGCCGATGAGTCGGCATATGTATCGATCGATCAACCATACACTCTGCAGATGTTTTACATAACCACAAGCTCCGCCTTCCTCGCTGACCGTCGTCAACTGGGCTGATTCCGGCCGCTTGCTAGCCTAGGATAATGCCACTCTACCATTCAGCCCTGGTACACCCCAAGTCCGGTCTGGGGTGGCTGAAACTATGAGTCATGAGCCGGGTCCACAAGGTCTCCATGAAGTCTCGGAAGGGCCTGGGCTGCTGACATCAGCAGCTGATGTCAGCGTGACGTCAGCATGACATCACCTCGGACTGGTCCATGGACCACAGACTGGTCTACGGTGGACCTAGTCCACCCTTCGTCTCCCAGGCGTGGTCCATGTACTCCGGGTGCACGCACAGGTGGCCGGCGAGGGGTGGTGTTCCCCTGTTCCCTTCCCAGCGGCTTACACGTCGGCGGCGAGCTCGCTGTGAGCCCCCACGGTGGCGCTGGTGTCCGATTGGGGAGGGGAATAGTTCCCTCACACCGTAGCGACTGTGACGGTGGGGTCAAACTGGCGGCCAAGGCTTCCAAAGGCGCTGGCCATGGTGAACGGTGGCTCAAGCTCCACCGGCGTGCGGGAATGGCACGGTGCTGTGGCATAGGTCGATTCTGTGGTGCGCGTGGGCGACACAATGCTCCAACGAGCATGTTGGGTAGGTCGAGGGGTCCTCCAGGGCCTCTGGTGGCTTTGGCCACAGCGGTGGCTTCTCGAGCACGACGGCGGCGTCGATGAGGCGGCTACGACCTCGGAGAAGTGTCACAGTGGGGGCATGTAAGTTTCTACGGGTTCGTGGGGCCACGGCGAGGACGTTCAGGCTCAAAGGCGGGGCTCGGATTCTCATGTGGCCGGTAGGGGCTTCCCGGCGGCCACGGCGGTCATGAAGACGACGGCGAGGTGCACGGGCGAACCACGGGGCTTCAATGGGGTGGTTACGGTGTGGTCACGGACGTGTGCGTGGGTGCGTGTGTTCCCAGTGGCCGGAGATGGCCTTAGCCAACTTGCTCCAGGTGTGGAGCGCCATGGCCGGTGTGACAGAGTCCGGCGGCGAGCAGGGGAAGAGCTGGGTGCTCACCGATGGTGTTGTGGAAGAGGGGATGGTGATGCAGTGGTGAGTCGCGGTAGTGTAGCTCCGAAAGCCGTGCAGTGCAGCGTTGCCCGCGTCAGTGATGAAGACGACGGTGTCGTCTTTGGCTCCGACAACCTCCTCCCCCGTGGTGGCTTCGGCATTTTTCTCCCCTCCCCTTTCTTCCCCTTCTCCCCCTTCTCTCTTGGTTCGGATGCACTATGGACGGCCACCAGATGGTGGCGGGCGATGGGACGAGCGCTAGGGCTCCGAGGCTAGGGCTTTTATAGCCGAGCTCGGCCATGGAGCTCGGTGATCGGTGGATGGAGGCTGAGAGGTGATCGGAGGCGCACGCTTGCATCCAACGGCGCGTGCGTGGTTGCGTGGGCGCAGCGCAAAGGAGACAGGGGCATGCCCCGGGCGTGACCCCCTGGCCCGCCCCCTGCCAGTGCTGTCGGCGTTTGGTCACACGGTGGTTGAGCATGGCATGGAGAAGAAGAACAGTAGGGCTGACATGTGGGGTTCAGCGGGCAGCGGCTGCAAGCGGAGGCGGGGAGACGTGCGGCTGACACATGGGGTCAAGTGGCAGCGGCAGCTGGCGAAGGCAGTAGGGCACGCGGGCGACGCGCTGGGCCGCGAGCTGGGCTATTTCGCACGAGTTGGGGCTGGCCTGCTACTACGCGCGTGTGGGCCAACGGAGAGGAGATGTGAAGGGCTGGGCCGGTCGGTTGGGCTGGTTGGCGCAGGCCGAGCAGGCCGAGCCTACGAGGCCTTCTTCTTCTTTTCTTCTTTCTTTTTTTTCATTTCTTCTCCATTGTTTGATTTCAAATTTGGTTTAGAATTTGAATTCAAAACTAAGGTAACTTATTCGTTGGAGTTTTAGGGAATTTTGTTTAATAATAACTTTATGGTTTATTACTTTAATGGAATTGTTAAGCATAACATAAAACAAATAGAAGTCCAAATCACAACTTGAATTAACAATGTATGTAACACTTTATTTGTTAGAAATTAAATAACATAATCAACAAATGGCATGCCATGCTTATGTGTTGTCTTGGTTGGGTCAGACCTAATGCATCTCTTAGGTTGGGTTTCTATACATGACACTCATCATCACATGGGAGTTTTAAGAAATTTTTTTGTAGTTGGTATTTTTGGGTGTATGGATTTTTGGGTTGTTACAGTCCTACCCCCTTAACAGAATCTTGTCCCTGAGATTAAAGTGTAACGTACTCTTCGAAGAGGTAAGGATATCGTAGCCGGAGGTCGGACTCTTTCTCCCATGTTGCTTCTCTCTGTGTGTGATTACTCCATGGGATCTTACACATAGGAATAGTCTTGCTTCGGGTCTCTTTGGTATCTCTTCCCAGAATTCTGATAGGATGTTCTCTATACTCAAGTGTATCTTGAATGTCAAGTGTATCAGTTGGAACTACTTCATTGGGCACTCTCATACACTTGCGTAGCTGAGAGACATGGAATACGGGATATACACCCACCAATTCCTCAGGTAGCTCAAGTTTATAGGCGAGCTTTCCAATCCTCTTGCAAATCTTGTATGGGCCAACAAATCTAGGGGCAAGCTTCCCTTTCACATGGAATCTGATACTCCCACGTAGCGGGGATACCTTGAGATAGACGAAGTCTCCCACATTAAACTCAAGTTCTCTTCTCCTTTTGTCAGCATAGCTCTTGTATCGACTTTGAGCAATTCTCAAATTCTCCTTTACTTGAACAACTCCTTCCTCTGCATCTTGAATCTTAGCGGAATCAAAGAATGATCTTTCACCCGGTTGAGACCACATCAAAGGTGTCTTACAAGGTCTGCCATACAGAGCTTCAAACGGTGACATCTTGATACTGGCTTGGTAGCTGTTGTTGTAAGAGAACTCTACATAGGGTAAGCACTTCTCCCAATCAGAGCCATAATTCAGTACACTAGTGCGAAGCATGTCTTCTAAGATCTGATTTACCCATTTTGTCTGTCCATCTGTCTGTGGGTGGTAAGCGGTACTGAAATCAAGTTTAGTTCCAATAGACTTGTGCAGAGCTTCCCAGAATCGGGGCACAAACTGAGGACCACGATCAGATACAATACTAGAGGGAGCTCCATGCAGTCTGAGAATATGCTCAATATATAGATCCGCTAATTTTTCTACATTGGTCTTTGTCTTCACTGGTACAAAGTGAGCAATCTTGGTCAAACGATCAACAATCACCCAGATGGAATCGTTGCCTTTCTGTGAATGGGGCAATCCAACTATGAAATCCATGGATATGCTATCCCATTTCCACTAGGGAACGTCAAGAGGCTCTAGCAATCCTACAGGCCTTTGATGTTCAGCCTTAACTCTATTACAGGTGTCACATCGTGCCACATGTCCTGCAATGTCCGTCTTCATGCCTTTCCACCAAAAGTGTTTCTTCAAGTCTTGATACATCTTTGAATTCCCAGGGTGTATACAGTACTTAGAATCATGGGCTTCTAACAGAATTTCCTCTCGTAGGGCTGGATCAGAAGGTACACAGATTCTATCCTTGAACCAGATGGTTCCTTGTTCATCCTCATGGTGGTTGGTCTTGTAGCCTAGTTTCATCAGACCACGGAGATATTCGATCTCTTCACAATTTTTCTGAGCTTGACAGATGCGATCTGTGAGATTATACTATATGCGGAGCTCATTTAATAAGCCATGCTGTAGTATCTCAAGTTGGAAACCATCAATCTCTTCCTTGAGCTCAGGTGGTACGGATTCAGTGATCAAAGTGTGACAGTAACTCTTACGGCTGAGGGCATCTGCGACTACATTAGCTTTTCCTGGATGATAGTGAATTTCCAGGTCATATTCCTTGATCAACTCTAGCCATCGGCGTTGCCTCATATTCAGATCTTCTTGAGTAAAAAAGTACTTCAAGCTCTTGTGATCGGTGTAGATATCACACTTGTTGCCTATCAAGTAGTGCCTCTAGATTTTCAAGGCATGCACAACTACTGCTAACTCAAGATCATGAGTAGGGTAACGGTTCTCATGTTCTTTCAACTGTCGAGAAGCATAAGCTATCACTCTTCCATCTTGCATCAATACACAACCAAGTCCTTGACGGGATGCATCACAATAGACCATGAAATCTTTGCTGATATCAAGCAATGCTAACACAGGAGTTGTGGTAAGCTTCTATTTCAATTCTTGGAAGCTTTGTTCACACTCCGGTGTCCATTCAAACTCCTTGGTCTTCTTCAGAAGGTTGGTCATCGGACAGGCTATCTTGGAGAAGTTTTCGATGAATCGGCGGTAATTTCCAGCCGGTCCCAAGAAACTTCTGACTTCTGTCACATTACGGGGTTGTTCCCATTCTTTCATAGCCTCAATCTTAGCCGGGTCAACTGCAACACCTTCAGCTGATAGTACATGGCCTAGGAAGGCAACTTCCTATAACCAAAACTCACATTTGCTGAACTTTGCGTAAAGCTGATGTTGGGCTAGTTTCTCAAGTACAGTTCTCAGGTGATGTTCATGCTCTTCAGCGGTGGATGAATAGACAAGAATGTCATCAATGAATACCTCCACGAACTTATCCAGATCATCCATGAAAACCTTATTCATCATGTTCATGAAGTATGCGGGTGCATTCGTGAGTCCGAAGGATACCACAGTGAACTCAAACTGTCCATACCTAGTCACGAAAGCTGTCTTCGGGATGTCACTCTCTCGAATCTTCATCTGATGATAGCCAGATCTGAGATCAATCTTGGAGAAATACTTGGCACCTTTGAGCTGATCAAGCAAATCATCAATCCTTGGCAGGGGGTACTTGTTCTTGATGGTGACTGTGTTCAAGTTCCGGTAATCAATGCACATTCTCATTGAGCCATCCTTCTTCTTAACAAACAGAACAGGGGATCCCCAGGGTGAAGCACTGGGTCTGATATATCCCTTCGAGATGAGCTCATCAAGCTGTTTCTTGAGCTCGGCCAGTTCATCAACTGACATGCGATAGGGCCTCTTGGCAATGGGTCCTGTTCCCGGCAAAAGATCAATGATGAACTCTACATCATGATCTGGTGGCATACCCGGTAATTCTTCAGGGAATGCATCGGGATAGTCTCTGACCATAGGCACATCATGAACTGTCTTTTCCTCTTTTTGTGATTCTGAACTTGCTTTAAGGGCACATAGGATAGAGGTGGACTTTCCGGACTGGGGTTCACATCTAATGACTTGACCTAATGGGTGGGTCACTTGGACGTATCTAGGTGAACATGATATGATGCCTCGGTGGATGGTTAACCAATCCATGCCTAAGATGACATCTAGGTTAGTGGAAGGTAACCGGGTTAGGTCGGCTTTAAAGGTAAGACCCTCAATGGTAAGACTCACTCCCTTACATATGTGGGTGCATTTTAGGTCTCCTAATGGTGAGCTGATGATGATAGGCTTTTCACGTGGGGTTACAGGCAGGTCACGCTCTCATGCAAACTTGGATGATATGTATGAACAAGTTGCTCTAGAGTCAAATAGAACTGATGCAGTATTGCCATTAACTAAAAACATACCGTACACCACGTCAGGGGCAGTCTGTGCTTCCTCGGCATCCAGATGGTTGAGACGTCCACGAGTAGCAGATCCCTTGAACTGAGACTTCTGAGCAGCTGAGTTCTGAGGGCACTCAGCAGCTTTGTGACCTGGTTGGCCACAAGCGAAGCAGGTGAAAGGCGCACCGCCTGTAGGGGTTATCGCGGGTGCCTTCCAGTTTCCAGTGCCTGGTGCGGAGCGGTTCTGTGTTGGGCGCTCATTCACAGAGCGTGAACGGTTGATACGATCCTGAGTGTTGTGGTCCTGAGCATAACAGTCCTGGGTGTAATGATCCTGAGCAGGGTGGGGGTATTTGGTGATGTAGCCTCCACTACCCCTACTTGATCCAGGGTTGTCATCCCTGTTGTGGCGAGAGCGCTCCCTAGATGGTGCATCTCTGTGGAACCTCTTGCGATCACGGCCACGGAAAGACTCCTCAGGCTTACGCTTCCTCTCCCTATACTCTTCTCCAGCTTCAGTACGATCCTTCTCAATCTGGATGCAGCGATCCACCAGAGCACGCAACGTGTTACTCTCAATGCCGCCAAACTTCAATTTGATGTGCGGATTAAGTCCCTTGCGGTAATAGTACAACTTCTCCTTCTCAGAGTTCACAACATAGGAAGGGGCATAGCGCAGAAGGTTGGTGAAACGAGTAGTGTACTCAGTCACCTTGTCCTTTCCCATCTTGATGTTACGGAACTCCTCGGCTTTGGCCTCCATGATACCCTTGGGAGTGTGATACTCAGTGAATGCTTCAGCAAACTCATCCCACGAGATATTGGCAGGGTCCTCATGGGAGTCACTGAAACTGTCCCACCAAGCGCGTGCTGCACCTGTGAGCTGGTGTGCGGCAGCTCCAACACACTCATCGTCGGTGAAAGTAGTGAGGTCAAGCTTCTTCTCCATTTCCTTGAGCCAGTCATTGGCTACAAGCGGGTCAGGGTCGGTGCCATCATAGGTGGGTGGCCTTAGCTTTAGGAATCCTTCCAGCTTCCTTTGAAAGTCATTCTGCTGACCTCCCTGGTGACGGTTTGCTCCTTCAACAAGAGCTGCAAGAAGCTGGGTTTACTGCGCCATCACTTCTGCCAGGTTCGGTGGTGGTGGTGGTGGTGGTGGAATGTTCTCCTCAATAGGTGGCGGGGTATTCTCTAGGTTGAAGGGTATCCCTCCACGTCCACGGCCACGGCCATGGCCACGGTTGTTGCCACCACGGCCCCCATTGGGTTCGGCTGGTTCGGGGATGGGCGCACGTCCACGGTTCATTAGGCGAGCAGATCGGCGGTTCAACATCTGCAACACGGATCATAAGAATTTTAGTGCTTGTGCCATAAGTGCTTATAATTCAATATGATTACATGATTTTGATGATTTAAAGAAAATCATTGATACTATCCAACACTCATTACAAAGAAGCAATAAGATCCAAATCATTCACTACATGGGTTTTATTACATAGCATCATCTCCAGTAGCTACACTTGAAGATGTGCGGGAATCGTACTACGCATAGCGTCTCATAAAACATCTCCTAAGGGGTACATCATGGGGTACAACTCATAGAAGCTACTGACATATCTCATGATCATGTAGGGTCATCTACTCTAACTCGTACACCGCAGCTGGGATACGACTGTTCTCAATCTCGATCTCCTCGTCAGACTTGTGAAGTCGGGACACATACTTCAAGGCCTCGGCGAGCTCCTCAGTAGGCTTGGCTCCAGGTAGGGTAGGGTAGGCGTCTAGGTTGAGGCAAGTCGGTGCTAACTCGAACTCCTCTATCCTAGGCTTTGCCTTGCTGTGAATCTCCTTGGGTAGCTGATCCCACATACCCTTCATCTCCCTGAGGCGCTTCTTGTCAGACTTCTGCCAAGCTTGCCAAGTCCTCTCGCACTTGTCCTGTAGGTACTCAGTCTGCCTGAGTGCCTCGATCAGGTGACCCTGGTTGCGAACGGCCTTCTTCCTGAACTCCTCTAGCTCCTGGGTCAAGGTCTTGTTCCGAGATTGGATTTTCAGCATATCAATCCCCTTGGACCTCTCTCTGTCTCCTCTGTGGTTGAATTCGGCCTTCTTGTCGTCCAACTCCCTCTGCAACTCCAAGACCTTGCTATCGAGGTAGCAGTTCCTATTGCCTAGGTCGGCTGCTTTATCCTGTAAGTCAGCGACCTCGGCTCTGTGGACTTCCTCATGACGGTTGAGCTCGTCCTGTAGCTTGGCAACTGCCTCGAGCAGGCTAGCTCGCTCCTGTGCTCCCTGCGAGTCTCGCTCCTGGCACTCCCACATAAGAGCCCGGTCCTGACGTCTCTTCTGCTCAAGCTGGGTCACGTACCTATCCTGCTCTAGTAGGTGGATAGTTGAGACACGAAGGCATCTGTCCTCCTCTACAAAGATAACTCTACCGGCTGTGAAACTCTGCTCACTAGGGGTAAGGCTGAGGTCGAGGGCCTAGGGAAGTAGACGGAACTCTATCGTCTTCAGGTGCTCATAGTGGTCCCTCATCACTCTACGAAGTGCCTTGTGTGAGACAGCTCGCAGTCCCTCCTCAACTATGTCCTCTATAGTCAACTCGGTGAAAGCTAGGACAGTCGGTAAGGTGGTGCTAGCTGGGAACTCGACTGAGGTGACAACTGGTCCTTCGATTCCTCCTCCCTAAGTTGACTTCCCAGTACAGGTGACCTTGACAAGCTCGTCGGGACTCCTAACGTGACAAGAACTCGGCAGAGGGTCTGTGCTAAACCCCCGAGCTCACGCAGGTCGAAGGTAAGCTTGGGGTGGTCTAGAGGTAGTGGTCCTAGAGGCGGCCATTCATCGTTCGTTGCCATCTGCATGTTTCAAGGATCAGGTGTTAGCAGGTCAATAAATAGACAAGCCTTGCATAAAAAGTAAATGTAGGGTCGGTATATAACCGAAAGAAGGGCTGTTCACGTCCTATTCTATCGTCCATTTCTAAGGGTTTCGTCCTATGGTCAAGTATGGCTCTGATACCAACTGAAACAACCCCGATTTCCACGAAGGGAAATCCACAGAGTCGAAGTGTAATAAGACCATTGAAGATCATATTACCCAATTTCTAGTCGAATATCACAACCATACAACGTAATATCAGAGTATAAATAGTGCATAATTACATAAATTATTACATCGCCGCATTGGCGGAATCAAAAGTAGCATTCATTCAAAACATCTTGAAGATAGATCGCTAAACTTGAGCGTAGGAACGAACCCCTCAACCATCAAACTCCTCAGAGCTATACTCCTCAGCAGAACCTGTGTGCCAAAATTTATCAATACGGTTTGTACTGGCCACTCCCAACCCTATGAGCATTGCTTTGTGGAAATTGGATGCACGTTGGATATACTAAAAAAGGAACCTATAAGGCTGGGGTTTCCTATGTATTAGCATATCAAGTACATTATATCAGTTGGTCAAGTTTTAACACCATTCTCACACATTCCACCCCATTCCCATTCCAGAGCCAGGTTTCGATCCTGGGATCGATACACCACCATCTCCATACCACACCCATACCATCGCTCTGTCGATAGGCCAACTCCCACTCGGCCCTGTCTCAAGGCCCGTAGCCCCTGGCTACATCCGAACACTCACTCCCAGGGGGAGAAGAGAAGGACTCATCTCACTATCTAGTTTAAGCGAAACCCAGGAAAGGTCCATTGCCGACGAGTCGATATATGTATCGATCGATCAACCATACACTCTGCAGAGGTTTTACATAACCACAAGATCCACCTTCCTCGCTGACCGTCGTCAACTGGGCTGATTTCGGCCGCTTGCTAGCCTAGGATAATGCCACTCTACCATTCAGCCCTGGTACACCTCAAGTCCGGTCTGGGGTGGCTGAAACTGTGAGTCATGAGCCGGGTCCACAAGGTCTCCATGAAGTCTTGGAAGGGTGTGGGGGAAATCCTCCACACCCCGTACCTCCCTCACACTGTCCGCTATCAACCTAGCAGTAGTGGCAATATCCTACCGAGTAGTCCGGCCGTCCCGCACCATATAGGGCGAGTGGTACGTAAGGCTTCCCAGTGAATCTGAGTACTAGTAAGTCCTTAGGGATGACCAAGCCAGAATGTCTCCATCAGGGTTTCCATTTACCGTGCCACCACAGCACCTCCACCCTGGGCTCCTCCCATCACAGGTTCACACCCAGGGCCACCTCATATACCATTTACCCACCACAGGTATCCATTCCAGGGGTGCCCAGGTAGCACCCCACGGCAAGACTTGCCCTAGGCTCGTCATTTACTCCAACTTGGTCGACACAACCCTCACCCTCCACGCACCCAAGTCACACACGCAGCACTCTCCCCAATCATCAGTTTCCTCCACACATCAAAGTAGTGCAAGCGTAGTAGAAGTATTAAGTAATGAAATAGCAAGCGTGTGACTAGCCTAACAGCAGGGTGAGCAGGGGTAAGGTTGTGTCAAGGTAAAGGCCATCAAGAAAGCATTCTACCATGCAAGTCCTATCATAGTGTGATTACAATAAAGTAAAGCACTAGCATTCTATTTTAGCCATGCGTAATAGGTTCTACGAGGTTGGGTGGGATGTGGCACCTTTAGTGTAGTCGTCTCCATACTCCTCACGGTACTCACGATCCTCGTCCGTCCGGTTCTCCTCCGAGTCTGCAAACGATCGCATTATAGTCGCGTTAGCGACGTCTATAGAATAGCACAAAGAAGCAATGAAAATTCAAAAGAGCCAAATGCACTCAAACATGGGTTCATTGCGTAGAGCTTGATTTTAGATGAATTTTGGTCCTGGTTTCGTATTTTTCCGAGGTCGTATGAATTAGTTATGAATTTCCGAAGATTAAATCTATTTCTGAAAATGGAAAAAGGCTGAATTAATCATGGGCTGACACGTGTCACGCTGTGGTTGGTCCACGTGGCTTGCTGACGTCAGCATGATGTCAACATCATGGTTCCGAGTCGACAGTGGGGTCCAATCCACCGTCGCCGCATGATGTCATCAACGCCATCCACACCGGCTGTGGGGCCAAGGCTATTGGGTCACCGACATGTGGGGCTCGGGCTCAGCGACATCGGCCAGGTGATGTCGGCGCGGACGCCGCATGACGTCACCTTGGCTGTGCTGGCTTCTGACATGTGGGTCCCGCATGATGTCATCATGACGTTAGCACCTGACGTGTGGGTCCAGAGTGTCTGTGCTACTGACAGGTGGGTCCGGTCAACGGTCAACATTGACCGGTCGACGGTCAATATGGGCCGGGTTCACACTGGGCCTGGACAGGGCTCGGGTTGGGCGGTGCAGGGTTGGATCGACCAACACGCAGCACGCCGTGGTACAAACCACGCCACGCCCATGGGCTCTTTTGGGATGCGGGTCTCACGGCTTGCGGTCTACGGTGGACCAAGAGATGCTGGTCCATGGACCACAGACTGGTCTACGGTGGACCGAGTCCACCCTTCGTCTCCCAGGCGTGGTCCATGTACTCCGGGTGCACGCGTAGGTGGCCGGCGAGGGGGGGGGGGTGTTCCCCTGTTCCCTTCCCGGCGGCTTACACGTCGGCAGCGAGCTCGCTGTGAGCCCTCGCGGTGGTGCTAGTGTCCGATTGGGGAGGGGAATAGTTCCCTCACACCGTAGCGACTGCGACGGTGGGGTCAAAGTGGCGGCCAAGGCTTCCCAAGGCTCTGGCCACGCCGAACGGCGGCTCAAGCTCCACTAGCGTGCGGGAATGGCACGATGCTATGGCATAGGCCGATTCTGTGGTGCGAGTGGGCGACACAACGCTCCAACGGGCATGTTGGGTAGGTCGAGGGGTCCTCCAGGGCCTCCGGTGGCTTTGGCCATGGCGGTGGCTTCCCGAGCACGACGGCGGCGTCGATGAGGCGGCACGACCTCGGAGAAGTGTCACGGTGGGGGCATGTAAGTTTCTACGGATTCGTGGGGCCACGACGAGGATGTTCAGGCTCAAAGGCGGGGCTCGGATTCTCATGTGGCTGGTAGGGGCTTCCCGGCGGCCACGGCGGTCATGAAGACGACGGCGAGGAGCACGGGCGAACCACGGGGCTTCAACGGGGTGGTCACGGTGTGGTCACTGACGTGTGCGTGGGTGCGTGTGTTCCCAGCGGCCGGAGACGGCCTTAGCCTACGCGCTCCAAGTGTGGAGCGCCATGGCCGGTGTGACAGAGTCCGGCGGCGAGCAGGGGAAGAACTGGGTGCTCACCAATGGTGTTGTGGAAGAGGGGATGGTGATGCAGTGGTGAGTCGCGGCAGTGTAGCTCCGGAAGCCGTGTAGTGCAGCGTTGCCAGCGTCAGTGATGAAGACGACGGCGTCGTCTTCGGCTCCGACTACCTCCTCTCCCGCGGTGGCTTCGGCGTTTTTCTCCCCTCCCCTTTCTTCCCCTTCTCCCCCTTCTCTCTTGGTTCGGATGCGCTGTGGACGGCCACCAGATGGCGGCGGGTGACGGGACGAGCGCTAGGGCTCCGGGGCTGGGGCTTTTATAGCCGAGCTCGGCCATGGAGCTCGGTGATCGGCGGATGGAGGCCGAGAGGTGATCGGAAGCGCACGCTTGCATCCAACGGCGCGCGCGTGGTTGCGTGGGCGCGGCGCAAAGGAGACAGGGGCATGCCCCGGGCGTGACTCCCTGACCCGCCCCCTGCCAGTGCTGTCGGTGTTTGGTCGCGCGGTGGTTGAGCATGGCGTGGAGAAGAAGAACAGTAGGGCTGACATGCGGGGTCCAGCGGGCAGCGGCTGCAAGCGGAGGCGGGGAGACGCGCGGGCGTGGGCGACGTGCGGCTGACACATGGGGTCAAGTGGCAGCGGCAGCTGGCGAAGGCAGCAGGGCGCGCGGGCGACGCGCTGGGCCGCGAGCTGGGCTGTTTCGCGCGAGTTGGGGCCGGCCTGCTACTGCGCGCGCGTGGGCCAGCGGAGAGGAGATGTGAAGGGCAGGGCCGGTCGGTTGGGCTGGTTGGCGCAGGCCGAGCAGGCCGAGCCTGCGAGGCCTTCTTCTTCTTTTCTTCTTTCTTTTTTTTCATTTCTTCTCCATTGTTTGATTTCAAATTTGGTTTAGAATTTGAATTCAAAACTGAGATAACTTATTCGTTGGAGTTTTAGGGAATTTTGTTTAATAATAACTTTATGGTTTATTACTTTAATGGAATTGTTAAGCATAACATAAAACAAATGGAAGTCCAAATCACAACTTGAATTAACAATGTATGTAACACTTTATTTGTTAGAAATTAAATAACATAATCAACAAATGGCATGCCATGCTTATGTGTTGTCTTGGTTGGGTCAGACCCAATGCATCTCTTAGGTTGGGTTTCTATACATGACATTCATCATCACATGGGAGTTTTAAGAAAAAAATTTTGTAGTTGGTATATTTGGGTGTATGGATTTTTGGTTGTTACAAGTACCCGATTGTTTGTCTGTTGTTTCACTGGGTGTACGTTTCAACTTGAGGCGATTTCAAACGCTTTGACGAAGGTCGAGGTTTATCTCAGAAATGTTTCTGTTCAAACCATGCAGCAAAAGCCTTCTCATTGTGCCTACATCCCCTTGCAAGTTAGAGTGCATTATGCTCACACCAATCTATCGTGTTTTGTAAGCTACAGTTTCAGCTTTAGTCTGAGAGATTGTGTTTTCTTCTTAAAATTTTGAATGGTGAGAAACTGGCATGATTGTTTACATTCTGCAGAGTCACGCATTGTAGACTAGAACCTGGAGTTGAAGACCAAGATGATGCAATTGAAACACTGGATATGATTGTCAAGGCCAATGCACGGGCTATTGAGCTCTAGAAGCAGGCAGTGGGCTGCTAGAATTCCATGAACTGTTACTGTGACAAAGTATTGTGGTTTCTGATCTAACTTCTTCCAGATTGAGAAGCTCAAGAAGGATATTACAGAACAAAAAAAAATAAAAAAACAACTCTGGAGGCTAGGGTTGGCGATGCTGATAAGAAGGTGCAAGAGCTGAATACGAAGGTGGAGAAAGTAAGAGTTGGTTGTTTGTTTTTTTTACAAATTTTATATTGTTTTATTTATATTTTACCATAGTAAGATGGTGCCTATGATTTTTTCTCAACTTTGCACGTTAGCTGTTTAGGAATTAACTTGATGACAATGTTTTAATTAATTTGGATTTGGAAAAACCTACCGCTTTTGTTGCCAAATTCATTGCAGGCTTTTGGATTGCGGGATTTGATTTGGCCTTGGAGAAAGTATTGAATAACATCGCAGTTTGCTGAATGTTGTAACAGTGAGAAAAAAATTCTTCTTAAATGGAATATCGAAGTTTCATATTCAGCCTGTTTTATGAATTTTATTTTTTGATGTAGCATTGAATGGCCACATATACTGCATTGATGTTAGCATTGAATGGTCATATTCTGCATTTTTAATATTTGCTTCAAACAAGAATTTGCATGGTTTCACATTACCATACAGCCCACCTACCCCTGTGTAGCCGACTAAGCTGAAGCCACAGTTCAAGCTTTTTATATGTTGTCTTTTGTTGTGTTTAGATGTGTTCTTTTTATATGTTGTCTTCCAGGTGCATGTGATGTATTTATTCTGATTATCTTTGGATTTTGTTACGTAGGTGACTGATACTATCTGTTACTAAAAGTAGAAACCTTGAAGTTATACATTGCCTTGGAGTTATACATTGCTTCGGGGAGATGAAAACTATTTATTGATGAGGTATCTGTGCTGTTGCTGACATGCACTCAGCGGAGCAATCCCCGTAGCCCTTGGTAAAGTCTCTCTCTAATTTAAACCTTTTTTCCTTTTATAGTTAGTTGTGATCAGGTCTGTTCATCCTAGCTTACGTGTTCCAAATGGGTAAACCTATTCTGCTGTGAGTTTATACTTGACTGTATATATTCAAATTTTTATATGATAATATTGTATTTCTATCGCTCATTCAGTTTTTGAACTTAATGTGATCCGTAGCGTTAGCACGGGCTTAATGTGACCTCTTGGTCGAATAGCTGCAAAGTAAGCATGACCATTCAAAGCGAGTATTGTAGCATCCAACACGCCCAAGATTTGCTCAATTCCACCCGTGAATCCCACCGCCTGCTGCCCTTGTTTCCTCCCCTCCCATATCAGCACCAAGTTGACAGCACACTGTGTTTTACTTGCCCATATGTCGTTTGATGAAATGTCTCACCTAATAAACAAATAAACAAGTGAGCCTTGTATCTTGGTTTATAGGCCTATCTTACTTTTCTACGGCCCTTAGTACACACGGTGGCCTCAAAAAAAAAAGGTTAACAAGTGTGTGCAATCACACCACTTGATCAACAAAGTACAGTAAGAAAATCATATCACAAAAGGGGTGTTGTCCTTTGCTCGTAGCTGGGCAACAGGCTGTTTTCCAACAGTTTAAATCATTTGATTTTAATTTTCTATCCTATTTTTAACAGGAAGTGGAGGTATAGTCTCAGATCAGAGGCAAATATATGGATGCAGTGTTATCTCACGTTGTAGGCAAAGGACAAGACCTGTTTCTTTTGGGGTTGCTTCAGTGCTTTTTTACTCTTCTGATAATCTGAATATCTGGTCTGGACTATGTTATCGATTTGGAGCACATTGTTCCTTATTATTTGCTATGGCCATGACCTCCCACTTCGGCAGCTCAATCACATCGATTCAGATTAGAAGGTTGCTGCTAAACAGCACATCAAAGGTTCAACCACAAGCTGTTTTTATTTCCTTCATGATTTCTGAATCTTTAGTGTTAGAATCGGAATAAGTACATTTCTGTGTAACCCGTAGATCCGTAGTTAGGCTCCACGACCTTGCGGAGCTTCACCGCAACGGCAGCGTGGACGCCGATGCCGCCCTTGCGGAGCTTCACCGCAACGGCAGCGTAGACGCCGATGCCGCCCTGGATGCAGCCTCGCGGACGCTAGTGCTCGGCGTGGTGGTGAGGCAGTGGGGCGTCGGAGACCCTGCAGACGCGACGGTAGTGGTGGTGGCGGGCTCATCCCGTCGCTGGCAGCACGCTTTAGGATCGGATTAGGGTATCTCTGTAGGTGGGTGTGGCGGCTCCAGTCAACCTCGTAGTCCGAGCCCTCACCCCCACCTTCCTTTTATGTGTCTTTGTCTGACGAGGGGCCCACCAACCGAATTAGGGTTGGGCTCCCCGATCGTGGAGCAGCAGATAGGGCCCAATAGGCCGTTGGGCCTATTGGTGGAGATCAACTAACATTCTCCCCCTTGATCTCATTCCATCTTTCACTTTCATATCATTTGCTTTTGTTCATTCCATTACAGATTAGCTCATAGAGCATGTCTCATCGTCACGATCCATTGCCGATAGACTTAATGGCTACAACTCACTACTGCTTACAAATAGATACTTATCTTTGGGCCTTCTTTTGTCCAGAATATTTTAGGCTTTCCCTTAAACCCAAGCTAGCTACATGTTCTCTGAACACCATATCCTCCTGAACATGTTGGGTGGTAAGCCTTTTATAAGCGGATCCATGAGCATCCTTTCTGTTCTTATATGCTCAAGACTTATGACTTGATCCCGGACTTTATCTTTCACAACATAATACTCTATGTCAATGTGTTTGGCAAAGACCACTTGACTTATGTTGTGAGTATACCGATCGCCTCACATTATTATCGCAGTATCACTTAAGTGGTCTATAGATGTCGTCAACCACCTTCAAACCGGGTATGAACTTCTTTAGTCAGTTCACCTGCCCGTTGCCTCATATCACGCTACAAACTGTCATACATTGTGGACGATGTAGTGACGGTTTGCTTTGAGCTTTTCCATGAAACAACTCCCTTTTGCGAGATGATAGAAAATCCACGTCTGGATATGCATTCACTCTCGCATAATCGAATCTGAATATCCCACCATGTGGAGTGAATCGAGATCTTCTATATGTCATCATGAGGCCTTTCGCTCATTGCAAATAATGCAAGACTTTCTTTACTAATTTCAGTGTTCTATTCCGCATTGCTCTAGAATCGCCAAGTAAAACCCGGTAACAAATGCCAAGTCGTATGCCAGCGTACATACTTGAGCATGTTGCAAGCTTCCGACAACCAAGCATATGGAACCACTTTCTCTTTATCGATTGAGCTCATATTGGTTCCTGGGGCATTGAAAATCCCCATATCCGTCGCCCTTGACTACAGGAGCAGGTGAGGGACTACATTTGTGCATACTGAATTTCTTTAAGATCTTTTCCATGTATGCCTTTTGTGACAGTCATTATACCCTTTTCTTCTATCTCGGTGAATCTCGATCCCTAGAACGAACGAGGCTTCGACAAGATCTTTCATATCAAGTTTTGAGAACAAAACTTCTTTGTCTCCTGTAGTAGACTGACATCACTACTAGCAAGTAAGATATCATTTACATACAGGATAAGGAAGATAAACTTCCCAATCTTAAACTTTGCATAGACACAATTGTCCTCTACATTCTCTTTAAAACCTAAAATTCTTTATTGTCTGATCAAACTTCAAGTACCACTGTCTTAAAGCTTGTTCTAATCCATAAATGGATTTCTTTAGGCGGCATCCCATTCGTTCTTTTCTTTCCATGACAAAACCTTCCGGTTGTGCCATGTAAACATTTTCCTCCAAGTCTCCGTTGAGGAATGCCGTGTTTACATCCATCTGATGTAATTCTCAATCGTAATGTGCCACTAATGCTATTATTATTCTGAAAGAATCCTTACATGAGACTGGAGAAAAGGTCTCATTATAATCAATCCCTTCTCTTTGCACAAAGCCTTTTGCCACAAGTCGGGCTTTATATCTCTCTATATTCCCTTGAGAGTCAAGTTTTATCTTGTAGACCCATTTACAGCCTACTGTTTTGGCTCCTTTAGGAATTATTTTCAAGTCCCAAACTTTATTGGCATTCAATGATTTCATTTCATCTTCCATGGCCTTAAGCCACTTTGATGACTGATCACTACTCATGGCTTCTTCAAACGAGGCTTTGATAATCCTCCATTTGAAATTCTTTAGTGTTGTACACTTCATAATCAGCAGGAATAGCTGATTTTCTAACTCTTTGAGACCTTTTAGGGGCCTCCATATTTGGCACATCTTCTGTTTGAGGCTGTTGTTGCTCCCCCTCATGTGTGGCAATTGGTTCTATTGGATCCTGAAGAACAGGTTCCTCATTTTCACACATTTTTGACACAAGTGGGATAACAACAGTCTTGGCACCACAAAGATCTAGCACTGCCGGTGCAAACTAATGTAGTGAGAAAATTGGCTCATAAATCATTGGAGTGGGCGCTTACACCCGCTTCACTTCAAGGTCAATTTCTCGAGCTACCATGCTCCCCTCATCAATTTGTCCTCTAGGAAGACAGGCATGTCTCGCTTCCCACAAACTTTATATGTCTCTCTCGAGACAGAGAAAACGAAAACTTTTTGACTTTTCTGTGTAGCCAATAAAATGGCAACTTACTGTTTTGGGATATAACTTCCCAATATTTGGGTTAAATACTTTAGCCTCAGCATGGCTCCCCCCCACACACGCAAGTGGTTTAGTGAGGGTACTCTTTCTGTCCACAACTCATACGGTGTTTTGGGCACCGACTTTCTTGATACTCTATTGAGAATATAAATGACGGTTTTAACGCCTTCATTCACAGGTTCAACTGTAAGGTGGAGTAACTTATCATACTGCCCACCATATCCATCAGGGTACGATTGATTCTTTTAGATACTCTATTCTGCTGAGGTTCGCTCGGTGTAGAATACTGAGCTACTATGTCATTCTTTTAGGGTATGCCGACCGTAGTACTCCCCCACGGTCAGACCTGACTATCTTAATCTTTAATATCTTAAATTTATCCAATACATCTTTTCTTTCTTTGATTGGATAAATATAGTCATAATGGGAGTAATCATCTGTGAATGGATCATAACCATCCACACTCTTTACAGGAAAGCTAACCACAGATGTCAGTGTGAATAATATGTAAAATTCCTGTGCTTCGTTTGTCATCTTTCTTTACACACTTTCCTTTTATGCATTCTCTGCATTGAACTTAATCTGAGAGCTCTAATGGAGGAAGAATATCATTCTTAACTTGTCTTTCTATTCTCCCCCTCGAAATATGGCCTAAACGACAGTGTCATAATTTCAACAACGCATCGTGAGCTCTCTTATGCCACCATTTCCGAGTAACACTCTGTGACCAACTTTTTATCACCTAAGTGGCACATCTTTGAAGAGCCAATGAACTCGCTTTTATTCTATCGAGGTACTTGGTGACCGTGTCACATTCTCGGGATTGAGCCCACAATTATAAGTTCAATCATGTTCTTTATCACAGCCAAACATTTCTTGTTTGCAAAGTGACCCACTTTCTATGCTCAAAAGCCATAGGATATCTTTTGGGATTCAAAATCCCTTTCTTTAGTTGCCCAAGTGGCATCATTCTCTTTTGTCTCCCTCACCGGTGCCACAAACTCAGTGGAACACGGTGAGGTGACTACCCAATCCCACCTTAAACAAGATGAAAATCAGGTCAAATCTTTTCTTAACATAAAATTAACACCATTTGCATGCCTTGATTCCAACGTTGGTCAAAATCAAAACATACAACTATTCTTATACACTAATTCTACATCACCGCTAAGGTAGAAATAGAATTAATGCATAAATCTTTAACTTTCATAATCGTTTCTTACACTAATTCTACATCACCGTTGGATGTAAATAGAATTAATGCATAAATCACTAAAATTAACATATGTTCTTATACACTAATTCTACATCACCGCTAAGCGTAAGTAGAATTAATGCATAAATCATTAAAATTATCAACTTTTCTTATACACTAATTCTACATCACCGTTAAGTGTAAGTAAAATTAATGCATAAATCATTAGCATTACGATATTGTTATTAACAACGTTGGTCGAAAATAACAACATCATAATCAGTCAAAACTCTTTTTCTCCAATTAAATACCACATTGGTTCAAAATAATTGGAGAACCAACATTTTCTTTAGCAAATGAAAAAACTTTCCTTTTCTTCAATTAAATACCACATTGGTACAAATTAACTGGAGAATAAACAATTTCTTTAGTTTTTACCCACAGGGAAAATTGCTTTTTATATTTTCTTTGATCCATTAATCAATTTCTAGGAAATAAACATTTACCGTTTCCTTTTCTCCATTAAATATCACGTCTGCTCAAAATCACCGGAGAATATACCTTTTCTTTAGCAAATGAAAAACTTTACATCAATTTCTTGAATTTTACCCACAGGATAAAATTACTTTTCTATTTTTCTTTTGAGCCATTTTACATTTTCAATTTTCTAGAAAAAGGAAAAAAAAAAGCGGCTCTTGCTCTTTACTGTTTCGGCCTAAAACGGCCCACGGCCCACCGCCCACACGCCCTTCCCGCCTCGCTTCTTCGCCCCCAAGCCGCAACTGGCCTGGGGCCGAATTTCGACTTTACCGCACAAGACCCGTCTGGCTGAAAGGCCGGCCCGATCAATCGGTGCCATTGATTCAATCGGACGGCCGAAGCGGCGCTTTCGGCCGGTCAAACCCCAAAGACCGCTTTCGGCTCATCGCAACCCTAGCTTCATTCGCCTTTGCCCTTCTCTCTCTTCGCTCGCCGCTCTCTCTTCTACCTCTACCTCATATGATAATTTGACCATCGAGAGGACACCGAAAGTGAGCAAGCGAGCCTGCAGTGTCGCCCGGCCCCTCGCCGCTGCTGGCTCCCGATGGGTGAGCATGCCATTGCCGTCGAGTGGCTCGCCGTGGCGCCCTTTGACCGAGCCCCGTTAACGCCTCACTCTCTTCACTTCTTCTCTCCCGCTTGGCCGCTGAAAGGACGATTCGCCCGGTGATTAGGGTTTGATTTTCTCTTCTTTTCTCGATTTGCGTTCTTCCTTTTCTTTTCTTTGACATCCGAATGGATCTAGGGTTAGGTCTCCTTTCTTTTCTTTGACATCCGAATGGATCTAGGGTTAGGTTCTTCTCTTCTTTGGATTTTTCTTTTCTTTTCCTTTTCGAGAGTTCATCCGAATGGTTTTCATCTTTTCTTTCTCCATGCGAGTTAGGGTTAGGTTCGGTTGAACCCATCTTTTTTTTTGTTCTTTTCTTTTCGCTTGAATTTCCCGAACAGATTATCCCCGTTCTAGGGTTAGGGTTTCGCTCTGTGAGCCTAGGGCCCTATTTCTTCTCCGATCCGAATGGATCTGTTTTTTTTTTACTTTTGCCGCGCGCGTCGAACGGTCCGGCTCCTTTCCCCACGCGCGTGGCGGTTATGGACCGTGAGACCGTGAGCCGGTCTCTCTTTCTTTTTGCTTTTACCCGTTAGGGTTAGGGTTACACAGAGTCCACCGCTCTGTACCATTGTTAGAATCGGAATGAGTACCTTTCTCTGTAACCCGTAGATCCGTAGTTAGGCTCCACGACCTTGCGGAGCTTCACCGCAACGGCAGCGTGGACGCCGATGCCGCCCTTGCGGAGCTTCACCGCAACGGCAACAGAGACGCCGATGTCAGCCGATGCAACCTCGCGGACGCCAAGGTTTCGGGCGTGTGGTGAGGCAAGCAAGGCCGGAGACCTGCAGCAGCGACGAGTAGTCTGCTGGTGGCGGGCTCATCCTGTCACTGGCAAAGACGCTTTAGGATCGGATTAGGGTATCTCTGTAGGTGGGTGTGGCGGCTCCAGTCAACCTCGTAGTCCGAGCCCTCACCCCCACCTTCCTTTTATGTGTGCTGTGCGACAGGGGTCCACCAACCGAATTAGGGTTGGGCTCCCCCGATCAGCGAGCAGAGATAGGGCCCAATAGGCCGTTGGGCCTATTGGTGGAGATCAACTAACATTTAGCTCTTTGTTATTTCTGAACCTGTGAACCTGGGGATTATTTCTCCCTTTTGCTTTTTTGCTTCATGCTTTCTAGGATTTTAAAAATCCTCTTAGAAACCATCATCTGTGAGCTCTCTAATTTTCCCCAAATTAATTTGGTTCCTAATATATATAGGGTTTGTACAATGAGAGATCCTGCTGCACAGATAGACTTCATCGATGACCCTTGGCACCATTTACCATGTCATTTGTCTCAGATAATGGTAGAAATTAAATTTGGGGAAAATCTGGCATCATTTGGAGTTGAGTTTACAATAAACTGAATATCAAGAGGGGTACATGATGTCTGGCATCCCAGCAAACAACAGGGGGAGGAGCAGCATTGGATGCCTGTTCTGGCTTTTGTCCAGGATAGTTCTGCAGCAGATGAGGGGCACTATCCTCCCTGGGCACAAGTGGGAAGTCATGGTATGCTAGCTAATGATGCTGTTCAAAATGACATTGGAGATGTAATGAGTCCAGATTTTTTGGTAACCTTTGCATTCTTATATATGAGAATGTTGTTTGCAGGTTGATCTGTTCTTCTACATAGACCTATAGAGGAAGCAAAGGTGCAGGAGGAGGAAGCTGCCGCGGCCCCTGAGTTTGCTGCAATCACTGATTACCAAGGAGCTGATCAGTGGGGTGGTGACCAGTGGACCTCTGATGTGGCTGCGCCGCCTGTTGCTCAGTTTTTCTGCATATTCCTGTTAAGTTTGGTACTTGACTGGATCAAATTACTCACTGTTGTTGATTTTCAACCTGTACATGCGCTATTAACTTAGGCAAGGTTCTGCCTAAATCTAACATTATCCAAAGCAAAGATATGTTAGCTTTCTATTCTGACAGTGGATAATTGTAGCTTGCTATTTAGTTATTCTTTGTTCTTCTATCCCATTCTTTTCTTGTAAATTTGTACAGGTCAATTGGGCTTAGCTGGCCATATGCAAGATTGTTATTCAGATGCATTGGCTAATCCAGACATATTTTTGATTTGTCTGGTTCAGTGCAACAACATTCCATTCTTTTGCATGGATGCTTAGCCAATGGTACTCTATGCTGAGGTCTAGCTGTTTTGTTTTTGGCTTGGTCTAGAAGTGTTGATTAGTTATTGTGACTTAATGTGTAATACTCCAATCTGAGATTCGGTTCATCACATTTATTTTAAGGAGATAATCATTTGGTTCCATTAACTACTGTTATGACTTATGAGCATGGTGAGCTATTCAACACTAAGCTGCTGCATAGACGGATGGAGAAAACAGCAAACATGCTGGGTTTAGCTGTTGTCACAATGGATAGTGCTGAGCTTCTGATTATTGCTCTAGATAAGTACATGAAAAACCTCAAAACGTCAGTTATTCGAAGACTCGAAGGAGTATTCCTTTTAGTAATTTGATTTGTTGGGTTATGTGCTTTCGTCGCGTTAGCACGGGCATTATACTAGTATATATATACGAATTAATGGAATTATGTTTAATTTCATATATATATAAGAGATGCAAGATTATTAACAAATATACCTCGTCAGCATTTTCTTGCACAGGATTTTCTTGCACAAGAGGTTCTTGCTCATTTTCAAAATTCAGTAAGTATTGAGAGCCGTCATCGAACTCCGGGTCAACCTCGTTCTGGTTGTCGGGGTCATATTGAGTGCCGGCATTGATAATGTTCATCATGGCCTCATTCTGGTCGTAGTCGTCTTGCGGCTCGGCCATCTTAATTACCACAACTATATATAAATGAAAACCATATACTAGTAATGCATATGCTAATTAATGGATAGAGCCAGGGGCTTAAACTTAAATAACTATAGAATTCAGGGTTATTATTTACGCCGAGCTCTGGTTAGGGTTTGCATGCGCGGCACTCGATCAAGATATATATAAGGGTTTGGAGCGGAGCTCGGCCGGGTTAGGGTTAGGAGCGAGTTTAAGATATTAGGATATATATATCATGATCTACATTGGTGTATATAAATATATCAAAATTCATGTCACACTAATTATGAAGAATCAAATTCAAATATATATAACTATAGAATTCAGGGTTATTATTTACGCCTTCGTTAGGGCTTGGAGTGAAGCTCGGCCGAGTTAGGGTTTGGAGCGAAGCTCAGGATATTAGGATATATATCAACATTAATATCAATATATCAAAATTCAGATATATATACCAAAAAATTCATAGCACTAATAAAAACAATCTTTTCAATTGTGACGAAGATTGTAATATATTTCTACAACTATATATTGTAGTACACTACTACATTTTTTCTACAATTCATACCACTCAACATTATTTCTATATATATATATTTTATATTTAAGTAAACTACTACATTTTTTCTATTTTGTCTACAAATAAAATCTATCTATTTTTTCTATATTTTTTCTGTGTCTAAAAAATAATATGCACACACACATCACATACACACTCATACACACACTGTTGCTCACATATAGCATGGCGAGCACGAGCACGAGCACGAGCCTGAGCACGGCGAGGAGATCGAGGACGACGAGCACAAAGGACGATGAGCGCGTGCGCATGTGGAGCCGACCGGGATAAGGCGCACGTGCGCGTAGAGCTAGCCACCGGGGATGAAGGACGAGCTCGAGGCGGTGCTGGTTGGAGGTGATCTCGATGACGAGGACGATGTGCGCGCGGCGATGGGGATGACGATGAGCGCTCTAGCAAAGGGGACGATGATCGCACGGTGAGGTGCGCGTGCGCGTGGAGCCGGGGACAAAGCTGGCGATGACCAAGATGAGGATCGACGACGGCGATGAGGGCATGGCGGATCCAAATTAGATCTGGGCGAGGATGAGGACGACGACGACGGGCGGCGGATCCAGGTCTGGGTGCACCGCGCACGTGTAAGGAAAATGGACTCTAGGCCCTTTTACTTTAGATTTTGGTGTTTGATGACCAACACAACTAAATTAGACTATTGAATTTGCAAGTGATTGTTTTGTAGTTCAATAGGGGTGCAAAATGTGACTTGGATAAAGGCGATGTGATGTTCCGATGATCAACACCATAAGCAAGACCTTAGAAGCACAAGAGAAGACCTAAGATATCAAGCAAAGTCCAAGCACGAAGATAGAAACCAAGCTAGACGCAAGATCGCGAAGAAACGAGCTCATAAAGGTGACCGGACGTTGGCGAAAAGCGACCGGACACTCCGATCAAGAGGTTCGGCAACAGTAGGCGTCAGCAGCAGCGACCGAACGCTGAGTACTAAAATCGACCGGACGCACCGATTGTACTATTCATCATCACCGGCAACACATTCAGTACTGACCGGACGCTGGTGGCAAATCGATCGAACGCAGGACTGCAGCGTCCGAATCAAGTACAGAGAGGTTTTAGAGCAGTGAAATTGCGACCGGACACGTCTGGTGGCATGTGACCGGACGCTAGCAGCGTCCGATCAGTTGATCGTGGCTCTAACGGTCGGGACGACAGGACACGTTCGATCAGGACGACCTGCTTGTCCGGTCAGTAGCAGAAAAGTGGGATTTCATCCCCAACGGCTACTTTCTCAGTGGGGCTTATAAATAGACCCCCAACCGGTCATTTGAGGAGAGTGGAGTTGAGTAAACATATCAAGGGTGTTGGTACACCATTTTAGTGATCTTCACTTACATAGTGCTTAGTGATTTATTAGGTGATTAGCGTAGGTGCTTTGCCAAGTGCTTAGGTTGATTAGACCACCGCTTATGCGCTTACTCTAGGTTTAGGCCTAGTGTTTAGTGAGGTTTGCATACCTCTTACCACTCGGTGCTTGCGCGCACCATTGTTGTACATCGGAGGGGCTTGTAGTCTTGCGAGATCACACCAACCACGTTTGTGGTGTGGCCGCCACCGTGTACCGAAGGGAACAAGGCCTGCGGCGGTTCGGCCGAAAGCTTGATAGTGAAGACGGCGGGGAGAGGTCTAGGAGAGGCTTACCGGAAGGCACACCAGAGACCCACTTGTGCGTGGAGAATGCCCGGGGCTATCCACGGAGTTACTCAATTGGGAGCTTGGCCCTTGCGAGGGACTCCAACGAGGACTAGGGAGAAGCTTGCGCGCTTCTCAACACCTCGGTAAAAATACCGGAGTCATCGATGGGAGTTTGCATATCTCTACCTTACTCTTTATCTTCCGTATTTACATTGTTTGTATTACTCCTTTTGTGGTAGAGATAGCAACTCACTAGCAAGACCATAGTTGCACATTTAGATAGTTTATCTTTTTGCATAGGTTTTGCTAAGGATAGAAAAAGAGGCCATAACTTAGAGTTAGAATTTTAAGTTGCCTAATTCACCCCCCTCTCTTAGGCGTCAGGGTCCTCTACAAGTGGTATCAGAGCCGGTTGGCTCAATTTAGATGTTTTGCTTAACCGCCATTGAGCCGACGCTGTATAGAGTTGTTGGGATGGATACCTCTAGGCCTCCTCACTTTGATGGCACTAACTTCCCCTATTATAAAGCTAGAATGGCTTGTCATCTTGAGGCGGTTGATTTGGGTGTTTGGAGAGTCACTCATGACGGAATGAAACCCATTAAGAATCCCGATAAACGCACAAAGAGTTAAGAAAAAGAAATGCATTTCAATGCTAGAGCTAAGAATTGATTGTTTGAATCTTTTAGCATGGATGTGTTTAACCAAGTGTTCACTTTAAATACAACACATGAAATTTGGTTAAAACTCCAAGAGCTCCATGATGACACATCTAATGTCCGTGAGCAAAAACTATTGTCTAGTTAAACAAAATTATGATTCCTTTACAATGAATGATGATGAGCTTGTTCGTGATATGTATTCTCGTTTGAATCTAATTATCAGTGAGCTCCATTCAATAGGATTAACAAAGCTAAATGATGCGGACATCATGAGGAAGATCATCTCCATGCTACCACAAAAGAAATATGCAAGCATCATCACCATCCTTCACAACATGGAGGACTTGAGCACCATGACCCCGGCCATAGTCATTGGCAAGATAGTAGCATTTGAAATGTCACGCAAGATGGGTCAAGAAGAAGCCTCTTCACCAAGCAAAGGCAAAGCTCTCGCATGTAGTGAGAAAAAGAAGATGAAGGGCAAGAAAGTTGAGATAAGCTCATGCTCAAGCTCCTCAAGTGAAGAAGAAGAAGAAGATGAGGATGATGATGATGAAGATTCAAGTGATGATGATCAATCTTCCTCCTCCACCTCAGACCTTGATAAAGAATAAATCAAACTAATCAACAAGGTGGAGAAGATGATCCAAAGGCTCAATGTCAAAGGTGTGTCCATCCAAATTCAAGATATTATCTTCACCAATCAAAGAAATGAGTAAAGAAAGAGAGGATGCTATGGATGCGGCGAGTTGGGGCACTTTGTGAAAGTTTGTCCAAACAAGTCCACACCCAAGACAAAGAAGAAGGCATGTAAGGACAAAGCCCTCACATCAATAAGGTCATGGGATAATTCTTCAATTGAAGAAGAAGACCATCACAAGAGGCGAGGGCACAAGCACTCATCATCAAGATCTTCTCGTGTGTGCCTTATGGCACGAGGTAACGAAAGCTCATCCTCTAGTGAGAGTGATAGTGATGATGAAATGCCTTTTTATGATGAAATTGTGCAACAAAATCTTAATTATGCTAAAGTTTGCACTAGTCAATAAAAGAAGCTCGAAAAATTAAAAGAAAAGCTAGATAGTTCACAAGAAGCATATAAAACTTTGCTTGAACAATATGAGACATTTACTAATCTTAATATTGAATTATCTACTAAAGTTGAGCAACTTGAGGCTAGTGTAACAACAAATGCATGCACAATCAATGATGAGCAACTTGTAAGGAAAAATGAAAAATTAAAAGAAAAGTTAGCTAGCTCACAAGATGCTTATAAAAGTTTGCTTGCTAAAATGGAAACCATGTGCAAACATTGTGATGAGCTAACTTACAAAGTTGCTAATCTTAAAGCCATCGGTTCCACCCTCACCAAGGCATCTAAAAGGAAAAATTCTATCTTTAACATGCCTAAAAAGGATGCCTCTACTTCTTGCAATGATTTATCTTTAGACTCACCCTTGTGCAACCAAGTTTGTGTTGAGAAAGTTGTTGTAGATACATATGCATAAGAGGTTGCAAAGGAGAATGAGCAACTCAAGTAAGAAGTGGCTCACCTCACCAAGGACTTGACTCAAGTGAAAGGCAAGACGAAGCAAGCCCAACTTCATCAAGATAACACCATCAAGGGAGTGAAGAAGCTTGATGAAGGACAAACCATGGTTTGCTACGTGTGCCACAAGGAAGGCCACAAGTCCTATGAGTGCAAGGTGAAGAATGGGGGAGGAGCAAAGAAGAAAGAGAAAAAGCAAACAAGCAAGCTCTCCAACACCTACACCAACAAGGTGGGCAAGAAAGCCTCCACACCATACTTGTTGAAGAAGAAGAAAAATGACAAGGTAGTAGCCATCAAGGTGAACAAGCAAGCTAACAATGGGGTCAAACACTTTTGGGTGCCAAAGGAGATCATTTCCAATATGAAGAGCACCAAGAAGGTTTGGTTTCCGAAAGGGAAGTGAGAAGTTCGATGGACTTCAGGGAATTTGGAGACTTGGCAAAGTATTGGTGCATTTCATGGGGTTCATCATGATGGACAAAGATATTGCCAAGTGGGTTAGTGAATACTATGGACCCAAATTCCTCTTCCCATGTTAGGCAACTAGATTTAATTTCCTACAATTTGTATCTTCAAGCATCTAGTTCCTTTTCATGCCTAGGTTTGCATTTGCATGTTTAATCTTTTGTCATGCATACACTAGGTAAATCATATGGTAGGCTTGCTCGGTTTCACCCTTGACCCTTGGAGCAAACCTATATGGTTTTAATTGTTTAGGAGCATGACACATAGCTTGTCTTACAATTGTTCATCTAATATGTGCCAAAGTTCAAATTGTAGATAATTTCTCCCGAATATCACCTTCAAAAATGATTCTCACATTTATGTGATGTCATCTTTCAAGTGGTATTTTTATTCTAAAATTAATGTGCATGTCTCCTACAAGTATTCCATACTTGTATGCACAAATTTAGGGGAGGTTACTCTACAAGTTGGATGCTTTGAGACTAACACCTTTTCAAGCTTATCATGTGTGTAGTAGTCTCATTGCAAGGAAAATGGAGTACCCGGAGTTAAGCATCATACTTCAAATATCCACCAACTATTTCAAGTGGTAGAAATCAAATTGGTTTCCACATGTGGTATTTCTAAACCGATATTATCATGTTGATTTCACTTTGGTATTTATATGCTTTCTCCGTAACTCCCTTGAGCATTGATTTGCCAATTATGCATAAACTATATTCTCCATCATATGTATACATATATTTAGGGGGAGCTTAGTCTATGTAATGTGAGAGTCAAATTTTGTTACCTATTCCACTCCACATACAATGGATCACAAAGTTTGACCCTCCCTTGTGCTACTAATGTCTTCCTTTTCGGTGTTTGATTCCAAAGGGGGAGAATTTAGAGGACCAAAAGCAAGCATGAATTTAGAGGACCAAAAGCAAGCATGAATTTGTAGGACCAAAATCAAGATCATAATAATTTACAAGTGGTAATGGTCTACAAGTGGTATTGGTCCGAGAAAGGGAGGATAGTGGATTATAGATTAGTCTATGTAATGGAGAGAATTTGTAGGACCAAAAGCAAGGCTTAAATCCATAATACCACATGGGGACATTTGCAAGGGCAAGATAAGTTTTCAAGTTGTATCTTTTAGTCTTACAAGTAGTATCTTTTAGCATCATATAACCTTGCCCCTTGCATTGCATCCTAGCAAGTAGATAGTTTTTAAATTCCAAAATTTTATTATTTGCTTGCTTTGGTTAGGTTGTCATCAATCACCAACAAGGGGGAGATTGTAAGGAAAATGGACCTTAGGCCCATTTACTTTGGATTTTGGTGTTTGATGACCAACACAACCAAATTGGACTAATGAATTTGTAAGTGATTGTTTTGTAGTTCAATAGGGTGCAAAATGTGACTTGGACGAAGGCGACGTGATGATCCGATGATCAACACCATAAGAAAGACCTTAGAAGCACAAGAGAAGACCCAAGATATCAAACAAAGTCCAAGCACGAAGATAGGAACCAAGCCAGACGCGAGATCACGAAGAAACGAGCTCACAGAGGTGACCGGACGCTGGCGGAAAGCGACTGGATGCTCCGATCAAGAGGCTTGGCAATAGCAGGCGTTAGCAGCAGCGACTAGACGCTGAGTACTAAAATCAACCGGATGCACCAATGGTACTATTCATCATCACCGACAACACATTTAGTACTGACCGAACGCTGGTGGCAAATCGACCGGACGCAGGACTGCAGCGTCCGATCAAGTACAAAGAGGTTCTAGAGAGGCGAAATTACGACCGGACGTGTCCGGTGGCATATGACCGGACGTTGGCAGCGTCCGATCAGTTGATCGCGGCTCTAATAGTCGGGACAACCAGATGCGTCCGATCAGGACGACCTACGCATCCGGTCAGTAGGAGAAAAGCGGGATTTCATCCCCAACGGCTACTTTCTCAGTGGGGCTTATAAATAGACCCCCAACCGGCCATTTGAGGAGAGTGGAGTTGAGGAAACATACCAAGGGTGTTGGTACACCATTTTAGTGATCTCTACTTGCCTAGTGCTTAGTAATTTATTAGGTGATTAGCGTAGGTGCTTTGCCAAGTGCTTAGGTTGATTAGACCACCGCTTATGCGCTTACTCTAGGTTTAGGCCTAATGTTTAGTGAGGTTTGCATACCTCTTACCACTCGGTGCTTGCGCGCACCATTGTTGTACATCGGAGGGGCTTGTAGTCTTGCGAGATCACACCAACCACGTTTATGGTGTGGCCGCCACCGTGTACCGAAGGGAACAAGGCCTGCGGCGGTTCGGCCGGAAGCTTGATAGTGAAGACGGCGGGGAGCGGTCTGGGAGAGGCTTGTCGGAAGGCACACCAGAGACCCACTTGCGCGTGGGGAAGGCCCGAGGCTATCCACGGAGTTACCCGATCGAGAGCTTGGCCCTTGTGAGGGATTCCTTGCGAGGGGCTCCAACGAGGACTAGGGGAAGCTTGCGCGCTTCTCGACACCTCATTAAAAATACCGGAGTCATCGACGGGAGTTTACATATGTCTACCTTGCTCTTTAGCTTCCACATTTACATTGTTTGTATTACTCCTTTTACGGTAAAGATAACAACTCACTAGCAAAACCATAGTTGCACATTTAGATAGTTTATCTTTTTGCATAGGTTTTGCTAAGGATAGAAAAAGAGGCCATAGCTTAGAGTCGAATTTTAAGTTGCCTAATTCACCTCCCTCTTAGGCGTCATGGTCCCCTACAGCATGGACGGGAGAGGCATGAGCCGGGTAGGCGACGGAGACGTTGAGAGATGAGAGAGGCGCGTGGAGGCGGCTAGAGGCGATGAGGAGCGGCGGCGGCGCGGTGGCTCTCGAGCAAAGAATGAAGACGATGGAGGGGGAGAAGAAGACGAGGCGATATATATTTGGGGGACCTTTAGTCTCAGGTGTAGCCACGGGTCGAGACTAAAGGACCTTTAGTCCTAGATGATGGTAAGAATCGGGACTAAAGGGCTGACCATTAGTCCCGGGTGTAGCCACGACCCGGGACTAAAGTTGTTTTTTGACGGGCCACGAAAATGCAGCCCACCTTTAGTCCTAGGTGGTTGATTCACCCGGGAGTAAAGGTGGGCTACATTTTGGCTTCCTGCTAGTTTCCAAAAGTTTTTCCTTTTTTATATATATTTCTTTTATATAAATATGCAGAGAGTTGTTAATTACCTAGTAAATAAAATATTAGCCAAAAAATAAAAAAAATTCCTAGACCTGGTTTTGCATTATTATACACAACAAAGATCTGTAACCTAAACTCTTTTGTTTTACCTTATAAATATTTAACATAGTATAAATAATAATCATAATTTGCACCATGCAAAAATATATTACTTGATTAAAATCATTAAAACTATTGCTTTTCGATAGAAAATTAGTTTTTAGATCTTATTAACGTTGATCATTTGGTTTTTCATCACACATTCTCCACAGGAAATCTACCGTCAAGCAGAAAATTCATTTAAACCATAGAAAATATGAAAATATGACAAAAAAAATCTGAAGTCACAATTATTACATAATAAGGTCTAATACATCACCATATCAAGCGAGAACACTAATGAACTTCTTCTTGACGTATGTCCCTTGGTTATGATCGTGCCATAACCATGGAGTGTCCTGATTATTTAGCAGGATGCTTGGGTCACTGTTTACTGTGAAGGGCGGAATTCCATCATTCTTTTCATAATCTTCTAGCATGTCAGACCTGTCCTTGATTCCCACAATATTTCTTTTCCCTGAAAGAACTATGTGGCGCTTTGGCTCATTGTCCGAGCCGTTGTCATCGGTTTTTCCTTTTGTCGGTTTGGTAGACATGTCCTTCACATAGAAAGCCTGATTCACATCCTTGGCTAAGACGAATGGTTCATCTCTATACCCAAGATTGTTAAGGTTCACTGTTGTCATTCCGTACTAATGGTTCACTGTTACCCCACCTTCGGTCACCTTCACCCATTGGCACCGAAACAAAGGGACCTTAAAATAAGGTCCATAGTCTAATTCCCATATCTCCTCTATGCGGGCACCATTGTTTTGGTTGGTGCTCCTTTTATCTTGGGCTATCGTGTAATATGTATTGCCATTTATCTCGTACCCTTTGAATGTCAGGATATGCCAAGATGGTTCCCTAGACAACAAGTACAATTGGTTATCCAAACTCTCGTCACCCTGACATCATTTTCGCAACCAACCGCCGAAAGATTCCATGTGCCAGTCCTCCTCGGGAATTCAGATCGTGCAATGTCCTTTTGTACCTCGATATACGGATCCACCAAGGAGTTTTGCAAAACTATGTAGTGTGCTTTACGGAAATAATTGTCCTCCTTGCCAATGTATGCTTTCTTCCCTAGTGTTCCCTTTCCACTTAGTCTCCCCTCATGCCGTGATTCAAGAACACCAATCGGGTCGAGGTCAGGAATAAAATCAACACAGAACTCAATGACCTCCTCTGTTCCATAGCCCTTAGCGATGCTTCCTTATGGCCGAGCATGGTTGTGAACATATTTCTTTAGGACTCCCATGAGCCTCTTAAAGGGAAACATGTTGTGTAGGAACATAGGACCGAGAATACTAATCTCTTTGATCAAGTGAACTAGGAGGTGCGATCATAATATTAAAGGATGGTGGGAACACCAACTCAAAGTTGACAAGACATTGGACCATGTCATTCTGTAGCTTTGCTAGATGCGCTGGACTGATCACCTTCTGAGAAATTGCATTGAGAAATGCACATAGTTTCACGGTGGCTAATCGTACATTTGGAGGTAGAATCCCTCTCAATGCAACCGGAAGCAATTGTGGCATAAGCATGTGACAGTCATGAGACTTTAAGTTTTGGAATTTCTTCTCTGCCACATTTATTATCCCCTTTACATTCGAGGAGAAGCCAGATGGGACCTTGATGCTATTTAGGCATTCAAACATGCTTTTCTTCTCTTCTTTGCTAAGAGTGTAACTGGCAGGACTTAAGTACTGGCGTCCATCATCTACCTTCTCTGGATGTAGGTACTCTCATTCTTCAATACACTGCAGGTCCTGTCTTGCTTCCACTGTGTCCTTAGACTTCCCATACACACCCATGAAGCCTAGCAGGTTCACACAAAGATTCTTCATTAGGTGCATCACGTCGATCACGCTGCGGACCTCTAGGACTTGCTAGTAGGGTAGCTCCCAAAATATGGACTTCTTCTTCCACATGGGTGTGTGTTCGCTAGCATCATTCAGAACAGGTTGGCTGCCAGGTCCCTTCCCAAAGACTACTTGTACATCCTTGACCATATTGAATACATCCTCACCACTATGGTTGTCAGGCTTTATTTGGTGCTCTACCTTACCTTTAAAATGTTTGCCTCTCTTTCTTAGGGCGTGATTCAATGGAAGAAATCGACGATGGCCGATGTACTCGACCTTTCGACATTTTTTGAAAAATATACCTTCCATGTCATGAAAATAGTGCATGCATGCATTATATCCCTTGTTTGACTGTCTTGAAAGATTACTAAGAGCAGGCCAATCATTGATTGTTACGAACAACAATGCTCGCAGGTCAAAGTGTTCCTATTTGTACTCATCCCACACACGTATACCTATGCTGCTCCACAAAAGTAGAAGTTCATCAACTAATGGCCTTAGGTACACATCAATATCGTTTCCAGGTTGCTTTGGCCCTTGGATGAGCACTGGCATCATAATGAACTTCCACTTCATGCACAACCATGAAGGAAGGTTGTAGATACAGAGTAATAGGCCAAGTGCTATGACTGCTGCTCTGCTCCTCGAAAGGATTCATGTCATTCATACTTAAAGCAAACCTTAAGTTTCTTACATCATCTGCAAACTTTAGGAATTCTCTATCGATTTCTCTCCACTAGGACCCATCAGCGGGGTGTCTCAACATATCGTTACCTCACGGTCTTCTTTGTGCCATCGCAGCAACTATGCATGCTCTTTGTTTCTGAACAAACGTTTCAAGCGTGGTATTATAGGAGCATACCACATCACCTTGGCAGGGATTCTCTTCCTAGGACGTTCACTGTCACCCTCAACATCACTAGGGTCATCTTGCCTGATCTTATACCACGATGCACGGCATACCAGGCATGCATCCAAATTCTCGTATTTTTGCCACGGTAGAGGATGCAATCATTAGGACATGCTTGTATCTTTTGGATTTCTAATCCTAGAGGGCAGACGACCTGTTTTGCTATGTATGTAGTGGCGGGCAATTCATTTGCCTTCGGAAGCATCTTCTTTGTGATAGTCAGTAACTCCCCAAATCCCTTGTCAGATACATCATTCTTTGCCTTCCATTGCAACAATTCTAGTGTGGTACCCAACTTTTTTTGTCCCTCTTCGGCAGTCGGGTATAGCAATTTCTTGTGATCCTCTAGCATATGCTCAAACTTGATCATCTCCTTATCACTTTTGCATTCTCTCTGTGCATCACGGATGGCCTAACCAAGATCATCATCGAGCTCATCTTTTGACCGCTACCTCTTTTTTAGCTTTCCCCATTGCAGTATCATCAAAGGCACCATATTCAGCAAAACCACGAATAATCATGTTTTCATCATCCCCTTCTTCTTCATCATCTTCTTCCATTATAACACCTTTTTCTCCGTGTTTAGTCCAATAAATATAGTTTGGCATGAAACCCGACGTAAACAGGTGTTCGTGAATTTTTCTTGAGCAAGAATAATCCTTCTCATTCTTACATAGAACATATGGGCAGCACATGAAACCATTCCGTGTGTTTGCCTTGGACACATTTAAGAAATCATGCACGCCCCTCATGAACTCTGGGGAGTGGCGGTCAATGTTGTACATCTATTGTTGGTTCATCTACATTACATGACATACACCATATAAAAAACTTGTAATAACCCATATTATACAACATGCATGGTTAGTAGTTAATTAAAAGATCCAAAATATTCATTAATCAACATGATTAATTAATATCCTATACCACACAACAGTTCATGTACTATCAAACATTAATTTATTAAAGCCTTGATACAATGTAGACAATCCCAAATAGCACTAAACAAACTAAACCTACAATGCACTTCAGCAGAATAAGGATTTCGCAACCAATTCCAACTAAAATGGACAAATTATTCTTCTGATGGTTCACTGCCTCATCATACACAGGTGCACTCTCATCAGCCGCCTCAGTCTCCTTTGCAAGAGATTTTTGGACGTGCTCAACATACTCTTCCTCCCAATATCAACCGTCACATGATCCAGTGCCATCCCACTGAAATTACAACAACAAATCAAGAACTTTAATCAAAATCATCACGAAAAATGGCTACAAACCATAGCAAAACATGACCAAAAAATTACTCACTTCGCGATCCGAACACGTGTAGAAGATGCGCCCTTGGTTGGGACCCTTCTTCTTCACCCTATACTCCCTCACAATCTTCTGCCCATACTTGCCGCACACGATGAGAGGGAGGTCCGGCCTCAGTCGCTTAGGGACCCCATGCAAGGACGACGACCCAGAAGTAGTCACTATCTACGACTCTCTATACTCATTTTCATCAACTACTATAAGTTTCTCATTTTGTGAACTATGAAATTAAATGAGCTATATACTAAAAAACCTTTTATTTCTCAATTTCTAAGCCATGCATGAAATGAGGCAATGAAAGGTGCATACTAGTTTTGATGAGCTAATATAAGATTCCTTTATCTACATATGCAAACTATCAAGTGATTTTGAGCTCAAACGGCATATAAATAAAAAATATCCACCATTATTCCCAATCTAGAAAACAAAAAATTTCTCTATTTCTAGACCATGAAATGAGGCAATGAAAGGTACATACTAGTTTTGATGAACTACTATAAGCTTCCTTCAACTTCATATTCAAACTATCAAGTGATTTCGAGCTCAAATGGTATATAAATAAAAAAATCCACCATCATTCCCAATCTAAAAAACCATAAATTTCTCTATTTCTAGACCAAGAAATGTGCCATGCTAGTGATGAAACATGGGAGGATGAAATTGGTAGCCTTTAGAACCAAAGAATGGTCGGAGGAATGAAGTCTTCACCAATCCCGCAAGCATAAACTCGTTCCACGAGCAAGAACAGAGAGCAGGCAAAGAGCTTGAAATGGCTCGGGCTGGGGGAGGAAGAAAGGAGAAAGTATATAGCCTGGGACATGTAATCCCGGTTTGTGGTATACACCCGGACTACATGTAGAGTTCTAATCCCGGTTGGAGCCACCAACCGGGATTAAAGGTTTAGTCACAGCTTGTAGCTCCAACCGGGACTGGAGGGTGACCTTTAGCCTCGGTTTGAACCACGAACCATGACTAAAGGTCCCCTCCTGCAAAAGCTACGCCACTTGCCGTTGTGCAGGGGACTTTAGTCCCGGTTGGTTGATCCAACCGGAACTAATCCTGTCTTTAGTCCTGGGCCCAAAAATGGCCGGGACTAAAGTTTAGAACAGAAAGTCTGTTCTCTGCTAGTGAGGGTAATCGATCTTGTACTTCACTAGATCGATTATGCTCTATTTGAGCAGCAACAGATGACACTCCTGTTTGCACTACTATCATTGGCGAACTAAACAAAACATGTAATGATTGATTCCCTTCCCATTCTAGTGATGGAGATATTGCCTTTACGTTCACAATTCATTTATGCAACCAAACAACACTTTATTTGATCCAATCCAATATATAAATTACTATCTTGTCATTATAGTTTTCCCTGATTCCTTATTGCCACTATTAGTAAATACAGGTGGATCCATATGTCATTTGAGAACATTGATAGACTTCAATAATTTACAATGGCATGTAGGAATTGATCCCCCCCCCTCTAATATATTTCATTGTCCTGAGCAGGAGTACCTACGAACCATGGCAACTAGCCTTACATGGTGGCACTTAGGGGCAATTTGATAGGAGAATCATTTCAGATTCTTGCGTGGAATCCAAAAATTTGTGCCAAATGACCAAATGGTGAAACATCAAACGTTTCAGCCTAGAAACATTTCTCCTTCTTTGCCTAGAAACTGTAATCGGCTACATGATGGTTGCACAAACGGTTCTAGTACCGTTTCTTTTGCCTCCTTTCACTTCTATTAATTGCATTTTATTTTTTATTTCTTTTTTTGTTGCAACAAATTAAAATGGGTTGCATTTAAGTCATTCTCCACCCACAAAAAAAATTGAGGTTTTTTTGAAGCATATTTCTATTTATATGATTTTCTGTTGTGGATCCTAATCCACCAGTCTAGTAGGCAAACGGTTTGACAAAGTGATTCTGTTTCATTGTCCAAAAAGTTTTTGACAGAATCTGAATTCAAAACATTTCTAAAAACATCTAGATTCCTACTAAATAGACCTTAGTTCGTTTAGCTTTGTTTTCTCACGAGGCTTAAGCCTTGTGAGTTGTGACAGAAGGCGGCGGCGGCAATAGCCGCATGGGCATTGAGAGGCAGTGTGAAGAGAGAGATATATATATATATATATATATATATATATGCTAGTGGGTCCTTATCATCAACCTCCAAGGTCCTTAGTGCAGTTGGAGGTTGATGATATGGTGGAGGGTAGTTGTAGCATTATCAGTTTGACAATGGCTAGAATTATGATGTTTGTCGCGTGCACTAATGTTGGCCTCTCAAATAAAGGTGGTATTCCTTTTCAAAAAGAAATGAAGGTGGTATTGTTGTAGCATATGGCTCTTTGTGCCAATGAAAAGCGTGAGTGCCGTTCATTAGCTGTTGGATTGTTATGCATAGGTTGTGTTTATTTATTTTCTTGATTACATAGCCTCCTTGCTCTGTTGCATTTTCCTTACCTACTCTATCAATGGAAACGGCCTACTATATCAGTGCTATTTTCCAACGCTATGTACGCCACTCCATAACAAATGGTGGTCATCAAGGATAGTATCATTCTTAAGAGGAACCATTATTATTCTTATATAAACTCAACTTGTCAGATGCTATAGTGTGCATTGTATTTGCTTCAAGAGGAAACCATTACGTGACATTCATGAGTTTGTCAATGAATTTATTGTGAAAAAGGTTTCACAATGAAAACTATAGCGTGAATGGTGCGACTAGCGCCCAGACGTTTGGTCACGGTGTCCGTCCGGATGTAGCTCCTGCGCCGACGCCCGATGCATGCAGCTCCCTTCGCCCCACACCTCCGTTTGTTCTGGAGCTCCCGCGCCTCCGCCCGATACATGCAGCTCCCTCACCGCGTCCCATCCTGCTCCACATCTCGCCCGGTGCGCCGTGCCCACGCCCATCCCGCTCCCCATCCCGGCCGATCCACCATAGCATCCTGTCCCCGCTGCTCCCGTGTCCGCGGCCTCCATCTTTGCCACACCAGGGGAGCCGTCGTAGCTAGACCACCGAGGGCTTGGGCTTCCTTCACACCTACATCTAGATGTACTTTTGCAACACTTGGATAAAACAAATTGCAACATACGTCTGAAACAGATGAGACATTCGGAATATACACTTACAACATAGCCATTTGCAAATAGTATATGCAACATTCAGATAAAACACTTGCAACATATGTCTGAAACAGATGAAACATTCGTGACATACTCTTGCAACATAGCCATTTGCAATAAGCGCAACATGCAGATAAAACACTTGCAACATATGTTAAAACCGATGAAACATTCGTAACATACACTTTGAGATACGTGTATAACCAATGCAACATGTGCAACATATGAGATCTACCTTAGCAACATACCTCTGAAACATCTGAAACACTTGACACGTACGTTTGCAACATACTCTTTCAGTGCAACATGGGCGGGCGGCGCGGCGAACTGGCGCGATGGAGGTGGCCCTGCGAGATGGCCACGGCAGGCGGGGTGAGAATCCACGGGTGCGGGAGCGAGCAATGGCGCAGGCGGGCGGGGGCGCGGGGCACGCGAAGCGAGCGGCACAGGCTACGCGGGCAGGGCGTGCGGAGCGGTCCGTCCGGACAGGACGGACGCTCATGGCATGAATCCTCACGACACAATCCAAATACGGTACACGGTTGTCTTTTCATCTCTAGGATCTATGTTTACAGTCTCCAATAAACATTCCTCTTGCTCTATGTATGAACCAGCTAGCTCTTGCTAACTAGACGCCTTTGTATCTTTAGCCTTGCTACGAACCCTATATATGTTCTAAATTATAGTTCGTTAACTTCATTTTAAATAAAATTTGTCAACTTTAACATATTCCATGTAGAATTTAACTAAAGTAATTCGATGTTTATAAATGTTGATGCGTTTTTCTATAAACTTAACCAAAGATAGAAGAAGTCTGACTCGATTTTGCTACCCAACCCAAATCTCAGAGTCCGAACCTTTTAAGAAACAAGAGAAGTTACAAAGATGCCAAAGCGCCAGAGAATCTCAAGACAATGCTTATATTTGAGACGCAGGAATTTTTTTCCCTAAATTCTACATTTTTTCTATGAAATTGAACTAGTTCCTATAAAATTTTGATGAAATTTCTGTAAACAGACCTAATAATATTTTCAAGAGAGGAAAAATATTGGATTGATGCATTGAGACCGTCGGGTGTTGCTGCAAGCTATGACGCTGCAATGGAATTGACATAAGGAGGCACAAGAAGAACACACATGTCACTCCTACAGCCTACGTACGTGTACGTGTTCTATGCTTGCCAAAAAAAAAAAAAAGTAAGGCCGGCCACAGCTCAGGATCCAATTGGCCAACAGGTTCAGCACTAGGTAATGCATACTATTATTACTGAAATTTCCTCCTGGTAAGTCCGGGATAAAGAATCTTGGCCGGCCGGACAGGGGCACAGGGCGTTACCGACTAGTTGACTACTGAGAAACAGAGAAGGCGAGTAATTTATATACTCCCTCATGAGACGTTCTGGAACTTTTTAGAGACACTAAGAAAATCGATATATATACTGCGGTTGTTTCAACAGGCCTTCCCACGAAACCTTGATGGCTCTAGAAACTTTCTGGCCGGCACTACATTAGTTTAACAAGAATGTTGTTCGTTTCCATTATATTAATTGAGATGGAGTCCACTAACTTTGACCTCCACATCTCTCAACATTGATTAACCAGCCATTGAGCCATGCTCAAACTTCGCCATGTTTTGAAGTCACCAGCAGTTTGACTGCCACACCTGCCATGTTTTCCATTAGCTTGCAAACTGTCATCTCGAACACACAAATATGCTCTACATAAACAAAACTTTGGTACTCCCTCTACCACAAAACTTCTATTTATGTTTAGGAGTCAAACCTGAAAAACTACAAACATTATAGCTATTACATTATTTATAGTTTAGAAATGTATAAGTTATAAGTGTTAGTTTATATTCAAAATATTTGCAAAATTTATTATATTTGAAAGATTTTATATTTATTAGAAGAGATTAGTGATCAAAAGATACGAATTGAATACCATGCGAAGTCAAATATATCAAGTATTTGTGACTGAAGAGAGTAACCTCCTGTGACTCCATTTCACAAATTGCAGCCAGAATCTGAATTCAGAAAGCAATGTAAGGACAGGGTAAACAACTGAAACTACTTGAAACCTTACACGACTACCACTTTACAATCAAAGTTCTTCGCAGTATCTTCGACCAAACAACACTTAACAAAGTTTACAGCAACCCGGGTCAAACATTCTAAAACCGGCCACTCCAGCTGAACGAAGCACCCACCATGAACATTTCTTCAGACATGGGAGCCATGTCTCCGGCATCTCCTTGGTGCACCTGACCTGACCCACCATAAATAAACCCTATCATGCCTCGGTCACATTGCACATTGCAGATCAGTGCCTTGTGGCTAACCACATTTCCATTCTTTAATTAATTCTTTAATTACTTGGCGATGCTATCTTCTTGTTTAATCTCTGACAGGCACCCATGTCGTCAAGCAGTAACATGAACCTTTGGATGGCGCCGCCAAGTGGCAAATGGTTGTGGGGAAGATGATGGCATGGCGTTTAAAATATCTGCAAGCAGGTAGTTAGCGACAAAGCAGATATTAGTACACTAATAAGATACTAAGCATTTGAAGCAGGTGAACGGTAATGCAGTGCCGGCGGGAGGGGTTTCATTACAACCTAACTGCAAAAACATTAGTTGGGCACATTTCACACACACACACACACACACACACATATATATATACATATATAAAGTGACCAGTAACCAGCACAATTTTTTTTTTTGAAGCTGTGGATCTCATACAAAATTCATGGAACCAGCAAGTGCCAAAGGCCTGCAGAAACACTATTAATATAATAGATAATTCCTTGCGAATCATTAGATGAATATTCTTGACCTGAAGAATGAACAAAGCATTTTAATCTAGAAGGAATTCAACAGCATTGTTATCACATACTAGTAGATTTTCCCATTTATAAAAACGGGGTTTCAACTCAAGAACTCAGCAACAAAAGGATTTTGCCGACGATAAAATTCCATGCGTAGTGAACAACTATGCTTCAGCTATTCTTTGTGACTCCAAGCCCACAGTTACCAAGGGGTGGGGTCAATTTGGAGCCCATGGTTACCACATCGATTGAAGCATCAAACATATCACCCAAGCTTGTTTCACAGCCGGAAACAAAGAGTTGAGTTTGTCAACCAGGGTAAACACCAAACATGTCAACCACTACGACCACATCAAACATTGAAATACGCTACGGGATACAGCATCATGCTCCCAATGCAATGCGCCCTCTTAGAATACTCAGACACCTTTCTTGGCACTAGGAAGATTTGGACATCAGAGACAAGGAGAACATGACAAGGCCCCCACTACACCCAGCATCATCTCAGCACCACGCCCTCCCCCCTTAAATTCAGACACCATCCCCTGCCCCAAAGTTCAGACCACATCGAGTTCTCACAGCGCATGCAAAGATCGCTCTCCATCTGCTCCTGTTCCTGTTCCCAATGGAGCTCCAGTTCCAGCAGCCACCACAAAGCCATCCCCAGCAGCAGTACAGCAGCTACCACCAGCCGCCAGCAGCCACAAAGGAAACCAAGCCAAGAACGAGAACCAAGTGCGCCAGCACCGGCGGCGGTGGTGGCGGTGGCGGCAGTGGCGGCAGCAAGTTTGTGGGCGTCCGGCAGAGGCCATCAGGGAGGTGGGTGGCCGAGATCAAGGACACCACCCAGAAGATCCGGATGTGGCTCGGCACGTTCGAGACCGCCGAGGAGGCCGCGCGGGCCTACGACGAGGCTGCCTGCCTCCTCCGGGGTGCCAACACGCGCACCAACTTCGCCGCCGCCGGCGCGCACGCCTCGCTGCCGGACTCGCCGCTCGCGGCGAGGATCCGTGGCATCCTCAACCACAAGAGGATGAAGAAGAACAACGCGGCGTCCCAGCAGCAGCACACCGTTAACTTCTTCCCTGCAGCAGCGGCGTACCGTCGTGCTGCTTGCGACGTCGCCAGAGCCACCGCAGCCAGCACCACTAGCACCAGCACCATCACCACGACCACTAGTAGCATCAGTCCAAGTAGCAGTCCTAGCTCCAGCATCGTCAGCTTCGCCATGAGCAGCCATGGCGTCCGCACTCCCATCCTCCCTGCTCAAAGCATGGCTGAGGAAGCTTATAGGCCATACTTGGTCAACGGAGGCGGCGAGGAGTTCCAGCTAGCCGCACAACAGTATGAACGATCATGGGCACTCAACACCACCAGCATAACACCTTCGGATGGCTGCGACATGGCTAATAAGAATGCTTGCTTGGTGGTCGCAGAGGTGGACAAGATTAAGCTGGAGAAGAAGAGCTCTGCGTCACCCCACGGCGGCATGGACAGAGCTCAGGACAAGGATCTTTTTGACGCAGGAAATGATGCATCTGACTCCTTGTGGGATCTGCCACCTATTTGCCCGCTTTCTTGAAGGTCTTTGATGTATTAGCCTAGGTAAAGATTTTGCACGTCCCCGGTCTCAGTGCTCCTTTTTCTAGGTCCATTTTCTGCTCCTAGGAGCCAATTCTGTACAAAAGAGTGTATGAGGAATGATGGCCAGCAAGCAGAGTAATGTGACGGACATGTCTTTCGTCTAGTTAACTGGCTTTGAAAGAGTTACACTTGTCTTTCTTCTTTTCATTTTGTTTTTTCAATCAGGTAATAGACCTTAGCTCCTTTTGAGTTGCATCCAGACAATAATATAGCTGTCGCTAGAGAAGCTTTATCTATTTCTTTTTCGAAAGGGCGGCAAAAGCTTTGCCGCGGATTTTATTAGACGATATAAAGAGAAAAAAAGAGCAAATACAACTCCCTATTTACACCCAGCGTCCCCTGTTAGTTAAAACGGAAACCAGCTAGAGAGAGACTTTACACTCAAAACAAGAACCTATTTTTATCTATTTCACAACAATAGTTTAAATCTTTTTGTGGTGGATTTTTGCAGTGATTTAAAATTAGGCATGAGAAATTTTCATGGCTCAACTAGACTCAGAAGCAGTTTGTAACAAAATGGTACTGATTCTGAAGAAGTGTATATGAAATAACTATGATTTGAAAGGTAACATTTATATTGAATTACATAAGCAAATATTTACCAGCCAAGCAAACAATGCTTCTTGGATGATAAGTTCAGTGTAATGGCTATCAAAATACTGGACTGTGATGATCTGACGTTCTTCATTCACCAAGAAGCAAAATCTAGCATTTTATAAATAAATAAAAAAGTTAATGCATTATGTAAGTATAAGACACTATTTTGGCAAACATTCCCCTTACACATGAAGTTAGCCAATACACAGCGTACTATACCCAGGCTGAATCACGGATGGGCAAGCTGATAGACATCCCATGGTTAAGCCACGTAACGAAGAAATCCCCAACGAAACCCTAGGGGCGCTCAAAAGAGGGGAAAAGAAAATAACCGCCTGAGGGCCGGTGAGGCGCCTAGAAACCGCTTGAGGGGACAACCTCGGTGCGGGACCTAGTAGCTCCCGCAACGGCGCGGCGGCGGGCGATGGTTTGGGGAGGCCGAGCGAAGCAGGGCTGACGGGAGGGCGTGCGCATGCGATTCTGTTTAGTGGCTAGTTGGGCCGGGCCGCCGGAGAACCGAAACGCATCTGGACTCGGTAGACCGGCACGGATGGCGTCAGATTTTCTCTCACGCAACAGAATTCTGCGCCCTTTTTTTTCCCCATAAAAAACGGAACGTATCAGGTGCAAATCAACCTTGTGCAAACTTAGAAACTACCGATTAGGATTACTAGATGCTGATCCAATGGATGGGGTGAGAAGTGAGATTTTTTTGGCCCCCCACCCGGAGCGAAGCCCTCTCACAGGGCTGACGGGATCAACGTCTAGCGCATGCGTATTTTGTTTAGTTAGTTGATTTGTACCTGATATATTGCCCTTAAAAAACAGGTAGAAATGTAGAACTGTGCAATCCTATGTCCGCTTCTCTGGCCAGCCCGGCGGAGGAACAGATCGTCGCTGCCTCGCCGGAATTGATTAATGGTAAGCCACTGAATGTGCACGATTCATCCCCTCATCAGAGAGTAGCATCTGAAGTTCCAAACAACGGCGACTTTTTGTAGATTTGATGTTCGTGAAACCATAATATCTTTCTGACGAGCTTTAAGCAACATAACAGATACTAGACACAGAGACGTGAGGATGGGGAATCGAAACTAACAAGGCAATGATACTGATTCTTTGCAGTAGAATTACTCAAATGAACATATGTTTCACTGTTACATCCGACACTGAGGCAGAACAAACAACAAAGCATGCCAAAAGACCACACACCACAGCATTATTCCTGCGGTAACACCAAGTCAAGAAGATTCCTCAAAAAAATTCATGTCCAGCGATTGTGAATGTCGTAGCTTATAGTACTATATATATGCAATGCAACGCCATCAGATAAAATGGCAACCAACACATCATGTCCAGGGATTGTAGGTGCGTGCACACCTAGTGCAGCATGCCAGCATATATAAGTAATCCATAACATCTGGTGCCTCTGGAGTCTTTGAATAGAATTATTGAATGAACTGAACATGTCTCACTTACATAACATCTGGCGGCAGTAGTGCAGTGCAGAGTAAAGCACACCAGCTATTCTGATCCAAATGCATAAACACAAAGGAAATTAATACAACTTATTTGGGGGTGGACTGGTTGCCCAAAGGCAGGCTCCTCAATCGGTACCACAAGATCAAACACCCAGGCCACTAGTGGTACAACGACCGTACAAGTTTAATTTAACACGCATACAAGGAAACATTGTTTCAGGTACACACATAAAATGGAGCTGAATAGGGAAGCAGGAAGCAGAAAAAAAGTAAATAAAAAGGGAATAGAGCACAGGTGCGGCTGACTGAGTACATGTGGAGCACAGCTCAAAAAAATTTCAGAACGGGCTTGTTTGGATTCCTGCTAAGCTGGGGCTGCACGGCATCCACAAACGGCGCATGCTGATGGATCATAACTTCCATGAGGCTCGGCAGACATGATAGCCCAGAAAAAGCGATTCGGCCCCAGTCAAGCAACAGCTCAAGCTTAGGCGCTGTTCCTTCTTCAAACAGCACCGATTCGATGCCGGTATCCAGCGCTGTCAAACTGGGGAATGCCTCCCTACGGCAAGATAAATGACGGGGCTCTTTTGCCTCGAGTGCCATACAACTTGGGCTCTGGAGGTTCTTCGGAGCCGTGCGCAGGCTATCCAAGCAGTCACGTAGACCTTCCTCCTCCTCGGAGCGCACTGACAGTGACTCCAGGGAGCTAAGACTGGCAAGGGTGGAACAAAACTCTTGGCAAGCTCGTTCGCTTGCTCGTATCTGGCTTATAAGCCATGGCTTATCAGCCAACGAATAATATTTTTTTTTCTTACACCAAACTAGCCAACGGTACTTTCAGCCATGACTTATAAGCCAAACCAGCCCAAACGAACAGGGCTTTTCTTGTTGATGCCTGTCACTGCTAGCTTACGTAGGCGGATGAGTCTTTTAATATCCTGTAGGATGGCCTTCCCTCCTCGTGCGATGTTCACCATACCCAGTGTGTGCAGGGCTTTCATCTTCCTGAGCCCTCTTGGCACTGTAACTCCAACTGGATCTGCAAGCCTTGCAAAAAAGGGGAACACTGCGCAGCAAAAGAATGTGCACATATCACGCCTATTTATTATTGGGTCATCAACCTCGATATTAATTGCAGACTTCCCAAGCTTAAGGCTGCAACTTGAGAGATAAAAGGCAATCAAAGTGAGGGTCCACGCACATATATAGCTTGTTCCGGATTAGCTTCGGGATACGTTCCATGAAGTGTTCATATGAGTAAGCACCAAGAATACTATTATCCACATTCCCTGCACGAATATATTGTAGCTTCCTAAGCTTGGTGATGGCCTGCGGCAGCTTGATTATTCCTGTATTAGTAACATCCAGTGTCTCCAGTTGCTTAATTTAGGTTACCAAGTGACTCTGGCAGGTGAAAAATACCATCACAATTCCTTAATGAAAGGTATTTTAAGTGAAGGAGCTCCCAAATTGGCACAAGGTGATGATCAACAAGACCTAAGGTGCTTTCCAAGTCCAGCACGCGTAGCAACTTCCACTTTCCAAACACTGTTAATGACCTTATACGAGATCAGTCCACTGTGCACTCAAACTCATTCTGATCACCATCCCAATTGCTGCTTATAGCAAGATGACGTATGGTGCCTTGGGTGTTTGAGCTGCATCCTTCCTCCATTCTAAAAACTAGATTTTCTTCCATTGCTTTTGAGGATGGTAAGACCATGCTCCGCTCAATAAGTTCCATGAAGTAGCCATCAGCTATTTCTCCCATAGACTTGCCACGTACCTCACTTGAGTAACCCTCTGCAATCCACCGGCTCACCAAGCGTCTTCGGCTAATATTGTAATCTTCAGGAAAGATGGAAAGATACAAGAAACAAGACTTCAAATGATATGGTAACCCATGGTAGCTTTTCATAAGGATAGCTCTTAGTGTCCCAAGCTCTGGATTCATCTCCAACTCAGCGCTAATATGCTCATTCATTTTTCTCCAAGCAATAGGAGTTTTTGGTTGCTTTGCCAAGAAGACACCTATCATTGCGGGAAACAGGGCCTTTGCCGAGTGCAACTTTCTTTGCCGAGGGCTAAAAGTCGGGCACTCGATAAAGAGCTATTTTGCCGAGTGCCGCACTCGGCAACGATATACACTCGGCAAAGAAGACTTTGCCGAGTGTCAGGCACTCGGCAAAGGCCCTTTTTGCCGAGTGTCAGGCACTCGGTAAACCCTGGCGCTCGGCAAAAAACGGCGTCAGGTAACGGCCGCCGCCTGCTGTCCAGGTTTGCCGAGTGCCAGCGGGTAGGCACTCGGCAAACCACTTCTTTGCCGAGTGCCAGACCCTGACACTCGGCAAAGAATAATGGCAATTTTTTTTTTGTATTTTGACCTCCAAACTTTTTTCTGTAGTCCTCTTACAGTACTTGGTACTCCATGTCGAAATTTGGTACATTTCCCGAACTGCTTGCTATATTTAGTTATTTTATTTTATTTAATTGATTTTTTTTGGAAAATGCAAATTTGAACTGCACGTGCATCGAATAATGTAATTTAATAATTCAAAAAAATGATATTCATGGTATTGAGTGTAGTGTGAGGCCGTATCCAGGAACGGACCCGAAATTTTGAACATCTTGTTCACGAAACATGATCACGAACTTGCGGACGAATTGTTTTTAAATTCTATAAAATGCAAACGAAGTCTGAAAATCATGAAACTTGTCAAGATGTCACATGTGGAGATGTCTTGGTTTACAAGCATCGTGCGAGATGTCACATGTACGAGATGTCACAAACTTATCGACAAGTTTCATGATTTTCGGACTTCGTTTGCATTTTATAAAATTTAAAAACAATTCGTCCGCAAGTTCGTGGTCATGTTTCGTGAACAAGATGTTCAAAATTTTGGGTCCGTTCCTGTATACGGCCTCACACTACACTCAATACCATGAATATTATTTTTTGAATCATTAAATTCCATTATTTGATGCACGTGCAGTTCAAATTTGCATTTTCCGAAAAAATCAATTAAATGAAATAAATTAATTAAATATAGCAAACAGTTCGGGAAATATACCAAATTTCGACATGGAGTACCAAGTATTGTAAGAGGACTACATAAAAAGTTTGGAGGTCAAAATACAAAAAAAAATTTGGTTTGCCGAGTGTCATCTTTTGACACTCGGCAAACATGCCCTTTGCGAGTGTCAGTGGGGACACTCGGCAAAGAGCGTGCCAAATTTTTTTAAAAATGTTTGCCGAGTGCCTCTCCGCCCGGCACTCTGCAAAGTGGTATTTTTTTTCAAAAAAATACGATGCAGTGCGGTTTAGGGTTTAGATTTCAAAAAAGGAAAACGCTTTGCCGAGTGCCCCGATCGCACTCTCGGCAAACCGCCCATCCACACTTAATCACATTACCTCCTCCCTCCCACACGCACACATGCACCCGTCCCTCCCGTGCCCCAGCCCCCCCCCCACCATCCGCCATGACCGTCGTCCCCTCCCGTGCGCCATGCCACGCCACCGCCATGCGACGCCACGCCACGCCGCCTTCCCACGCCACCAGCGCCCCTCCACGCCACGCCACGCCCCCCCCCTGATCCCCCCCCCCCCGTGCAGCAGGCGGCGTGGCCAGCTCGCCCATGCCGGCCCGCCAATGCCGGCGGGTGGAGGAGGGGAGGAGGGGGGAGGGGAGGAGGAGGAGTAGGAGCCGGCCCTGCTCCCGACCACGCCCCGTGGGCCGCCCGCCCTGACACCGCCCGTGCCCGACCCCGTTCCCGACTCCGGCGACCCCGACCCCGACCCCGACCCCGACGCCGCCCGCCCCTACCCCCGGCGCCCGTCAGGTATGCCCTCTCTCTTGTTGTTGTCGTGGTAGTGATAGTTGTAGTAGTATTAGTTGTAGTAGTAGTGCTAGTGGTAGTAGTAGTAGTATTAGAAGTAGTGGTAGTAGTAGTAGAACTAGTGGTAGTAGTAGTAGTAGAACTAGTGGTAGTAGTAGTAGAAGTAGTGGTAGTAGTAGTAGTAGAACTAAAGAACTAGTGGTAGTAGTAGTAGAACTAGTGGTACTAGTAGTAGTAGTAGAACTAGTGGTAGTAGTAGTAGCAATAGTGGTAGTAGTAGTAGTAGAACTAGTGGTAGTAGTAGTAGCAATAGTGGAAGTAGTAGTAGAAGTAGTGGTACTACTTGGATATATTCTTCTGCATGGATTAATATCCAAACTACATGGCTTCTCTTGAGACATATGTGCTTGTCGGCCATCATGCCATTGTTTTTTGCAGGTTTTGGAAACCTCACCGTGCAGGGGAGGTTCTGCCAATTTTTTTAAATGACAGTATTTTGTTCCATTTTTGTAGAGAAGAGCCCGTTGGAGCCGAGTCGGAGTTCCTGTCACTGTGTCGGTCTGCCTGCACCATGTCGCCTCACCACTGCACCGACCCGCCATGGCCCCACTAGCCTGACTCCGCCGCCACCCTAGGTATAACCCATCTTTTCGTATCATGGTCGTAGATCGCGTAACCCTAGTTAGGCATCTCTCGTTCGAAAGAGATACGGTTGGAGGTATGCAGATCTTTGCATATCTATGATCGTATCTGTTTCGGATTGTCCACGTTTTTTGGATAGCCCGCGGATGCATAGATGGGTTAGTTTCCATGGTCTGCTCCGGTCCGAGACAGAGTTTCGGCATCACCTCCCTGTTGTTCTCCGGATACACACTCTTCTTTGGCAGGACGTGTATCTGGAGAACAGCGGGGAGGTGCTACCAAAATTCTGTCTCGATAGGAGTAGAGCATGAAAACTAACCTCATCTACGCATCCACGGGTGGGATTAGGACCTATCCTCACCTATTAGACAGTAGGAACACCATGTAGATGCAATTGATGGTTACATTACTCACTAATACATATGTTAGAGGATGGATGACCGTCAGTGGATGTACACGGGCTGGAGAAGTCAGAGTGATTACACCATGGAATGGATGAACAGACCGATGCTTTCTTGAACAGTGCATTTGGCAAGGCTGCTAAAGGACATTGCCTAGTTTTGTGTCCCTGCAGCAAATGTGAAAACAGGAGAAGGGTAAACAAGGTGGAAATGGGTAAACATCTTGGGAAGAATGGATTTACGCCGGACTACACCCGGTGGGTCCACCATGGTGAAGCCCATCGTATGAGAGAGGAGGTGGTGAGACCACGGGTGGAGGCTTTTGATGCTAACGCCGGGTAGCAGACATGTTAGATGACTTTCACCAAGGACAGTTCGATGAGGGATGTGAGAAGGAGGAGATGGAGGCAGCCGCACAGGCATTCTACGACATGATGGACTCAGCACAGAAACCCCTTCACGATCGATCAACGGTGTCTCAACTGGATGCCATTGGATGCTTAATGGGGTTGAAGTCCGAGTTAAACTTGAGTCAAGAAGGCTTCGATAAGATGTTGGCCGTGATTGGCACCCTGCTTCCGGAGGGCCACATTCTGCCAAAGAGCATGTACAAGTCATAGAAACTCCTTCGTGCACTTAAGATGCTGTATGAGCAGATACATGCTTGTCTGAAGGGGTGCGTCCTATTTAGGAAAGAACACGAGCAAGCAAAGTTCTGTCCAAAGTTTAAATCCTCCAGGTACCTGGAGGTAGACTCTGATGATGGCCAGAAGAGGCAACTTACGATCCCCGTGAAAATCCTACGGTACCTTCCGTTCCTACCGAGGATCCAACGGCTATACATGACCGAGAAATCCGCGAAACAGATGACATGGCACAAAAATGGCAAACGGTACAATCTTGACAAGATGGTACATCCATCCGATGGTGAAGCTTGGATCTGCTTTAATGACAAACATCATGACAAAGTAGATGAGGCTCGTAATGTACGTGTCACACTGGCAATAGATGGGTTCAATCCTTATGGAATGATGGCTGCCCCATACACATCTTGGCCCGTCTTCGTTATCCCCCTTAATCTCCCCCCCCCGGTGTCTCCTTTCAACGACATAATGTATTCTTGTCATTGATAATTCCTGGACACCCAGGGAGTAATATGGGTGTGTTCATGGAGCCCGTGTTTGATGAATTGGTCTGTGCTTCGGACGAAGGGGTATGGACATACGATCGAGCTACAAAGACAACCTTCAAAATGCACGTTTGGTACCACTACTCCCTGCATGACTTCCTGGAGTATGGGATATTCTGCGCCTGGTGTGTTCACAGGAAGTTCCCATGCCCAATATGCAAGGAAGGTGTGAGGTTCATTTGGTTGCAGAAGGGTGGCAAGTATTCATCGTTTGACAGACATTGTCAATTCCTACCTCTTGACCATCCATTCAGACAAGACATCAAGAACTTTACGAAAGGTGTCAAAGTGACAAACCCTGCACCGCGGATGATGACTGGTGCCAAGGTTCATGCTTAGATAGATGCTCTCATGCCCAATGAAGAAGGTGGTTTTGTGGGATATGGTGAGCAACATATGTGGACTCATATCTCGGGCATGACGAGGCTTCCCTATTTTGATGACCTTCTTCTGCCACATAACATTGATGTAATGCACACTGAAAAGAATGTCGCCGAGGCACTTTGGGCAACACTCATGGACACTGAAAAGTCTAAGGACACTGAAAAGTCTAAGGACTTGTGATATACTTGTGATGCACTTGTGGACTTTGATGGACTTGTGGATTTATTTGGATGGACTTGAACACTTATTATTACATATGTGATATATATTGTTATGGATGTGTGGATGGATGAAATATATATATATGATGGATGAGATATATATGTGATGAATGAGATATATATGTGATGGATGAGATATATATGTGATATATGTTTGTATGAATTTATTTGTCATGATGGAATGTAAAAAAAATTAAAATTGCCGTTTTGGGTCACTTTGCCGAGTGTTGCACTTGGCAAAGGACCCCGTTGCCGAGTGCCATGGTCATAGCACTCGACAAAACTAGAAAAATGGGCGCTCCGAAAACCATTTTTCAGCTTTGCCGAGTGCCATGACCATGGTACTCGGCAAAGAATTTTTTTTTTAAAAAATAAAACTTTGCCGAGCGCCGGCTAGGGGGCACTCGGCAAAGAATTTTTAGAAAAAAAAATTAAAACATCTTTGCCGAGGGCCGGATAGAGGACACTCAACAGGGCCGGAGCCGTGACGGTCGCTTTTCTTTGCCGAATGCCCCGGGGCTCTCGGCAAAGCCTTTGCCGAGCGCCCGATAAAAGACACTCGGCAAAGAGGGCTTTGCCGATCAATTTTTTGCCGTGTGTTCTTTGCCGAGTGCCGCACTCGGCAAAGGCTTTGCCGAGTGCAATTTGGCCTTTGCCGAGTGCCTCAGGCACTCGACAAAGAACCTGAATCCAGTAGTGTATGATGACTATTGCAAGGGGAAGTCCATTGCACTTCTTCATAATCGTTTTGGCCTCTTCAATCAATGCTGGATGTTCATCCAAATTTTTGGCCTCCTTAAATACCTGCAAATCATAGAATTAAGTTGATTAAGTTCTGTAATTTTAAATTATTTATAAATGATTTTCCTAATATGTCTTTGGAGTAGTTACGGTACAAATGTTAGTGCAAGGCATTAGTACTTGCATATAACGAACTGATGGCACTCCACCAAAAGAAAAATTGTTACCTGCATTGGTTGCAAACCCCACTACAAGGATTGAATACCATGACATTGTTCACGGAAGTACATTAGTGCTATCTTCCAGGGACATACACATAATCCTGAGATTACATAGCACACAACCAATAGATATACAATATATATCTATTATCCATCTCCAATAGGGACCTTAAGCATGATCCCTACTCTACTTTTTGGGACTAGAGGAAAAAAACTTAATCTAATAGGCTCCAACTCGAGTCTCTATAGAGGCCCCTAAATCTTTCCCCTCATTCGCATCTCCAACGTGTGCCCTGGGATCAGTCACACACATAAGTTGACAAATTACAAAAGTATCATCACAGTGTATCTTACATCACAAGTAATACCATAACATAGTCTTACATAACATAGCAGAAATTAAAAAGGTAGCTCTCACGTGGAAGCTCCAACACAGGGACGGTCAACTGGTTGACCACAAGCCTAATAATCCTCCGGAAACTCCTCATACACGTTGTCATCTGTTACCCATCCGGATTTTTATCCAAATATAGAAATTAAACCAGCGTAAGTACATCCCGTACTCAACAAGATAACATGGGGTTCATGAGGCTCAAAAAGGATGACACAGGTTTACTGCTGTTAGCACTTTTAGTAAGTCAAGATTTTATCATCAGTGATTGTCAAGTTATGCTTAAGCTCCTATTTAAACCCACATAATCAGATATCAGAATCATTTGCATCATATTATCATCGTATACCATCATAAATGAACCACAATGAGTAACCAATTATTCTATGAGTTTTCCGGGCCACTCGTGACCGTGAGCACGACTGTTATAACAGTTTGTAACCCTCTGCAGAGGTGATGCACATTCACCGCGAGTCGTGATTCCCATATGCCCGGGTTAATTATTCCCATATCACTGCCAAGGTGAGCGGGCAGGGTACACTATGAAGCCATTTCATAGGTTTCTCTAACAAGTTAGGGCCGCTAGGTTTCCTCGGCAGACAGATGTAGGAACCCCCCTTTCCTATGGCACATATTCATCGTGGCTATACACATAGAAACAGAGGTAGTCCTATACCCAACATGGCAAGCCCCTTTTGCGCCATAAAGGTAACCTCTAATAAGCTAGAAAAGGTCCTATTACTGAGCTAAAGTCAGAGCCATATGACCCTCATGGTTGCACTGTCAGTCCCAGCTTTTGCCGATAGATAAGTCCTTATGGAGGGTCGAGAGCATCATGATCGAAAGTCATTTGCTCCATCGCCCTATAATCCAGTTGTTTAAAAACAACTTTTACCTTTTCTTTCCATAGAATCATTGTTCAATGTGTAGATCATAAACAGTTATGTTGAGCACTAGCAACTACCCATATGCATATAACCCGTAGGAGAACAAGGAACAGTGTAATCAATTACTAGGATGTCCTTACGGGTATCAAAATTAGACACATGCAAACGAGTAATTAATACACGTGAATAGGCATCAAGGTAGATCCCATGCTATACTTGCCTTGGTTAGCAAACTCCTGCTGGTCCTGCTGGTCATCGAAGAACTCTTGGTCTCCAACATTCTCCTCACCGTCTGAACGCGAACAACACTACAACATACAACATTCCAAAGGCATTCATGCAAAGCAAACATTCCTATAATTATAACAGTACATCAATAGTATAGAAAACAAGACAAAATGTTTATGAAAAGAATCTATGTTTCGCTACGATCACGTCAACGCGAAGTTCACGAAAAACGGAGCTAAAATGCGAAAGTTATGAATTAAACGGGATTTCCTATAGCAATTTATTTAATTAAATTTAACCATGAAATTGAAAAGTTGCAAACATGATTAACAGTGGTACTAACACGCAGATTATGAAATTATGAAGCTAACGCAATTTGAACGGGTCAATTCGGAGCTAAAACGAAGTTTTTATGAGCAAAACAAATCTAGTGGCATTTCTGTAAGTACTGAAAACGTATTTTGAACTAAAACAGTGCACTTTACGTTTTCAAAATGAGAAAGCATACTCTGGAAACTACGCTAGGGACGGCGGGTTCAATTCATCCGAAAGCGAGGGACTCTTTAGCAAATTTACCTGCGAAAGGGTATCTTCTAATCCTGGCCGCAGATGTAGAGATGGACGGCTTGGATCGGCTCTAGGGAAGGAAGAGAAGGGGGGTCCGGCCGGCACAGTGACACCGGCGGCAAGCTCCATGGCCGGCGGCATGGAGGTCACCGGCGCGCGCGGTTAGGGGCCTATGGGCCACGGTTTGAAGAACCGAGAGCACCGGGGAGTAGCGGGGGTTCTCGCGAACCCGTCCAGGCCAAGAAGGCGGCGGGCGCGATTGAGGCGACGGTCGCCATGGCCGGCGGCTGAAAGCTCACGGACACGTAACATGGCCACAAGAAGCCATGAAACGCGAAATAGACATCACGGGGAGAGAGGGGGGAGCGAGAGGGTTCTCACCGCGGGAAAAAACGGGGCGGAGGCAGCACGGGGACGGTGGTTCGCGCGGAGAGGCGGGCGGCGGAACCGGCGATCCTCGGCGCGGCGGTTACCTCAGGCACGGGCGATGCGAGAGGGAGGAAGGAACAACAGGGAGAGCGGGGAAGGGCTCGGCGCCATTTTGTAGAGGCCGAGCGCTCGGGAGGATGCGCCCACGACGCGAAGTGGAGCGGCGGTTGCAGCTTGACCCGTTGGACCGGGCACAGGGCGAGCGGGAGGTTGGGGGCGGCTTTGATGGGTAGGGCCGGGATGGCGGCCAGGTGGTGCTGGGGGAGGGAGGTGCGGCAGCGTTCTTTGCTGCTAGTTAGGCCGACGCTCTTTTGGGCACATGAGGCAATGCCAGCTCGGGTGGGTTGGCCTAGGAGAAAACGGGAGGAGGGGGAAAAGAGAATGGCGAGCGGGCCGGCGGGGGAGAGAAATGGCCAGCAGGCCGAAATGAGGAAGGGAAAAGGAAAAATGATTTTTTTTTCAAAATACATTTTCCAATCTCATCTTCAAGTTGAATTTGAATTCAATTCAAATTCTAGTCAAAGCCAATCATTACAAAAATAAATGTGCAGCAACATGAATGCATCAACATGTTACTAACCTTATATTTGATTTTATTTTCACAAAATTATTTCTTTCCTATATTTCAATGCTCACATAATAACATAATTAAATCGAATTTTCTTATTTCAAAAGATTGAAATTTTTGGGTGTTACAATTCTACCCCCTTAAGATGAATCTCGTCCTCGAGATTCGGGTGATTGCTTACTCAAACAGTTTGGGATAAGATTTTCTTAGATCCTCTTCTCTTTCCCAAGTATCCTTATCCTCTCTATACCGATTCCACTGTACCTTGCACATCTTTATAATTTGGCTCCTTGTAACTCTTTCTGCCGTCTGTAAGATCTTTATCGGATACTCTTCATATGTGATATCTTCCTTAACAGCAAGTTCTTCTAAAGGAATCTGCTCTTCCGGTACTCGCAAACACTTCTTTGGGTACCACCACGCTTCTGCTGCACAAACTAGAACGTATGATTCTTCATCTTACAAATTCTTCATCTTGGCTACCCCCCTTAAGAAAATTAAACTAGGGGACACAAAAAGGGTAACTTGCACCTTCTTCCAGATGATTTAACTAGTATCACGATGTCCTGACATCCCAATGAGACTCTTGTGTATGGGCAAGAAACCTTCCACAACTTCCTTATAGAACACTTTTCTAAATTCTGCAGTTAACTTGGTCGAAAACAATACACAATAGAAACTACTCCAGATTCCAAACATCACAGATGCATCGCCTTGTGATTTCCGTATCTCCATAACCAAAATAGCTATCAAGCTGATTCTTGTGCTCAGAGAAATATATTGAAGTGTACTATTGTGCAAAATTTTCTCATGATTTTTGGTTGTCCAAGAATAGAGATATAAGCCGAAGAGTGTAGACTGCTCCGAAAAGACAAGATAGGGAAAACAGAAGAAAACCAAAACCCGACTATTTATTTCATTAATCCTTATGCCTTAGGCCTATAACTAAATAAAATTGTGGAACACCCAACAAGATCATTGCAATCATTACAAAGATTCAAAACAATTATAAGCATAATGACAATTCGACAATCAATAAAGATGCACAACTCAATCATTAACTCGACTTGAGATACTATCGCCCTTATTATTCTAGGGGTAACATTCCTAAGACTCTTCTTCAGATCACGCAAGAAGGTGATGAGGGATAGTTCTAAAAGCATAACAAACCAAGAAGTGAAGATAAGAACAAAGTCTTTAAAATAAGTACCAAGGTAGAGACGAATAGCAAAGATAGAGATATAGTAGAGAAGAAAATATCAAGGTTCATAGAGCAAGGGTTTTTGCAGCAACTTATAAACCTTAAAACGATCAGTTTCTACTAGGCTTGCGTTCTACAGTCAACACTGCTCTGATACCAATTTGTCACACCCAATTTTAAGGATAAAATTGAATGCACTAAACTCATGTGTGCCCAGGGATCAGTCACACACATAAGTTGATAAATTACAAAAGTATCATCACGGTGTATCTTACATCACGAGTAATACCATAACATAGTCTTACATAACACAGCGGAAATTAAAAAGGTAGCTCTCACTTGGAAGCTCCAACACAGGGATGGTCAACTGGTTGACCACAAGCCTAATAATCCTCCGGAAACTCCTCATACACGTTGTCATCTGTTACCCATCCGGGATTTTTATCCAAATATAGAAATTAAACCAGCGTAAGTACATCCCGTACTCAACAAGATTACATGGGGTTCATGAGGCTAAAAAAGGATGACACTGGTTTACTGCTGTTAGCACTTTTAGTAAGTCAAGATTTTATCATCAGTGATTGTCAAGTTATGCTTAAGCTCCTATTTAAACCCACATAATCAGATATCAGAATCATTTGCATCATATTATCATCGTATACCATCATAAATGAACCACAATGAGTAACCAATTATTCTGTGAGTTTTCCGGGCCGCTTGTGACCATGAGCACGACTGTTATAACAGTTTGTAACCCTCTGCAGAGGTGGTGCACATTCACCGCGAGTCGTGATTCCCATATGCCTGGGTTAATTACTCCCATATCACTGCTAAGGTGAGCGGGCAGGGTACACTATGAAGCCATTTCATAGGTTTCTCTAACAAGTTAGGGCCGCTAGGTTTCCTCGGCAGGCAGATGTAGGAACCCCCTTTCCTATGGCACATATCCATCGCGGCTATACACATAGGAACAGAGGCAGTCCTATACCCAACGTGGCAAGCATCTTTTGCGCCATAAAGGTAACCTCTAATAAGCTAGAAAAGGTCCTTTTACTGAGCTAAAGTTAGAGCCATATGACCCTCACGGTTGCACTGTCAGTCCCAGCTTTTGCCGATAGATAAGTCCTTATGGAGGGCCGAGAGCATCATGATCGAAAGTCATTTGCTCCATCGCCCTATAATCCAGTTGTTTAAAAACAACTTTTACCTTTCTTTCCATAGAATCATTGTTCAATGTGTAGATCATAAACAGTTATGTTGAGCACTAGCAACTACCCATATGCATATAACCCGTAGGAGAACAAGGAACAGGGTAATCAATTACTAGGATGTCCTTACGGGTATCAAAATTAGACACATGCAAACGAGTAATTAATACACGTGAATAGGCATCAAGGTAGATCCCATGCTATACTTGCCTTGGTTAGCAAACTCCTGCTGGTCCTGCTGGTCATCGAAGAACTCTTGGTCTCCAACGTTCTCCTCACCGTCTGAACGCGACCAACACTACAACATACAACATTTCAAAGGCATTCATGCAAAGCAAACATTCCTATAATTATAACAGTACACCAATAGTATAGAAAACAAGACAAAATGTTTATGAAAAGAATCTACGTTTCGCTACGATCACGTCAACGCGAAGTTCACGAAAAACGGAGCTAAAACGCGAAAGTTATGAATTAAACGGGATTTCCTATAGCAATTTATTTAATTAAATTTAACCACGAAATTAAAAAGTTGCAAACATGATTAACAGTGGTACTAACACGCATATTATGAAATTATGAAGCTAACGCAATTTGAACGGGTCAATTCGGAGCTAAACGAAGTTTTTATGAGCAAAACAAATCTAGTGGCATTTCTGTAAATACTGAAAACATATTTTGAACTAAAACAGTGCACTTTACGTTTTCAAAATGAGAAAGCGTACTCTGGAAACTACGCTAGGGACGGTGGGTTCAATTCATCCAAAAGCGAGGGACTCTTTAGCAAATTTACCTGCGAAAGGGTATCTTCTAATCCTGGCCGTAGATGTGGAGATGGACGGCTTGGATCGGCTCTGGGGAAGGAAGAGAGGGGGGGGATCCGGCTGGCACAGTGACACCGGCGGCAAGCTCCATGGCCGGTGGCATGGAGGTCACCGGCGCGCGCGGTTAGGGGCCTACGGGCCATGGTTCGAAGAACCGAGAGCACCGAGGAGTAGCGGGGGTTCTCTCGAACCCGTCCAGGCCAAGAAGGTGGCGGGAGGGCGCGGCTGAGGCGACGGTCGCCATGGCCGGCGGCCGAAAGCTCATGGCGCACGCAACCCGGCCACAAGAAGCCATGAAACGTGAAATAGACAGCACGGGGAGAGAGAGGGGAGCGAGAGGGTTCTCACCGCGGGGAAAAACGAGGCGGAGGTGGCTCAGGGATGGTGGTTCGCACGGAGAGGTGGGCGGCGGAACCGGCGATCCTTGGCGCGGCAGTTACCTCGGGCACGGGTGACGCGAGAGGGAGAAAGGAATAGTAGGGAGAACGGGGAAGGGCTCGGCGCCGTTTTGTAGAGGCCGGGCGCTCGGGAGGACGCGCCCACGACGCGAAGTGGAGCGGCGGTTGTGGCTTGACCCGTTAGACCGGGCGCGGGGCGAGTGGGAGGTTGGGGGCGGCTCTAACGGGCGGGGCCGGGATGGCAGTGGCTGGGGTGGGCGCGAGGCGCTGGCAAATGTTTCTGTCATGAGCTGGGCCGACACACACTTGGGTGGGCACATGAGGCAATGCCACTGGCTCGGCCGCCCAGAGAAAAACGGGAGGAGGGGGAAAGAGAATGGTGAGCGGGCCAGTGGGGAAAAAGTTTGGCAGCCACCCAGCCAGACATCAGAGGGGAGAGAAATGGCCAACAGGCCGAAATGAGGAAGGGGAAAAGGAAAAATGATTTTTTTTTCAAATGCATTTTCCAATCTCATCTTCAAGTTGAATTTGAATTCAATTCAAATTCTAGTCAAAGCCAATCATTACAAAAACAAATGTGCAGCAACATGAATGCATCAACATGTTACTAACCTTATATTTGATTTGATTTTCACAAAAATATTTCTTTCCTATATTTCAATGCTCACATAATAACATAATTAAATCGAATTTTCTTATTTCAAAAGACTGAAATTTTTGGGTGTTACAACCGGACAGAGATATGGTTTGGGTATCGGTGGGTGTAAGAGGTTGTGTCGCCGTGGACGCGGGGCATAGCTTAGTTACACTATTTTCCCTGTCTGTGTCGGTTAAGGACCGGCCGTTGCAATGGACGCGAGTCAAGTCACATATCTATTGTCCCGAGCATATACTTGGGTATGGGTGCTTGGAAGACTTGTTGCTCTCTTGTCGTGGGTTCCAGCTCTTTCCGGACCGACTGTTAGGGTTTTGTTTTGGTTTAGGAGGTCCTTACACCACACTGAGTCCGGACTCAAAGGCGGGGGCTTGGAGTTCCAGTTTGGACGGGGACCTAGGACCCCAGGATAGGAGGGTGATGGGTTGGTCCTGCTTGTGCCTAGGGTACAAGCGGGGCGTGTGTTTTCGGGGCACCCAGTTGGGCACATTAGTTCACGAATCGCCGTCGAGTCGGTACGACTTGTCTTACCTCTAGCACCGTAGTAATAACTGAAAGATGAAAGATGGAAGAAGGAAATTCTGATTGCTCACCACCTACTTGAAAGTAGCACAGGTGCTTACATAGAATGGTTAGTTAATGAACCAATGCGGCTGTTAATAAAAATCGAACATAAGGACGCACGCTTAGTAATGCTTCCTGCAAATGCAATAAACCCACCAGCCAGATAGCCTTGCATATCCTTGGAGTCTTTTCTTTCCTCCTGTCGGATAAGTCTTGCTGAGTACAATTGAGTACTCAGGGTTTTATTCCCTCTGTTGCAGGTGACAGGTGGATGCTAGAGCTGACCCTTGTCTGTGGATATTTCCTAGTGGGCTCAGTGAGGATTCCTTTACGCTGCGATCATAGTTGTTATTTATAACTCTTACCAAATGCTTTTATAAATGAAAGTTTCATAATCTGTTGTCGTAGTTTATATATTAATGATTCATCATGTCATGAATAGATAATTATTTCCGTTATAATTCGGTCACATGTTTATATTCCGCTGTTCAATTAAACTGTTTATAACTCTGATAATATGATTATATTTTGTTGTTATAATAATAAATATTATATTATGATGTTGTATTAAAAGTGATGTAAGAAATGGTAAAGAATATTGTAAGCTTTATTCTCTCATTTGTGATCCTGATGGAAAAATGTGGATTTTCGGGTTCTCCCCTAGGGTGTGCCCGACGGAACCAAGTAATTTAGTGTTCTCCCCTGAGTGCTTAGTGTCTAATGGAAGACAAGCACTCCTGGAAGGCATTAGATTATGCGGTTTTGCCACATTATATCTATGATGTGATGCTTGGTGAAGGATTGTTTGTGAGTGGCTAAGGCAATTTGTGCCGATAATGCGATAATAACTTGGGGAGATCTTGGCGTGTGTCTTGGGTGCGTTGTGAGGGTCTAGTCGACTGAACGGGATTCTTCAGCGAGCCAAAGTGAGTCGTATCGCTTGAGCCCGCCATGGCAAAGATGGCGGAAAAGTGGGCCATCCGATGACCAAAAAGCGTGAACGTACGACATCTTCCCCACAGACGGCGCCAACTGTCGGTGCGAAAAGTGACCAACAAGTAAATATTTATTGTTTTGCCGTACGTTGTGATCGTATGTGGCCTAGCACTCAATGACACAGGGTTTATACTGGTTCAAGCAACGTGCCCTACGTCTAGTTGAGTCGGTCGGTGACTTTATTCCCGAGCCCAGGTGCTCGAAGTTTGATGTGGGGTTACAAACGAGTGGGAATAAGATGGGGGGTATAAGAGGTCCGGTCGGACTCTGGACCTAAGGGCCAAGAGTGATGAGAGCTCCTACGTGCGCTAGGTATTAGAATGTATGCTCTGTGTAGCTTTAGAGGCGTGTCTAAAGCTAGCAGAGTGAGAGACGGAGTGTTCCGTTCGTCAATCATCAATCCGTCGTCTGAATCGATCGTCATCTGTTGGGAGAGAGCGCATCCCCTTTTATAGATGAAGGGACGGCCTTACAAGTGTGAGAGAGTGAGAGAAAGAGAGTGTGTGTGCTACCTAGTCTTGCTGCCCACGCCGTCGGGTACAAGACGGTTTGTCAGCGCCCACAACACTGTTAGGCTCCATTGTGTTCTTCTGGTATGGCAAATGTCGGCGCGTACCATACTGTAGGACAAATGTCGGTGTCCGCAACACTGTTCATGTTCTGACATGTCTGGAAGGTTGCAGAGCACCTTCTGACATGGTCTGACAGTACTGTCCTGCAGGTGTGCAGATTACGGTCCTCAGTATTGCGGTTTGACTTGAGCGCCTTGTCTTATCTGCTCCGCCTGACCCTTGGGTCCTCACCGAGCGGGCGTCCCCGATCGGTTGTCCCTAGTCGGCTCCGACCGCACCGATCGGAGAAGAGCTGTGAGCAGAGGTTCGGTGTATCTCCGGTCGGAGTCGAAAGCGAGCGTTGGCTAGGCCTTTCGGTCGGAGAAGCGGGTCGGAGTCAGAAGTGAACGTCATCCCCTCCTTGGGCAGGCCTTCCGGTCAGAGAAGCGGGTCGGAGTTGGAAGCGAGCGTTGTCCCCTCCTTGGGCAGGCCTTCCGGTCGGAGAAGCGGGTTGGAGTCGGAAGCGAGCGTCGTCCCCTCCTTGGCCAGGCCTTCCGGTCGGAGACTGGACCGCTCTTCCGGCCTGTCGTTAGGTATCTGGGCCGGCCCAGGAGTTGTGCGTCGTTTGCAATGTCGTCTGTTGGGCCGAGCTTTTGCTGGGAAGCGGGCCCATTAGGGACCCCGGGTTTATGAATCCGACATCGATCTTTGCCATAATAACCAAGAAACCATGACCTTCTGTGCATGAATGACTTGAGGAGATTCAGTAGCAATAATTCTTTCATGCAATCTGTGTTGGGATAAGTATATCCCGACAGGAGAACAGATTTGCTAGCGCAAAGCTTGAGCCGACCAAGATCCTCACTCCGAAGGTTAGACCTTCGCTTGCTCAAGCACGAGTAGTGAGGCAACAATTTCTTGGTCGGTGTGCCAATTGATCTCTCTGTCATTAGTTCGAGTACCCATATTCTGGCATATTCCCCCTTTTACTGAGTACAAATCATCAAGGGCTTAAATGTGCACAATTGCCTTCTAAATGGGCCCTTGTTGAGCCAAAGGCACCGGCTTGCCGAGCCGCTTAGCCCAATTTGAACGACCTCCTCCTCAAACGATGGGGAGGGGGATCGGCAGGTGTTGACCGCCGAGCAAAGCAGGGTGGCTGGCAGCCTGGCGGGTCCCTTCTAGAAGGTGGATGGGAGTCAGGAGGGCAGCTCAGTTTTTTTTAAAACGAAAAACTAGCTCAGTTTATTTTTTGGTTGAGGAGAGGAGAAGAATCGGCAGCACTTGTTTGATTCTCTGAAATCTCAATTGGTGGTTAGTTGGGCCGGGCGCCGGAGAACCGAAACACATCTGGACTCAGTAGGCCGGCACGGATGGTGCCACATTTTCTCACGCAACAGAATTCTGCACTTTATTTTTTCTTAAAAAACAGGTACAGTAGAATTCTGCTTCTAAAAAAAAAAGTACAGTAGAATTGTGCAATCCTATGTTCGCTTCTCAGATGTTCGTTTGGGCTTGTATGGCTGATAAGCCATGGCCGAAAGTACTGTTGGCTGATTTGGTGTGAGAGAAAAATACTGTTCGTTGGCTGAAAAAGTACGGCTTATAAGCCAAACAAGCCCAAACGAACAGAGCTAGCTCGCCGGAACTGATTAATGGCAAGCCACTGGATGTGCACGACTCATCGCCTAATCGGAGAGTAGCATCTGAAGTTCCAAACAACGGTGACTTTCTGCAGATTTGATTAATTAGAATGCTACGAGTTCCTGAAACCATATATCTTTCTGATGAGCTTTAAGCAACATAACAGATACTCGACACAGAGACGTGAGGATGGGGAATCCAAACTAACAAGGCAATGATACTGATTCTTTGCAGTAGAATTACTCAAACGAACATATTTCACTGTTACATCTGACACTAAGGCAGAACAAAGCACACCAATAGACCAAACGCTACAGCATTATTCCGGCAATAACATCATGTTCAAGTTTCGTCAAAAAAAAATCATGTCCAGCGATTGCGAATGGCAACACACGGGGAATATCGTAGCTTAGTACTATATATATGCAACGCCATCAGATAAAATGGCAACCAGCACATCTATGTACTTGTGCAGCTCATAATCTATGCAGTATGCCACTGCCTCTGGGGTCTTTGAATAGAATTACTGAATGAACTGAACATGTCTCACTTACATGACATCTGGCTGCAGTAGTGCAATGCAGAGTAAAGCACACCAGCTCTTATGGTCCATATACATAAACACAAAGGAAATTAATACAACTTTGGGGGTGATTGCTCAACGGCAGACTCCTCTAATCCGTACCGTCAGATCAAACACAGGCCACTAGTGGTACAACTATACAAGTTGAATTTAACACCCATACATGGAAACATTGTTTCAGGTACACACCTAAAATGGAGAGGAACAGGGAAGCAGGAAACATAAAAAATAAATAAGAAGGGAATAAAGCACAGGACCGGCCTGGCTGATTACATGCGGAGCTCAGCTCAAACAAACTTCAGAACAGGCTTGTTTGGATTCCTGCTAAGCTGGTACTGCACGTCATTCGCCAACTGTGGATCCATACGAATCATAACTTCCTTGAGGCTCGGCAGACATGATAGCCCAGAAAAAGAGATTGAGCCCCTGTCAAGCAACAGCTCAAGCTTAGGCGCTGTTCCTTCTTCAAACAACACCGATCTGATGCCAGTGTACCACCCTGTCTCCAGCGCTGTCAAACTCGGGAATGCCTCCCTACGGCAAGATAAACGACGGCCTTCTGCCTCGAAAGTGCGGCGCAGCAGACAAAGGATGGACAGGTTAGATAGCTTGCCAAGGACTCGTATGGTGCCATCCACCTCCGTTAGCCTGGTGTCTTCCAGCTTCAGCTTCACAAGATTCTGGAGACCCGAGACCCACTCTGGTAATTTGTCCAGATGAACATACAAATTGAGGCTCTGGATGTTCTTCGGAGGCGAGGACAATCCATCCAAGCAGTCACCTAGACCTTCCTCCTTTGAGTGCACTGACAGTGATTCCAGAGAGCTGAGATGGACAAGGGTGGAACAAAACTCTTTGCAATTTTTCTTGTTGATGCCAGTAACTGCTAGCTTGCGTAGCCGGGTGAGCCTCTTAATGTCCTGTAGGATGGCTTTCCCTCGTGCAATATTCACAACTCCCAGTGTGTGCAAGGCTTTCAACTTCCTGAGCCCTCTTGGCACTGCAACGCCAAGTGGATCTGCAAGCCTTGCTAAAAAGGGGAACACCACGCAGCAATAGAATGTGCACACATCACGCCTATTTATTGGCTCACGCTCCATGTCAGCTGTTATTGGTGTCTCCTTCGCAAGCTTAAGGCTGCAAATTGAAATACAAAAGGTAATAAAAAGATAAGTCCACCCACATAACTTGTTCCGCATTAGCTTCGGGGCATCTTGCATGAATTTTTGATACGAGAAAGCCAATAAAATATGACTATACAAGGACCCCGCACGAATATATTGTAGCTTCCTAAGCTTGGTGATGGCCTGCGGCAGCTTGAATATTCGTGTACCAGTAACAACTTGTGTTTCCAGTTGCTTCAGGTTACCAAGTGACTCTGGCAGGTGAAAAATGCCTTTACATTCCCTTCCAAAAAAACTGTTAATGACCTTATATGAGATAAATCCACTATGCTCTCAAACTCACTCTGATCACCCTCCCAATTGCTGCTTATAGCGAGGTGACGTATGGTGCCTTGGGTGTTTAAGCTGCATCCTTCTTCCATTCTAAAAACAAGATTTTCTTCCATTGCCTTTGAGATGCTGATTTCGCGCATGAGATCATGAAGTTTGCAAGAGGAAATACCCTTTCTACTACCAATTGATTCTTTATATGGTAGGACCAAGCTTCGCTCAATAAGTTCCAGGAAGTAGCCATCAGCTATTTCCCCCTTAGATTTGCCACGTACCTCACTTGAGTAACCCTCTGCTTTCCATCGATGCACCAAGCGTCTTCGGCTAATACTGTAGTGTCCAGGAAAGATGGACATATACAAGAAACAAGACTTGAGATGATATGGTAAACCATCATAGCTTTTCATAAGGATAGCTCTTATTATACCAAGTTCTGGGTTCATCTCTAACTCGGAGCTAATATGTTCATTTAATTTTCTCCACTCCATGGGAGTCTTTGGTTGCTTGGCCAAGAAGCCCCCTATTGTCACTATTGCTAGGGAAGTCCACTACATTTCTTAAGGATCATTCTAGCCTCTTCAAACAATGCAGGATAATTATATAAATTTATGGCCTCCTTAAATACCTGCAATAGATAGAATTGAATTGCTTAAGTATTATAATTATAAATATAAATAGAGACCGTACATATAAATTAATAACTTCTTCATATGAAGTGATAAAGACAAACTTTATATGAACCTCATAGAGCTTGTTGAGATCTAAAACTTTGTAGTTGACAATTTTTTCCATTTGATAACTTTTATGGACCCAAATATACATTATAATTTCCCTTATCCATTTTTAGAAACAAAATTCTGAATTTTTAAAACGACCTTAGATGGAGACATGCTCATATATAAGTTGTAGTGGTTAACGAGATCTATATATCTATAGTTTTTTACAACATTTTCATTTAAGATTGTGTAAGTGCCAAATACGCAAATACAGGGATCGTTGAAGTGAAGTCAAAAGAATAGCATTCCTCGTCTAGTTAAGAAGTGTTTTGTTGATGGTAGACATGGAGAGAGGTCCTGGGTATGAAACCTATATACCACATAGGCACGTGATTTGTGCAAAAAATCACATGATTGTGACAGCAATAGGTCATCCTAGCATAAAAATCCTGATTTTTACGCTATTTTTCCAAATCTATTTCTAGTGGCACACAACAAAAGGGGCTGTCCATAGAAATCAATTTTCAAAGATGATCGACTTAAGGGACAGCTTCTAGCAATCTATTTGCAGTGAGGGGAAAAGTCTACTTAACCCCTTAATTATTGGTGGTTGTCTACTTCACCCCCTCACCTATGTTATTGTACCCCTTCAAATATTAAAAACTTTCTAGATAACCCCTTGAACGGTTTTGAAGGTGGTTTCGCTAGTCTACATAGTACACAACCCCCAAACATTATCAAGGGTTGACTATATAACCCCTCAACTATAAAATGAGATATTGTAGCCCTTAAATCATCTAATAATGTTCCAATTACAGTTCTAGATAGTCTTGTAGGGCCGTTTGGACACCGTACCCTGCCACATTGGCCTAAGTACCTATGCTTGCACGCAAGCCCATATGCTGCCTCCACATCCCTACTCTTTCTAGGCTAACCCACTGCCAACGAGCAACACATGACATCTTGTTTCCTGCTCCACCTCTCGGCACTCGTTGACGACATTGAGCTCATGCACCATGCCCAAACCCTCGTCATTCCACATCCTCCATCCGGTCGTCCTTTAGTTTTTTAGGTAGCCATAGAAGGAGAAAGCGAGATGGGGCGAGGATGTGGGAGGGGTCGAATGACAAGGGTGCAGCCGCATTACTTGAGCTCAATGCCGGAGTGCCATGAGGTGGAGTAGAAGACAATGTGGTGCTCATTGAGCGGTGGCGCATGGCCCTACAAAATCATCTCGTGGTTATTTGAATATTATTAGATGCTTGGGCTACAATATCAGGTGTTATAGTTGAATGGGTTATAGTCAACCCTTGATATGTTAGGGGGTTATGCCACGTCAGTGAAACCACCTTTAAACCGCATTAGGGGGTTATTTAGACAGCTTTCCATAGTTTAAGGGGTAGAATACCTGGTTTCATAGGTAAGAGGGTGAAGTAGACAAACATCAATAGTTTGGGGGGTTAAGTAGGCTTTTTCCTATAGTGAGGACCAACTGAACATACCATTTCTAAAAATATATTTCTAGACTACAGACGGTTGCTTGGCTGCATGCGGAAACCACTCATTTCCGTAAGCCCTTGGTCAAGCAAGCAGCCATCTCCGGAAATTGATTTTTAGCACCTTGATTTTATTTTTACAGTAAAGAAAGTTCTTAATATGTATCGAATTAAAAGGTTATGGTGCAAATACTAGTCTAGCCATTGTGTTTACATAACATGCATATAACTAAGTGGTGGCACCCCAACCTCAAAGAAGTAAATATCTTCTGGTTAGACACCTCACTCTACCGACACGAATAGATAATGTGACGTTAATATGAGTCCCCCAAATGCATTGTACCATGTCACTCTTTCCAAAGTTGCCATGTCGTATAAATATAAAATGATACAAGCCAGCCAATGCATGTGGTGTTGTTCCTTAGAAACCTCAAGTCAACTAACTATTGCAAATGTCATATCTATGAGAATGGGCCAAAAGCTTATAAACAGTTCCTATGTGACACACATTTTATGTGTATGATGCAATGCACTGAGATAGTCCTATGAGCAAGCATAATAAGAAACTTATTTATGGACCACTTATATGGCAATTTTTCTATGTGGAGGAGAGAGACAAGGGAAAATGAGAAGAGGAGTTTCATTCAAAAAAAAAAAGAGAAGAGGAGGCTCTCATGCAAAAGCCCACCTCTCCCCATGCTCCAATGCAAACAGGTAATTGCAGAGGATAGAAAAAAAGAGTTGGTGGAAAAGATGGCCAACCTAGCTAATAGCAACCTATTGTATGAGTTATCACTAATGATGACTTTAGATGACATGGCAATAGTATATATAGATATATATAGCTAGCCATGCTCTAGCTAAGAGCAACCCGTTGCCATAGATAAGCCATTAATTTTTCACACATGCACTAAATCTTGTCCTCAAATTCTTTAGCCTTTTTCGAATTTTCCTTAAATATAGTCAAAGAATTTCCTTAATAAGACACTCCCACTTCGTGACTCAGCATATTCAACTTTTCTATGAAGCACAAACTTTGAAGCCCAAAAGTTCAGGTGTTGGAGCCCTTTAAACACTCAAGTGAGATTTGAGAATTCATCGATTATATATAACATTGGCGAAATGTGAAGAATTTTCAATCAGAATGGTACGAACACATGGTAATTAATATCACTTCGATACAATTTATAAATCATATGCTGCATCCTTTTCACAATATTTTTCTATGCCCATATTGTGCAAAACTAATGTCATTGCAAATGTACCAATAAATCAATTAAAGAAAAGGCTTCCATTCCTCAAAATCATGAACCTTCCATAAGCTACACGCATTGGTTTTTACCCTTGAAAGGCCACACTTTGCATTATTGAATTAATTACTATAGATAACAATAGCACAATATTCATGTGGACCAACATTGTTACATGGGTACTCCCGACACTATGGACAAACATTGTGCAATGGGAAGAGTGTTCTAGTAAATACTAATATTTGGGCAAGAGTGCTAGGTGTTGATGACCAGGGTGCCACTAGAAATGTTATGTCCACATTTGTCTGTCTTATGCACAGAAGGCTACTACAGATGAGCAACACTAGTTGCATCCTATTCCATTTCATTGTCTCCAGTATTGGGGCTTTGGTCACCACACTCTATTCTGTATCCAGACGTTATAATAGAATAGTAAGTAGTGTTGCATTCATAACCTAAAGCAATTGAACAAATGCAGCAAGATTGTTCTGTATCAGTACCTTCTTGGTCAAGAGGTCAAGAGCGTCACTATCTTCAAGAACCTTGAGCTTGTATATGTTTTCTGGCTTTTGTGAGCAACGTCTTGCGATATTCTCTTCCCTAGTGGTGATAATGATCCGACATGCACTCTCCATTTTAGGGAGACTTTGTATTATCATATCCCATTCCCTAATAGAAGACAAGTCATCGAGAACAATTAGACACCTCTTTCTTGCCAAAACCTTATCAAGTACTTCAATTAATGCTTCAGTTCCGGTTACTTTTTGTGTGCCTAACCCAACAGAATCTGCATCTAATTGCATAGCTAAGCTCTCAAGGATCTCTTGGAGAACAAATGGACGCATGATTGTAACACATGCACGCTTCTCAAATAAGCCACCTAGCTCTTGCCTTTGGTAGATCTCTTTGACTAGCGTAGTTTTTCCAAGACCTCCCATTCCCCACACCGAGATCACTATAGGTTGCTGGTCATCTTGCTTTGAAATTAAATTGATAAGGTCAATCTTCTCTTTCTCTCGACCCACAACCTGAGATTCCTCCAAAGCACATGCCATAGTCCCCAGGCGACAGAGGCGTTTTCCGGCAATCTTTTCATTGTCGCCTACAAACTGACTCTCAACAATCTCATCCGTTGGCATCACAGAGCTGTTGGTACCCAGTGTGGTTTCACATGAGCTAGACCCTGGCTCCATTCACTACTGAATTCAGGTTCTTTGCCGAGTGCCTGGCACTCGGCAAAGGCCAAATTGCACTCGGCAAAGCCTTTGCCGAGTGCGGCACTCGGCAAAGACCACACGGCAAAAATCTGATCGGCAAAGCCCTCTTTGCCGAGTGTCTTTTATCTGTCCTGGGGACACTCGGCAAAGAAAAGCGACCGGCACGGCGGCGGTTCCGTTGACGGTCACTTTGCCGAGTGCTAACCCTGCAGGCACTCGGCAAAGATTTTTTTAATTTTTTTTAAAAAATTTCTTTGCCGAGTGTCAACCCGTGAGACACTCGGCAAAGATTTTTTATTTTTTTTTAAAAAAATTCTTTGCCGAGTGCCAACCCGTGAGGCACTCGGCAAAGATTTTTTATTTTTTTTAAAAAAATTTCTTTGCCGAGTGCCAACGCGTAAGGCACTCGGCAAAGAGCTTTAATTTTTTTAAAAAAATTTCTTTGCCGAGTGTCAACCAAACAGGCGCTCGGCAAAGTGTTTTTACTTTTTTTAAAAAAAAATTCTTTGTCGAGTGCCAGCCATCGGGCACTCGGTAAACGTTTTTCATTTTTTTAAAAAAATTTCTTTGCCGAGTGTCAAACCGGAAGGCACTCGGCGAAGATTTTTTATTTTTTTTAAAATTTCTTTGCCGAGTGCCCTATGGGTGGCACTCGGCAAAGTTTTGTTTTTTTTTTAAAAAAAATTCTTTGCCGAGTGCCCTATGGCCGGCACTCGGCAAAGTTTAATTTTTTTTTATTTCTTTGCCGAGTGTCATGGTCACAGCACTCGACAAAGCTAGAAAATCTGTTTTCTGATCGCCCATTTTTCCAGCTTTGTCGAGTGTTGTGGCCATTGCACTCGGCAAAGGGGTCCTTTGCCGAGTGCAACACTCGGCAAAGTGACCCAAAACGGCATTTTTTTTGCATTCCATCATGACAAATACATTCATACAAACATATATCACATATATATATCTCATCCATCACATATATATCTCATCCATCGCATATATATCTCATCCATCCACACATCCATCCGCCCATATCACATCCATCACAATATATAATAATAAGTGCTCAAGTCCATCTAAATAAGTCCACAAGTCTATCAAAGTCCACAAGTGCATCACAAGTATATCACAAGTCCATCACCAAGTGAACAACAAATGTAAAAAATACAACATGCACTCATCTCGGCCACTGCGACCGTGGTGAAGGCCCAGATGCATCATTCGTAGGTGCATGAGGTGGATTATTCGAACCACCGTCAGATGGAGACTGCACAAAGGAGAAAAGATTGCATGTGAGACAAGATTATTTTAATAGCTAATCTAGGACGATAGAGGCCATACAAGCAAAGCACAAGCGAAAGTAAAAAACTTTGATACTCACAGGAGTAGCTGCAGCTGCAGGACGTGGAGGCGGAGGTGGAACCAACAGCCCAGGTGGCAGAGATAAGCCCATACATTGCCCAAGCCCTTGTAGGAAATCCGTAATGTCCATTAGCCTCTGCGCCTGGGCCTGCGCTCGGCCCGCTCGGCCTCCAGCTGGGCCCCCAGATCCTGACGTCCCTTCATTTCTTGTTCCAGCCGGGCCTGCAATATTTCACTCCAATGTTTCAGTAATGTAAAGCTAATTAAGGTGTGTAAAGATCAATGTATGACGAGTAAAATAGAAATAACCTCGAGTGCGTCGACCCGGTGTTGTGCAGCGGTCGGCCGTGTGCGAATGGTCGGGCTCTCGCTCGTGCTCCGTGCTCGGATCTGGGAGAGAGAGGGAGTAGAGGCCGTGTCGATGACGCTGTCGCCAAGCCAGAACTGCCCATGCTTCTTGCCTTGCCCCGCCCTCATGACGGCCTCTCCATCGAAGTCCTGGGTGCTCGGATCGTGGTCTGACCCATGGAGCGACCTTGCCACCTTAGTGTACTCACTGATGTGGGAGTGGACGTTCGGGTTCGTGTATGCCTCAGGCGGGTCCTCTAGGTTGAAGGAGACGTCGGACGTCGCCTTGCCCTTGTGGGCCATACACCATGCCTAGAAGTCCGAGCAAGCCTGGCCACTATGTGACGCCGACTGCGAGAAAGATAGCACGATGATTAGAAATCAGGCAGAACTGAGCGTGACAATAGAGAAATCAATTCGTGTACCCATGCTTGTTTGTATCCGGCGAGGTTGCGACTGCCTTGATGGTGTGCTGGACCTTGCATCAGCAAACAACGGTCCCAGGCATCCCTGTGCATCTTAAGGTACTCCTCCGTGAACCACCTGTCCACCATCATCGCCCAACACTCGGGATACGCTTGGCACCACGAGGGAATCATCTACACGTCATCAAGTATTGGACATATAAGAAGATCAAATTAAATCAACTTAATCTCAAAACGAATCAATATTGATGTTCTTCATTTACCTCAAGGTACTGCTCCTGGGTCAGCTGCATCTCTCTTGCGTCTTTCTTGGTTTTCCTCTCTCCAAGCTTCGACCCGTAGTAGGTTACGATGGCCTAGATGCGCGCCTCGTGATGCATGTCGGTGACGAGTTTTTTACAGGCTTTGGTAATCGCCTGCTCCTCCCTGGCCTCAAATCCCTCCTCGCATCTGTAATAAGTCTGCATACAAAAGCGATGTATCCATTCATTATTTCAAGAAAACTCCAATGAATGCGATGTATTGAGCAATGTTGTGCGAGGGAGACTTACCCAAAACTCTGCCTTCACCCGCACCGCCTTGTTGGGGTACTCCACATCGGAGGCGACGACGTAGTGGTCAAACGAGTAGGCCGGCTCCGTCTTTGATGCGTACGTGACAATGCAGGGGAAATGTTGCCTACACAGAAGACCCATGATGCCGTTGACTAGCCGTGCGCTACCACCCGACACAACCACCCAGTTCCTGCACAAGTGATTTAGAAAAATTATTAGTTTTTTTCATCATATCATATGAAGTAGTGGTGATAACATATACAGTTACTTACTTTTGTCCTTCGGGGCGAATCGCTGGGCGTTGGTGAGGAAGCGGAACCTGTGGGAGGCTCGCGGGACCTCGCAAGTAGACACTCGAAGAGGAGTTGGAGGAAGCGGAACCCGTGCCTACCGCCTCCCTCCCCCTCCTCCAACTCCTCCTCCTCCTCCTCCTCCATCTGCCGAACCAGCTCCTCGTCTGACTCGTCCACTAGCGCCACCTCCTCCTGCGGCTAGCGGTCCTCCTCACGTGGCGTGGGAGGAGACGGCCCCCTCCTGCGGCTGGCGGTCCTCCTCCTCCTGTTCAATCCCTCTGCCGCCCCCTCCTGCGGCCAGCGTGGTCTTTGGTAAATCGAGTTCACAGACCTATGACGGTCGCCTGCCATCTTTGTTCAATCACCTGCAATAAAAAAGAAAAACAAGACGTAATTAGAAATAGGTGCAAAAATGAACAAAACATAATTACAAAAAACATAGTAATACATGTATTAGAAATATATGCAAAAATGAACAAACCATAATTACAAAAAACATAGTATTACATGTATTAGAAATAATCTTCATGATTGAAATTAGCTGAATCATAGGTCTCGTCATCACTATCAACATTGTCCAACTCATCAACACTATCCGAAGGAGGAATGTTGTCTTCATTGTCATTGCCCAAATGTAATCGCTCAAGCATTTGTATGTCCTTCAGATTTCGCACCTCGTCTCCAGCGTCCTCATCATCATCACTTTCATTGTCTACTTCCATTCCTATCTCTTCGGTTAAGTCTATGTCAAACCTCCCTTGTAGCCCCTCTTCTTGATAGAACTCTCCATCATATGTGTTTGGATTGAAGTTGTAATCTTCATCGTTTGGGACAGGTAGTTTACCATGTGGCGATACCTTGTGAACAATAGACCAACCCTTAAGATGCTCGGCGTCTTTGCACGCGTATGACGTATAATAAACCTAGACGGCCTGTTGAGCCACAATGTAGACATCTTTTCCTGGATAGACGGAATCCTGTCGAATCTCGACTAGCCCAAGCTTAGGGGTCCGTCTCGTTACACCAGGATGAAACCAGTGGCATTTGAATATGACAGGAGTAAGAGGTTTGGAACCATAAAATGATAGTTCATAGATTTCTTCAATTCTTCCATAATAGTCGAGTCTATTAGTGCCGGGCGTAACAACTCCGCTGTTTGTGGTTTGTTGATTGGGCCGATTCTGCTCGTAGCTTGCTGTGTGAAAACGATATCCATTCACGTCATAACCGGTAAATGACTTGACCCTAATGACATGGGAACTAACCCATCTACGTATCCGCGGGCTGTCCAAAAAGCGTGGACAATCCAAAATAGATACGGTCATAGATATGCAAAGATCTGCATACCTTCAACCATATATCTTTCGAACGGGAGACGCCTAACTAGGTTACACGATCTACGACAATGATACGAAAAGAGGGGTTCTACCTAGGGTGGCGGTGGAGTCAGGCTAGCGGGGTCGTGGCGGGTTGGTGCAGTGGCGAGACGACGCGGTGCAGTCAGACCGGCACGGTCGCGAGAACTCTGACTCAACTCCGACGGGCCCTTCTCTACAAAAATGGAACAAAATACTGTCATTTACAAAAAAAATCGATAGAACCTCCCCTGCACGGTGAGGTTTCGAAAACCTGCAAAAAACAACGGCACGATGGCCGACAAGCACATATGGCTCAACAGAAGCCATGTAGTTTGGATATCAATCTATGCAGAAGAATATATCCAAGTAGTACCACTACTTGTACTACTACTTTCACTATTGCTACTACTACTACCATTGGTTCCACTACTATTACCACTATTGCTTCAACTACTACCATTAGTTGTACTACTACTACTACCACTACTTCTACTACTACTATCACTAATTCTACTACTAATACTACCACTAGTTGTACTACTACTACTACCACTAGTACAACTAATACTACTACAACTACCACTACCTCGACAATAATAAGTGAGAAGGCATACCTGACGGGCGCCGGGGTAGGGGCGGGCGGCGTCGGGATCGGGCGGGGTCGGGCACGGACGGCGTCGGGGCGGCGATCCACTGGCGCCTTGGCCAGGTAGAGGCCGGCTTCAGGCGGCAGGGCGCAAGGCGGGCAGCCGGCGGCGGCGTCGGGCGGCGCAGCCTTGACGGAAGCCTGATCTTGGCCGTGATGGGGCACGCGGCAAGACGGCCATGCGGCCTGCAAGCCTTGGCAAGTGGGGGTGGCGGCAGAAGGGCAACCGGCGGCCGCACGGACGGCGTGCCCGTGGCGCGTAGCTGCGTGTGTGGCGTGGCAGGGCGGCCGGGGCGGCCGGTGGCAGGCAGCCTGCGTGTGCGGCCAGTGGCTAGGTGTGCGAACGCTGCGGCGCTGTGATGGCTGGCGGGCGCAGCGCGCGCACGCGGAGGTGGGGGGCAAGCGGCGCGGGGCGGGGTGGCTCTCTGGTGTCCGTGCGGCCAAAAACGATTAAGTCCTCGCGCCCGTGGCTTTGCCGAGTGTCGGATCAGGGAGGCACTCGGCAAAGATTTGTTTTTTTTAATTTCTTTGCCGAGTGCCAGGGCACTCGGCAAAGATTTATTTTTTTAAAAAAAAAACTCTTTGCTTAGGCGTCTCGGATCGGCACTTTCGGCAAAGATTTAATTTTTTATAATTTCTTTGCGAGTGCTCCTGTGGATGCACTTTCGGCAAAAGGAAATTTTACAAAAAATTGAAAACACTCTTTGCCGAGTGCCTTATTCACGGCACTTTCGGCAAAGACCTACTTGCCCTTTTGCCGAAAGTGCCATATCCGGCACTTTCGGCAAAGTTTTTTTTTTTTTTGTTTTGGCCTCCAATTTTTTTTTATGCAGCCCTTTTAAAGCACCAGGAACTCCTAGTTACAATTTGGGGATTTTTTGTGGCTTTTTGATATATTTAGTTACTTTATTTCGTTTACTTGAATTTTTTTGGAAATTAAAAATTTGAACTACACGTGGTACGAATAATGGAGTTTAATGATTCGAAAATTGATAGTCATGTTAGTGAGTATTGTGAGAGCCCGTATCCAGGAACGAACCCAAAATTTTGGACATCTTGTTCACGAAACATGTCCGCGAAATTGCGTGTGAAGTGTTTTTAAATTCTATAAAAAACAAACGAAGTCCGAAAATCATGAAACTTGTTGAGATGTCGTGATATCATATGTGGAGGGTATGATAAAAATTTCAGAAGATTTCGTGCACGTTGTCACGTACGATGCTTACAAACCAGGACATCTCTACATCCCTTTCACGAAACAAGTTGTAGAGATGTCCTGGTTTGTATGCATCGTACGTGACAACATGCACGAAATATTCTGAAATTTTTATCATAGCCTCCACATATGATATCACGACATCTCAACAAGTTTCATGATTTTCGGACTTCGTTTGCTTTTTATAGAATTTAAAAACACTTCACACGCAATTTCGCGGATATGTTTCGTGAACAAGATGTCCGAAATTTCGGGTCCGTTCCTGGATACGACCTCTCACAACACTCACTAACATGACTATCAATTTTCGAATCATTAAACTCCATTATTCGTACCACGTGCAGTTCAAATTTCTAATTTCCGAAAAAATTCAAGTAAACGAAATAAAGTAACTAAATATATCAAAAAGCCATAAAAAATCCCCAAATTATAACTAGGAGTTACTGGTGCTTTAAAAGGGCTGCACAAAAAAATTGGAGGCCAAAAACAAAAAAACTTTGCCGAGTGCCGGGGTGTGGCACTCGGCAAAGGGGTCTTTGCCGATTGCCAGGAATAAGGCACTCGGCAAAGAGTGTTTTAATTTTTTTTAAAAAAAATTTCCTCTTTGCCGAGTGCATCCACAGGAGCACTTGGCAAAGAAATTATAAAAAAAATTAAATCTTTGCCGAGTGCCGTGACAGGGGCACTCGGCAAAGTTTTTTTTTTTAAAAAAAGTTTCTTTGCCGAGCGCCAGATCTGAGACGCTCGGCAAAGAATTTTAAAAAAAATAAAAATAAATCTTTGCCGAGTGCCAGATCTGGGGGCACTCGACAAAGAAATTTTAAAAAAATAAATCTTTGCCGAGTGCCTAACAGCAAGCGCTCGGCAAAGAAGGCCGTGACCGAACGCAGTTTCGCGGGCAGCCTATGCCGAGTGTAGAGATTTTGCCGAGAGTCTGGCACTCGGCAAAGAAGTCCTTTGCCGAGTGTCCGTGTTTGCCGAGTGCCCGGCACTCGGCAAAGAACTCTTTGCCGAGTGCAATTCTTTGCCGAGTGCCCGATTTTTGACACTCGGCAAAGAATTTTGCACTCGGCAAAGTCTCTGTTTCCGGTAGTGATTAATGCGGTTTGATCTTGAGAAGCCTGACACAAAGTAAACAACGTTTTCTTTTCTTTACTAATATGGGATGTTTTCCAGAAGAATGTAATAGCATAGAGTTGGGATACAAGCACAAGCACAATTGAGCAGACAAATTTGAAAATACTGGAATATTGTTATCTTAAAAATTCTAAAACTGCTAGTTAACTTATATGTTAGCGCATGCTAAAACAGAGCTATATTATTTAGAAGTATTTCGTTTTTTTGCATATGTATATAATGACCATGGATGGATCAAAATAAAGAGGGATAGACCGGACATATAGTATTCCAATAAGTGTTTTCCCCCTTCTTTTGACCTACTCAGTGGTGACTGTTGGAGCCAAGATTGATTTTTCTATGTATCTTGACATAGTGTGTATCTAAGTGCATAGCAAAAGCAAAAGCTATGTATAAAAAATCAAAACATCTTATAATTTGAATGGAGGGAGTAGATGATTATAATTTCCAATAGATATTACCTTATTGTAGGAAGCAAAAATACTATGATCAACAGATGATTGGTTGAGCTCCGACACTGTACTTTCTTGCCCGGCACAAAGGCTTGCAACTTCACCATGCTCTGTGGATACAATGATTCGGCTTCCTTTCTTATTGTCTGGAAAATATCCCGTGATCACATCCCACTCTTCAATGGACAGATCACAAAGCACAATCAGATAGCTTTTCTCATTCACATGCTCACTGAAGGCATCAACCAAATCATCTTGTTTCGTGATCCCCATCTTCTTAAAAACTTGAGCCCCGATGCTTGTTTTTTCTTGGGTTTCCCCTGTTTCTTCAAAAGAGATTTGATAGAACTGCCTCATAATGCACTGGAGGAATTCCAGTGGATTGAATGTATGCACAATCCTGAACCATGCATAGAGCTCAAACATCTTGCTCCTCTTCAGATTGTCATACGCTGCTTTGATGACGACGGTCTGACCAAGAACACCACCTGTTCCCCACACCACGATCACTCTAAGGTCCTGATTCCCCTCATTGATCAGCTGGGAAAGATCCACTTTCGCTTTGTCCTTTTGCCTTCTAGCTTCCTCAATACCAAACATTGTTGCACTAGAAATAATGCTTGATGACCCAGCGCCAGTGCCAGGCTTGGAGCCAGTAGTTTCCTTGATAAGGCGATAGCGCACATTCTCCTCTGGCTGACATCTTCAACCTTGGCTCGTAGTTCCTTCATCCGTGTGACCACACGGTGTCGATCGACCAACGTCCGAAGGAAGCACCACCGGGATGGCTTCCCAAGTCGAACAGCGAGATCTTGGAGGCAGTCCTCGACGTCGTAGGCCACGTCACGGACCTGCTTTACCCAGGTCTTGACCACCTTGTGATTGTCTCGCTCCTCATGTGCAGCCATGAGGAAAGAGAGCATCATCTCCAGCTCATCCCTTGTGAAAGCCTGGTCACGCTGGACACCTAGCTGCAGAGCTACCTCCTGTGCGATGGCCGACTTGGCGTAGCTGAGCGCTCCATTAAGCACAGACTTGCCCACGCTCAACCCTGTCGTTTCCATGATCACCCTTCTCTCTCTCTCTCTCTCTCTCTCTCTCTCTCTCTCTCTCTCTCTCTCTCTCTCTCTGTGTGTGTGTATCTCAGATGCGCTCTGGTATCAGTGAACTGACAACATATATATGTAGACCTGTGTGGAGATTGAAGAAGGATGGTAAGGCACTTTACAGAAATGATTGGAATGATTATATGGCTGAAGAGAAGGGTCGTCGCCTTCAAAAGATGAATCAGTTTGCAGGTGTAACTTCCTAGTTCTTACCTTCTGCATGCTTAGAGATAACGAGAAGAAGGAAGGTGCATGGTCATCGCAGCCATCACACAAATAATCCAGTCAGGAATATACTTGAACCTATGCCTTTCCTGAGAAAAGAACACGAACAGCAGCACAGTAGTAATGAGTAACTAGTACCACTAGTGGAAGATACTCGGGTCGGGTAACTGAGCAAAAAAGCTGGTGTAGTGCCGCGGCGGTGGAGGGAGAGGAGAGACAAACCAGCGCTGACGACGGCGGGTCGATCGATCGGGGCCGCAGATCAGAGCACCGGTGGCCGAGATCGGCGCCGGCGGCCGGCAGCACGCAGTTCTAGGATGATGAGGCTGGGAACACGGACGCTGCTCTGCCTGTGCGTGGACCACGACGACCGTGCCGCGGTGGTGCGCAAGGAGCGGGGAAGATGGACTGCGTTGGAGCAATTTGTCTTTGTTTTCTCCCTCAATAATGCCGAGTACCTATATTTAATAAAGCATTGTGTCTTACTCCTATACCAGTATAAAACTGGAAAGGGCCGGGCATGTCGATTGTTGGCCCCTCTGGATCTCCAGCACGGGTGAGTCGATCATTCATCAGTGTTGTTAACCACAACAATCGTTGTCCGATCACACACTATGGCTAAAGGTAAAAGAAGGGAGAACAGAGCACACACACAACACAGGCACCAGTGTTGGCAGGAGCTCTGCAGAGGAGATGGCAAAACTGAACTCGCTCTGTTTACTGAATTGCAGTGGCAAAGTATATATATAACTCTACCTATCTAATCCTAGTACAACTGCCGTGCTGCAATAGTGATTAGATGTGATACTAGGGCTGACTTTGACGTCTGCCCCTGCTGTGGCTACAGTGCGGCAGGAGAGCCGTTTGGCGTCTACCCCTACTGTGGCTACAGTACCACAGCAGGGAGCCTTTTCGGCGCCGTCTTCCCCTGCCTTGCGTTCACACAAGGGAGCAGTAGATTATATAACAATTCTTTTCCTAATCCTGCTGCTAACCCTTGTACCCCCTCCATGCCGATTATCTTCTTCAGCTCCGTGAGTCAAAGACGGCCGAACGGCTTGGTGAGAACGTCCGCGAGTTGCCGACCAGTTTCGACGAACTCGATGACGATCTGTCCTCCATCGACACAGTTCCTTAGGAAGTGGAACTTGACGTCGATGTGCTTGCTCCGGTCGTGTAAAACCGGATTCTTTGCGAGGGCGATGGCGGGCTAGTTGTCCACCATCAGTGCTGGTGGGTGAGCTTCCACACCGGTCAGCTCGCCCAGCAGCCGACATAGCCACACAGCTTGGCACACCGCTGTGGCCACCGCTACGTACTCTGTCTCGCACGTAGACAGCGCCACCACCTTCTGTTTCAGCGACAACTATGAGATTGGAGCCGACCCGAGAAAAACAAGCACACCAGAGGTGCTCCGCCGTCCGTCGATGTCCCCTGCCATGTCTGCATCGCTGAAGACAGTGAGCTGCAGCCTACTTCCACCGGTCTTGGGGAAAACGATCTCCTGATCCACCGTCCCCTTGACGTAGCGCAGCAGCCGCTTCACTGTGGCCTAGTGATCCTCTCTGGGATCCTTCATGAAACGACTGACATAGCCCATGGTGAACGCAATGTCCGGCCTCGTGTGGACTAGATAGCACAGACCACCGATGATGCTCCGGTACAGTGTTGCATCTACGTTCACCGCGGTACTGACCTTCATCAGCTTCAGTCGCTCCTCCATCAAAGTCACGCACGACTTGCACTTAGCCATGCCGCTCCGCTCTAACAACTTCGAGGTGTACGCATTCTGACCGAGGGTGAGCGCCTCCTTCCCCTGTCTCACCTCGATGCCGAGGTAGTAGGAGAGCACGCCCAGATCGCTCATTCAAAAATGAGCCACCATCTCGTGCTTGAAGCTGTTGATGTCCTCCACACGCGCGCCGGTGACGATCAAGTCATCCACATACACGCCGACAATGAGCTCCTCCTTCCCCCATCGCTGCGTGTAGAGCACGTGTTCGATTGCGCACCGTGTGAACCCAAGCTCGCCCAGCGTGGCGTCAAGCTTAGCGTTCCACGCTCGTGGGCCCTGCCACAGCCCGTAGAGCGCTTTGCGCAGTTGGAGCACCCTGTGCTCCGCTCCCTTGATGGCGAAACCCGAAGGTTGTCTGACGAAGACTGTCTCCGCCACCTCGCCGTTGATAAAGGCCGATTTTACGTCCAGGTGATGGATGCGCCAATCCTTCGCTGCTGCCAAAGCTAGTAGCAAACGGACAGACTCCATGCACACTACCAGCGCAAAAGACTTCCTCGAAGTCGATGCCCTCGCGCTGGATAAAGCCTCGGGCGACGAGGCACACCTTGTGCTTGACAATGGCGCCATGCTCATCTTGCTTGACCTTGTACACCCACTTCAGGCCGATCAGACGGCATCCTGGATGTGGATCGATGAGCTCCCAAGTCTCATTTTCCTCGATCGCCTTCATCTCCTCCAGCATCGCCCATCACCAATGTGCATCGCGCTCGGCCAGCGCGAACGTGGGTGGTTCCTCTGCACTGACGAGAAGCAACTCTGGGTCATTGAGCAGCCGACCCGCCAGGCCTGAGGACCCTGTGCCGCCGATGATGTCGTCCAACCTGTGGAACCGCACCTCCTCACCTTCGTGGAAGACATCCACGAACTCAATGATGTCGCTTGGAGGTGAGACGAACTCAATCAGTGTCGATAGAGTTCCCTATTCCACCGGAGTGCTCGACACTACTCCTGGACCACTCATCACCACTCCTGGAGTGATCGACACCACTGCAGGAGTGCTCGGCACCAGTCTTGGAGTAGTCGGCACCACTGCAAGACCTTTCCGCTCCGCTACGGGAGTATTCGGCACCCATCCTGGAGTGGTCGACACCACTGCAGGACCGCTTGGCACCACTCCTGGAGTGCTCGGCATCCCTCCCGGAGTGCTCGGTATCCCTTCTAGAGTGCTCGGCTCTGTCGCTGGAGTGCTCGGCACCTCCTCTCCAGCGTCTCCACCACTGTGGATGACCAAGTGCTCGACAACGAAGGTGCTGGTGAAGCAGCCAGCTTCCCCCATGCTCAGACTATTCTAGTCCCAGGCCGCCTTCTCGTCGAACACGACATCGCGCGAGAAAACTACCTTGCCTCCGCGTGGGTCATAGAGCCGATACGCCTTGGTACCCTCCGCGTAGCCCAGGAGCACCATCGGTGGGCTCCTTTCCTCCAGCTTGGTGAGGACCGGCTTCGTCTTCCTGATGTGGCCGTTGTAGCCGAATGTTCAGAGGAAAGACACGCTCGGCTTGTTCCCATACCAAGCTTCAAACGGCGTCACGCCCTTTAGGGCCTTAGTGAGCGCGTGGTTGAGAATGAACACCGCCGTAGTCACCGCCTCACCCTAGAACCTTGCCGGCATGCCCTTGGCCTTCATCATGGATCAAGCCATGCCAACCACCGTCTGGTTCCGCCACTCCACCACGCCATTCTGTTGCGGTGAGTACGGCGCGGTGTGGTGTCGTACCACACCCTGATCCAAGCAGTATGCAGCGAACTCCACCGAAGTGAATTCGCCACCGCGATCAGTCCTCAGCATGCGCAGCTTCTTGCTGCTTTCCGCCTCCACGCGCGCCTTGAACTTTTTGATCACTGCCGCCGCCTCGTCCTTACTCGTCAGGAGTTGCAGCCACATATAGCAACTGCAATCATCCACGAGCAGGAGGAAGTACCACCGACCATCATTTGTGGCTGGCGTGATTGGCCCGCAGAGGTTGCTGTGGATGAGCTCGAGAGCGTCTGCTACGCGATACTTGGCCGCCTTTGGGAACGGCAGCTTCCTTTGCTTCCCAGCCAAGCAGCTGTCACACAGCTCACCTCCGTGCTCGATGTGGGGCAGCCCTCGGACCATCTTCTCTAGCCGACCAAACACGTTGAAGCTGAGATGGCCGAACCGGGCATGCCACAGTCATGGTTCCTCCGTGTGCCATGCTGCCAGGCACACTGGCTGCTCTACCTTCAAGTCGAGTAGGTACAACCGGTTCTAGGACCTCTTCACCTTAGCAAGAAGTCGCTGCTCCCGGTCTCGAATCCTGAGGACATCGTCCTTGATCAGTACCTCACTACCGCGCTCATCCAGCTAGCCAATGCTGATGATGCTTGAACGCAGTTGCGAGATGTAATATACATCCGTTAGCGCATGGTGCTCGCCATTCTGGCACCTGAAGATGATGGTGCCGCGCTCTCGGATCGCCACCCTTGAGCCGTCACAAAACTTCACCATGCTGATCACGTCGTCGTCGAGCTCGAAGAAGGCTGCCTTGGAGCCCGTCATGTGGTTGCTGGCACCAGAGTCCAAGTACCACCGCTGCTCCTGCTCGTCGCCCACATGTCCAAGGTGGACTTGGGTGCACAGTTCGTCGAGGTAGATAGCTTTTAGAGCCTTCCCAGGCCCTTTCACTGTCATCACCTCTTCCTTCTCCTCAGCCTCAACGTCGTGCAGTGCACAGAACATCGCCATCAGGAAAGTGGCCTCATTACCATCATCAACATGCGCCAGATGAGCCTCAGCCTTCTTCTCCTGCTTGCAATTTGGGCGCTCCTTTGCCCAATGGCCCGTCTTCTCGCATTGTCGGTAGGTGTTGCGGTCGACCTTCTTCTTCTTCTCCGAAGAAGCCTTGCCGCGGTGCTTGCCATCGCCACCGCGGCTGGAGGAGGCTACCCAAGAGTTCCTCTAGGCAGCCCACTCCTCCTCTATCAACAATAGCTTGCCACTATCCTTCGTTGCTGTGGCCTGCTCCATGTGCTCATCCATCACCCACAGAGGACCTGTCACATCCTCAATAGTGAGGGTGGACAAGTCCAGCATCGTCTCTATGGAGAGAGTGATCTAGAGGTACTTGGAGACCGCCTGTTCTTCGTCGATGGTGATGTTGTGGCTCGTCAGCTTGCTGATGAGCGTCTGCAGGTGGAGGGAGAAGTCCTCCATCGATTCACCATTCTTGAACTTGAGGTTGGCGTACTCCTGCTTCAGAAGCTGGGTCATCGCCTTCTTTGCGTGGTCGGAACCGACGCGCATCGCCGCAATGGCCTCCCACGCCTCCTTAGCAGAGCTCTTCGCCCCCAATGGCTCTCTGTACTCTGCCGGTACATCAGTGAGGATAGCCTCCAACGCTGACATGTCGTCTTCTTCGTTGTCGGTACCCTTATCAACAGCATTCTAGAGCCGTCGGGCTCTGAGCTTTACCTTCATGGTCATCGCTCACTCTCCATAGTTGGTGCGAGTCAGCGTCAGCCAACTAGTGCCGCTGACCTCCCGCACCGTGCGCACAACGACCTCCTGTCGTGGCTGCGCAGCCACAGTAGTGCCACCGCTGTCGCCCATCTCCAAACCGTCCATCATCGCAAGCGGTTAGTCTGGCGATGGCGCTTATACTGCTCCGATACCACTTGTTGGCCCTTTGGATCTCTAGCATGGTTGAGTCGACCACTCACCAATATTGCCGACCACAACTATCATTGTCCGACCACACACTATGGTTAAAGGTAGAAGAAGGGAGAGAGAACAGAGCACACACACACAGCACAAACACCAGCGTTGACCAGAGCTCTGCAGAGGAGATGGTAAAACTGAACTCGCTCTGTTTACTGAGTTGCAGTGGCAAACTATATATATAACTCTACCGATCTAATCCTAGTACAGCTTGCATGCTGTAATAGTGACTAGATGTGATAGCAGGATTGACTTTGGTGCCTGCCCCTGCTGTGGCTACAGTGCGGTAGGAGAGCTGTTCAGCGTCTGCCCCTGCTGTGGACAGTACCACAGTAGGGAGTTTTTTCGGCGTCGCCTTCCCCTGTCTTGCGTTCACACGAGGAGCAGTAGATTACATAACAGTAATACGGAGAAAGTTAATGCTAAAGACAAGGGAGCAGATCCGCCGGGGGATGGATCAATCAGCTAGTGCAGACGAGAGATTCCATCAAAGCGTAGAGCATATTTAGAGTACCTATAAATCACACCCACCTACTTCCCTCAGTCGTGTCTCTTTGTCTTCTAGTACATCTAACTCAGACCTATCACCAACTCCTACTTTAGAGAGAAAAATGTGGAAACAGTCCTCATATATAGAACAACCGTGGTCACCAACCGTGATACACGACAGATGTCATGCCTATGCATCTATCCAAGAGCAACTCAAAGAGATGTGATATTGTTGTGGATGCTATTTTAGAATTTATACAACAAAAATTGGGCTCCAACAGATATGATATCTGGATTTCTAAAATAGCAAGTGAGCTATCCCAGAATTTTCGGTCATCATAGAAAGCAAACCAGGTCACTTACCATCTTCTGATTTTGCTCGCGGCTACGCCTGCGCGCACGCACAATCCCTTCCCGTGCGTGCAGAAGCTTCCCATCGTGGAGATCCTGTTGTGAAGGTACCTGGCAAGTTTTAAATATAAAAGAGGAAAAATAGCTAGGTTGTTGCAGATCCCTCCACTTTGAGGAGTTCTTTGTTTTACATACATGACTAAATTATAGAATTTAGCTATCAATTTTAGATGAACACTTGAAGTTGCTCTAGCACATGATTGTTGTTTAAATTTAAGAGAAATAGTTACCGCCCCGTAGAGATCGTTTCCCCACTATTTTCCTGATTTTCTAACCCTGTGTTCTTGTGCATACATAATAACACATACGTCCATATGTCAGCATGTTTTTTTCCTTTTTTCTCTTTTCTTTGTTCCCCTGTCCGTTGATGCCCAATGAACTGAGAGGTACCTTGGGTAGAGCAGGCTCGGCAGGAGGTGCTCATTGGAAGGGGAGGTACTCCGAAATAGCTCTATCCGGGGGGCGCCCTTCTGTTTCGGCATTGACAAGCTTTAGGAAGACCAAGAAGAGGCCCGATAGTAGGGAGGGGTCAGGGAACACTAGGGGCTAGTTTGAAAACTCAAATCTCCTTGGAACCTCAGACTTTTTCCGGGGCCAACAATCCATGGTGTGGTCATTTGAATAAAATACCTTTCCATTCCTAAGTTTGCCTCCCACTTTTTTCCAAATTAGGCCTAGGGGAGTGTGGATCCCTAGTGGCTCGTCAAGGTGGAGCCCAAGATGATCGTAGAGAGGTTGGTGTTGCACGATCCGGACCCTTCTCTTTTGGCGCAGGCAACTGCAAGGGAGGTGATGATGTGGTTGGGTGGTCGGTGCGCTCGCGAAGGGGTTGGGGAGGACCTACGTCGCCCAGTTTAGCTAAACCTAGATGTAGAACACAGAAAGAGTGGATTCATGGTGATAGGTGAGAAAACGAAACAAACATAAGGGTTGTGTTTGTTTGTCTATTGGCTCGTTGTCAGTGTTATGATACCCCGGGTATCTCAAGACACCGATTAGTTAGCCGCTCGGACGGCCCACGACACACTAGCTAGCATAAGCCCAATCGACCGCGGCCCAGCTAAACTATGTGGACCTGGGCCAAGCACTAAGGTAGGAGTCGGTCACGACCTCCTCTACCTTCACCACACGTCGCGCAACATCACACGACCTATCCTCCATCCCGACCCTTAGGAGGAACGGGAAGAGGTCGGACTCTGCCAGACGCGCCTGCTCTGACAAGAGCAGGAACGCCGCACGGACCCCACAAGGACTGAGGGGACAGTAGTCCCCTTAACTCGATCAGACGCCATCCCTGCACCACGCAGCACAGACAAGACAACACCGCCAAGCAGTGGCAGTCAATACAGTGACCCACCGTCCAAATACAGCTCGACGAGATGGGTGTATGACCCCGCCCACTACGGGATGGGGCTCACGACGGTGGCCTTGACTTTCGGGCCCGTCCCAGCCAACGAAGGCCATGACCTCAGAACTCGAGGTCGTGGCCGTCGGCACCACAAGAAGCAAGACAACTGACGACCCGAGGGCGGCCACCAACTCCTGTACGACGCCCCTGGGAGATCAAGAGGCAATGACAAAGGCCACGGTGAAGCTATGTCACACAGGATGGCTGGCGAACCACCACCGCGCCTACACCATGCTGCCACAACTAGCACAGTAGCACCATGCCACACCATGCCGTGACATGGGTGCAAGACCATGACGACAACCATGCCCAGAGGTGCGCTACACCAAGACAAGACGGCGTTCCTTGCCAGCCAAGTTAGCTAGGTTCCCTCCCTCAGGCTCACGACCCCTCGGTCGGGAGAATCTATCTCTTTGTACGTGACATGGCCCCGGACTCTATATAAGGGCAACCAGGGCACCCTTCCAATGGGACGAGACTCTCGAATCCTTCATTTGGGCAGTCCCTCTCCATTCTCCTACCTCTTTCCACTCTTCTTGCATACCCCATTGTAAGAACTTTAGAGCATTCAACCGAGGAACACGTACTCGATCTTCTCTGAGACTGGACGTAGGGCTCTGGCCTGAACCAGTATAATTCCTTGTGTCTTTTGGATGATACCATCGTCTTCCTGGAGCAGCGCGACGATCATACAAATTTACTAGTCGGTCTACAAAGCATGGACACTCGTGTATGCGGATGAGTTGGGCTAGGGCATCTCCAAGCAGGCCATGGTGGTGCAACTATTTTTGTTTGGTTGTTGTGTTTCTATTGGGTTTGGTTTTGTGGAAATTTTGTTTGTTTGGGTGCAAGAGGAGTGGGTTCTACCACAACTACCAGTAGGGCCAGCTGCAGTCGCGGCGTTTTGGCACAAGCGTACCTGTTGGGCGAAGCCTAGGGAGAAACGAATGATGATTTCGTTTTATCGGTTGTAGGCCCTTCAGTGCTTTAAGCAACATGCCGACCAGGCCTATGAGGCCGTCTAGACAAACAAATATGCCTGGTTGCAGCGCGCCGGCCTGTCCCGGTCTCATCCAAGCAAACAAACATGCCCAAAACTGGGGTGAATGCTCGAAATTTTTTTTTTTTTTGCCTTAACCCCTCACTTCTGGTGTAGGGTATCGGTTTACGAGGTTGATAGAGATGTTTTTTATCTTTTGATTATGCCTGTGGAGAACTTGCCGCCAAGACCCAACTACCAATATGATGGTGAGAGCTTGATCTGTACCCAAAATTAAGTAAAATGAAGACGGATGTGACAAAGCACTGGCCTGAGAATATTGGAATTTGTCACCTTTGACTTTAGTATGTTTCCTTTTTTAAAAAGGAAATCTTGTATCGAAATGCAAAATTCTGTGTTTCATGTGCAAAATTTTGTTTTCATTTGTTTAATTTCTAAAATCAAAGGGGATAAATATCCAATAATACAGTAGAATATGATTCAGATTGGGCTACACATATACAGTAAAGCAAGAACAATCCTAAAGGACAAGCTAATGATCGACGATGAAGACAACAACTACAACAACAAAGAAAGCAAGCAACCCAAAGCATCCACCAAGGTTAACGACTAGACAAAAACAAATAAACTGAGAACAACAGGAGAAGGCACTAGACAAAAACAAATAAACTGAGAACAACAGGAGAAGGCACGACAACATCTGCACAGTCTAGCGAAGAGGCAAAGAGATCGATCTTTGCCATGACAACCAAGAAACCATGACCTTCTATGCATGAATGACTCGAGGAGATTCAGTAGCAATAATTCTTTCATGCAATCTGTGTTGGGATAAGTATATCCCGACAGGAGAACAGATTTGCTAGCGCAAAGCTTGAGCCGACCAAGATCCTCACTCCGAAGGTTAGACCTTCGCTTGCTCAAGCACGAGTACTGAGGCAACAACTTCTTGGTCGGTGTGCCAATTGATCTCTCTGTCATTAGTTCGAGTACCATTTTTATAAGGTACGGTTACATACATTTACATGTACACAATTATCTTTTGCAACCTGGAGCATATTCTGGCATATTCCCCCTTTTAATGAGTACAAATCATCAAGGGCTTAAATGTGCACAATCGCCTTCTAAATGGGCCCTTGTTGAGCCAAAGGCACCAGCTTGCCGAGCCGCTTAGCCCAATTTGAACGCCTTCGATGCGAAGACCTCCTCCTCAAACGATGGGGAGGGGGATCGGCAGGTGTTGACCGCCTTTTACTAGCTCAGTTTATTTTTTGGTTGACGAGAGGAGAAGAATCGGCAGCACTTATTTGATTCTCTGAAATCTCAATTGGTGGCTAGTTGGGCCGGGCCGCCGGAGAACCGAAACGCATCTGGACTCAGTAGGCCGGCACGGATGGTGCCACATTTTCTCACGCAACAGAATTCTCACGAAACAGGTACAGTAGAATTCTGCTTCTAAAAAAAAAGTACAGTAGAATTGTGCAGTCCTATGTCCGTTTCTCTGGCCAGCCCGGCGGAGGAACATGTCGACGCTAGCTCGCCGGAACTGATTAATGGCAAGCCACTGGATGTGCACGACTCATCGCCTCATCGGAGAGTAGCATCTGAAGTTCCAAACAACGGTGACTTTGTGCAGATTTGATTAATTAGAATGCTACGAGTTCCTGAAACCATATATCTTTCTGATGAGCTTTAAGCAACATAACAGATACTCGACACAGAGACGTGAGGATGGGGAATCCAAACTAACAAGGCAATGATACTGATTCTTTGCAGTAGAATTACTCAAACGAACATGTTTCACTGTTACATCTGACACTAAGCACACCAATAGACCAAACGCTACAGCATTATTCCTGCGGTAACATCATGTTCAAGTTTCGTCAAAAAAAAAATCATGTCCAGCGATTGCGAATGGCAATACACGGGGAATATCGTAGCTTAGTACTATATATATGCAACGCCATCAGATAAAATGGCAACCAGCACATCTATGTACTTGTGCAGCTCATAATCTATGCAGTATGCCACTGCCTCTGGGGTCTTTGAATAGAATTACTGAATGAACTGAACATGTCTCACTTACATGACATCTGGCTGCAGTAGTGCAGTGCAGAGTAGAGCACACCAGCTCTTATGGTCCATATACATAAACACAAAGGAAATTAATACAACTTTGGGGGTGATTGCCCAACGGCAGACTCCTCTAATCCGTACCGTCAGATCAAACACAGGCCACTAGCGGTACAACTATACAAGTTGAATTTAACACCCATACATGGAAACATTGTTTCAGGTACACACCTAAAATGGAGAGGAACAGGGAAGCAGGAAGCATAAAAAATAAATAAGAAGGGAATAAAGCACAGGACCGGCCTGGCTGATTACATGCGGAGCTCAGCTCCAACAAACTTCAGAACAGGCTTGTTTGGATTCAGGCTAAGCTGGTGCTGCACGTCATTCCTCAACCATGGATCCATACGAATCATAATCATAACTTCCTTGAGGCTCGGCAGACATGATAGCCCAGAAAAAGAGATTGCGCCCCTGTTAAGCAACAGCTCAAGCTTAGGCGCTGTTCCTTCTTCAAACAACACCGATTCGATGCCAGTGTACCACCCTGTCTCCAGCGCTGTCAAACTCGGGAATGCCTCCCTCCGGCAAGATAAACGACAGCCTCCTGCCTTGAAAGTGCGGCCCAGCAGACAAAGGATGGACAGGTTAGATAGCTTGCCAAGGACTCGTATGGTGCCATCCACCTCTGTTAGCCAGGTGTGTTCCAGCTTCAGCTTCACAAGATTCTGGAGACCCGCGACCCACTCTGGTAATTTGTCCAGATTGACATTCAAATTGAGGCTCTGGATGTTCTTCGGAGGCGAGGACAATCCATCCAAGCAGTCACCTAGACCTTCCTCCTTTGAGTGCACTGACAGTGATTCCAGAGAGCTGAGATGGACAAGGGTGGAACAAAACTCTCTGCAATTTTTCTTGTTGATGCCAGTAACTGCTAGCTTGCGTAGCCGGGTGAGCCTCTTAATGTCCTGTAGGATGGCCTTCCCTCGTGCAATATTCACAACTCCCAGTGTGTGCAAGGCTTTCAACTTCCAGAGCCCTCTTGGCACTGCAACGCCACGTGGATCGGCAAGCGTTGCTAAAAAGGGGAACACCACGCAGCAATAGAATGTGCACACATCACGCCTATTTTTTGGCTCACCCTCCATGTCAGCTGGTATTCGTGTATTCTTCGCAAACTTAAGGCTGCAAATTGAAAAACAAAAGGTAATAAAAAGATAAGTCCACACACATAACTTCTTCGGGGCATCTTCCATGAAATTTTCCGTGAATTCTTCAGCGGAGAGAGCCATGAAAATATCATTATACAAGGACCCGGCACGAATATATTGTAGCTTCCTAAGCTTGGTGATGGCCTGCGGCAGCTTGAATATTATTGTACCAGTAACATCTAGTGTTTCCAGTTGCTTCAGGTTACCAAGTGACTCTGGCAGGTGAAAAATGCCTTTACATTCCCTTAAAGAAAGGTATTTTAGGTGAAGGAGCTTCACAATCTGCAAAAGGTGATGATACACAAGACCAGAGGTGCCTTCCAAGTCCAGCACACGTAGCAACTTCATCTTATCAGAAATATAAAACGGTTTCCACACCCCAAAAACTGTTAATGACCTTATATGAGATAAATCCACTATGCTCTCAAACTCACTCTGATCACCCTCCCAATTGCTGCTTATAGCGAGGTGACGTATGGTGCCTTGGGTGTTTAAGCTGCATCCTTCTTCCATTCTAAAAACAAGATTTTCTTCCATTGCCTTTGAGATGCTGATTTCACGCATGAGATCATGAAGTTTGCAAGAGGAAATACCCTTTCTACTACCAATTGATTCTTTATATGGTAGGACCATGCTTCGCTCAATAAGTTCCATGAAGTAGCCATCAGCTATTTCCCCCTTAGACTTGCCACGTACCTCACTTGAGTAACCCTCTGCTTTCCATCGATGCACCAAGCGTCTTCGGCTAATACTGTAGTCTTCAGGAAAGATGGACATATACAAGAAACAAGACTTGAGATGATATGGTAAACCATCATAGCTTTTCATAAGGATAGCTCTTATTATCCCAAGTTCTGGGTTCATCTCTAACTCGGAGCTAATATGTTCATTTAATTTTCTCCACTCCATGGGAGTCTTTGGTTGCTTGGCCAAGAAGCCCCCTATTGTCACTATTGCTAGGGGAAGTCCACTACATTTCTTAAGAATCATTCTAGCCTCTTCAAACAATGCAGGATAATTATATAAATTTATGGCCTCCTTAAATACCTGCAATAGATAGAATTGAATTGCTTAAGTATTATAATTATAAATAGAAATAGAGACCGTACATATAAATTAATAACTTCTTCATATGAAGTGATAAAGACAAACTTTATATGAACCTCATAGAGCTTGTTGAGATCTAAAACTTTGTAGTTGACAAATTTTTCCATTTGATAACTTTTATGGACCCAAATATACATTATAATTTCCCTTATCCATTTTTAGAAACAAAATTCTGAATTTTTAAAACGACCTTAGATGAAAGGCGGGCCTGGTGCAAGCGGTAGAGTCTTACCGCCTGTGACCGGAAGGTCCCGGGTTCAAGTCGCGGTCTCCTCGCATTGCACAGGCGAGGGTAAGGCTTGCCACTGACACCCTTCCCCAGACCCCGCACAGAGCGGGAGCTCTCTGCACTGGGTACGCCCTTTTAAAACGACCTTAGATGGAGACATGCTCATATATAAGTTGTAGTGGTTAACGAGATCTATATATCTATAGTTTTTTACAACATTTTCATTTAAGATTGGGTAAGTGCCAAATACGCAAATACAGGGATTTTTGAAGTGAAGTCATAAGAATAGCATTCCTCGTCTAGTTAAGAAGTGTTTTGTTGATGGTAGACATGGAGAGAGGTCCTGGGTATGAAACCTATATACCACATAGGCACGTGATTTGTGCAAAAACTCACATGATTGTGACAGCAATAGGTCATCCTAGCATAAAAATCCTGATTTTTACGCTATTTTTTCAAATCTATTTCTAGTGGCACACAACAAAAGGGGCTGTCCATAGAAATCAATTTTCAAAGATGATCGACTTAAGGGACAGCTTCTAGCAATCTATCTGCAGTGAGGGGAAAAGTCTACTTAACCCCTTAATTAATGGTGGTTATCTACTTTACCCCCTCACCTATGTTATTGTACCCCTTCAAATATTAAAAACCGTCTAGATAACCCCTTGAACGGTTTTGAAGGTGGTTTCGCTAGTCTACATAACCCCCAAACATTATCAAGGGTTGACTATATAACCCCTCAACTATAAAATGAGATATTGTAGCCCTTAAATCATCTAATAATGTTCAAATTACAGTTCTAGATAGTCTTGTAGGGCCGTTTGGACACCGTACCCTGCCACATTGGCCTAAGTACCCATGCTTGCACGCAAGCCCATATGCTGCCTCCACATCCCTACTCTTTCTAGGCTGACCCACTGCCAACGAGCAACACGCGACAACTTGTTTCCTGCTCCACCTCTTGGCACTCGTTGACGACATTGAGCTCATGCACCGTGCCCGAACCCTCGTCATTCCACATCCTCCATCCAGCCGTCCTTTAGTTTTTTAGGTAGCCATAGAAGGAGAAAGCGAGATGGGGCGAGGATGTGGGAGGGGTTGAATGACAAGGGTGCAGCCGCATTACTTGAGCTCAATGCCGTCAAGGAGTGCCATGAGGTGGAGTAGAAGATAATGTGGTGCTCATCGAGCGGTGGCGCATGGGCCTACAAAATCATCTAGGGGTTATTTGAATATTATTAGATGCTTGGGCTACAATATCAGGTGTTATAGTTGAATGGGTTATAGTCAACCCTTGATTTGTTAGGGGGTTATGCCACTTCAGTGAAACCACCTTCAAACCGCATTAGGGGGTTATTTAGACGGCTTTCCATAGTTTAAGGGGTAGAATACCTAGTTTCATAGGTAAGAGGGTGAAGTAGACAAACATTAATAGTTTGGGGGGTTAACTAGGTTTTTTCCTACAGTGAGGACCAACTGAAGATACCATTTCTAAAAATATATTTCTAGACTACAGACGGTTGCTAGGATGCATGCGGAAACCACTCATTTCCATATGCCCTTGGTCAAGCTAGCAGCCATCTCTGGAAATTGATTTTTAGCACCTTGATTTTATTTTTACAGTAAAGAAAGTTCTTAATATGTATTGAATTAAAAGGTTATGGTGCAAATAGTGGTCTAGCCATTGTGTTTACATAACATGCATATAACTAAGTGGTGGCACCCAAACCTCAAAGAAGTAAATATCTTCTGGTCAGACCACCTCACTCTACCGACACGAATAGATAATGCGACGTTAATATGAGTCCCCCAAATGCATTGTACCATGTCACTCTTTCCAAAGTTGCCATGTCATATAAATATAAAATGATACAAGCCACCCAATGCATGTGGTGTTGTTCCTTAGAAACCTCAAGTTAACTAACTATTGCAAATGTCATATCTATGAGAATGGGCCGAAAGCTTATATATGGTTCCTATGTGACACTCATTTAATGTGTATGATGCAATGCACTGAGATAGTCCTATGAGCAAGCATAATAAGAAACTTATTTATGGACCACTTATATGGCAATTTTTCTATATGGAGGAGAGAGACAAGGGAAAATGAGAAGAGGAGTTTCATTCAAAAAAAAAGAGAAGAGGAGGCTCTCATGCAAAAGCCCACCTCTCCCCATGCTCCAATGCAAACAGGTAATTGCAGAGGATAGAAAAAAAGAGTTGGTGGAAAAGATGGCCAACCTAGCTAATAGCAACCTATTGCATGAGTTATCACTAATGATGACTTTAGATGACATGGCAATAGTATATATAGATATATATAGCTAGCCATGCTCTAGCTAAGAGCAACCCGTTGCCATAGATAAGCCATTAATTTTTCACACATGCACTAAATCTTGTCCTCAAATTCTTTAGCCTTTTTCGAATTTTCCTTAAATATAGTCAAAGAATTTCCTTAATAAGACACTCCCACTTCGTGACTCAGCATATTCAACTTTTCTATGAAGCACAAACTTTGAAGCCCAAAAGTTCAGGTGTTGGAGCCCTTTAAACACTCAAGTGAGATTTGAGAGTTCATCGATTATATATAACATTGGCGAAATGTGAAGATTTTTCAATCAGAATGGTATGAACACATGGTAATTAATATCACTTCAATACAATTTATAAATCATATGCTGCATCCTTTTCACAATATTTTTCTATGCCCATATTGTGCAAAACTAAAGTCATTGCAAATGTACCAATAAATCAATTAAATAAAAGGCTTCCATTCCTCAAAATCATGAACCTTCCATAAGCTACACGCATTGGTTTTTACCCTTGAAAGGCCACACTTTGCATTATTGAATTAATTACTCTAGATAACAATAGCACAATATTCATGTGGACAAACATTGTTACATGGGTACTCCCGACACTATGGACAAACATTGTGCAATGGGAAGAGTGTTCTAGTAAATACTAATGCACAGGGGGCAAGAGTGCTAGGTGTTGATGACCAGGGTGCCACTAGAAATGTTATGTCCACATTTGTCTGTCTTATGCACAGAAGGCTACTACAGATGAGCAACACTAGTTGCATCCTATTCCATTTCATTGTCTCCAGTATTGGGGCTTTGGTCACCACACTCTATTCTGTATCCAGACGTTATAATAGAATAGTAAGTAGTGTTGCATTCATAACCTAAAGCAATTGAACAAATGCAGCAAGCAGATTGTTCTGTATCAGTACCTTCTTGGTCAAGAGGTCAAGAGCGTCACTATCTTCAAGAACCTTGAGCTTGTATATGTTTTCTGGCTTTTGTGAGCAATGTCTTGCGATATTCTCTTCCCTTGTGGTGATAATGATCCAACATTCACTCTTCATTTTAGGGACACTTTGTATTATCATATCCCATTCCCTAATAGAAGACAAGTCATCGAGAACAATTAGACACCTCTTTGTTGCCAAAACCTTATCAAGTGCTTGAGCTTCGGTTACTTTTTCTGTGCCTAACACAACAGAATATGCATCTAATTGCATAGCTAAGCTCTCAAGGATCTCTTGGAGAACAAATGGACGCATGATTGTAACACATGCTCGCTTCTCAAATAAGCCACCTAGCTCTTGCCTTTGGTAGATCTCTTTGACTAGAGTAGTTTTTCCAAGACCTCCCATTCCCCACACCGAGATCACTATAGGTTGCTTTGAAATTAAATTGATAAGGTCAATCTTCTCTTTCTCTCGACCCACAACCTGAGATTCCACCCAAGCACCTGTGATTGTCCGGGTAAGGCTCTTTTTGGCCATCTTCTCATTGTTGCCTACAAATTGATTCTCATGGATCTCATCTCTCGGCGTCAATGAGCTGTTACCGCCGATGGTAGCTTCAATTGAGCTAGGCCCTAGCTTTGTTAATGTGTCTCGACTTTGAGAGACCTGACACAAATAATCAATATATGAGAATCTCCAGTAAACTATAAGATCTAAATGCAATTGGCAGTGAGGATGCTATTGTGAAGATTGAATAGCCAAGTAGGAACAATAATGATAGCATGCACTGGATTGAATGACTCATACATTATTTTTTGATTTATAATGCAAATGAGCATATTATTATAAAACAATAATTTAAGGATTCTAGGATGAACTAATTTAAGGCTATTTGCTTGGTGACTTTTCTAGAACTAAACCTAGTTTAACATGTGTCTCTATAGAATGTTTTGATCTAAGACATTGATCCTACCAAATAAAGGGCTTGAATCATTTCTTTTCTTGAACCAGTGAGCGACCTTAAGTATTGTGTTCCATAAAATTTATTTTTAGAGTTCATCCTTGTTCATCGTTCGGAAGAAATTCTGAAAAAATAACTACAGCTTTTAGTTTTATCAACTTAAATATCTGTTAACATACTAAACAGTTTCATGTAGTAATTGTAACCAGAAAAGAGCTCTTACTTTTTTGGAGTTTGATATATGAATTCTTACATACAACACCATATATTATCTTTTATTAGAACAGTATTCTCTTCATTTATAAATATTATGAAAATTAAGAATCTGGCTGTCAAATTTCATTAATTCTACTACTAATGTGTCAAAAGATTAGACCCATGACATCAAAATATAAAACCATATTTTAGTTTTTTGTTAGAACGATATTCTCTTCATTTAAAAATAATTTTATCGTTGGACTTCCGCCCACTCAGAAAGGTTTTGACTCCATATGAGTAATTGTGGACCGTTTGACGAAATCTGCACATTTCATTCCGGTTAGCACCCATTACCGACCACATCAGTACGCAGAGTTGTATGTCACCCATGTAGTACATTTACATGGTGTGCCAAGAACCATTGTATCTGACAGAGGACCTCAGTTTATTGCTCATTTCTGGGAACACTTACACAAAGAGTTAGGCACTAACTTAGTCCGAAGTTCTGCCTATCACCCTCAAACATCTGGACAGACTGAGCCAGTGAATCAAATATTGGAAGACATGTTGAGGGCATGTGTAATCCCTTCGAAAGGTTCATGGGAAAAATAGCTACCTCTAGCTGAGTTTTCCTATAACAACAATTATCAAGAGAGTATTAAGATGGCTCCTTTCGAAGCCTTGTACGGTCGGAAATGTAGAACTCCTTTAAACTGGGTTGAACCCGGAGAGAGGAGGTATTATGGAATTGATTTTATCAAGGAAGCTGAAGAGCAAGTTTATATCATCCAACAACACATTGAAGTCGCTCAATCTAGACAAAAGAGCTATGCTGACAAAAGAAGAAGACCTATTGAATTTGAGGTAGGCGACTATGTATACCTAAAAGTATCACCAATGAAAGGAGTACAATGGTTTGATGTGAAAAGAAAGCTTGCACCTAGGTATGTAGGTCCCTACAAGATCATTGAGAAAAGTGGAAGAGTAGCCTACAAACTGCAGTTACCTCCAGAGATGAGTGCTACTCTCAATATTTTCCACGTCTCTCAATTGAGGAAATGCTTGCGTGTTCCTAAAGAAAGATTTGAAACGGCGGATATCAAAATAGAATCAACTAGCTTATGAGGAAAAGCCGGTACAACTGTTGGATAGTAAAGAGAGAGTAACTCGGAACCGAGTGATTAAGTTCCACAAAGTAATGTGGAGTAATCACAGTGAACGGGATGCAATATGGGAAATGGGAAAGAGAGGATTATCTACGTGAAGTTTACCCCGCGTTTTATGAAAAATGGTAAGTACCTTAATCTCGGGACGAGATTCCTATAAGAGAGGAGGGGCTATAACACCCCATTGTTAAGCTTGCATTCTTGCACTTGCATTGCATGATCATAAGCATCATTCATACATTTGGATTCATGAGCATGAAAGGATACATTGTCTAGTTATGATTATTTTCATAAAGTGTTTAAATTGCCTTGTGAATGTTTAGTGATTATGCTTGGTAATCCAAGTGGGTTTATTTGGTCACCAAAACAACTTAGACACACTTAGGATGAAAAATGGAACCTAGTTTATATTCATGACTTGGTCCAAAATTGCTTCTAAGTGTTGGTATTGCTAAAATTGCCATTATCATGTTAGTTGTTTGACCTATCTTGACTAACTATTTAGAGAGCTTGCATGACAGTGGACCCTAAATAAAAGTTGTAGTCTAGCTCATGTAGAACAAACTTTGTTTAAGGGTCAAGAGCTGAATCGGTGCCTAAGTTAGTCAAATAGAGCTCACAAAAATCAACTTGATGCTGTTTTGGAACTCAAAAATTTTGGCTAAGTCATAGCTGACTTTCAGTTTCCATGTAGCCATCTTTGGAGATTTTTAGTTTGCAAACCAATTCGAATTTGACAAAACTTCTTTAAGCAAAGTTGTAGTACTCTTGTAGCTCTACAATTTGGTGAAGTTGGTTGATCAAATCACTTCACGGATTAGGAGATAGAATGGGGGAAATGGGTTTCAGGCGGTGTTGACAGGCCTGAATCGGCCCTTGTCGATTCAAATCGGCCGCGGCGCGTGGCCAACCGCGTTAGGCTGCGCGCCGGCTCTGGCCCGCGCTGCCGAGCCAAAGGGGGGGAACGCGGGCGCTCACTCTCTCGCGCGCTCACTCTCACTCTCCCTCCCTCTCTCGCCCTCGCACAGCACCAAAGTGGAGAACACTGTGCCGCGCCGCCGTTGAGCTTCGCCGGTCGTGCTAGCCACCTACACCGTACCACCGCTCGATTCGTCTCGCCCACAGCTCCGTTGTGTCGCCCTCTATCGCATCGACCCGCTAGCAACGCCATTCGAGCACAGGTAAAGCCCCTAGGGCCATCGCCGCGGTCGCCATGGCCACAGTGCGCCGCCAAGCTTGAGCTCGCTGTGGCCGAGCCACCTCGCGCATGCACCGCTCTCTCTCTCTCTCTCTCTTTTGTTCTGTAGTCGCTAGGTCTAGTGGATGCTATAGCCGTTGGCCTTTGGCCAATGTCAGCCTTGTTGGAGATAGGACGTGCACCGCACCATCGTGAACCAGCCGCGCCGTCGCCATGCACGCCACCGTGGCCACGCTTGCCCGATCCTATTCCTCTCTTGCTCTTAGGCATTAGAGCTTAGCCATAGGATGGGGAAACTAGAACAGGTTTGGTTGAGCAATGCCGTCACCCGGCTCACCGGAATGCCGTGATGACACCGTCGTGCCCACGCCGCCGTGCCGCCATGCACACGGCCGTGCCTCACCGGCGTCTCAGCGAGCCTAAACCCTAACCCTAGAGCTCCGCCTGGCACCCAGGAACCTAACCCTAAACCCTAGCTGCCGTTTCCACCGTCGAAGATGGCGAGCCACGCGAGCGCGCCGCCAAGCCACCATTAGCGCCGCCGCCCTAGCTAGAGGCCGTAATAGCTCCAACCGCCTATACCGCTGGATGCGGGATGATGAGGCGAAGCTAATGGTAGTTACCGCGTCGCCGGAGACCTCGCCGTCAGCGAGATCTTCGCCGGTCAAGTCGTGCCCCTATTCTGTGTATGATGCATGGGGTCACGCTGGCCACAGGGCCCAGCTGCCAGCGCCTCTAGGTGCAGTGCGCCGGGTGCACTTAGCCAAGGCCAGAATTTTTGAATGTTTTTCTTTTATTCTTTTACTGAATTTGATGCAAACTTGTAAAATTCATAACTAATTCTAGGAGTGTCCAAATTGAGTGAACTAAATTTTGTTAGCTTCATATTGATGAGTACTATCTGTTAAAAATATGAAACTTGGTATGTACTATAGTTTTATATCTTATTTAAATTATCTTGTTTATTACCTATTTAATCTTCGTCACTACTACTAAAACCGAGTATATGAGATGTGACTTCGGCACTACTACTCGGGAGGAGGAAGATATTAGTTTGGAAGATCAAGTAATGCCTAGGAAGGATACCTTTAGATATTTAGGATCAATGCTACAGAGAGACGGGGATATTGATGAAAATGTTAGCCATAGAATCAAAGTAGGGTGGATGAAGTGACAGCAAGCATCTGGTGTCCTATGTGACAAAAGGATATCACAAAAGCTAAAAGACAAGTTTTATAGGAAGGCGATTAGACCTGCTATGTTGTATGGTGCAGAATGTTGGCCTATGAAAAGACGACATGTTCAATAGATAAGTGTCGTGGAAATGCGTATGTTGCGTTGGATTTGCGGTCATACAAGAAGAGATCGAGTTCAGAACGATGATATACGTGATAGATTAGGGGTAGCACTAATTGAAGAAAAGCTTGTCCAACGCCGGTTGAGATGGTTTGGACATGTCCAATGGAGACCTCCAGAGGTACTGGTGCGTAGTGGAATCCTAAGCCAGGATAGTAACGTTAAGAGAGGCAGAGGAAGACCGAAGTTGACTTGGGTAGAGGCAATAAAAGGAGACTTGAAAGGATGAAATGTACCCAAAGACTTAGCCTTAGATAGGAGTGCTTAGAAGACAGCTATTCACGTGCCTAAACCTTGATTGCTTCTGCTGGGTTTCAACTCTAGCCTACCCCAATTTGTTTGGGACTTAAATGCTTTGTTGTTGTTGTTGTATTACCTATTTAATCTTGTAAAATGCATAACTTGAATTTGGAAGATGCTAAAATTATTATTCCAATTTTGTTGGTCTTGTTTTGACATGATGTAGCTTGGAAAAATATTAATCGTACAGTAAGCATGCTTGGAATATGACTTCTTGTTTTAGCTTGATTAAATGCTAGTTTCTTGTGAAATTAATTGGGATAGATTTATGTAACCTATGGGCATAAAATTATGTTCACAACATTCTTGTATTATGAGGAATGTAAAAAAAATTGTAAATCTGTTGCTCAACACTTTTCGCTATGCTAAACCTAATTAAGTTGTTATAAGCCTATTTAACTTGTTATTTTTGTAGATGTTGTTATACTTGTTCAAATGGCATGAAATTTCAACAATAGACTCTTGGGAGTATGTATGGGCTACTGTAATTTTTTCAGAATTTACTGAGCATTGGAAGTAGCAGTTCTAATTTTCATCTAAATTAATTGATAAATTAATAAAGGCTTATATAAAATTGATTTGGGTCCAACTATTATACTTTTTAACATGTTGGTGATATATGTAACCTGCCGGTACAGTTGGTTATGCCTAGATTTGATTGGTTATATGCAGCTAGCTAATTATTGCTCTATAATTCACTTGCATCTAGTTTCTTAACTTGTTTGCTTTGTGTGAGCTTGATGCTTGTTATTTAGATGCTTAGGCTAATTAAGATAAATTGTTAGCTGTAGGTTCTAACTAGAAAGTGGTGAGTGTGTTTCTTGTACTAGAGAAAAGATATGCGCCTACTCAATAAAATTAAGTTAATCATATTATCACCTTGTCATCATATTGTTAAGAATGTATATATATATGCATTGCACCATATCATCCCTTGTGCATTCTATATATTTATCTATGTGCTCATGCATATAGGATCGACAGAGGGAGTGACCCTGCTGGAATTCGAGCTCGAAGGAGAGGAGACCCCGCAGCAGGAGGTTCCTGAAAGAGAAGCACAGGATCACGAGGAGTTGCCCGAGTGCCCTGACCACCGACCCTCAGCCTACTTGAAAGGCAAGCCCCGGAGCATTCTAAGCCTCCTATGTTTTATAAATATCTACTTAAGTTCTTTATGTTTGATGCATTAAGTTATAGGAGTTGTTTGGAAACACTTGATGCATATAATCTCATTGTCCAGAAATATATACCTTGAACCCTGTGTAGGTCTAGGATCGAATATATGCTTAGCTCGGTAGAAGTCGGGTGATTTCCTGTCACCTGCGAGATATAAGTTGATACCGGATCATGATTGGCTATATTTGCTATCGTGGAAAAGAACCATATAATGATGTAAATGGGGGCCGGACGGAGTCTATGTGGTAGGTTGATTCATGTGATTCCGTCTGTGCCGATTAAGGACCGCATCGTTGGAGGCCCTCTTGTCATTTTGAACGCAGCCTCTCAATTAGCTGGCCGGATAACTCATTCCGACCACGAAGCCGAGTAGCTCAACTCAGATCAGAAGTCGTTTTGTCCAAGTGCGCACACTGAAGGTAGTAAGGATGTGCAGGGAGCCGGATGTGAGCCCAAGGGCAGGCTGGGCCTGAGCATTTTGGCAGCTGGTCAGTCCCTGAGGGTGCGGCGCTGATCGAACCAGTGAAGTTGAGTCCTGAGTTGTACCAAAGGTGACCCGACGTGACCCTGACAGGGAAAGTGTGGGTTTGTGTTAGGATTTTTGCCCAGCTAGTTGCAATCGATTCAAATCGCCGTCTCTCCCAAATAATGAGAAACTGGACTGAGCCCCTTCATCATAGTAACTTGATGGAATGTGATGATTGTGAAGATATTACACCGGATATGGTTACTATTGTTTGCGGGGGAAATGTGGGTTTGTGTTAGGATTTTTGCCCAGCTGGTTGCAATCGATTCGAATCACCATCTCTCCCGGATAGTGAGAAACTTGACTGAGCCCCTTCGTCGTAGTAACTTGATGAAATGTGATGGTTATGATGAATGTGAAGATATTACACCGGATATGGTTACTATTGTTTGCTTTAGCTTAAATCAAGTGATTGCTCTAGTACAGGTGCCAACCTAGACATGCTTAATTTTAATAGATATAACTTGTTGCTAGAATAACTAAACAGATCAAGACATGTATTACTTCAGCTTTTATGCAAAATGTTGTCAAGCCAGCTCTACCTTTCATGGCCTTGCATAATCCTTGGTGTCTCTTTATTTTTTGTTTATGACGGGTAAGTCTAGCTGAGTATATTCCAGTACTTAGGGTTTATTCCCACTTGTTGCAGATGGTATCGTGTATCATGGTTATTGCAAGAACTGTTTCTCTCCCGCCGTGGACGAGGAATGAGGTCGACGGGCAAGGCCTTTTCTAGTAGTTTCTCTGTGTGTTTTTGTTGGAAATGATCATGAAACTGGCATGTATGTGAACTATGTGTGTGATGGTTTCAAAACTATGTTGCTTCCGCTACTAAATTTGAATTTTGGGTTGTAATAACTTTATTCGTATTCCGATGTATGTTGAACTACTTGTGAACTTTATGTAACATGTGACATGTATGTTAAATCATTTACGATCTTGGTTTGTATGTTGGTTATGATTCGAGGTCCTTCGTGATACTCGATGGACTACCGGGTTTATATGGACTCAAGTATAACCGTGCGACCGCTCCGGTGGTTGCCATTGTACTTGTGCTCTTATAAATTGGTCAGTTCTGTGACACCCATGACATCAGATAGTGCTACCAAATCTATCATTAGAAATATATGCCGCTAAATGTCATGCAAAGTTATGCCATCAGCAAAATAGTACTAGTTTTGTCTGTGACAAAGAACCATGTATTTTTGCAACCACGATGGCAACATGTGGTTTAGCGCCTCTCCCCTGGCGGAGGGTCTAGCACCCGTGCCCCATAGGCACCACATCACCGCCTCACCCGCATGAGCACGGTCCAGCGCTTATGTAGAAGAAGAAGAGAGGAGCAGAGACGTTAGAGCCAATAGTGCTGCTGGAGCTGGGCGTCTTATGATTTGGGAGGCGTGTTATGATCTAGGAAAGAGTGAAATTCACCATAGGTCCATGAAATTGTCTGTAGGTGTCATATAGGTCCCTAAAATTTCAAAATGCATTTTTGGGTCCCTAAAGTTAGTTTGGGTATCATCTAGACCCAAATGGGTGTTTACCCGACCTGATAACTAACATAACATGCTGACTCGGTGCTTATGTAGATCTGACAGATGGAACCCACGTGTCAGCGACAAGACTTAATCTTAGAAAAATGATATCCTTTCCATACAACCTCAGATGAAGATGATTTTTATATGAAAATTGTAACCCTCAAAAGATATATAACTTTCTAGTTTTGAGTTTTTTCATTTGAGATCGTTAAGATACTCAAAAAAATATTACAAAGTTTCTTAAGCGTATTAATCGTGTAACAAACTTGTCACCTTAGAAAAAAAACATATCTTCCTTGTATGGTATCGAATAAAGATACTTTCTATATAAAAATTATAGTTCTCGATGAGATCTACATATTCATAATTTTTAGTTTTCTCATTTGAGATCGTTAAGATGCTAAAAAATATTATAAAGTTTCAGCAGCATACTAATTGTGTACCAAACTTGTCGCCTTAGAAAAATCGTATCTTTCTTGTATATGGTGGGATAAAGATACTTTTTATACAAAAGTTGTGGCGCTCAATGAGATCTAAAACTTTCTTGTTTTGAGTTTCTTTATTTAAAGAATTTCAGATTTTTATTTAAAATTTAAAAATTTAAAGAATTACAATGGCTCCAATTTACCTTAGTGATGGATGAGGTCACAAGGGACATACAAGAAGACATCCCTTGGTGTATGCTTTTCGCGGACGATGTAGTGCTAGTTGATGAAAGCCGGACAGGAGTGAATCAGAAACTGGAGTTGTGGCGGGAGACTTTGGAGTCCAAAGGTTTTAGACTCAGTAGAACTAAAACTGAGTATATGAGATGTGACTTTGGCACTAATACTCGGGAGGAGGAAGATATTAGTTTGGAAGGTCAAGTAGTGCCTAAGAAGGATACATTTCGATATTTAGGATCAATGCTACAGAGAGACGGGGATATTGATGAAGATGTTAGCTATAGAATCAAAGCAGGGTGGATAAAGTGGCGCCAAGCATCTGGTGTCCTATGTGACAAAAGGGTACCACAGAAGCTAAAAGGCAAGTTTTATAGGACGGTGATTAGACCTGCTATGTTGTATAGTGCGGAATGTTGGCCTACGAAAAGACGACATGTTCAACAGATAAGTGTCGTGAAAATGCGTATGTTGCATTGGATTTGCGGTCATATAAGAAGGATCAAGTTTGGAACGATGATATACGTGATAGATTAGGGGTAGCACCAATTGAAGAAAAACTTGTCCAACACTGGTTGAGATGGTTTGGACATGTCCAACGGAGACCTCCAGAGGCACCGGTGCATAGTGGAATCCTAAGCCAGGATAGTAACGTTAAGAGAGGCAGAGAAAGACCGAAGTTGACTTGGGTAGAGGCAATAAAAGAAGACTTGAAAGGACGGAATATATCCAAAGACTTATCCTTAGATAAGAGTGCTTGGAAAACAGCTATTCACGTGCCTGAACCTTGATTGCTTCTGCTGGGTTTCAACTCTAGTCTACCATAACTTGTTTGAGACTTAAAGGCTTTGTTGTTGTTGTTGTTGTACAATGGCTCCAGTAGGACTCCTCAGGTCCTGGGTTCTCACAAGGGCTACGGTGCCATTGTGTAAGGTTGGGGCAGGGGTTCGGAGGTTTTCTCGATCAAAATCTTCCCTATCACACAATGCTCGGCGGCTGTCTTACTCTTACCCCCGCAGGTCGAGTTTTTTTATTATATTTGACATATATTCCTTTCAAAGAACTTCAAATCGAAAAATCTGTGAATATAGATGGATTTTTCTATTTGACTTGGCTGCTTTCCTAGAAATTTGAAACCAGAACATTTGTAAATTGAAATAGCAAAATACATTTAAATTGCTGGAACTGTGTACTTGTAGTCTATGTGTGAAAAATATATTCCTGAATTCATATAAAATTCAACTTGCTAGAATATTACTTCACGTAAGTGGAGCATTGTTGTTCTACTAGGGCTGTTTTGGGTCCTAAATATTATATATCAGTACACGTAATTATATGTAGCCAATTCGCTAGAATGAATCTTATATCCAAGTGCAATTTATCAGATAAATTGTAGTTATAATATAAAAAATCCCATGATTTAGCTTCATCGTTGGCACATTTTAAAGGTATATTTTTGTACAAGATGCATATTATGACCACTGGCAGACCAAAATGGAGAAATCGGGATATATACCCCGTGCATAGTCCAAATTTCTTTCTTTTCCACATTTCGACTTATGCAGTCACTGGTACAGAGACGGGCTTTACTCCCGGTGGAGAACCCCCTCTAGTCCTGGTTCCCCACCCGGGAGCAAGCATCCGGGACTAAAGGGGGTCCTTTAGTCCCGGGTCAGGAACCGGGACTAAAGGTGCCTCCTGATATACCACGGGGCCGGCAAATACCAACCAGGACTAAAGGTTATTTTACCTTTTTTTTGTTTCTGTTTCTATTTTCCTTTTTTCTATTTTCACGCTGCTACCAGGTTTTTTTTGTTTCTATTTCTATTTTCTTTTTTTTCTATTTTTAATTGATGATTCATTTTGGTTTTTGAATACGCATTCTACGCTGCTAGAATATATGTACGTTTATAATGTTCAACATTTTGTATAAACTATAGTACGAAGGACCTTTAGTCAAGGATCAGCAGTACAATCCTATAGAGCAGATCATGTTCAAGTTCGTGCTGCATGGTTTGAGAGTTGAGCTTTTAAGTTAGCTTTCACTCTTCTAAACAAGCGAGGTGGTGCTAATAGGTGAGACTGGCCAGCAATTCCAGCATATTGCGTACTGGGCCGGTCCATCGAGGCTCCTATAAACACCCGGGACTAAAAGACCTTTAGTCCCGGCTGGTAATACCAGCCGCCTTTAGTCCCGGCTCGTAATACCAGCCGGGACTAATTGATTTGGTCTAGGCTGCTGTGCCGGTGGCGGCTGTGCTAGGCTGCTGTTTGGCTGCTGTACGGTTGCAAACTAGAGTACGCAATATGCTTCAGTATTTTGGCTGCTGTACGGTTGCAAAGTGGAGTACCGGGACTAAATTTGAATAGGGTACCACACGTGAGGTAGCAAACTGGAGTACGGTTGCAGGCACTCCTCAGTAGTTTGGCTGCTGTAGTATATTCAGATACACCGCGACCACACACACAGCACACCTCGCACACACATAAAGACTGCCGGTTACAGTTTGAAGCTTTAGTCCCGGCTGGAGACAGCAACCGGGACTAAAGGTCCTTCTAGTTCCGGATGGAGCCTCCAGCCGGGAGTAGACTTTTACTCCCGGTTGGAGGGATCAACCGGAAGCAAACGTTAACCTTTAGTCCCGGTTGATAGCTTCAACTGGGACTAAAGATCCCTGCAGCAAAAGCCTGCCGCAGTAGCCGTTGGGCAGGGACCTTTAGTCCCGGTTGGAGCTACAAACCGGGACTAAAGGTCTCTCTAGTCCCGGGCGCGAAATATACCGGGACTAAAGTCAAATTTCGAGCCGGCTCAAAGGTCGTTTCTCTAGTAGTGAGTGTCACAAGAAACAAGAGGGCTAAGGGACTCATCGTAAACTAGATTGGTACACAAATCAGGGTTGTATGTGAGGTTAAATAAGTAAACGAGCTGCGTACTACCTAGTACCTACAGCCTTGTTATGGTATGTCAAACCTCAATACTTAATAGATTCATTGTTTTCGATTTTTATAGACTGCCAATTTTCTCAAAATACGTATGTAAACAAAGGAAGTGAGGTTAGTACATGGCCGTTGTTAATTTTTTAGATAACGGAAACATGGCCCAATCATGAAGCAGACGAGAATCATAGCTAGCACTAGATCCTTACTGTAAAATTTAACACGTCTTCCTAATTCCTCTTCTAAATGAAATATGCATTTTATTTCACAAGACTGCAGAAACAGAGCTCAAAGAATACTAGCTATAGCAGACACGTGGATTTTATGTAGCAGAGATAATGATCTAGAAGAACAGGAACAGCTAAGCTAATTAGATGATTAGAGCTTCTAATAGATATTACCTTATTGTAGGAAGCAAAAATACTTTGATCAACAGATGATTGGTTGAGCTCCGACACAATACATTCTTGCCCAGCACATAGGCTTGCAACTTCACGGTGCTCTGTTGATACAATGATTCGGCTTCCTTTCTTGTTGTCCGGAAAATATTCCTTAATCGCATCCCACTCTTCAACAGTGGACAGGTCATTAAGCACAATCAGATAGCTTTTCTCATTCACATGCTCACTGAATGCATCAACCAAATCATCTTGTTTCATCTTCCCCATCTTCTTAATAACTTGAGCCCCAATGTTAGTTTTTTCTTGGGTCTTCCCTACATCTTCAAAAGAAGTTTGATAGAATTGCCTCATAATGCACTGGAGGAACTCCAGTAGATTGAAAGGATGCACAATCCTGATCCAAGCAAAAAGTTCAAACATTTTGCTTCTCTTCAGATCATCATACACTCCTTTGATGACGATGGTCTGGCCAAGAACACCAGTACTTGTTCCCCACACAGCAATCACTCTAAGATCCCCATTCCCCTCATTGATCAGTTGGGAAAGATCCACTTTTGCTTTGTCCTTCAGCCTCCTTGCTTCCTCAATGCCAAACATTGTTGCACCAGAAATGTTTGATGGCCCAGCTCCACTTGCAGACATGGGGCCAGTGCCCTTGATGAGGCGATACCGCATGTTCCTCTGGCTGACATCCTCAACCTTGGCTCTGAGTTCCTTCATCCGTGTGGCGACACGGTGCCTATCAACCAGCTTCCGAAGGAAGCACCACCAAGATGACTTCCCATGACGAACAGCAAGATCTTGGAGGCAGTCTTCAGCGTCATAGGCCACGTTGCGGACCTGCTTCACCCAGGTCTTCACCACCTTGTGCTCGTCTCTCTCCTCGTGTGCAGCCATGAGGAAAGATAACATCATCTCGAGCTCATCCCTGACGAAAGCCTGGTCGCCAGTGATGCCCAGCTGCAAAGCCACCTCCTCCGCGATGGCGGAGTTGGCGTAGCTGAGGACTCCATCCAGCACAGACTTTCCCAAACTCAACCCTGTCGCTTCCATCACCGCCCTCTTCTCCCTCCCAATTCACAAACACTGGCTTTTGAAGAGTATGTGTGGATAAGCAGGTTGAGGTTCAGGAAGAAGTAGGAGCACGATGTATATATGGCAGAGCTTATGATCAAAACGATTGTATATGCTGAAGAGTGAAGACAGAGGTCTGCAAAGCAGATACCAAGCTTGCCGTTTCCATGCACTGCACATCATGGATTCATGGTACGCAAGAGGGATACTTGGGTTTGCAGGCAAGAGCTGAATGAGTCCTTTGCCCTTCAGCTTGGAGATGACGAGAAAGAAAAAAAGGATGCATTGCCATCCTAGCTTGCTCTGCTAGCACACTCAAAGGATATATGCCAAAGCGAAAGTTGCATCTCGATCTTTATATTCTTTATTTGCCACTTCAATTTCAGCCACATTGATCTAAGAATAAATTATTTGGGATCAATGTTCCGGCCGTTAGTCCTTTGTGACAAGATTGTGTTGGAAGCAAAGGAGCCGGTCTGTAGGAAGGAGAAGGTCAGAAGTCAGAACTCAGAAGGATGAATCTGGAAGAAGAAAAGAGTCGGATCACACTTTACCTTTGCGTGTGCCCGCGGAGATGAATCTGTCGGCTTTTGTCGCTGGCTGGATGCCTGGATCTGGGGATGATGAGATGATGAGACTTTGGTATCTGGACTTCTGCAGCATGAGATAATCGGAGCATCTCTACCTGCGTTATAAATGGGCAAAAAAGCCATTAGTGACCTTGAGCCGCCTCCACCTTCCGCTAATTCGGAACAGAAAGCGGCACGCGGAGCCGCCTCGGCGCAAAGCCGCAAACGAATGCGTGATGTTGGGGAATGAATGGACTACCATGTTGCGTGCCCGTACGTTGCTATGGGACAACAAAATTTTTTTTTACTAAAAACACACGGATCGCACGATAAGATAACAATACTGTTAAATTAAATACCGACGTTAAAGTGACATTTAATTTAAAAAGTAAAGTTCGTGAAATTAACACAGTCACGAAGAGCGCGGCGTCGTAGGCTCACAAACTCTACTGTATAGACTTTTTCGTAATATGGTTAAGATAATATTTTATATCGGCAGAAATAATTCTACGATATCCATTTCTTTCATGCGCCAATAAATCCATGAATAAGTTCCGCTGCATCTCCATATAATCCTGTACACACAGGTTCGAGTATATATGTAAATATTAGTGTCTGTCACATGGATAATACTGCGTGTCTTAAAAAATCTCTCATAAAATTTTAAAACAAAGTATGTTATACTCACCGTATAAATATGTGTGGCTTTAGGACTATTCCACACAGACATATATTGTAGAATAGGGTATCCACTTGAGTGTCTGTTCCAAGACGTTGAATTAGGTGTTGTAATTCTTAATTTCGACACATTTTTCAGGTCAAGGCAACCAATGGTGACACTTTTCTTAGTGGTGCATAATTTTGTAGTGCACCTCTTGACTATCTGAGTATGGACAAGTTAGCACTGCAAAGGCTCGGAAAAGCTACTGAGAAGGCCAAGGTTGAGTTTTCCTCCACTATGCATACTAAAACATATGTCCCCGTTTATCATTGCCGATGCTTTTGATGCAAAGCAATTCAACATTACCATGATCAGATATAAGTTTGAGTCTCTTGTGAGTAATCTTATAGAGGGACTCTCATCCTTTATGTGATCTGCCTCAAGGATATTAGCAGGACGATGGACCCTTGTTGGAATGTCGCACTAAAAAGTGTCCACGTTTTGACCACGATTTATTTCTCATGAATACATGCGGGTACTATGATAACACTAACTACACCAAATGAAAGATTAGAGAGAATTTACATTTGCCTCCAGAAGAATTTATTTATTAAGTTCTTTGGACTCTACAGGTAGTTTTGAAATATCTATTTGCATGTCTTACCTCGTATCCTAATTCAAAATTTTGTAGTTTAATTAGAATATGGGGAAAGGATTCAAAATGAACAGACCCAAGAGCAATTTCAGCGAGAAACAACAAGCGAGGGCGATAGAACACGTGAGCGTGAAACCAAATGAAAATAGAAAAAAGCTATCCCTTTTGCAAATGCAAAGAGGAAAAGTAATTAAATATAGGTAGATTTGACAAGGTTCTCAGAAATACAAAGAGATTCATTTTGTCTTAATTCTCTTTTCTTCTGTGTTAATTCTCTTTCCTTTTGCTCGTTGCCATGTATGCTGGTGCATACAAACATGCAACGTGTATATGGATAGCATAATAATTTTCTACTTCCTATTTTGCCGTGATTTCTCTATCACATGACAGGCAATATTCAATCAAGAAGAATCGCACCAAAGGACACAGCATGCGGGAGATGTCGTGGGATCGCAGGCGTGGACGGACGGACGAATCAAAACAAATATCGTACCAAAAAATGTCCACAATTTGTTCTTTTTAGTTATACATGTCTTACCTCGTATCCTAATTCAAAATTTTGTAGTTTAATTAGAATATGGGGAAATGATTCAAAATGAACAGACCCAAGGGCAATTTCAGCAAGAAACAGCAAGCGAGGACGATGGAACACGTGAGCGTGAAACCAAATGAAAGAAGAAAAAAACTGTCCATTTTTCAAATGCAAAGAGGAGAAGTAATTAAATGTAGATAAATTTGGCAAGGTTCTCAGAAATACAAAGAGATTCATTTTGTCTTAATTCTCTTTTCTTCTGTGTTAATTCTCTTTCCTTTTATTCGCTGCCATGTATGCTGGTGCATGCAAACATGCAATGTGTATATGGATAGCACAATAATTTTTTACTTCCTATTTCGCCGTGATTCCTCTATCACATGACAGACAATATTCAATTAAAGAGAATCGCACCAAAGGACGCAGCATGCGGGAGATGTCGTTGGATCGCAGGTGTGGGTAGACGGCCGAACCAAAATAAATGTAGCACCAAAAAATGTCCACACTTTATTCTTTTTAGTTGTACATGTCTTACCTCGTATCCTAATTCAAAATTTTGTAGTTTAATTAAAATATGGGAAAAAGATTCAAAATGAACAGACCCAAGGGCAATTTCAGTAAGAAACAGCAAGCGAGGGCGATGAAACACGTGAGCGTGAAACCAAATGAAAGAAGAAAAAAGCTGTCCTTTTTGCAAATACAAAGAGGGGAAGTAATTAAATGTAGGCAGATTTGGCAACGTTCTCATAAATGCAAAGAGGTTCCTTTTTGTCTTAATTCTCTTTCCTTCTGTGTTAATTCTCTTTATTTTTGCTCGTTGCCATGTATGCTGGTGCATGCAAACATGCAATGTGTATATGGATAGCATAATAATTTTCTACTTCCTATTTTGTCGTGAATCCTCTATCACATGACAGACAATATTTAATCAAGGAGAATCGCACTAAAGGACACAACATGCGGGAGATGTCGTGGAATCGCAGGCGTGGGTAGACGGACAAACCAAAATAAATGTCGCACAAAAAATATCAACGCTTTGTTCTTTTTAGTTGTACGTGTCTTACCTCGTATCCCAATTCAAAATTTTGTAGTTTAATTAGAATATGGGGAAAGGATTCAAAATGAACAGGCTCAAGGGCAATTTCAGCAAGAAACAGCAAGCGAAGGCGATGAAACACGTGAGCGTGAAACCAAATGAAAGGAGGAAAAAGTTATCCCTTTTGGAAATGCAAAGAGGGGAAGTAATTAAATGTAGGCAGATTTGATAAGGTTCTCAGAAATGCAAAGAGGTTCCTTTTTGTCTTAATTCTCTTTCCTTCTGTGTTAATTCTCTTTACTTTTGCTCGTTGCCATGTATGCTGGTGCATGCAAACATGCAATGTGTATATGGATAGCACAATAATTTTCTACTTCCTATTTTGTCGTGATTCCTCTATCACATGACAGGCAATATTCAATCAAGGAGAATCGCACCAAAGAACGCAGCATGCGGAAAATGTCGTGGGATTGCAGGCGTGGGCAGACGGACGAACCAAAACAAATATCGCACCAAAAAATGTCCACACTTTATTCTTTTTAGTTGTACATGTCTTACCTCGTATCCTAATTCAAAATTTTGTAGTTTAAGTAGAATATGGAGAAATGATTCAAAATGAACAGACCCAAGGGTAATTTCAGCAAGAAACAGCAAACGAGGGCGATGGAACACGGGAGCGTGAAACCAAATGAAAGGAGGAAAAAGTTGTCCTTTTTGTAAATGCAAAGAGGAGAAGTAATTAAATGTAGGCAGATTTGGCAAGATTCTCATAAATGCAAAGATGTTTCTTTTGTCTTAATTCTCTTTCCTTCTGCGTTAATTCTCTTTCCTTTTGCTCGCTGCCATGTATGCTGATGCATGCAAACATGCAATGTGTATATGGATAGTACAATAATTTTCTACTTTCTATTTTGCCATGATTCATCTATCACATGACTGTCAATATTCAATCAAGGAGAATCGCACCAAAGGACGCAGCATGCGGGAGATGTCGTGGGATCGCAGGCGTGGACAGACGGACGAACCAAAACAAATGTCGCACAAAAAAAATATCCACACTTTATTCTTTTTAGTTGTAGGAGACATGTCTTACCTCGTATCTTAATTAAAAATTTTATAGTTTAATTAGAATATGGGGAAAGGATTTAAAATAAACAGACCCAACGGCAATTTCAGCAAGAAACAGTAAGCGAGGGCGATGGAACACGTGAGCTTGAAACCAAATGAAAGGAGAAAAAAGTTGTCCCTTTTGCAAATGCAAAGAGGGGAAGTAATTAAATATAGGCAGATTTGACAAGGTTCTCAGAAATGCAAAGAGGTTCCTTTTGTCTTAATTCTCTTTCCTTCTGTGTTAATTCTCTTTCCTTTTGCTCGTTGCCATGTATGCTGGTGCATACAAACATGCAATGTGTATATGGATAGCACAATAATTTTCTACTCCCTATTTTACCGTGATTCCTCTATCACATGACAGGCAATATTCAATCAAGGAGAATCGCACCAAAGGACGCAGCATGCGGGAGATATTGTGGGATTGTAGGCGTGGGTAGACGGATGAACCAAAACAAATGCCGCACCAAAAAATGTCCACACTCTGTTCTTTTTAGTTGTAGGAGATTATCCAGTAGTACACACGCCCGAAAAATCACCCAATCTAATTAATCCATCCCAAAATTAGTCGGCCATGGATTATTATCCAATGGGTAAGCAGGAGATGACGTACAAGAGCAGAGTAGGAGATTTGCAGCTCCCCGATGCGGACGCTGACGTGGGCGCCCCCGACCAACTTGAAGGCCTGTTGCCGCCGGTAAGCGCCACGATGCCCGTGGTGGTGGCCACGAACGCGACGGCGGCGGCGACGCTCCATGCAACGGAGGAGTTGCCGAGGCGGAGGCGCACGGGGGCGAGCGGCTGTGGATCCAGCAACGGCGTGCGCGGGCGGTCGTAGAGGTAGGCGAAGCAGGCGGCGACAAGCGCCAGGCACCCGTCACCCGTGGGCCGTGGTGAGGCAGCACGCACCGTGGCCGCGGCTTCCGCGCGGTCCCCCGGAGGCGGGAGCACCTGTGGCGGCGGCTCAGGCGGCGCAGCGAGCGGCAGGACTGCAGGAGAAAGCTCGAGAGTGAGGGCGCGTTTGGGTTGAAGGAAGAATGGAGGAAAACTACAGGAATTGTATTCCTTTGGAAAGACTTTCTCTCTCACCGTTTGAAACGTAGGAAGTGATACAAAACTTTTCAAAAGAGGCTTGAGAAGTTGTACTTTTGGAGAAATCTGAAAATGAGCATTAAGCCAAGACAAACTTTACTGTGGCCACTGGCTGCTTTCTCATTGCATGTGAAGCTAACAGATTTGTTAGGGGTATTTAATGCAAGAACTAAAGTTTTTTTATATCACGTCGGATGTCACAGAGGGTCTCGCATTGGATGTTCGGATAGTAATAAAAAAATAAATTACAGAAGTTCTCAGTAATCCGCTCGATGAATTTATTAAGCCTAATTAATCCGTCATTAGCACATATTTACTGTAGCACCATATTATCAAATCATGGACTAATTAGGCTTAATAAATTCGCCTCGTAAATTAGTCTCAATCTATGTATTTAGTTTCATAAATAGTCTAAACATCCGATGGGACAGTGACTAAAATTTAGGAGATAGAACCTAACACCCCTTTAATCACCACGGTACCACAAGCTCTTAATAGCTCTTTGGCTGCCTGCAGCTGACTAATATGAATTCAAATGGAAGGTTGGGTGCTTCTGTGTTTATTGGAAGTTTGGACTTCGGAACCATTGCCATGTTTACGTGGCTGATAAGCCATGGCTGAAAGTACCATTGACTGGTTTGTTGTGGGAGAAAAGTACTGTTCGTTGGCTAAAAAAGTATGGCTTATAAGCCAAGCGAACAGGGCGCATACAGCTGGACAAGAAAGAAAATAATGAGGTTAATTAACATATCATTAAGTGCAAATGAGTTTTTTTTAACTTGCATGTGTTTTGATTCCATTGATATGAATACCTGTGTTCTAAACACTCTTTCTATCTATTTTCCGTAGTTTTCCGATCCTCTGTTTTCCTACTGCACTCTACTCTCGTTCCCGCGGTTTTATTTACTTCTCTTTTTTCTGTTCCAAACATGCCTGCGATGAGGGAATCTGGAAAGTGGAAAGCGGATATTCTCTCGTATTCCCAAGTTAACTCGTGCCTGCCACCAGAGCACCAGAAAACATGGCGACAGTGCCTTGCTGAAGCTGGCACAAGTGTTTGACCAAATGAACTACGCGAAGTGGTATATACATTTGCCTAATTTGATACGATTGCGAGTATAATGTTACCATGATGGCACGATTTTTACTTTGCAATGCAACACTAGGCGACTGAAAACTGCATTCTCAGCTTCCGGCCGGCGCACAAGTTCTTTTGTGACTGATAACTCCAGGAAGCCGCGCGCACCGACTGGCTCATCGTCATCGGCCTGTTCTGTTCATTGATAAAAAGGCATGTTCGTTTTGCTGAAAAGTCATGGTTGAAAGTACTATTCACTAATTTGTTGTAATAGAAAAATATTGTTCGTTGCTAAAATAATATAGCTCATAAGAGAGACGAACAGGACCAAAGTTCCTCACTGGCCTTATGCTCGGTGCTTCGTACGAGCAAACCATTTGGCACGTGGCATACGTATATCTAATCAAAGTCATATATTAGAATTTTTTTTGGGGGGAGGGAAGTCTGGTTGCATTTCTGAGCTATGGTCGTAGTTCAACGTTCTCATAAAAGAATTCGTTATTTGACACTCAGAAAATGAGTCGTTCCTTTTTTCACTCTGAAATTTTCTTCGTTACTTATTTAACACCCACTTCAGTTTTCATCCCTAATATGACACTACCGTCCGTTCCGTTAGCTTCTTCCGTTAGAGACCCTGGGACACGCTGTCAGATATTTTGATTGGGTCAAAATTAGTCTCCGTCGACTCTCTCCCGTGCGTGCGTCTCCCGTCCTCTCTCCCATGCGTCTGTCCCAGGCTCGATCCGGCGGTGGGCGGCGAGATTCCTGGCGATGGCCGGCCATCGGCGGCGAGATGGAAGGAGTTCCGGCGCGGGAGGATATGGATCCGGCCGGCGACTCCCTCGGGTGGGGCTTGGTGGCGTGCGAGCTCCCCGGCAGCAATGGCCAGCAGTGGAGGCGAGCCCCCTTGCGGGTTGCGTGGCGGCCTTGACCACGAGCTCCCCGGCACAGTTGCAAATGCGTGGCGAGCCCCAGGTGGTACTGTCTTTTGCACAAATTCTTCTTCTTCTCATGCTGTAACATTTTGAGGAAATAAAACTCATGCTATAACATTCTGAGGAAATAAAATGTGCTTATATATTCTTCCTCTTCTCATTTTTACAAAGTTTCTTTGTTTTGTACTTGACGAGTATAAAAAGGGTTAGGACAACATATAATTTCACTTGCAAGGACTATAGTTGGTAAATTCCTAGTTTACCACATGGCACGGTATCATTCTCCAATACAATTATCTGGTGATTGGTGAAGTATCACGAACGCTGCTTGTCTGCTTGATGACGGAAGTTTTCTTTTGGAGAGGCTGCAAAGTCTTTTTCGGTAGTTGTTTGGTTACCGTTGGAATGCTAGCTTTGATCTTGTGTGCTGTTTGGTTCTACAGCAGGTAACGCAAACGAAAATAATTTAAGCCTGTAAACGTTACCGGCCGCAGATACAAATGAACTAATTTGATTACATTTGCGTTACCGGCCGCATATATAAGCACATGATTAGGCATTCATATTCTACGTATTTGTGCTGTGCTGAGCACAAAGCAAAATGAACTTGAAGCTTCATTGACTTGTATTCAAAATCCAGGCAACACGCTCGAGCGGGATTTAGGGGGCCATGGAGGGTCTGATAATGCTGGCACAAAGCCAGACTGGCTCCTTGAAGGGTGAGTGCTAGCCTTCGATTCATCTAAGCAGTGCAAAAGTGATGTGCAAGTAGCAGTGTTGATTCCTTAGATTGTTCTTTTCATTTGCAGGATGGATCCAAATTCAACATATTTGCTAGAAATTAGACTGTTTGGTAAAAAAAAAGAGAGTTAGAATGGATTTTAGGTGTTTCTGTTTTGATATGACTATTGATTCAGATTTGACAAATTATAAGGATTTACTTGAAGAGATTGTAGAGAAGTACCCATCAGGTTATTTGGAAGTAGCTCATCTTCAGTACTATGACCATGATATGAAAGAATTCTCTGAAGTTTATTCTGACCAAGATTTGTTGTCTATGTTTGAGAAAAATTCAAAGACAAAGGTTTTCGACATGTTCATTTCTTACTGTGATCCCTCTGAACCATTTGAGCCCATCAAAGAGTGGCATAGTGATGTGCAAAAGCAAGCTGCAGCCAAGAATGATGTAGAAGATGAGGATAGGTACCTTTGCAACCCAGTACCAGAGAATGAGCATGTAGGTGTTGATGATGAGGTCATGTACTTAGAGAAGACACCTTGTGAAGATACAAATATGGCTATGATTGTGCATAAGGATTAGGACAAAGAAAAGGTTGAGAGTGAGGATGAGGATGAAGATGAATTGGAGATTGAGTCAGGGACTGAATTAGAGGATGACCAAGAGTTGGTAGGACATGAGGCAGAACATATTCCAAACAGGGAATATAATAAAGAAGACCCTCCAATGGTAGTTGGCTCAACATATCCTAGCATGGCAGAGTTTAAGATTGCATTATCTCAGCATGCAATCAAACGTGAATTTGAGTATAACACAGAGAAGAGTGCACCATATAGGTTCAGGGCCTATTGTTCAAGGTGGGAGGAAGATAATTGCCCATGGAGACTATATGCTTCTACAACAGATGATATGTGCACTGTAGTGGTAATTATTCAGCATAAATAATTTCTGTTTTTTTTCTAGATATTTATTATGTAATGTTGGTGTAGCTAAATAGGGATGTTAATCTTTTGTAGGTGAAGAAGAACCCATATGCTCATCAATGCTCTAGTACAAGGAGGAAGAAGAAGGTCAAGAATGCCACCAAGCATTGGGTATGTGCTAAAGTTAAGGACTGGCTCATTGAGGATGGATCACTTGGTGCAATGCAGTTGAAAAAGAAGCTTAAAGAACACTACAAGGTGAGTGTCCACTACAAGAGGGTGTGGATGGGTAAAGAGCTAGCATTGAGGCATATTTATGGTGACTGGGACAACAGCTTTGACAATTTATATAGGTTTAAGGCACAAGTTGAGAGCACTTGCCCAGGTAGCGTAGTAGTGATAGATCATCACACAATAAATGGGAAGATCATATTTAAAAGTTTTTTCTTTGCCTACTAAAAAGAAAACCACCATTCCTATGTTGCCACTTGACAGCCCTGCAATGGGCACAAGAAGCAAAAGGGTGGATCCTGCTAGCCCTACAATGAGCACAAGAAGCAAAAAAAAGAAGGTTCAACCTGTGATCCTCATGTATCTGTGAATTTGGACTCTGCTTTGTGTGTGAACTTGCATGTATCTGTGAACCTTTGTGTGTGAACTTGCATGTGAATTTGGACTCCTGTGAACTTGCATGTATATGTGAACCGTTTTGTGTTTGAAGTTAATGTGGTGTTGATCTGTGAACTTGCTATATCATGTGTCATCATCATGCTGTGTAAATGTTAAAAAAATAGTTGTTAGAAATCATGTTGTATCATGTGTGACACTGTTGTATCATGTTGACAAAAAAGAGAGAGCAGCCAGCGGCCAGATACGCTGCATGCATGCGTCCGCGCCTCTGCATGCGCCCAGCGCCCGCTGCATGCATGCGCCAGCACCCAGGGGCAAAAAGGTCTTTTTAACAGCCACTTAACACTTTAGCTGATGGATTTGACTGCGGTGTCATATTAGGAATGAAAGTTCAAGTGAGTGTCAAATAAGTAACGAAGAAAATTTCAGAGCCAAGAAAAGAACGACTCATTTTTCCAGTGTCAAATAAAAAATTCTCTCTTCTCATAAACCAGGCAAACTACCTTCCTCAGCTTTCAAAACCATTTAAGATATCTCCCTGCTCCAGTTACAAGTGATTTTCAAGGTGGTTTATTATCTTGTTGAATTAAAAATATTCTGATAAACAAATAATAAGATTTTTTTACAAAGAATGAAAATAATCTGTAAGCTTCTAGAAATTCCGAGAAAGATCCTAGAGATGATTGGGACATAGAAACCCAAATAAAATACTTTAAAAACTTGAGAATATATCTAGAAACTTCAAATTAGATCTAGCACTAGAAAAATGAGAAACATTTCCGAGAACATTCGAATCAATGTATAACAGTATAAGTGTGTTTTAAAGACTTTCCCGTCTTGGTTGTGTCTCGTGTTCCTGCCTTCAAAAGATTTTAGAACATGTTTAGACTTTGATTAGAAGGTTTTAGGAACTTTCTAAGTATTTTCCTTATTTTCTAGAGGTAAACCTTTTTTAAATTTTTTATATAATTTCACAAGATGTTAATATTTCATAAACATCTTTATAATTTCTATAAGCTTACAAAGTTTTTTCATGATTTGAAAATCTTATCAGGTGTTTACCGACATTTTTTTATTGAAAATCACAAACCCAGCCTAAGAAGCACTTGTGGCCAGGACATGGAGATAATATAAATGGTTTTAGAAGTTGAGAGAGATAGTTTATCCAATTTTGGAGTTCGAAAAGAAAACCTAGATTACAACGATAATTTAGAGAGGTAAAGTGACCTTTTTTCTAAGTTTTTTTAAAAAAAGGTTATCCTTTTTTTAGGAGTAATAAAAAAGGTTATCCAAATTTTTTTAGCAAAAAAAAAAAAGGTTATCCAAATGTGAGACCCTGAGGGTCGCTTGCTTCCTTCCGCTCCAGGCTGAGCCGAAGAAACGAGCGCTAGTGCGCCTCAGACGGCCCATCTTGCGTTGCCCATTTTAGCCCGCTGCGCACCGGAATGTGCAAGCCACTCGCTAGCCGCCGGCGCCGACCCAGCCAGTGCACGATCGCCGGCCGGGCTCGCCGTTGCCACACCCTCCTTGGAAGCACAAGCAACTGTCTAAGGCACACCGCTTCTGCGCACGCAACCACCCGCTCCCCACGACGGCTTCCCGGTCACCGGTCAGCCAGCAGAGGCGGCCAGGCCCCTCATCCAGTCTCCGTCCGCGCCGCGCCTTCCACGCCGTCGTGAACAGCCGCGATCCCGATGTCAAGGTGCGCCCCCCTCCCCGCCCCCGGAGCCCGCTCCTGCGGCACATCCGTTTGGCTCCACAGTGCGGGTGCACATCTCGTTTTGTTTTTTTCCCCCTCAAATACGCTGCGTACTAGTAGTATTTAAATTACAAACGAAAAATGAACCAAAGTACAACTCCAAATCCACCCCCGCAGCACTAGAGATCTAGCTCTCGTGATGATAGGCATGAAATCGCACTCTCCGGTTTCAAATTGTTCAGATTGTGATTTTGACTCCAGCATGATTGTTGTCCATCTCTGTCTGGGGTCACATCTATCTCAACTTTTTGAGTTGGTTTTCAACAGAAGCTTCTAACCGCGCCCCTCGTTGTCAGAGCTCTTGCCCTGGTTTGTACTCTGGTTTTTACTTATTTTCTTTATATACGAGTAGATCTCAGATTATCATATAATTTATTTCCTTTCACAGCTACTCTGATTTGTACTCTGGTTTTTACTTATTTTCTTTATATACGAGTAGATCTCAGATTATCATATAATTTATTTCCTTTACGGGATGTGCTGTGCCGTAACGTCATACCTGTCTACCATCTAGTAACCTACAAATCACACCTTAGTTTATATCAATTTGGTGTGTATTCAGTTCATGGTGTGTAAAGTATAAGCATCTAATTGCGGTTAACTTTCCGGGAATGTTATTGATTTTATATTACACATAGGCATTCCCCCTTATAGAGAATGATAGCCACTGGAGCTTTATGAGAGAAAAAAAGGGAAACAACCTGAAAAGCAGTAATGATTCTTTTGCGCTAAACTTGAACATACAGTAACTCTGATGGTGAAATTCGATGCTAAGATATGCTGGAAAACAACGCCTACTCATTAGAGGACAATCAGTGAGTGCAATTATTACTGGTGACAACACACACAACACAACTAGGGTTCATCTCTGTTTTTTTTGTTCCTTTTTATTTAGTTAATTTAGCAGGTTGAGTGAGTGGCAAGCCTTAGATAGATATTCGCCCACTGTATTCGTCCCTTGCAAGATTTACCTTTTCCTGTTTATGGATTGCTTGCTCTAAGGCTTTGTTTAGTTGCTTCCAACTCCCAACTTTGCCACTATACAAAAAGAAGATTTCCGTTACATCAAACTTGTGGTACATGCATGGAGTACTAAATATAGATGAAATCAAAAACTAATTGCACAGTTAGGTTGTACTTTGCGAGACGAACGTTTTGAGCCTAATTAGTCAACGATTGGACAATTATTATCAAATACAAATAAAATGCTATAGTGCGCTACAATGACGCACAGTGAATCCGGCGGCGTCGAATTCGGCCAATAAACGAGGCCTAAATCAAGCCCAACACCACCTCTGCTAGAAGCCTAGAACAGTCTACCACGAGTTTGAGTGGTGGGCCCCAAGGACCATTACTTTTACCCTTGTCAGCTAGCAGGAAGGACAAGCCCACACACAAGCTCCTCTTTCTGCCGTCTCTCCTTTGCTGCAAAGGAGCGAGCGAGCTCCAAGCCGTGTGATGCTGATGCCGATGCGTGGCTGCACCTGCCTTGTTTCCCTGCAGTGAAGGAAGAGAGCCGAAAGACAGCAATACAATCAAGTTGATGCTTGTTGGAAAGCAACTGTTATATATAGGCCGTTGATACTTGTAAGCCTTGCTGCCTACCTCCTTGCTGTGTAACTACTAGATCCTGCAGCTTTCGTTGTCGCATCAGCTTGCTTGCAATAGGGGGAGGAGCAGGTGTCTCTATGGATGCAAGCCAGGCTATGTGGGACTGGGAGGTCCTGCCAGACCACAGGAGCTTCTCGATGAGCCATGCCAGCAAGAATCTTGATGGTAAGGATCATCACTTGTTTCGTTTCACATAATTTCGTAAACAACATCTGAATCTCTTTTGATTCATTGGTTGGTTGCGTACCAGATCAAGAAACAGAGGAACATGATCTGCTGCCTCCACCAGAAGACGTTGATGTGCACGAGCCTGTCGACGAGTGCAAGGACATCGGCGTCGTGCCGGATGAGACCAAGTCCGTGCCTAGTGTTGCCGATCTGATGGCTTCTGACGGAGGAGGCGAGGACGAGAAGGCTTTCCACCAGAGCCCTGATGCCAAGGAGGCTGCCACCGACGAGGACAAGTTTGCTCAAGAGGAAGAAGAAGAAGATATGAAGAAGGAGGACGGCAACGACGACAAGGCGCGGCCGCCGCAGTGCGTGGTGTTCAGCGTGGGGAAACTGAAGGTGAACGGGATCGGCGCGCTGTGCTCGTTCGGGGTCGCGGCCGCCACCGTCTGCATCTTCCTCATCGGCGGCAGGCTGCAGCACCACCACAGGCGGCAGGAGCAGCAGCAGAAGATCCAGCTGCAGTTCTACGGCGACGATAAGGTTCGATGACTCATTCACTGTTTTTTTTCCACGCGAAGGCCATCCCCCATTTCCTGATGACTCATTCACTGTTGTCTTCCTTTCTACCTAATCCAAACATAATCTCTCTCTTTCCAGAAGGATTCTCTTGACCTACTAGTAATTAATTTAATTGAATAAGAATGCGAGGTTTGAGCTTGACAGACAACTGAACTAGCATGCCTGTGGTTTTCTGCACTTAGATTAACTATTATCACGGTCTACCTTGGGCATTCCTATCTTATTTTCTTATCAAATGGATTAGCCGGCCATCTCATCTTGTCTGATGCAAACTGAAACAAAAATAGAAAACTACTAGCAGATTCTTGGATCAGCTTGTGCTACTTGTTCTTTGAGTGACAAATGAATCAAGGAAAGCAACTGATTCGTCGTATGGTATTGTATCGTATCCATGATGACAACTTTGTCTGACGAAGATGCCTGCCTGCCTTGGTGTGTGTTGATGTGCAGAGGATCCAGCAAGTGGTGCAGCAGACGTCAAGGCTGAACCAGGCCATGTCGTCGGTGATGGGTGCAGGAGGACCTTCCACGAGGGCCAACATATCCTTCGGTGGCTTCTACGATGGATTCTGATGGAATGGAAGATCAGAACAGAGTATCATCATCATCAAGCACAAATTGCCGTGGTAGCATAGCAGGCAGCAGCAACTTGTTCGTTGTGCTACGGCCAAGTGATCTGAAACTCTGGGTGTATACTAATATACTGCCACGCACGTGCCTGCACATGCCGTGTGTTGGATGTAAATAATTGGGTTCTTATTAGACCTTGGTTTCATAGTACAGATATAAGGATGGATTATAGGTTTATTTATTCAAGTTGATAGATAAGAGACAGGCTTATTGGCTTGTGCCGAAATAGGTTATGCTTAATGGAAAAGTTACTAACTAAACGTTGAACTATTTGTCAAAAAAAAAAAACTGAACGTTGAACCATGCTCCTCTTCGAAGCAAGCAGGGAGCTGGTTCGAACAACACTTTTATTTTATTTATTTATTATTATATTAATAAATGACTTGTGAGCATGGAAAAACTAGTTTTCTATTGTTCTCAGGTCGTAAGACTAGTAGGGTGTACTTTCGATGAAAGAGGCCCGGAGCACGCACAAATATTTTATTAGTGTCGGTTTGGATACAGTCCCTGTCACGTCGGACTTAATTTAGAGTATTAAATATAAATTAATTACAAAACTAATTACATAGATAAAAATTAATTTACGAGATGAATCTATTAAACCTAATTAATCCATGATTTAATAATATGGTACTACAATAAACATGTGCTAATGATTGATTAATTAGATTTAATAGATTCATCTCGACAAATTACTTTCCATCTGTGCAATTAGTTTTATAATTAACTTATATTTAGTCATTCTAATTAGCATCTAAATGTCCGATATGACAGGAACTAAACTTTAATCCAATAATCAAACACCCTAAGCAAGGGGATTGACCTAGCCACCATCATTCCTGTCAAAGAAAGTTTTAGCCAGCGGACGTGTGCCCTCAATTGTGCGTCGTGGTGTTCATAGTGAGTTAGTGACACCCCACCAATCCGCTCGGCCTTTTTGTGCACGGCGACGCGACGGTACAAGTGTCCGTCCGCCCGCACATCCCCGCCAACTGTTCGACTCCGTGCAACTATGAGCTCCTCTTAATAAATACTCTCCGTTTTAAATTATAAGTTATTTTAACTTTTTTAAATTTTTTTAAATATGTAGCTTTTACTGTTATTATATATATATATATATAATGCAAGGTCAGGACGTGCATTGTCCCACCCCGTCCGAACGTAGCCCCCAGATGCACAGTGGACAGGCCTAACGACCTCTCAAATTCCCTCATCCATTTCTAATAAAAAAACTCATCGCTCTTATCAGCTCGTTGCTCCTATCCGCTCACCTACCACCTCTGAGGAGCAGCGCTCGGCCACCGGACTGCCGTCCTTGCCTGCCAGGCATGGCGCTCGGCCACCGAACTGCTGGCCCTGCCTGCCAGGCGCGGTGCGCGACCGCCTCTGTGCCTCCCTGCCGCGTCGCGTGACTGATGCCTCCCTACCGCCTCACATAGTCGCTGCCACCGGCCCGCCGCCTACCAAGCCCGCCGAGCCGCTGCCTCCGGCGAACTCCACACAACGACGAGCCTCCATTCTCCCAAGCAGCAAGAAGATGTTGCGATGTGCTGAAAACGCATCTTGCAAGCGTATGTTTCATGTGTTTCAAGTGTTTTATAGGTATGTTGCAATTGTTTCATGCGGATGTTGCAAAAGTAGATCGAAATGTTGCATATGTTGCATTGGTTGTACACGTATGTTGCAAATATTTGTTTCCAATGTTTCATTTGTGTTTTCGGATGTTTATTGCAAGTGTGTTTTATCTGGATGTTGCATATGTTTCACACATACGTTGCAAGTGTTTTATCTAAATATTATGTATGTTTTTCAAGTGTTTTCAAGTATTTCTAATGATCATAACAGAGTATCGTCATCATCAAGCACAAGTTGCCGTGGTAGCAGGGAGCAACTTATTAGTTGTGCTATACGGCCAAGTGATGTGAAACTCTGGGTGTATACTAATAATATATACTACCACGCACGTACCTGCTGCACATACCGTTTGTTGCATGTAAATAATTGGGTTCTTATCAGACCTTGGTTTAATACAGATAAGGGTGAATTATAGGTTTATTATTGAAATTGATAGATAAGAGAAGGCTACTTATTGGCTTGTGGTGAAATAGGTCATGCTTAATGCAGAAGTTACTAACTAAACGTTGAACCATGCTACTCCTCTGTGTGTTTCATCCATATTTAATTTCATTCTATACAACGTAGTAGTCTCGGAGAAAACGTCATAAAACTTTCACTAAGACTGACCTAAGCAAGTATGGGGTTCCTTGTGAATGACATTGGTGTTTTATTTATTAATTAATAAATGATTTGTGAGCATGCAGAAACTAGTTTTCTATTGTTCTCAGGTCGTAAATTAGTAGGGTACGGTGTACTTTGGATGGATGAAAGAGGCCCGGAGCACAGATATTTTAATAGGGTAATCTAAACTTCTAGTGTAATTAGTTTGGGCCTTGTCAACCATCTTTTCTGTAAAACAAAGGTTTAGCAAAAGTCGACCATCAACAAGTAATCCCTGGGACTCAAAAATTCCATTTCTACAGTACTATATACTAATTAACATCTCTCAAAAGCGAATAGACCCCAAATTCATGCGCGCCCTCAATTGTGCGCCCTGCTGTTCACAGTGACACCCCACCGATCTGCACCTGCTGGCCCTTTTTTGTGCACACGGCGAAGCCGAGCGTGCAAGTGTCCGTCCGTCTCCCCACCAACCTAACCAGAAAACGTACGTTCCCGTTCCCAGCACCACAAGCTTTTCGCGACTCCGTGTAACTAATGATGTGTTCCCCTTAATAAAATAAAATAAAATAAAAATATACACGTTCTTCTTCTTATTGGTGGCGTTTTCTTTTTCCCTCCGATTCCATAAGTCGTTTTGGGGTTGTCTTAAGTATAATATTTTAAACTTTGATTATAAATAAATTCTTTTGGGTTGTTTTTAAAAATATAAAAATGATGCAAGTAGATTCATCTCGAAATATAGTTTAATAAAATCATATATTGACAATATTTTATAAATATTTTATAGTAGAAAGGAGAGGTCAAAGTTGTTTTTCGTGGTCATGCCGATGTCCAAAACAACTACCTAGAGGGAATACGAATTTAGACGTGTTCAGAAATAAAAAAACTAATTAGTTCTTCTACGGGTTCTCTGAATATACAAGGAGGAGGAGCATTTCCTTGTCAAGTAGCCTAAGTACAGGTAGTGGACTTTTTTTTTTGTCGTTCCGTCATTTCACCACCAAATATCTTACCCACCAGTAAGATGTAAGATCAGTGATCTCAAAGTATTAGTGTAAGATCAGTGATCTCAAAGTATTAGTAATGTGGTTTTCTCTTCTCCTCCTTCAACAGATTACCAATATACTCTTAAATAGATGGTTGGGTGGATTTTCAGTAATTACTTAAATCTTTTAGGTAATAGAAATATGGGAGTAATCTGTTGAAGCAACCACATAACTTATATTGCATTTTTCTTTTTGGTATTTGGAATAGGATAAGTAGTATGTTGAAGATGTTCTAAGGGTCTTTTTCTATATAGTTTCTGTTGGGTTTCTTCATTAGCTTAATCAAAAGGCCTACCAAGCATGCATATGCAAAAAAAAAAAAAAGCGCTTACGAAGCCAAATCTAATAGGACCAAAGCTACTTTCGTTTAAAGGCGAAGCTATAAAACATGGTTTTTCATGCCTTCTTCTTTTTAGAGAAGCCTAAGCCATGCCAAATGGGAAAAATAAAGATAAACATAACATTTGAGAACAAAATAAAAATTGCTCAAGTGAGCAGCAGCGTAACAAACTACCATGTCCCTGATAAACTAGCTACTGATCCGGTTTTCGGATCCTTGTGAAACTAAGGCACGCTAGTAAAAATTAAAGGGCAAAGGCAGGGGTGGCGCTAGGGGTTTTCGTAGGTATTCCATAGAATACCCAAGTTTTCTAGAAATACAATAAACGTGTATTGCGTATACTAAGATGTCTAGTTCAATCAGTGCTTTAGTATTTACTACTTCGTACTGTAACTCAAGTCAATTTAGAAAGCGACATGGTCTCCAAAACTTAACTTTGACTTCTTATTTATATAAAAATATTTATTGAAAAGTGATATATGTATATTTTTATGAAAGTACTTTTCAAGACAAATCTATTCATATAGTTTTCACATTTCCAAACTCAACAACTTTTTTTCTCTCGATGGGGTGTTCAGCCCGTTTTTCATTAAAAGAAAAGGTAATCAAATGTTACAAAGGCGATACATAGGACTCACAAGTAATCCTTAGATTACCAACGAAATCCCACAGGCACAAACGAACAGCAAGAAAACACAAAGAAGTGGGGGGGGGGACCTCCACCTCAAAACCCCAACCGACCGAGCGATACATGAAGACAACACATTGGTAGCCAGTAGTGTAGTGAAACCGCAGAGGCGACGAAGCCATCTTCCAACAGCAGAGGCGGCAAAGTATTCGCCCGGGCAAGGACCAATCAACCTCGGTGGTAAAGCATCCGCCAAGGGCACCAGTACGACAACAACGGCAAAGCATCTGCTAGATCGAGAAGAGATCATGGCGGCAAAGCATCCGCCAGAACTACAGCACGACGGCAAAGCATCTGCCAGAGACTATGACCATTAACGCGGCAAAGCGGCTACGGATGAGGGGGCATCACGTTCACAGCAGCAAAGTATCTGACTGAGAGGGGAGACCAAAGCGACACCGGCGGCAAGGCTACCGCCCAAGCAACATGACGGCAAAACATCCATCCAAGAATAGCGATAGCGACAAAGCATCCACTACAGAGAAGCAATCGACTGCGGCAACACCAACCAACTACTGGACAAACCAAAGCGAAGAGTAGCATGAAGCACAATCAGGCACAACACAGCAAGGAGCAACTCCAGGCAGGGGAGCGGAAGGAGCAGAAGCACGGCCCCAGGTGCGCTCCAACGACGCCTTCAGGAAGGAAAATGACATGCGTAGACGCCATCATCGTTGACAAAAGCACACGGGGGTTTCATCCCAGAGCCTGCCCCGACGACCCGAATGGTGAAGACAGGCTTTGACGACGCCTTCAGGAAGGAAAATGACGCAGACTGCGCCACCGCCTCCAACCCAGAGCAAGAAGCCGGGCAGGGTAGACACCCAAGCACAATAGTCGACACCGTGGGTTGGGGATGGGAGGCGCCACCGTGCCAAGCGGCTTCCAGGCCGGCGAGCAGCGAACTCCGGCCGTCGCCCGGGGCGCCAGAGTTGTCCCACTCGATCTGCACCACGCCAACGCCATGCCAAAGCGGGCTCCCAGATCGACCAGGGGAGCGCCCTGTGCCTGCAGCGGCACCAGCTCGACCGGCACTAGCCAGACCCAGAGCCACCGCCATCAAGGAGACCATGCCACCCCTGAGGGACCGACGTTGTCCGCACCGATGCAACACGACATGGAGGAGCAGCATGACATGAACGTGGATGGCACAACCAGACCGCCATAGCAGACGAGGCGTGACCAGAGCCACGCCACCAAGCGTACCCCAGGCGCGAGAGCCGACCACGCCGGTCACCACCGACCATCCACGTCGCTGCATGGGGGCCGTCTCGGCTAGGCCGACCGTCAACCACGCCCAGCGAGCGCAAGGCCCGGCCCCGTAGGCCACCCCCCGTCGGAGGGGAAGAGAGTGGGCACCGCCTCGCCGGCCGTCGCGACGAGGTCACCGCAGCGGCAAATCCCCATATCCAGAGCTAGGAGGCGCTAGATCCGGCCATGGAGGGCCCGATTCGCCCCCACCGCCACTCAATCCGCCGGAGTTGGAGGTGAGGAGGAGGAGGGGTGATGGTGGAGTGAGGGAGAGGGAGGGGGTGTTGCGGATGGGCGTGGACTTCCGAGGCCGCCGCAGGCTACCGCCACCACACCCCGGAGGTGGTGGCAGCGGCCGGAGTGGAGGTTGGGAGGGGGCTCTAGGCCGCCGGCGAGGAGGCCCCCGAGTCGCCGTTGGGAGCGCTCGGGGGAGGGGGTTACTAGTTACCACTATGTGATTCATGATTTATATTCCCAATGTTTGACCCAAGCCTTGTCCAAAACGACTTGAATTATCACTATGGAGAGAGTATTTTAGAGAAAATTATTGTTGGAACACCCTGCTTATAATCCTGGCTCCGCCACTGAGCTAAGGATAGATGAAGTGCAATCTCACTTGACATTGAAAGCTGAAGTGCAATCTCACTTGACATTGAAAGTTGAAGTGGAATGTATATCAACACCGGGTTAAAAAAATGGCAACATATCTCAAACTTGACATTGAAAGTTGAAAAGCTGCAATCGGACCACACTTGATCCATGGATGGGGTGAAAGTTCAGCGAAGCGCAAAAAATCCCACCTCTCATCACATCTATTGGATTAGCATCTAGTGGTCCTGATCGGTAATTCCCAAGTTTGTACGGCTTGATTGATTTGCACCTGATACGTTGTAAAAAAAAAATCTGGCGCAAGTCCCTATCAGGTGGTCAAAACGAAGGCAACTCCATCCGCCAAGTCTCTGTGAACGGCTGGAGCGTGCCAGGGAGACCAATTAGCGCAAGTGGCCGCGTTGCTCCGGCGATGCGTACACGACGACACAAGGTGGACAAGTGAAAGCGTCGCCGTTATTTAATTTCTTGCGTGCGTTTAATTGCTTACGGATTTGTTCTTTTATTTGTGCACCGTGCATGTGCATACAGTCGCGTGTACGGTGCATTTGCGAGACTAGTTAGTCGTTATCAAGATGTCCTCGTGGTTCAATTCGGCTAATTTACAAAGCAAGTACCGTATACTCTCTCCATCTAAAAAGAATGCTAGTAACTCTTTTATAAATATATACAAACATTTGTTGAGATTCATTAACAAATAACACTCTTTTAAGAATTCTCGCAAAAAAAACACTCTTTTAAGGATGGAGGGAATAGACATGTTCGTAAACCATCCGACCCGGCCAACCCACCCGACTTGTCTTCTATAAAAAAAAAGCCAAGTTTATTTGGCTTGCCAGTGCTTTGGATCGGGTTCGGACCATGATTTTCGCCCTGTGGCCCAGTCCGATCTGAAACAACCCAACCCGAAGTGCGCAAGCCTGTTTTGGCCTGCCAGTGCGTCGAGTCAAAATTAGGCCAAAGATTTTGACCCAATTATGTTTTTTGGTCCAACGTAAAACACTTGGTTATTCTATTAACCTGTCAGCTCCGCTCGCTGCGGCGGCGCTGAGCAACCGGAGAAGGGGAAGGAGGTAGTCCAAGCCCGTCGAACAGGTTGACTGACTGCTATAGAGTGATTAGGTTTTCAGTTTACAGAGTAGTTGGATGATAGCAATTCTTCCCTTCTCTCTTCTACTTCTATTCCTCACTCACGGGCTTGGGTTGACAAATGTTACAGACCCAATCTAGGCCGGACACTCTCTTGTTCTTGGGCCTTGGGCGCGAGCTTCTCTTGGGCTGGACATCTCCTGGATGAGGGGGTGTGACACTCCTGCGTGTACCGGCCGGTCCCAGGCCGGAACCTCTGCTGGGAAGCTTCTGCATCTTCTTAGTTGCGAGTTCTGGATCCATTCCAGACCACTTGATCAGCAATTGGATAACGGCACCGGCATGTCGAGGATGAAGGCGGCATTGCAGCACTGCCTCAGGAACCTGGAGGCCTTCTGCCGATTCTGGTGCAGCAACAGATAGAGGGTACTTGGTTGATGGAGCAGCCTTGAGGAGAGAAACGTGGAATACCGGGTGGATGGAAGAAGACCGGCAAATCCAGCTTGTAGGCGACGTCGCTGATTCTTGTTAGCGTACAGCTTCATGGGATGTTGGGCTCGAAGGAGGTGTTGACGCACCAAATCAAGCATTGTAGAACGTTTAGTGAGCATGGTTTCGACATCAGGTACTGATGAAGCTTCAGGTGGAGAAAGACCGAAGTGGCGAGGAGGGTAGCCGTACAGTACCTTAAATGGAGATCGCTTGAGTGAAGAGTGGAGGCTGGTGTTATACCAGTACTCCGCCAAGCTGATCCAGCGTAGCCACTGTCGCGGACATGAGTGGACGAAACACCTCAGGAAGGCTTCTAAGCATTGGTTCACCCGCTCCGTCTGGCCGTCGATTTGGGGATGGTACGCGGAGCTCATGCAGAGGTTCGTACCCGCCAGGCGAAAGAGCTCTTTCTAGAAATTGCTGGTGAAGATGCGGTCACGGTCTGATATGATGTGCGACAGCATGCCGTGGAGGCGGTAGATGTTGTCAAGGAAGACTTGAGCCACTTGCTGAGCGGAGAATGGGTGAAGGAGTGGCACAAAGTGAGCAAATTTGCTGAACTTGTCGACGACGACCATGACGCAGTTAGCTGCGTCGGAGCGAGGCAGCCCCTCGATGAAGTCCATCGAGATCACCTGCCAAGACTCCGCCGGCACAGGCAGTGGAGACAGGAGTCCGGGGTACTTGGTGTAGTCGGGCTTGGCCTGCAAACAGATGGTACAAGAAGCAACAACTATTTTTATGTCAGATTTCATACCCTTCCAGGCAAACAGCTTCTACTACCGAAAACAGGAGCTTTGTCGTATGTCCAAGGCACACGGCGAAGCCTAAAAAACACTCGACAAACAGCACACGGCGTACACTGTGACGGCAAAAGTTTCTTTGCCGAGTGTTTTTTATCGTGCACTCGGCAAAGACTTTGCCGAGTGCTAAAACCGACGCTCGGCAAAAAAAAGTAATGTGACGGCGAGAAGACGATCACGGCACGTTTGCCGAGTGTCTAACGGCATGGGCACTTGGCAAAGATGTCATGTTTGCCGAGTGTCCACGCGAAAAAACACTCGGCAAACATCCAGAGAGGAACTGTAGAGGTTCATTGCAAGTTTAAGTGTATTTCTAAAGTTTTTCTGAATTTATCTTTCCAAAGGAAAATCGCCATATAAGGTGTGAGCATGACATCACAGTGAGGTCTTCAAGCTAGCAAGGCAGAGTTCCGAGCCATCGGCCGGCCGCATGCCGCATCCCGGAGCACCTTCGGCCTGCTGGACCTCCACGAGGAGCACATCGTGAACATCGATGCCGTCATGAAGTGCGTGCTGCACGCCGTCGGCGTGCGCATGGACGACTACCCGTCGTTCCTCCGCCCATTCTTCTGGCGGCACCAATGCCGTGACCTCGCCGTGGGGTCGCCAGCGCCAGGTCCCTGCCGCAGAGCCTAAACTCCCGGCTACGGCCCTGGTAGCCGTCCAGCAGGTGCGCCTCCAGGTTGTGGAAGCACGCCAGGTCCAGCGTTTCCGCGTTGAGGTACGGCGACACCCTGTGGTCCAGCGCTAGCTCCACGCCGACGTGCACGTACACTCCCAGCTCCCGCTCCAGCCGCGCCTTGAACCGCGTGTTCCCCACCCGCGGGCCAGAGAAGGAGAAGACGCACACCGGCGCCGCCCTGTCGTCCAGCGACACGTTGATTTGAGGATGGGGAATTTCGATTGATGTGAGGAGAGACGTGGGGTGCAGTTTATTTATAGAATGGAGCAGCGGTCTCTGATTGGCGGAGGAATTGGTGCTGCGGATCGATGTGTTTGCCGAGTGTCCGAGATCTGACACTCGGCAAATCCGGGTTTGCCGAGTGTCGGATCGGGACACTCGGCAAACCCCTTTTTTCATTTTTTTTTCTTTTCCTTCTTTTCCTTCGGACGGCACACATACTAACGGATGTGGACTTTGCCGAGTGCCTATCTTTTGCCGAGTGTTTTTGTTCTCGTTTGCCAAGTGCCAAACTTTGCCGAATGTTTTTTACCTCTTTTGCCGAGTATTTTTGTGGTAGCACTCGGCAAAAAGCTTCTTTGCTGAGTGTCCGATATAATGCACTCGGCAAAGATTCTTGCACTCGGCAAACTAAGGGTTTCTCGTAGTGTTCTTTATGCAGACATATGTTACTGGAAATCCAGAATGTCCCCCGACGGCGCTGGAATGCAGTGCCTCAAAAGATTCTGAGCTGTAATGGCTTGTTGTCGCCCACCCAAATGTGGTCACCAATGTGAATCACCCCATTGGATCAGAGTATAAGGCGGATGAGCATCAGGATTGACAGATAGCTCTTGCAGCAACTTGCATGACGCGGGATCAGAGTTATAACCAGCAACTACGTCAGAGAGCCATGTTGGCGAAGAGGCAGAAACGGCATTGAGCTGCTCCGGTGGCGAAGGATGCCGAGATAGAGCATCAGCGGCCAAATTTGACGCGCCGGGCTTGTAAACAACTTTGAATTGCAATCCCACCAGTTTGGTGTATAGCTTCATCTGCGACAGTGTCTGAAGTCGCTGGTCAGTAATATGCATTAGTCTTCGTTGATCGGTGTAGATCATGAACTCACCATGCTGCAAATAAGATCTCCAGTGCTCCACGACGATGAGAATAGCCAAATATTCTTTTTCGTAGATTGACAACCCTCGAGTGCGAGGTCCCAGGGATTTACCGACAAAGGCCAACGGGTGGACATCTTGAAGGAGTACGGCTCCGATGCCGCTGTCACTAGCGTCAGTAAGCAGCTGAAATGGCTTGGAGAAGTTCAGCAGAGCCAGAACTGGGGCTTCAGTAAGGGCTTGTTTGAGTGTGTCAAATGCAACAGTATGGTTGGCAGTCCAAGCAAAAAGCACCCCCTTCTTGAGCAGATCAGTCAGTGGCCGAGCGATAACTGCATAGTGCTTAACAAATTTTCGATAATATCCGGTGAGGCCGAGAAAACTGCGTAGCTGCTTGACATCACTGGGCGTAGGCCAGGCTTTGACAGCTTCAATTTTAGATGGATCAGTGGAGACCCCTTGGGCACTGACTATGTGACCCAAATAACTGATGGTCTGCTTAGCGAAGCTACATTTGGACAGTTTCACGAGCCATTGGTCCTTGGAGAGTAACTCAAAAACTTGGGCCAAATGGTGAATATGATCTTCATAAGAGGAGCTGTAGACTAGAATATCATCGAAAAAGGCCAAAACACACTTACGAAGGAGGGGATGCAGTGTAGTGTTCATAGCGCCCTGAAATGAGTTTGGAGCTCCCGTCAAACCGAAGGACATGACTGTATACTCAAATCGGCCCCAGTGTGTTTGAAAAGCAGTCTTGTATTCTTCCCCAGGGGCTAGGCATATTTGATTGAAGCCTGCCTGCAAATCCAAACAAGAGAACCAACTGGCACCTGATAATTCATCCAAGAGTTCGTCGATAATGGGTATTGGGAACTTGCTCTTCACTGTTAGTGCATTGAGTTGGCGATAATCAATGCAAAAGCGCCAGCTATTATCTTTTTTCTGACCAAAAGAACTGGAGAAGAAAAGGCACTGGTACTCAGTCCGTATAAAACCGGACTGTAGCATCTCTGTGACTTGAGTCTCAATCTCGGACTTCAAGGCTGGTGAATACCGATACGGACGAGCAGAAACTGGCTGAGCACCGGGGATGAGAGGTATTGTATGCAGGCGCAGCAGGCTCGGAGTGGAGGCAATTCTGTCGGCATCTGAAAGATGTGCTGGTATTGATCCAACAAAGACTGAATTTCTGGTGGGATGGTATTCTCGGAGCTGTGGGACGCAGAGGAGTCCTCAGACAAAAGATGTAGCTGAACCAGATAGCAATCAATCTGTTCAGGTAGAGTGCCTTGCAAAACAACATTCTGAGGTCCATAAGGAATTTGAACCCAGCGTTGAAGCCAGTGAACCTTCATAGGTGAAAATGCTTGTAACCAATCCATTCCCAGAATCATATCGTATGTACTGATAGGAATGAATTTGAGTGTGGAGTGGAACTTGTAGCCCTGAATAGACCATTCTGCATATTGAATCTAGGCATTGCAAGGAACCGAACCACCATCGGCAACCTTGACAGTAGTAGGAGGCTAGGAGCTGTCAATGGTTGAACTCCAGACAAGGATGTAGCGAACCTGGTGTCCAGAAAGGAATTGGTACTTCCCCAATCCAATAAGATGTTGATGCTTTGTCCTTGAATCAGCCCTTGAAATTGCAGCGTCCTTGGATGAAACGACTGAGCCACTGCAGCGGTTGACAATAACATGAATGCTTGATCGGCAGCCACTGGAGTGTCGGGCTTAGTACTCTCTTCGTCAGTGAACAATTCTTCACAGAGATCCCACACCTCTTGCAGAGAGTGTAGCTGGAGAGCCAGGGAACACTTGTGACCCTGGTGCCACTTTTCGCCGCAACGCATACATAGGCCCCGAGCCTTCCGGTAAGAGCGGAGTGACTGCAATTTGTCATCCACTGACACGCGACGGTGATCAGGGCGACGTTCTTCAGGTGGACGTTTCAGATCCGTCGGAGCTGGTGGAGCCGGAAGGGCCAGCCGCTGAGGAGGAGCAGGCAACGGCAATGGTCCCCGCGACGTAGCCGGCTTCAAGAATGAGGGGCCATCAGCACGCCGATAGTCCTTGCGTCGCGTGGGCTCGACGGCTTCCTCCTGCAAAAGGGCAAGCGAACAAGCAGCATCAAGATCGGAGGGACGCTGAACAAGAACAACAGAGTGGATGTCGGTCACGGAGCCCATCGACGAAACAGGTAGTGTAGGACAAGGTATCTAGGTGAGGAGTGTAGGCAGACAGTTGTTCAATGAGATCAACAAATTGGTTGACATAATCTTGAACGGATGTTGTTTGTTTGACGTGGAAAAACTGGCGGAGGAGTAGCTCATGTTGATCGCGGCAGAATCGCTCGCGGACCATAGCACAGAAGTCAGGCCAACTAATGAGCTCAAGATGGTGCGCAATAGATTGAATCCAACGTTTAGCAGCACCGGTGAACTGCATCGTGGCAACACGCACCCACATCGACTTATCAGTAGAGTACATGTAAAAGTACGAATGGGCTTGGGTAATCCACAATTGGGGAGTAGTGCCATCGAATTGTGGGAAATGCATCTTGGGTAATTGACTGAGATGGGAAGGCTAGAGGTGGTTTGGGGCATGAGGTGAATCAGGCGGTGGTGGACGAGCATCCGGAGCATGGATAATTTAGAAGGTGGGGTTGGGAGGGAGGGGACGTCGGGGGTTGGGAGCGCGAGGAGGAGGATGATCGGGAGGCCGGCACGTACCATTGGCCAGGGTCGGAGCTATGGTTGTGACTAACCCATAGCCCCTCTCCCGTTTAGTCGATTCGACGCGGTGCCCGTTGGGCCAGTCGGTCAGGATCCCGGCAGATGAGTGCGTGGCGACCAACTTAGGTTGATGTAGAGTCCCCGAGGAAGGAAGCTCCACCACGGTGCGGCCTCCACACGACCGGAGATGCTTCACCTCCAGGTGAAGGTCGTCGAGCTATCCTTCAACCTCCGGGCACCAGCCGACGATCTCCTCCATGTCCGGTCTCCACGGCAGCCACCCTGTCGTCGCGCTCGTCGTTGATCTCGTGGATGCGGATCAGCTTGAGATCCATCATCTGCTGCTCGAGATCGGAGACTCGCTCGTCGAAGTGGGCGCCCCAGTTGTCGGCGACGACGACAACGGTGTACTGGGCGGAGGCGAACTCTCCAGCGATTTGATGCGCCGATCCACGGCCGCATCGCGCCCCTAGAGCTCATAAGTCACCTCCTTGAAGCGGCGCTCCCACCACTCCCATCGGTTGCCGGAGTCGGTGCGGAGGTCGTTGATCTGCTTGAGGACCTCGTCGAAGAGGTTGCGCACGTTGGGCTCCATGACTCCCTTGGCTCACTGCAGACGAGTGAAGTGGGGATGTGGCCCCGATGGATCCAGGCTTCGGAGGCTCTGGATCGACGGCTTTGATACCAGATGTCAGCTCCGCTTGCTACGGCGGTGCTGAGCAACCGGAGAAGGGGAAGGAGGTACTCCAAGCCCGCCGGACAGGCTGACGGCTGCTGTAGAGTGATTAAGTTATCAGTTTACAGAGTAGTTGGATGATAGCAATTCTTCCCTTCTCTCTTCTACTTGTAGTCCTCACTCATGGGCTTGGGTGTTGACAAATGTTACAGACCCAATCCGGGCCGGTCACTCTCTTTTCTTGGGCCTTGGTGCGAGCTTCTCTTGGGCCAGTCCTTGGGCTGGACATCTCCTGGATGAGGGGGTGTGACATAACCACTGCTAAATAGAGTGGCCACACTTTTGTATTCCAATTTGCAGTATAAATTTTGTTGTGAAACATCGGAGAAACATATTATTAGCCAATTCGTACCATAAACGATGAAATCTGCTAAGTTCCATTATGAAATCGCAGTTATTTGCCTGTACCTATTATTTTATTCATTTCTAATATTTCACGAGAGAAAAGGTGGGGGAAATATCTTTTCTGTGATTGTCTAGCGTGGTCAAAAATAGTCTAGAATTATTGAGAACAATTTTTGAGTGACAGCCGATGCCCTCACTCGGCACTACCTATGTCCGCCTCTGATCAAGGAGCTATTCACGCCGAAGGGGTAGGTCGCGGCACGTTCTTCAAGGCGCGTAACCCCCGCCATCGGCTTCTGAGCCCTATCACGATGGTGCTATCTAATTAGGTTGGCGAGTAATACACCCTCTTTGGACGAAGCACCCCCTCGACCGCTCATTGTTCTAAGAGAGCATCAGGGTGCGTTTGCCATGGTAAATGCGTTGTATCAAACTGAACTGTTAAATTCTTCTACCTTAAAGTAATGATGCGTAATTTTTTCTGCATTTGAAAAAAAAACGTATAACAAAGCGTAAGACGATTTTACCCCATTTTTCACTTTTTTGGGTTGGGAACACGCAAGACAAGAAATGTCGCTCTTGGATTGGCATGGCCATTTGAAGATGAATGATCGATAATTTTTCTCCTTTAGGCTTGGTTTAGGTTCCAGTCCTAATCTTTGTAGCGGTGTTCCTATTTTTTTCTTGATTTATTTAGGGTTTAACAACACTGTTTTTTAGGCTCGTTTAGATTCTTGAAATTAAATAATAGAGGAGATAGTAATGTGCTATATTGTTGCTGCAGGTGAGCAAATCTAACAGCGTGGTATAGGTTACATAGCAGAAACAAAGCACGGGGATCGGCGGAGTCAATTTCTATCTCTCATTCCATGAATTTAAAGCTAGTCTATATCTAAACTTTGAAACACTCCGGAATGTTAAATTTTAAGTCAAATAGCCTAGTATATAAAGTAGATTTCAGTTCCTTTCAAATGAAAGGATACAAACAGACATTTAGAGTTTTTAGTCTTTCAAAGGTGCTTTATAGGGTTAGGTTTACGTGCCTGATTTTACTAGAGGAATACCCCACGCGTTACTGCAGGAATTGTGGATGGTTTAGAATGAAATTATACTATATATAATTACTTATACGAAGGAATAGACTATTCTAGTGGATTATGTGGCATGTTGACATGGACAACGAAATGCTTATATGTCTTGCTAACATGGACTTCACAATTGCATATGCTAGTGGGTTTTAATTCAATGTGATAGTACATTGCTGATGTGGACAACTTGCATATTAAGAGAAATAGGTAGTGGGGTTTAGGAATATATAAGATATATAGATATAGATATAGGTATAGGTATAGGTATAGGTATAGATATGGGTAGCTGTGAATGCATGTGTCGTACTCTGTTATTTACAAAACCAAAAATAATATGGAAATGTTTTTCAAGAAAAGGAAAACTAGATTTTTTTACTAAAGCTAGTGGATTGTGAGCGTCGAGTATCCGGATTCATAGCCGAATCATTCTTCGAAGTCGAGAGCTATATCGAATTCTACCGAGTCACTAGCCTATAAATAGTAATGGCCTTGTCATAAACCAATCTACTAGTAGTTTTTTCATCTAGCGTCCGGACATCCGTGCATGCTGCGCTTGTTTCACGTGGGGGCCTGCGCCGCTCCATGTCTTGCGTTTGCACCGTGGCCCGCGCGTGCTTCGTGTCCCACGCCCACACCGTGGCACCCCCTCCACACGCACACGCATGTAGACGGGCCTAACAGGCTGCTGCAAATGGGTCCCACTGCAACATGTGCAACACAAGATCTATTTTTGCAACATCTAGATGAAACACTTTCAACATATGTCTGAAACAATTGAAACACTTGCAACATACGTTTGAAATAACAGGAAAACACGTGTGTAGCCATTGCAAAACATACACAATATTCAGATAAAACTCTTGTAACAAATGTGTGAAACATATGCAACATTCCGATCTACTTTTAAAATATCCATATGAAACACTTGAAACATACCTCTAAACACATCTGAAACATTTGAAATGTACACTTGCAACATGCATCATATCCTGTCTCTGCCACACGCCCACGAGCCTTGCTGTTGGCGACCTTCCTAACTGCCTGATGCCCACGACCACGGACCCGTCGAGCAACTGCATCCTCATCGGCGCTGCTGGCCCGAGTCACCCCTCGCACGCATTGTTGGAAACCGTTGCCGAGGGAGGAAGGGAGCGCGAGGTGTAGCCGAAGATGCCCGCTCAGGGTATGGCCACTCAGATCTCATGATGTCGTGAGCTGAGGTCGACAGTGGCGAGGACCATCTGGTGGGGAACATCGACATCGGTAGCACGAAGACAGAGTGGTTTGGGCGACAGGCATGGCGTTGAGGCGAGCGAGATGGGGTGGACCGGAGATAGAGTGGGCATCGGCGGGGGGGAGCAGACACGGTAGACGCGGAGGCAGGATGGGAGGAGCAAGGGGATGGGGTGCACCAGAAGCGGAGTGGGCGTGGGTCACAGTGCCGAGCCAAGTAGGTAGGGGCGCATGGCACACGTCGACGAGGTGGAGTGGGGTGACCGCCCGATGTGGTGAAGCAAGTGAGGACTTCGTTAGGGATTTTGGTTTGGATTTCTGTCGCGGACGGAGGAGAAAGCATCGGTATAGAGGAGCAGGCCGGTTGCCTGTTGGGCCCGATCACTTCGCAGGCGTAGGAATGGCGCGTTTGGAAGCACACGTGGACGGACATCCTCACTGAAGTATTATCGTAGTTTTTTATGTCCACTATTGCTATTGTCCCTTTGTCCTAGTGTCTTCCATAAATTCTTACTTCTTGTTTCTTCCTTCATTTAGATATTGGTTTAGAGAATCAATATCATTCCATTCCATAAACCAAATAAAAAAATTAAGTAGTGCTCTGAGATGATGATGGACTATCATAGTCCGACATAGCCATGATGGGCTACGGAAGTATGGGGCCCAAGTCGGAACAATAGGGCCTAGCGTGAACAGTAACCGCTAGTGCTGTAGCAATTAGGTTTAGAAAGAGTCTATAAGCTAGGTTTGCTTCTAGGTCACGTTAAGTCGAGTCGAGTCCTCCCTATAAGTATAAAGGGAGATGTATCCTTTCAATCTTAAGCCAGAACAGTTTGGGGGTAAACCCCTCTATCCCTCTCCCTCTCTTCTCCTGCCACCGTAGCCCCTCTCCTCTCCCTATGTCTCCCTGCCCTAGCACCGCAGCAGCAGCAGCAGCTCGCTGCTGCTCCACGCCACCACCTCCATGCAGCCCGCTGCCTCTACGCTTGCCCCAGCCATCGTGGCCGCACCGGCCACTCTCACCAGGCCGGCCACAGCTGGCTGCTACCGCCACCTCCTCTATCTCGCTAGGCGCAGCCAGCCCTAGGTCTGCCGCTCCTCCCTTTAATCCCCCCTCTATTCCCCTAATTCACCCTCTAATCAAGGGGAAGTCACACCCCCATCAAGCGTTTGACAACTGGTATCCGTAGCCATGTTCCGATCTACTACCATGGGAGACTTCCGCAGCGGCGTCTACCAATGGACACAGGCGTCTACCTTCATTCCCATGCTGACAACTCCAGCAACCGGTGGATTCTACACCTCAAACTCCACCAAAAATTTTTCTCTGGTTGCATCTAAAGATGGGAACAACGTCTACCACTCCGTCAACAACGGCTACGCATCGTTCAACAAACCAACGCCGGCGTTGACAACATACAAACCAGTAGCAGCTCCACCACCATTGCCATCTACGCCAACATATGATCATAGGAAAAAGGAGCTGAACAGAATTTTTGCACGCCACCAAACCTCTTCATCAACGGCTGAAAGGTCCTTATTTGGTTTTGGTAATTGACTGACAACCTTAGGTGAGTCAGAGTCGCGATGTGGAGCTTTCAGCCTGTTGAACGGTGGCGGCTTCCACCAGCGCCCGGAGGTTCCGGTGGGCCGCCCGCTCCTGGGGGTCGACGGGCTCGGGAACACCACGCAGAAGCTTTACTGCAGCGGCGATGTTCTGGCTAGCCCGAGCGAACTGTGGGGGGTCGTTCCCCTCATCCATGATGTCGAGCTGGACCTGGCGAGCGTCACCTCAGGCGCCGCTCATTGGGTTACGCGCATGGGGCACAACGTGCTGCACCGAGTGCGCTTGCGCAGGTGGCGGCTAGTTCTGCCGCCGTTGTCGTAGCTCCTCGGCGTGCTCTTGTGCGAGCGCGAGGGCCGCCGCACGAGGGTCCGAAGGGGTGTGAGTCTGCAAGGACTCAGCTACCACCGGGGGCTGTCCCAGAGCGTCCACCACAGCGCACTCCCGGGACAGATGGTGGCTAGGTGCCACGTCGTCGATGCTGGAGCCGTCGCTCTCAACCTCGTCATCTAGGAGTTTGTGGAAAGTGGTGGGAGCATAGCTCGCCATTCCCACAAATTCGGATGTGAGAGGGGGCGGCGCCAGTGTCCTTTGGAGCCCCCGAGCATACGCATCCATGGGGGATGCGAGGCCGTAGGAGAACCGGGCGTACGGTGGTTGTGGTGCGGACAATGCGGTCCCTCCGAATAATCAGCCGAAGATAGTAAATAGTGAGTAAATAATAGTATGTACATTACTCACAGCGGGGTTTGAGCAGAGCGTTTGCTCGGAATGAAGTGCAGGCGCCTCGTCGTTGAAGTCGTCGGGTGTCCCGGAGCTGATGGACGGCGCCCCCCGACGGGTGCCGGAACAAGTGCCTCCTCGCGGAGGTGTAGTACGCCGAGCCGGTCGGCGATGAAGTCTAGGCTTTCGAAGAGGAAGGCCTAGGACGGCTCGAAGACGGGAGGCCCCCGCATCCCAACAGGTGGGAGTACGGGGAACCCTAGTGAGCCAAAGCGAGTAGTATCGCTTGAGCCCACCATGGCAAAGGTGGGGGAAAAGTGGGCCATCCGATGACCAAAAGTGTGAACGTACAGCGTTTTCCCCACGGACGGCGCCAACTATCGGTGCAGAAAATGACCAACACGTAAATACTTATAGTTTTGCCATATGTTGTGATCGGATGTGGCCTAACACTCAATGACACAGGGTTTATACTGGTTCAGGCAACGTGCCCTACGTCCAGTTTGAGTCGATCGTTGACTTTATTCCTGAGCCTAGGTGCTCGAAGTTTGCTGTGGGGTTACAAACGGAGGGAGAAAGATAGGGGGTACAAGAGGTCTGGTCGGACTCTAGTCTGAAGGGCCGAGAGTGACAAGAGCTTCGCTATGTGCTAAGTGTTCGAGCGTGCGCTCTGTGTAGCTTTAGAGTGTCTAAAGCTACAGAGGGTGAGTCAATGTAAGTGAACTGAGGGATCTATCTGTTGGGAGAGAGAGCATCTCCTTTTATAGATGAAGGGGATGGCCTTACAAGAGAGAGAGAGAGTACACATGCTACTAAGTCTTGTTGCCCACGCCGTCCATTATAAGATGATGGCAGGCGCCCATAACACTGTTGTTGTCAGACGCATGTGGGAGGTTTTACTGTATTCACCATGTATGGTAGATGTCAGTGCCCACAACACTGTTGATGTCCAGAGACATGTGGGGGGAGCCTTACCGCGTTTGTCTGGTATGGGAGTTGATGGTGCCCACAACACTGTAGGGCAAATGTCGGCGCCCACAACACTGCTTGGGTTCTAGCATGCCTGAAAGGTTGCAGGGCACCCTTCTGACGTGTCCTGTTGGTTACTATCCTATAGGTGTGCAGGGTACGGTCCTTGGTATCACGGTTGACTTGAGTGCCCTGCCTTACTTGCTTCGTCCATTTACTGGTCCTCACCGAGCGGGCGTTCTAGTCGGCTCTGACTGCGCCAGTCGAAGAAGAGCTGTAAGCAGGGGTTCGGTGCATCCCCGGTCGAAGACGCGGGTCGAAGTTGGAGGCGGTGTTTGGCCAGGCCTTCTGGTCGGAGAGGCGGGCCGGAGTCGGAAGCGAGCGTTATTCCTCTTTGGCCAGGCCTTCCAGCCGGAGAGGCGGGCCAGAGTCGGAAGCGAGTGTTGTTCCTCCTTAGCGAGGCCTTCCGGTCGGAGATTGGATCGCCCTTCTGGCCTGTCGTTTAGGTATTTGGGCTGGCCCAGGAGTTTGCGCATTGTTCGCAACGTCGTTTGCTGGGCCGAGCCTTTGCTTGGAAGCTGGTCCATGAGGGACCCCAGGTTTATGAACCCGACACTTGCTATATGAAAGACAAGTATACAAATGAATTTAATGAATGGTTCAACACCAAGTGTGACTAGATGACTTGAGATGGTGAAGATAGCAAGGAAAGGCTTCAAGGTACTAAGCAAGGGTGAAGGACAAGCGATGGCTTGGCGATCGAGGAACCTAGCTAGGGTGAAGACGGTAGTACTTGCATTTAGTCATGGCACCAACCAAATCATGTTGGTCATATTGAAGTGGAGAATCATATCCTATATGAATTTATAAAGGGATAACTTGATACCTTTGAAGCCAACTCTCAATTGTTGAAAGGAATCAAGTGAAATGCTCAAGATGGCTATGCTCAAGGATAAAATCAAAGTTGACATGTTGACACCCTCTCTTGATGAAGATTGAAAGCTATGGCATTTTGGTTCAAGGAAGTTCAACTCAAGCCCTTCAAATTCCGTTTTCAGTTAAACTTGAGTTATAGGTATGCCGTACTATTAAGAGGGATGCATCATATTGATAGATAATCATTCATAAGTGTTCATGCCAACCCATGTGAGTTTTGAGTTTTTGAGAGACAAAAGAGCTAACTTATTTTTTTGCTGGTCTGGCAAGATACCGGACGTGTCCGGTATTTGCCCAGCTACGGTAAAATTCTTAGTGTTCTTGGGTTGGTTCGTCGAGAGTTTCGACATGAGTCACGAGTTTCGACGGTCGGGAGTTCTGTCAATCGTCGGGAGTTCCGACATCTAGCGCTTCACTGACATAGTAGCCGTGGGGGCTGTACGGCAAATACCAGACGTGTCCGGTATTGCCCAACGGCTACATAACGGCTAGTTTTTCAAAGGAGCTATAAATACCCCTTAGCCTCCACCTTTGGAGGCTGCTGATTCTGCTGATCCTTTAGCACATTTTTTAGCCTTGTAAACACTCTCCAACCCTCTCTTAGTGAGTGACTGATTCAAACTTGCAGAATCCATCTTGTGGGTTGAGTGAGATTCAAAATTGAGAGCAAACCACCCTTGAGCACTTGTGCATATTTGTTGATCTCATGATTTGCATTTGTTACTCTTGAACTCTTCGGTCCTAGATGGCTAGGCATCGCCGGAGAGCACCCGAGAGATTGTGGTGTGCCTCAGAAAGTTTGTAATGGTCGATTCCGCCGCCGCAAGGGAAGGAATGAACTAGTGGAAGGAGGAAAAGGAGTTGGAAAAGACTCCGGCTAGAGTGACCTTCATGGTACCCTCTAGGGCTGACCTTCGCTAGGTCGCCCGTAGCCCCCTCAACGGAGAGTAGGACTCAACCGAGTCTGAACTTTGGTAAAACAAATACCGTGTCTCGATCTCTCTATATTTGGTATTTGTGATCTGTGTGTGTTGTTTGAGCTTATCTGCAGGTTACCAATAGTGGTGTGGACCTTGGTTTGAAAAGAGAGATCAATCGGAGCAAGTTGAGAGCTAGCCGGGCAAACCCATGAATACCGGACGTGTCCGGTATTTGGTCACTGCGCTGAATTTGTATACCTGTTGCTCTAACTTGTTTGTTGCAGGGTTGTATCTTCTAGACTTATTCTATATGCCTTGTATTCATTATTGGCTAACTCGTGAGGGGTTTATTTCTCTGATTTGGGGTTTCCAAGTAATTGGAAACTCCAACACTAATCGTTTCCGCATTTTAAAGGGTTAAATTTTAGAAACACCTATTCACCCCCCTCTAGGTGGCATCCTCAGTCCTTTCAGGGTTTTTAGGGTGTTGGCCGGGGTGTCACCACCACCCCCTATTCGGTGCCACCGCCGTCGGTCCGGTGACCACGGCTAGTCAAACTAGCCGTTGGATTCGACCGTTGGGGGGCACCGCCACCCCATGTCCGGTGACCGCACCATAATGTCTGGTGCCCTCGTAGAAAGTGTAGCTTTGCTCCAACGGCTCCATTTGGTTTGGGGGCTATAAATAGAGGTGGAGCTCGGGCATTTGGCTGGTTGAGCACCTTAGGGATGTGTTGCCCTTGTCTGTTCTTGGTTTGATAAGCCTCTAACTCACCTGTGCTTGCGAGAAGTGCAAATCCATTGCGAGTGAGTGATTCTAGTGCGTTGCATTGTGAGATTGCATTGAGTGGCACTAGGTGATCGAGTTGCAAGCTGGTGGTGCTTGTTACTCTTAGAGGTTGCCACCTCCTAGATGGCTTGGTGGTGGTCTCTGTAGAAGCACTCAAAGAAGATTGTGCGATGCTCCAGAGAAGTAATTGTGAGGGGGGTTGTGCTCACCCCATGGGAGCCACAAAGAGCAACACTAGAAGAGAGAGACACGAAGGGCGACAAGTGGTCCGGCTGGGTCAAGTGCTAGAGCTTGTGGTAAGCACTCCACGTGGGAGACTGTGACTTGCGGGTCACCACTAGCAAGAGGACCTGTGGCAACCTTAGAGCTTATCTCAACGGGGTCTAGCTTGGTGGCAACCAAGTGAACCTCGGGATAAAAATCATCGTGTCAACTATGTTCATCCCGTTGGTTTGCATCCCCTTTACACAAGCTTGTATTTACTCTCATATACATTGTGCTTGTGTAATTGCTCTTGTAATTAGTTAGCATGTGTAGCTTGCTAGTTACCTTCTTGCTTGTGTAGCATAGAAGTAGCTTCCTTGCGTGACTAATTTAGTTTGAGTAACCTTGTTAATCACATTGCTTAGTTTATATAGCTAAGTAATTTGAGCTCTCTAATTTGGCTTGTGTAGCCTTGTTATTGAGCATTGTTAGTGAGCTTATGTGGCTTTGTGCTTTTGCTTACTAGATTATGTAGGAGCTCCCCCGGTTGCCAAAGTACTAGTGCATAGGTTTGTGTGACCTTGCTCTAGAATTGATTAGGTGAGCTCTAGCTAGCCCGATACCTTTGTTGCCTAATTAGGATCTTCTCTAAGGTGCTTGTTTCTTAGATAGAGGGATATAGTCTTGGCTAGACCGATAGTATTAATTCCGCATTTATTTTGGTTAGCCGGCGTGATTAATTTTAGAAATGACTATTCACCCCCTCTAGTCCGCCATCTCATCCCTACAAGTGGTATCGGAGTGAGGTCTCTCATTTATTGTCTTCACCGACCCAAGAGGATGGCGATTTATGGGCTAGATGTTGATTGTCCACATATTTTTGATGGCACATACTTTGCACGGTGGAAAAATTGGATGATATGCAATTTTAAGTTTATTTGCCCTCAAATGTGGTGGATGCTAGATGTAGGCTTTTCTCATGTGTTGGATGAAGATAATCTAACTCAAGCACAAGAGAAATACCTAGATCTCGACATCCAAGCTACTAACATCAAGTATAGATCTTTAGATGGTTGTATATTTGGAGATATCATTAACATGAAGACCTCTCATGAGATTTGTATTCATCTCAATGAGAAGTATGGGACGGTCTCCGATGATGATGATGATGATGAGCCGAAGGAGGAGGCACATGAGGATGTTGAGCATAGCCACAATTCGGTGATTGAGGAAGATTGCTCCACCTCATGGTCAAGTGATGATGATGATGATGATCATACCACAAGATCACTTGACAAGATTAGTGATTATGCCACAAGTGATGCCAATGATGATGCTACTCCATGCACACTTGATGGTGATGATGATGGATCATGCTTGGGCTATGAGAGTGATGTATTTACAAGCTCATCCACTACATCACATTGCTTCATGTCACAAGGTGACACCAAGGTATCTAATACAAATGTGATTGATCTTGATTCATATGAGGAGCTTCTAGATAGATATGGTTGCATGATCAAAGCTTTAGAAAAAGAGATGGCTAAAACCGAGAAATTGAAAAATGAAAACTCTTTTCTAAAGAACACATGTGAACAACAAAAGCATCTACTTTATGTTACTACTTGTTCACATAAGGAGCTAAAATTGTCTCATGAGAAACTTAGTGTTACTCATGATAACTTGGTACAAGACCATGCTTTTCTCACTAATAAGCTTTCCAATGAAGAAATTAAAACTAGTGAGAGCTCATCACATGGGCCAAATGATCAATCACACAATGTTGCTAACCCTTGTGATGTAGGCAAGAAGCATGTATCCACCTCTTGCTATGATTTGCTAGATATGCCATGTTCTTCAAATTTAGATGCTTGTTCTTCCTCTATGTCTTGTGAAACTAACATTTTAAAGGAGAACAATGAGCTCAGAAATGAAGTGAAGAATTTGAGCAACAAGTTAGAGAGGTGCTGCAACTCAAGAGTCACCTTTGAGCACATGTTGAAGACTCAAAGAAGCTATGGTGACAAGTGTGGCATCGGCTTCAACAAGAAGAGTATGACCAAGGGCGAAAGAAAAAGAGAAAGAAACATGAAGAAGCAAGAAAAAGAAAGGCTATCTCATTTCATGTGCTTTAAATGCCATGAAGTGGGACATCTTGCAAATGGTTGCCCCAATGAAGAAAAGCTCAAGTTGAAGAAGGAAGAAGAGAGGCTAAAGCATGTTAAATGCTTCAAGTGCCGCACATGGGGTCATCTCACCTGTATGTGCCCAACCAAGCAAGTGGTGAAGCAACAAGAAGAGCCTCAATTAAAACCACAAGTTGAGCAAGAAGAGAACACACCCCAAGAGCAAATCAAGATCAATCATGAAGAGGATGATGATTTGATGATAAAGAAGAAGAAAACAAGGAGGGGTGGAAAAGCAAGAGAAAGAGCAATGTGTCCAAGGATGAATCAAGATGCAAAGTAAGTGAGCAAGAGCAAAGAAGAGAATATGAAGAAGATTGCTCACATGAGGTGCTATAAATGTGACACATTGGGTCACCTAGCTTCGGGTTGCCCAATCAAGATTGAGAAGAAGGCTCAAGCAAATAAGAAGAAGCAAGGCAATGAGAAGCACCACATGAGCAAGGAAGAGAAGGCTCAATTAAAGAGAAAGTGCTACTCATGCCAGAAAATGGGACACATGGCACATTCATGTCCCCTAGGTAATAATTCTAAGCCCATTTCAATTGATGATGATATTGTGCTTAGAAAGGATGGCAATGGTACCTCATTGGTTGCAATTGTAAAACATCCCGCTACTCATACTAAGGCAATGCCTAAGTATGTTGCTCCTAACTTGAGAGGACCCAAACTTGTTTGGGTACCATCAAAAAGTGGATGATTGTTTATAGGTATCATGACATTGGAGGCTTGATTCAATGGACTTATCATTGTTCATCATATGTCGATTAAAGTCATGAAGCTTAGTGCACATCCAAACCCAATGCCAAGTGAAAATTGAGTGAAGTCCAAGTGCTACAATTTACAAGTGCTATAATTCAAGTTGTGGTGATTTATTGGAAATATTTGGTGGTTTGCAAATAATTGAGTTGAAGCTTGCTATGGATGATCATGAGCTAACCAAGGTATATTCTTTGTTGATCTAATTCATTTGGGTGTGTATAAGAAGTTTGAATTGGATATACACATGTTGCTTGCTATGAGATGATTGAATGGATTAATTGATTAGTAATCAAAGTTGGATTGATTTGAGTTGGATAAATTCATGAGATGACTCTTATTAAGTGGATTGAATGGATATATATCTTGTGAAAGTATTCAAACAAATTAGTTTCAAGTTTAATTCAATTTGAGGAAGAATAGCTCAAGTATTGAAATCTGTCCTATATTTGAAAATCTAAGCTACCTGAGATCAAGTCTGAGTTTGAGTGATCAAATCTATTTGGATTGGCTTGAAATTTGGTATGCATGATCTAGACTTATGATGTTAAGCTCTGTACAAATTTCATTAAAATTGAATAAGAGATGCTTCAGTTTTGGAGTAGATCTTTTCAGCTATATGTAAAATTTGGTAGCAATCTAGAAGTCAAATGAAGCCTAAATCTGGTAACACTAGTAGAGTGAGACGCGAAGGGTGACAAGTGGTCCGGCCGGGTTAAGTGCTAGAGCTTATGGTAAGCACTCCACGTGAGAGAGTGTGACTTGCGGGTCACCACTAGCAAGAGGACCGGCGGCAACCTTAGAGCTTATCTCAACGGGGACTAGCTTGGTGGCAACCAAGTAAACCTCGGGATAAAAATCACCGTGTCAACCTTGTTCATCCCATTGGTTTGCATCCCCTTTACACAAGTTTGTATTTACTCTTATATACATTATGCTCTTGTAATTAGTTAGCCTGTGTAGCTTTCTAGTTACCTTCGTGCTTGTGTAGCATAGAAGTAGCTCCCTTGCGTGACTAATTTGGTTTGAGTAACCTTGTTAGTTATATTGCTTAGTTTGTGTAGCTAAATAATTTGAGCTCTCTAATTGGGCTTGTATAGCCTTGTTATTCAGTATTGCTAGTGAGCTTAGGTGGCTTTGTGCTTTTGCTTACTAGATTGTGTAGGAGCTCCCCCGGTTGCCAAAGTACTAGTGCATAGGTTTGTGTGACCTTGCTCTAGAATTGATTAGGTGAGCTCTAGCTAGCCCGGCACCTTTGTTGCCTAATTAGGATCTTATCTAAGGTGCTTGTGAACTTAGATAGAGGGGTATAGTCTTGGCTAGATCGATAGTATTAATTCTGCATTTGTTTTGGTTAGCCAGTGTGATAAATTTTAGAAAGAGCTATTCACCCCCCTCTAGTCTGCCATCTCATCCCTACAATGGCAGATCCAAATCAGCTAGAGAGTAACGCCCCAGAGGCGCCAATCCCGCTCAGAAGAGGAGCACCGACGATGACATCCACCGCATCGATAATAAAATTACCCCCAAAATTTTCTTTGCAGATCCCTCTAAGGTGCCTTCAGATGCAATCTCCTCAGCGCCCACATCTATGCCGTCAACGATTTCACCAACGTCACCTACACTATCTTGCACGTCAAAAACATCTACATCAGCACCATCAGTACCTCCAGCAAAATCTACATCAGCGACAACTACTACAACAAAGCTGGCAACATCCATACCTACATCACAAGCCTGCGACATCATCACATCATCATAAGGCTGACACCACCTATGCCAGCTACAACATCTTCAAAGGCATCAACTCCAACGGCGACAATCCCAACAACTGTCACATGGAGGGCTACCAAGGATTCAAGAGCAACCAGGGCCAACCCTAACACAACGGGACTCGCATCTTCTTCATCGACTATCATATCACAAATAAGATTTCATCTACATCACCGATCTGCACAACATGCGCGACATCAGCTACAGATGCCCTAGGTGCCAACTCTGTGAATACACCAAAGCTGACCCTCAACATGCTGTTACAGGACGACGTCAACAATATTACAACAATGCAATCATCATCAACCTCGTCCTCCACAGACAATTCAAAAAAGGGAACCATAGCAACTCACAGTGTTCAGGAGGAACGCAAGATTACCTCCCCTCCAGATGGTGCTTCACCATCAGTTAGTGCAGTTAGCGCATCAAAGACGACTACACAGAGCTCCAAGTCAACAAGTGCAGCCAACTCAGGGAGCAAAAGAGGCCCAAAAACTGGTTCTACCTCAACATCGCCGATCCATGCCAACCACCGCGGTGACTGTGCTCCACAACATGAACCAGGTGCTGCCAACCCATCCTCTACAATGCAAGGTGACCGACTGAATTGTTCCCCTCGACCTCAACTAGTGGGATCAATTCTCGGTGCCTTCCCGATGCTCCCACAACGGCAACCTCTGACCTACACCAGCCGGTGACCCCTTCGACAGCTGAACATCCTCAGGTTTGCCAACATATAAATTTGAGCTTAAAAAATTCTCCGCCTACTACTCCTCGACAACTTCAATGGCGAGAGAAGAGACAACGGTTGCATCCTCCCTAGCGTGCTAATACAAATCCACGTCAACAATGGATGCCACGACACAACGCAACACCACCGCTCCCAACGGGCATCATCCGCATCGGATTGTTCAACGTCCCTCTATAGGCGCCATAGATAGTGGATCGTACACCAATTTCGATCATTACAACGGATGGCCATGCAACACCACCAAAAGTGACGACCACATCAACCTCAATGGCTCGGCAACAATGTCTACAACTAGCACCAAATCATCAACACTACTGCCGATATACCAAAAGGCCAGGTACATCTTCAAAATGTTCCTAAAACTAACCAGGCCAACTATAATATAGCACCACCTGAGACCAATGTCCAAGACGCTCTGACAGCAACAACTCCAACAAATGAGGCATCTCAATACACTTCAGGGCATATGGGCTACAACATCATCATCAGAAGGAGTGACAAAACCCTCACGACACCACACTGCTCTCGACGTCAGCACCACCATCAGAAAGACCATCAACGACGTCCTCATCGCCCAGCCACAACTAAAGTACAATGATGCCCACATCTTCAATGGCCTCGATATAAGCAGTACCATCTACTATGAGGTTATTATCACAACTGTACTGCCACAAAGAAGGTAACACACCTAGCTCAAGCTCAATCATTGCTATGGGGCTACCTCGGGAGACAACCATGGCCACCACCACGACGCAACTAACAACATCAGGCAGGCTCCAACACTTCAAAACCAAAAGGTGGCCACTGCAACATCAACCTCAACCGCGACGCTACAAGGACGCTACAACAAGCATGCAACAGAGCTCAGCACGAGGACGTGCTGTCTCAGGAAGGTGGGAGAAGTGTCACGGATCCAACTCCAACACCCATCGTCACGGTGCTGTTTCAGCAACAGTAGGCACAACCACCAGGAGGAGCTTCTTCAACCAACGACGTCGACGAGTGGGCAACGATACAGGGCGAGGACGCGCTGTGCGGAGAAGGGGGGAGTGATGTCATAGGCCGATATAGCCATGATGGGCTACGGAAGTATGGGACCCAAGTCGGGCCAATAGGGCCCAGCGTGAATAGTAACCGCTAGTACAGTAGCACTGGTACCGTAACAATTAGGTTTAGGAAGAGTCTAGAAGCTAGGTTTGCTTGTAGGTCAAGTCAAGTCGAGTCGAGTCCTCCCTATAAGTATAAAGGGAGATGTATCATTTTAATCTTAAGCAAAAACAGTTTGTGGTAAACCCCTCTATCCCTCTCCTTCTCTTCTCCTACCGCTGCTGCCCCTCTCCTCTCCCTGCGCCTCCCTGCCCTAGCACCGCAGCAGCAGCAACGGCTCGCTGCTGCCCTGCTCCGCTGCCTCTCCGCTTGCCCCAGCCACCGTGGCCGCACCAGCCACTCTCAGCTAGGCCGGCTACAGCTGGCTGCTGCCGCCACCTCCTCCATCTCGCTAGGCTCGGCCAGCCCTAGGGCTGCCGCTCCTCCCTCTAATCCCCCCTCTATTCTCCCAATTCATCCTCTAATAAGGGAAGTCAACCCCCCCCCTCCCCACCCCCCACCCACCCACCCATCAGGCGTCTGACATGGACTAAAGCAATCTCATCATTGCATAAACCAAACATCCTAATAATGATAGATTGAGAACGTCCTAGCTATTCTGCAGACGCTAGCGCAACCTAAGATACATTTGACCTGACGGGTTCCTCTATGCAAGATACCGTTTGGTTTTTCCGTAAAGCCCGAGTGTAGCAGAATACCTTTTTTTTTCTTTCCAAAACCGAACCTTTGGTTTCCACAAAGGTACCGCAAGGTGTGTGGTCGTTACGGGTTGCACGCGAGGGGCTCGTGTAAAGACACAATCTGGCGACAACACATTAACAAACTTTTACGTGACTCCACTAGCGTAGAAGAATTCACTATCAAATGCTACGCTGGAAGACTAGTTCTTCCTAATTATACCTGATCACATGTTGGTTCGAACCAGTAGGTGTTTTTTTTTTATTTACCTACCCCCTCCGTCCCAATGACACTAGCTTCTGCGATTCGAATTTTGTCCTAAAATAAATGGATAGATGGTGCGAGTTCTAAGACATGCATACGAGCATATAGAAGATCAGTATCCAGAAGCTTCGTAATCCAGCCTGAGACCAACGAAATAAAAAATAAAAGAAAACAGATGGAGGCTTGATGCTGCACGAATACCCTAGCCTTTTCTATAGGGGTACAAATGTAATTTTACCAGCGTTCATGGTTTATGAATCCAAACCTAGAATCCCAACTTATTTTGAGACAGAGGAAGTATGTCTGACCGATCTCGACATAGGGTTAGAATTTCAGCCTGCGGGTTAGGTTATTGGTGTAACATACGGCTTACGTCTAGTTTCGCAGATTGTTACGGGTCAAAAAGTTACGGTAATGCTACGGTGCGGGCGTCCGTCCACCCGGACGCTCCTTGGTAGGCTGCGACGCCAGCCCAATCTATCCGCTCCCAACCGCTCGGGAGTTTCTCAAAAAAAATCCTCTCGTCCACTCGTTCCTATCTCTTTCAGGGGCAATGCCCACCACCGCCGCAATCCAAGAGGCACGAACACGTCAAGGGAAGCCAGCGAATCTGGACAAGCGCTGCCCCGGTCACGGTCGGCGTGTGTTTCCCGGTGGGCTACTCGAAGCTGGTGCTCCCGAAGCAGCTGCTCCACCTCTTCCTGCTACTTGGGTACATCCGCCCGCTTCCTCCTCTGGGTGTTCGACGCCGTGGGCCTCGGCGACCTGCTGGATCTTGGGGACAACCACCAGGTGCTACTGCAGGATGGCGCGCGTGCAGCTGCCCTATCCCAGTTGTGTGGCCGCTGCCTCCCCGCCACGTCGCGGAGCCGCCACCGCCAGGCCGCTGTCTCCAGCACGCCGACGGGCCTCCATTCTCCCGAGCAGCAATGAGATGTTGCACTGAAAGCAAATGTTGCAAGTGTATGTTTTAAGTGTTTTAGATGTTTCAGAGGTATGTTGCAAGTGTTTCATATGGATGTTGCAAAAGTATATCGGAGATGTTGCATATATTGCAATAGTTGTACACATATGTTGTAAACGCCTATCCTAAATGTTTCATCTGTGTTTTCAGACGTATGTTACAAGTGTGTTTATCTGGATGTTGCATACGTTTCACACATATGTTGCAAGTGTTTTTATTTGGATATTGTGTATGCGTTTGCAACGATTTTCAAGCGTTTTTCAGGTGTTTTTAAGTGTTTTTAGAAGCATGTTTAAAGTGTTCATCTATCTTTAGATGTATGTTGTAAGTGTTGCATTTGAATATTTCAAAAGTACGTTGGGGTGTTGCACATATATTGCAATGTCACTCGCTTGCTGCTGCTAGAGGGGGCGCTATGGGGCGGGCCGGGCGCAGACGCCACGTGGGGTCGGGCGGGGGCACAGACGCCGCGTGGGTTTGAGTGGGCGCAGACACCGTGATGTGCTAGTGCGGTGGCGGAGTGCAGATGTAGACGTTCGAACACACGCGTCCGACAGAACGTCTAGGTGCTAGAACTTGGCTCGAATCCACCTCACGCTCTAATTGGGTTAGTTTTTTTCGAATGGAGCGGATGCGGTTGATGGGTTCGGTTGGCCATGATCTGATCGGGTCTTATCAGGCCAGTCTCAATGCAAGGTTTCATGTCCCTGTTTCCAAGACATGAAACTATGTATGAAACAGACTCCCTCAATGTGCAGTTTCATTTCACTGTTTCTTAGGCTAGCTTTAGCATTTAATTCTTGCAACGAGTTGTGATCAAATGTGCCATATAACTATATAGCCATTTGATTTGATGTTGTTTAACTAGCTTTACCATTTGATTTGATCTGGTCGATAGCCCACAAATTGGGGAAAAAACTAACATGGACCATGAAAGAAGATATAAACCTTGCGGTTTTGCATCAAGCTTCTATCAAACTAACATGTACAACAAATAAAATAGGATCTGAGACTAAACTGAAATGAACAGGAAAGAATATATGACCGAAAGTGTCTATTGTCTATCGTTGAAACCGACCGAGATCTAAAAATTAGAATGTAACGAAGATTAATAATCTGAGGGATCTGAATGACAAGATCTAGCATATGCGGGCATGAATCACACAAGCATATGCGAGACATGAATCCATCTGCAGACATGAATCACATTCGGTTTCCACATCTCAACACACTTTGTAACAGAAAAAGTGCATATCATGCATCGGTAACTATCTACTTGCAGTTCAAGCTATCTACCACTGCTTTGCATCGGTAACTATCTACTTGTTCAAGTACAGATCGAAATTTAGAGATGATACAAATCACTTGTATTCAGTTCAAGCACTTGCGAGCATCAAAATCAAATACTTCCAGAGAGGAAATCAATTGCGTGCACAGATCGAAAACAACTACTTGCATAGAACGAAATCAACTACTTGAGATGGAAAATTTGGGGGTATGGTTCCCCATTCGCTCCTTGGTCGTGGCGGCATAGTCGACGTCGGCGCAGCAGCGAAGGACGAAAATCAACTACAACAGGGTGGGAACAGCAGGAGAGGAAGATGGCACTGACTGCCACCGAACCGGGCGGCGGCGCTGGGAGGGACGTCGGCGGCGGCGGCCCCACGGCCTTGCGAGGACGCCGTCTTTCGATCTGGTGCGGCTGCCCCGCGCCTTTTCCTCTCGGTGGTGGGCGCCGCTCGGAATCCTTAGACGACGGTGGATCCATGGCGCCGGACCTCTGCCATTCTTTGCACGGGAGCGGGAAGAAAAAAACGGTGCGAAAGGTGAAGGAATGGCGGGAGGATTGGGCGGGCGCGGAGAGATGAAGGTGGCGGGATGGATTGGGGGCGGGGACGCGGGAAGGATGGCCCAGGCGGCGCGCCAAGACGGGATCGAAGACGATGAAACGTTCCGCCTCAACGCTTTCGTTTCATGCGCTTTCCAACGACTTGGAAACAATACGGCTCGTTTAAGTGGCCACGAAACGAATGCCTTCTCTCTCCTCCCCATTTCATGCAAAGATTTCATTTTTACTGATGTGTCACCTCATTTAATGCGCATGAAACCCCATAAAATGCTCATTGAGATTGGACTTACTTTACTCATGGAGTCGTGTCAGACAACCACGGGAAACCCGAGTACAAAATGACAACTGGCTTCTCTTGCTCTGTTCTGTATCGTTGGGCAGTGGGCCCTCCCGCCGTCAGGCTCGGCGCACGCGCGTCGGCGCCTTCCCCGTCCTCAAGCTGCCAGCTGGGGCCCGCTGCAAGACGTTGACCTCGCGCGAGCTAACCAGCACGGGAGCGGCAGCGGAGTCAACGGACGACGGGGCCTTGGGCCGCGACCAGGTGGGCCAGCCTGCTGAGCAGCAGCAAAGGCGTAGTTAGGTGCCAAACAGGCCGGCCAGGCAAAGTTGAGGGCCTGTGATCAGATATGATCTGAGCAGCAGGCCAGCAGCTGCTTCTGCACTGTCTTTATTATTAAAAAAAAAAAGGAGTGCCGAGCTGCCACTTGAATTCCAGGGTCGCTTAAAAGAAAGGGAGGATAGAGCCGAGAGCGGAAGAATTGGAGCAACGGTAGAGAGGCGAGGAGATGAAATATATAGGCAGGGAGGCTTGAAAATTGAAGACGTGCACCCTGTTCGTTTGATCGTTTCTGTAGCTTCTAAGCTGACTAATGCTGTTTTATAAACACTGTATCATGACTGATAAGTATGACTGATAAGTATGGCCTGTGATCAGATATGATATGAGCAGCAGCCCAGCAGCTGCTTCTGCACTGTCTTTATTATTATTAAAAAAAAGGAGTGCCGAGCTGCCACTTGAATTCCAGGGTCGCCTTAAAAGAAAGGGAGAAGAGAGCCGAGAGCGGAAGAATTGGAGCAACGGTAGAGAGGCGAGGGGATGAAATATATAGGCAGGTAGGCTTGAAAATTGAAGACGTGACCTTGTCGCTTGATTGTTTCTGTGGCTTATAATCCGGCTGATACTATTTTATTGGGAGAGAAAAACACTTTATCATGGCTGATACGATCAAGCGAACAGGGTGGTGATCTCACATGATTTTGCGTTTGTTTTAGGCAAAACAGGAGGGGCAAGCCCCTACTGTGAATGAGTTTATTAAAAGGTGAAAAAGTTTAATACAAGCCTTGGGGGTGAGAGGGGGTAGAGGAGTTCCACAATCCAGAGAGAAGAGAGGAAGAGAGCGTAAGCGGAACTAAAAAGATTTTGGGCCAGCGATTCCGCATCACGATGTCGCGTCCTTTTGCAGCTTTGCAAACCACTGCGCTCTTATGGCCTGGTTATCAATGAGTGCGTGTTTGCTGTGGCGCGACCGTGCAAGCAAAGTGCCAAAGTGTTGCTCGCACATTTGATTCAGGCAGGGCAGATTGTGTTAAAATGCAGTACGTTTTCACTTGTTCCGAACCCTGGCACGGATGACTGTTAATATACTGAATGTCGTCTGTGTGGCCTTGGACATCATCACCTTGTCATCATCGCTCCTCTCTACTCCTAATTCACTCACAGAGCACTGGATCAGATATGTGTACGTTGTTCAATCCAGGTCATCCATATAAAGGAGGTTGGAGGATCCTATGCCAATGGTATATAGTATTTTTCCATAATAAAGCGCTTTATTATGGATTTATGGACCCAAAAAAAAGTAATAGTCATGTTATATATATGACCCTTTATTTCTTCATTCTTTAGTCAATGGTGGTCAAAACGGTCAATAACAATGGTGACTAGCTATAAGGTAGGTTTGTGTTGGAAGCTCAATTTTTACAAGCTTTGGTAAGCAGTTAGTCGAATTTCTTCTTATTAAAGAATATATCCACGTTTTAGTATGCAAAAGTTACATCTTCAAATTTCGTCTAATAAGGTTACGCCGAGTTTTCAACAATTGACAGCACACTAATATGAGAGAATACAGAAGGGATTTCAGTGGTAACAAAGAACAAAAGGAATACTAAGTCTGCGACCCTTTATTTGAAAAATTAGAGAAGGGATTTCAGTGGTAACAAAGAACAAAGGAAAACCAAGTCTGCGACCCTTTATTTATTTTTACGGTGGAGTAGTCACATTATTATCACAACAATGGCCCCCATTTGATAGAGCTCCTACCAGTTCAGTAGTTTTTTTCTCTCTTCCTCTCTCCTTCTCTCACATAGGGGCAGTGGGAGCAGGCAAAGCCAAAAAAAAAACTAGAGCATGTAGGAGCTCTATCAAAATGGGTCAATATATTAGTGTTGATCTACCACACCCTAGGATGATATGTTCACTCTCGGTGTGTCACATCGGATGTTTAACACTAATTTAGAATATTTAATATAAACTAATTACAAAACTAATTACATAGATGGAAGACTAATTTACGAGACAAATCTATTAAGCCTAATTAGTCCGACTTGACAATATGGTGCTACAGTAAATATATGCTAATGGTAAATTAATTAGATTTAATAGATTCGTCCTCATAAATTAGTCTTCGTCTGTGTAATTAGTTTTATAATTAACTCATATTAGTCATCTTAATTAACGTCGCGACTGGCTGACCGTGGCAGCATATATAGGCATATGCCTACTTTATATACAAGCAAAAAAAAAAAGACAGGATCTGCCAGCCAATCCGAAAGCCAAGTCCCAACGGCACTCACTACTCACTGGCTAGAAGGAAATATTCCTTCCTCAAGCTGCTGCTGCTGCTGCTGCTCGTGCGCTCCTGTCGACGACAAAAGGGAACCCAGCAGCACACTGTTCCTCTCTCTCGGCGCACGCACCGGTCACGCGCCATTGCCATTCTCCTTGTTGTCTCCTCCTGCTGCTGCCAGGCTGCCAGCCACTCGGCTTTGCTTTGCTACTGCCATTGCCTCGCCCCCTGCTCCGTCCTCGTGCTCGCCTTTGCCCTGCTGCAGCTTTGCTCTGTCCGCCTCGCCTTGCCATCGTCACGCGCTGCTTTGCTTAGTCCACTACCACTGCTCCCACCGCCTCTCCTCGCCCCGCTCTTGGCGCCGCCGTAAAGCTCCCGCCTTGCGTTGTGTTGGGCCTTCAATATTCAGCCCGCGGCGAAACGTTTCCGGCGCCGGTAACGCGCTCCACCGCACCGCGTCGCGTTGCGCGGGAGGTGTTCGTCGAGAAGCGCGCGATAGATAGATGATGAGGGACCTGACCTGCTTCGGGGAGACCAGCGTCCAGATCGCGGACGCGTCCTCCTCCTCCTCGTCCTCGGGCACGGGCGCCAGCGGCCGTGGCAAGGGCAAGGGCATTGGCGGCGGCGCCTCCGCGGCGCGGAGCCGGAGACGGGTCACGTGCCTCTACCACGCGCGCCTCGCCGGCCAGCCCTGCGCGGTCTCGGTCACGTGGACCCGGGGCGGCGGCGGCCTCGTGGGGCGCCAGGCCGCCGCGCTCGGCGTCGTCGTCGCCGTCGGCTGCACGTCCGGGGACCACCGCCTGTGGCGCGCGGATGTCAGGCCGTGGCTCTTCTCCAAGCGCAGCAGGGGCTCCAAGACCCTCGACGTCGCCGCCACCGCAGCTGCCGCAGGCGGCGGCGGCGCCGGCAAGGTCGACGTGTTCTGGGACCTGTCCGGCGCCAGGTTCGGCGCGGGGCCGGAGCCGCTGGAAGGGTTCTACGTGGCCGTGGTCTGCGGCCTCGAGATGGTGCTCCTGCTCGGCGACATGAGGAAGGAGGCGTACCGCAGGACGGGCGCCGGCCGGCCGGCCCCGGACGTCGACAACGCGCTGCTCGTGGCCAGGAGGGAGCACGTCGTTGGCAGGAAGGTGTACTCTGCCAGGGCCCAGTTCTGCCACGGCGGCCCGTGCCACGACGTCGTGATAGAGTGCGACATCGACACCGCCGTCGCCGGGGTGGTGAGCAGGGACCCGTGTCTCGAGATTCGCGTCGACAGGAGGCCGGTCGTGCAGGTCAAGAGGCTGCCGTGGAAGTTCAGAGGCAACCAGATCATTCTTGTGGACGGGCTGCCCGTGAAGGTGTTCTGGGATGTCCATGGCTGGCTCTTTGGCTCGGTGACGGCCGATGCGGTGTTCATGTTCCGGACATGCCAAGCGGAGCCTGAGAAGTCCGTGACGTGGGCATACTCGCAGATATTCAGGGAGCCTCAGTTGCAAGGACATCACGGTTTCTCCCTGATAATACATGCATGGAAGGTTGAGTAGGTGTGTCTGTGTTCAGGATCGAATTGACTGCCACATAGATCATCTTCCATGTGTTAGTGAGATGATTTATTAGTGAGTGTGTTGTGGATGTGGAAGTTTAGGGAAGCTCTAAATATGTTTTGTTTTCCAGGCCTTTTGCTTTGCTGCCTCCTATATATAAGCTCTGTTGGATATTTTCCCAAGATTATACTGTATGATGTTTTGTTAATTTTGTCCATCCCTTTTCCTCACTTGTCTTGTTGGTGGAGATTAGTCTCTCTCAGTGCTCAAAGCTGTAACCATGTTAAGTTGTTAACACTTTGACACCAAGATGCTGTAATGATGAAAAAAATGAAAAAGGTATAGAAAGTTTCAGTACACTGTTTTCAGGTCCAAATATATATTGGAGGCGCTAGCCTGTTTATATTTTGGGGGACAGTACTTATACTCTGTATTTTAAGATCTGTTCCTCTGTATATAGCTACAGACTTTATTATTTTTCCTGATTTTCATTCTTTGGAGAAGTAGAGCTTATGGAGGTTGTCAAGAAACACTAAGCATTTAGCATGTTTTTTTTAATATTGCAGTTCATCTTTATGGTCATCGGTGGATCTGAATATGCCGATTCTTAGCAGGAGAGTCCAAGCAAAGGGTAAGTCCAATTGATTGGGCCAGTTGCAAGACATTGAGTGCATACAGATCCAGTAGCTTTGGTCTTCTAGAAGGCGATACTCCTGTCATGTGAATTTTTCCTTCCACACACAGTTTCACTGCTTTGTGGTTTCTTGGTTCTTTTTCTTTCTACTAATTCTCTACTCTGCTTGGCTATCCATTCAGACAGAAGGGTCTGATGAACGTACATCATGCTATTTAGTTGACAAATGGCAATAGATTTTTTTTTTGGGGGGGGTGGGGGGGGGGGGGTGGGGAGATGGCAATAGAGCTTTAAAAACTATTCAGACTGCTGCACTAATTTGCCTCTGGCTCTATTATTCCTATGGAGTAGATAAGGTGTTGCCTCTGTATAACCAAAGACAAACTATTCTGAACTTTACCTTCCTGATAGGGTATTGTACTGTCCTTTTTTGTATCTATTATGCTTTTTTCCCCAGTTGCATATGCTTTGCACGGTTGATGCATCACCATCAAATGAAACATTACAAAGAAACATATTTGGCTGTATATAAGCACTAGTTAGTTGATCAAGTCACTGGGTGAAAAAATAGATAAAAAGATTTCAACATCTTTGGATGTGTATTAACTGCATTATTGGCTGAATAAAAAAAAGAAACTGCATTATAGTCCACTGTTCTTTGGATCTCAGATCTTCACAGGCATACCAAGAATTGAGCCTCTTGCTTGATCAAATGGGCTACTGGAGCTCAAACTTCATTTTTTTACCCATGTTTTATATTCCATATCTGCTTGGTTAGAGTATCTACCTTGTTTGAAAGAATTGAGCCTCTTGCTTGATCAAATGGACTACTGGGGTCACCGAATTAACATTCAAGTTGTTTGATAGAATTGTATCCTACATATTCTTGGTTAGTGTATCTCAAATTTTATTTAAAACATGCTTAATTCATACACTAGAATCTTTCTTTCAAAAAAAAACACTAGAATCAGAATTACCACTGATAATATTGCCAGAGCAAAGTTCTGCTACATAATCAGCTTCCTGAAGATGAATTTGATTAAAATCTAATTAGTCTGTTTGATGTGTCTCACACCAGCTTTTCATTCATTTAACTAGACATCCTAGAATTCAGTTGGCTGATTATATTTAAAAGTATGACTGAGTTCATGTTCTGGTCAATGAAGAAACTCTGTTACTTTCTTGGATCCTGACATTTCAAACGGACATGCGCATTCGGCTGTACCGGTTCCTGCTTGTTTCAGCTTGTTTTAGCTTATTCTCTCTCACAGAACACTATTGAATCATCCGAAATAATCCAAAATCTACTGTTCCACCTACCAGCCGAACGCTAGATAAGTTTTCATGTTTTGTCAGAAATAGTCTGAATGACACTGTGTAGATCTTACTGTCGCAGTAATTGTTTCTAGACATCGTCCTCTAGATAAGTTTTTTTTTTGAAGCTGTCTTCCAGATAAGTGACTAGCATTTATGCATATGAGAAAGATTGCTTCCATGCAGTTGCCATTCAGAATCTTGTCACTACTTACTAGCAAGTGGGTGAGATGACCATGAATCATTTTTATGATGTTTGCACGTGAACAGAGGACTTGTTTTAGTATAAAAATCAAGGAGCAGTGAAACGAAACATACCTTCTGATATAGTTCAATTCTGTTCACTTTTCTTGCAGAATTTGCACTTCTTCATAGGGGATGATTTTACATCTGTTAATCTCATCTCTCTTCAGTTATTGACTTACGATTGATGCAGATTTTGTAGGCTCTTCATATCTTTCTCTTGCAAGGGTCTTGGACTATGTGCTGTAATTTTGGCAACAGGCAAAGCTCAGGGCACCAAGTGAGACATGGAACAGAACTGTGTGCTATGAAGACAATGAAGAAAAACATTTGGATCTATTGTAAATTGTTTTCTAAACTGATATATGTTAAGAACATTTAGGATCTCTAGCAGTAGATCTAGGAGGGATACACATGGATTCGGAATAACACATGCACATGTAAACCTAGAACACTACACCGAGAGGGAGACAAAGAGACAGAGGGGTGTGAGGAGAGTGAAGGGTTCACAGACCATTGGATCCCGTGGAGTTGGAGCTCGATCCGGCCATCGTTGGTTCGTTGATGGAGGCAGCACACGGGCAGCGACGGTCGGTGAGGAGAGGCGACGCAGTGGAGACGGTGATGCAGTGCAGTGGCGACGGCGAAGTCAGTGGAGCTTCCCGTCGCTGGCTGCGCGCCCTCTCAGATCGGTCTAGGGTTTGTCAGTGGGGTTTGCGGCTCACGGTGAACCTCGTACCTCGAGCCGCCGCCCCCCACCACTTTATATAGCGCAGTGCGACGGGGGCCCACCAACCATGTAGGGTTGGGCGCCCCCGATCAGGGCGCGTGACCAAGGCCCAATAGGTCGTTGGGCTTATTGGCTGAGAGATCAATCTAACATTCTCCCCCTTGATCTCACACTATTACTTTTATCTTTAAACTTTAAACTTCAATCCTTTTATCCTTACTCATTTCTTCACAGATGATGCATAGAGCATGTTTCATCGTCACGGTCAATCGCCGATAGATTTAACAGCTACAATGCACGTCTCTGATCTGAAATAGTTACTTTAACTTTTAGGTCCTTTATAGTCTAGGAATCATAGGCTTTCCCTTAAACCCATGCCGGCTACATGTTCTCTGAATACGTTGGGTGGTAAGCCTTTTGTAAGCAGATCAGCGAGCATCTTTTCGGTACTTATATGCTCAAGACTTATCATTTGATCCCGGACTTTATCCTTTACAACATAATACTTTATGTCAATATGTTTGGCAGCACCACTTGACCTATTGTTGTGAGCATACTGTACTGCTGGATTATTATCGCAGTATAACTTCAGTAGTTTATTGATGTCGTCAACCACCTTCAAACCGGGTATGAACTTCTTTAGCCAGTTCACCTGCCCCGTTGCCTCATAACACGCTACAAACTCGGCATACATTGTGGACGATGTAGTGACGGTTTGCTTTGAGCTTTTCCATGAAATAGCTTCCCCTGCGAGAGTGAACACATATCCAGACGTGGATTTTCTATTATCTCCCGCATAATCAGAATCTGAATATCCCACTATATGGAGTGAATCAGATCTTCTATACGTCATCATGAGGCCTTTCGTTCCTTGCAAATAACGCAATACTTTCTTTACCAATTTCCAGTGTTCTATTACAGGATTGCTCTAGAATCTGCCAAATAACCCGGTAACAAATGCCAAGTCAGGGCGCGTGCATATTTGAGCATATTGCAAGCTTCCGACAGCTGAAGCATATGGAACCACTTTCATTTGATCAATCTCATATTGGTTCCTGGGGTATTGAAAATCCCCATATCTGTCGCCCTTGACTATAGGAGCAGGCGAGGGACTACATTTGTGCATACTGAATTTCTTTAAGACTTTTTCTATGTATGCTTTTTGTGACAGTCCTAATACCCCTTTACTTCTATCTCGATGAATCTCGATCCCTAGAACGAACGAAGCTTCACCAAGATCTTTCATATCAAATTTTGAGGATAAAAACTTCTTTGTTTCCAGTAGTAGACTGACATCACTACTAGCAAGTAAGATATCATCCACATACAGGACAAGGAAGATAAATTTCCCATTCTTAAACTTTGCGTAGACACAATTGTCCTCAACATTATCTTTAAACCTAAAATTCTTTATTGTCTGATCAAACTTGAAGTACCACTGTCTTGAAGCTTGTTTTAATCCATAAATGGATTTCTTTAGGCGGCATCCCAAACGTTCTTTTCCTTCCATGACAAAACATTTCGGTTGTGCCATGTAAACATTTTCTTCTAAGTCTCCGTTGAGAAATGTCGTCTTTACATCCATCTGATGTAATTCTAAATTGTAATGTGCCACTAATGCCATTATGATTCTGAAGGAATCCTTACATGAGACTGGAGAAAATGTCTCATTGTAATCAATCCCTTCTCTTTGTGTAAAGTCTTTTGCCACAAGTCGGGTTTTATATCTCTATATTTCCTTGAGAGTCAAGTTTTGTTTTGTAGACCCATTTACAACCTACTGTTTTGGCTCTTTTAGGAATTATCTCCAAATCCTAAACTTTATTTGCATTCATTGATCTCATTTCATCTTCCATGACCTCAAGCCACTTTGATGAATGATCACTTTTTATGGCTTCTTCAAATGAGGTGGGATCATCCTCCATTTGAAATTCCTCAGTGTTGTACACTTCATAATCAGCAGGAATAGTTGATTTTCTAACTCTTTGAGACCTTCTAGGGGCCTCCTCATTTGGCACATTTTCTGTTTGAGGCTGTTGTTGCTCCTCCTCATGTGTGGCAATAGGTTCTATAGGATCCTGAGGGACAGGTTCCTCCTCATCATTCATTGTTGCCATAGGCGGGATAACAACAGGTGCTGGCACCACAGTGTCTTGTACTGTCGGTGCAGCAACAGCAGGTAGTGAGAAAAATGGCTCATGAATGATCGGAGTGGGTGCAAACACCCGCTTCTCTTCAAGGTCAATTTCTCGAGCTACCATGCTCCCCCTCATCATTTCATCCTCTAGGAAGACAGCGTGTCTCGTTTCCACAAACTTTATATGTCTATCTAGACAGTAAAAACGAAAACCTTTTGACTTTTCTATGTAGCCAATGAAATGGCAACTCACTGTTTTGGGATCTAGCTTTCCAATATTTGGGTTAAAAACTTTAGCCTCAGCAGGGCTCCCCCACACACGCAAGTGGTTAAGTGAGGGTACTCTTCCTGTCCACAACTCATACGGTGTTTTGGGCACCGACTTACTTGGTACTCTATTGAGAATATGAATGGCGGTTTTTAACGCCTCCATCCACAGACTCATTGGTAAAGTGGAGTAACTTATCAAGTAACGCACCATATCCATCATGGTACGGTTACGCCTACGCCTTTCAGCTACTCCATTCTACTGAGGTTCGCCCGGTGTTGAATAATGGGCGACTATACCATTCTCCTGTAAGAACCTTTCAAAAGGTATAGGAACTTGTCCATATGGGGTATGCCGACCGTAGTACTCCCCCCCACGGTCAGACTTGACTATCTTAATCTTTAAATCATGCTAATTTTCAACTTCTGCTTTAAATATTTTGAATTTATCCAACGCTTCTGTTCTTTCTTTAATTGGATAAATATAGCCATAACGGGAGTAATCATCTATGAATGTTATGAATGAATCAAAACCTTCCACACTCTTTACAGGAAAAGGACCACAGATATCTGTGTGAATAATCTGTAGAATTCCTGCGCTTCGTTTGGCATCTTTCTTAATTTTCTTTACATACTTTCCTTTTATGCAATCTCTACATTGTTCTAAATCTGAGAGCTCTAATGGAGGAAGAATATCATTCTTAACTAGTCTTTCTATTCTCCCCCTCGAAATATGGCCTAAACGACAGTGCCATAATTTCCACAACGCATCGTGAGCTCTCTTTCGTTTTCTATTTGCATTGTTCAATGAGGATACATTCTCATTCACATCACATACGGAATTCACATTTTCACGAAGTGATAACAAATAAAGCTCGTCTTGTCCAAAGGCAAGACCAATACATCTATTATTAAACAATATCTAACATTTGTCATTTCCAAAATGATAATCATAACCATCATGATCCAACTTTGATACACTAATCAAGTTTCTTTGCAAAGAAGGTACATAAAGAACATCTCTAAGAAAAAGTATGAAGCCATCAGCAAGCTTTAGTGGAAGATCGCCAACGGCCTCAACATCTGCTTGTACTCCATTTGCGACTTTAATGAAACTTTCGCTTCTTTGTAAAGTTCTCATCGAACGGAATCCCTGTAATGAATTAGCAACATGAATAGTTGCACCTGAATCAATCCACCAAGTAGATTTTGAAAACTTGACATACAAGGATTCATTTACGAACGTAATAATGTTCTCACCTTTATTTTTCATAATCATCTTTAAGAAATCGGGACAATTCTTCTTATAATGTCCCGTCTTCTTACAGTAGAGACACTGGTCTTTATCCACTGGGAATTGTTTATTCTGAGACTGTTGCATGGGACCCTTTCCAGATGACTTGGAGGAAGAGCTGTTATTATAGTTCTTTTTCTTATCTTTTAGGTAGTTGACAGTACCACCCTGTGAAACTTTTATTCTTTCCTCCTCCTGCACACACATGGCTATGAGCTTTTCTAAATCCCATTTTTCAGGCTGTATGTTGTAATTAACAATAAAGGTGTCAAATTCTTTGGGCAAACAAGCAAAAATCAAATGAATAAGAAACTCATCCTTGAGTGCCAAATCCATTGGTTTGAGCTTAGATGCCAAATTGCTCATTCTCAGTATGTGCTCTCTAATGCCACTACCGCCACCAGAGTACCTTTCTGTAACCAGCTGCTTGATCAGCTGGGTTGCATATGTCTTTGAAGAGCCAGTGAATTGACTCTTTATTCTTTCTAGGTACTCTGTGACCGTGTCACAGTCTGAAATTGAGCCCACTATTGCAGGCTCAATTGTATTCTTTATCACAGCTAAACATTTCTTATTGGTTGTGACCCACTTTCTATATTCAATGTCAAAAGACATCTTTACGGGAGCAAAGTCCCGCTCTCTGTTCTGCCATGCAGCATCAGTCTCATCTGTCTCTCTCACCGGTGCCACAGGTTCTTTGGGACATGGTGTGGTGACTACCCAGTCCACCTCAGCTAATATGAAGGCCAAGTCGATCTTTTTCTTTCATTCAATTTAGTTATCCCCTTTTAGAATGGAGGTCTCTTTGATACAACTCATCAAGTTGTATCCGTCTGAAAACACAATTTAAATAGTGTGAGAACACAAATAATAACAACAACAATTGCATGTCTTAGTTCAACGTTGGTCAAAATTAAAACATATTATTCGCTTTATCCGGCTTTCAAACGAGAAACTTAGGATTGTTTGACGCTATACATTAAAAAAAAGCTGACTACATTTGGTTGCAAAGCCTCCATCGGATTTTTTTTTTAGTCGTTTTTATTCCTTTGGCCCATGCCACGAAACTAGAAAATTCAAATGCATACATTAAATCTACATCACCGCTGGGCAGAAATAGAAATAATGCATAATCATTAAAATTATAATATTGCTATTAACAACGTTGATCAGAAAATAATAATATCATAATCAACTCATATTTATCTCTTGGCTCTTAAAATCAAATTCTTCCGTTGGTTCGAATTTAATTAAAAGTCCATAATAACTTTAAATACGCAACAGAAACTTTAATAAATCTCATAATTCTATTTTCCAGAAACTCTTAGAATATTATATAGTTCTCCGAACAAAATTATCATTGGACAAAATTGCCAGAGATTTACATCAAATTCTATTCAAAACCTCATCAAATATGAAGTAAACAGTTTCTGGAAAAATAAATAAACAAAATCACGAGCTATATTGTGTATATGCCATTTTGGCCCAGAAACGCGCTCACCGGCCCAGCCGCGCCGCGCGCGCTTCCCCGCGCCCAGGCCGCAACGTGGGCTTGGGCCGGGAAAGTCCTTGACCGCCTGGGCCAAAAGCCGGCCCGATCGATCGCCACCGTTTGTCGCGATCCGACGGTCGTCCGTCGATTTCGCAGGGATAAAAACTCCGTTGGCCGGCGCCCACCCGAAAACCCTAGCCTCATTTCTCTGCTGCCTATCTCTCTCAAAGTCGAAGAAGCGGCGGGCCAGTGGCGACCATCATCATGAGGAGGACGCCGGCCGCCGTAGCTGCTTTCCGTTGCTCCCGGCTCTCTTTCTCTTTCTCCCTTCTCCCCCTTCTTCGTGTGCCTGCACCGCCCAAGGACGAGCAGCAGTGGTGTCCGCCCATGGCGGCCCGGAGGAAGAAGATGGAGATGGCGCCGCCGTGAAGTTCCTCGCCGGCGCGCGTGCTCGCCCATGGCTGAGCACGCCGCCGTCGAGTAGCCTTGCGACGGTGCCCTATTGGCCAGAGCTTGCGGCTCTTTTCTCTGTGCTCGCGTAGTGGCGGTTTCTTCTCCACACAACGGCAGTGGTGCCGGCGGGAGAGAACGGCATGTAGGTCCCTTCCACTGCGCCGATCTGTTAGGTTTAGGGTTTGAAGCTGTTCACTGTCCCGATCCGATTTGGATCGGCCATTCTGATCTTTTCGCCAAACCCTGATCTGTTCTTTAGGGTTAGGGTTTGAGTCATTTCTGTCCGGATTGAAATCCGTCTTTCTTTTGTTTTGGGTTTCTTGATTCCAAAACCTTAGATCTACACCCTAGGCTGGCGAACAGCTAGGGTTAGTGTTCTTTGTTGAGACCGTGTCTCAATGTGTTTCCGACTTTTCCCGTACCCGATCTAGAGTTAGGGTTCGATTTTCTCTTCTTCCCGATCTAGATCTACGACTAGACAGGCATCCGATACCATTGTTAAGAACATTTAGGATCTCTAGCAGTAGATCTAGGAGGGATACACATGGATTCGGAATAACACATGCACATGTAAACCTAGAACACTACACCGAGAGGGAGACAGAGAGACAGAGGGGTGTGAGGAGAGTGAAGGGTTCACAGACCATTGGATCCCGTGGAGTTGGAGCTCGATCCGGCCATCGCTGGTTCGTTGATGGAGGCAGCACACGGGCAACAACGGTCGGTGAGGAGAGGCGACGCGGTGGAGACGGTGATGCAGTGCAGTGGCGACGGCGAAGTCAGTGGAGCTTCCCGTCGCTGGCTGCGCGCCCTCTCAGATCGGTCTAGGGTTTGTCAGTGGGGTTTGCGGCTCACGGTGAACCTCGTACCTCAAGCCGCCGGCCCCCACCACTTTATATAGCGCTGTGCGACGGGGGCCCACCAACCATGTAGGGTTGGGCGCCCCGATCAGAGAGTGTGACCAAGGCCCAATAGGCCGTTGGGCTTATTGGCTGAGAGATCAATCTAACAATATAGTTTGCTCCTAGCACAATAAAACATCCTAAAATTGTTAACATTTTTTTGAATGAAAAGCTGATCCTGTTCACTGTTCGTTGCATGTTGCCACCAGTTTGCTATGTAGAATGCCAGATTCAGTCTGCAAGTGTTTCTAGTTTCGTCCGATGAGCTTTGAAACCATGTTCTCACTTATCAGGAGCAATATATCTATTCAAGTTACACTCCAATTTCACTTTTTTATTGGATGAATAATTTTCTTTGCATCTGAGCCAGGAATCAGCTACTAATAAATTGTCAGCAATACACAACAAGGAATGGTAGGGCTGATGTCTGTCCTATAACTATATGTATTCTTGTTCTTCATCCTTCAAACACAGTTTGCCAGTGCCAAATCAGCACTTCTGTTAATATTCATGTGCAGAAAAAATAACTAGTATTCAAATTAATAAATGGAACATCTTGATTTTGCTCCACGCCTCAACTTGTTTTCTTATGTTTAGAACAATTTTGAAAGAAAATAACAATTACAGTGGCTTTTTCTTTTTCTTCTTTTGCTGTTACTAGTTGTGATGTCGCATCACTTTATTTTTGCAAGTCACACAAACTGCTGTTGGTGAAGTTGTTTCGTATGCGAGGATGGTGATGGAACACAAAACCTTTGAAATTTCTTACACTAGTCTGGACCAGACAGATGTGAACTGATGGTTCTGCTGGGGGCCTGTCAATATTAAGCATCAACAGCATACAAGTGGCCAGTAAACTGTCCTCAAGAAGACCAGTGGCCAAGAACAAGAACTTCAGTCGGTAAGGCTCGGGCGGGCTTACCTGATCAGTGATTATAATGAGTGAATCATGTGGGAAATGCATTTTTCTTACATGCTAAATCGAGTAGTTTATGTTTCCTCGCTATTACACGACATTCTAGAATAACAAGGAAACAAAGAATAATAAAGACCCTGGCTGGTCCACATATAGACCTTTCCCTTTTTTGATGGATGAATCTTTTTGAAACTTTTTACTGTTTTCCTCTGTTTTTGTTTTGTCGCTACCCTATTGAAAGAATATAAAAATCTCACAACCTTACATGTAAATGGTAACTCGGTAAAAGTAAACTTCGATAAATCAACTCCTAGAGTTATTTGAAGTCAAGCTTTTTTATATGTTTGACCGAATTTATAGAAAAGAGCATAAGTATTTATAAAACAAAAAATAAGCACATTATAAAAATATATTTTATTATATCCAATAATACTAATTTGGTGTCATAAATCTTTACACTCTTTTCTACAAATTTGGTCAAATTTTAAAAAAAGTTACTTAAACTAACTCTAGGAATTGACTTATAGGGACGGAGGTAGTATGTGTAATTAGGGATGGCCATTCACTTGTCTGCAACTCATCAACAGGACAACCTTATGTTTTCTTTGCTATTACACAATATTCTTTTTTTTCGAACAAATTATTACACGATGTTCTAGAAGAACAATCAACGAAGGACAGAGACCCTGGCTGGTCAAATCAACCTGTTTGAACCTTTTTTATTGTTCCCTCGGTTTCTGTCTGTTATCCTATGATATTAGAACTTAGAAGCATCTTAAACTTTAGCAGCCCAAAACCTTGTGTCTTTTTGTCTAAATCCTACATGTATGTAATAACTCACCTTATTGACAGATTATATATATACAAGTTGGGACGGCCATTCAGTTGTTTGTACCCTTCAACAAGCGTTAAGAGCACCAACCCCATGCATTCTTTTCTGCAACTTGGAGAAGCTAATGCGTCTTGGTCAAGGGCTGTACGCACAGCATACCGACAACACAATAGACAACATCTAAAAGGTATGTTCTACTTACTAATCTGAGTGAGTGCAATACCTATTCAAAGGTTAATGATTACTTAAATCAAATTAGCGATCGTTTCGTCATGCCTTCTTCTTGTGCACTAGCTTAAACGCATAATAGGTCCAAATCGGCAAATCAATCGGACCCAGGAAATCAGTATCCTGCTGCCTTATGCAAATATCAAAATCAAAAGCTATGACGACCATTAGTGTTTGTTCAAAGACATTCTTTGATTCTTTCCTTTAACAAAGGGGAGACCAAGATATGGTATAAAACACAAGGATGGCGGCAAAGGCTGACCAAACAGCACTTGAAGTACATACATACAGAATTATAAAAGCTGATAAGCCTGCAGAAGGTACATCCAACAGGAAAAATGAAATCCACATACATACATATTATACCCACATTCTGGTGTGGCACTACTACCTTACTTGCATTACTAGTATATAGTATTCTTTTTTTGGGGTGGGGGGGTTAGGTTAAAGGGTGCGAAATCGCGGTTACAAGGGGAGGAAAGTGAGGGGAGGTTGGAAGAAGAGTGAGGAGGGGAAAGGGACAAGATACCAGAATAAATTGCTGAGGACACCATGATTGGGCTGCAAGGAACGAACGAACGAATTGCACATTGTGTGGCCTGAGGAGGGACGGTACAGTGCAATAGACTTCACCCCTGCCCCCGTGCCAAAAGCAACGCCCTGATGGCTACCTGCTCTCTACCCCGGCATCCTCCTGCTGTTGCCTATTTCCTTTCCTCCGGGTGTTTTGCATAGGAGACCTGCAGCGCAGCCACATTTGTTTGTTCCTAGCTCGTTTTCCTCCCTCTCCGTGGGGATGGGGTGGCTCCACTCCCTCTTCTCCCCTCTCAGGAGGATGTGGGTGAGGGCGCATTCCGAGCGCCGCAACCGTAAGTAGTTCTAGTTCATCATCATCATCATCATCTCTCTCTCTCTCTCTCTCTCTCTCTCTCTCTCTCTCTCTCTCTCTCTCTCTCTCTCTGCCTCTGAGCATGGTCATCGTATCATATCCTGCAAGCGCATCGGGCACTCGATCTTTGTTGTGATCTTGCTGCATTGCAACTTGAAACATCGTGTTCTTGCTGGCCTGCCTGCCTGCCTTGCTGTTTCTGAACATGCATATGCTTGCACAAATTGACTTGCATTGATAGATAACTGGGGTGACTTTGCTTGATTGGCAGGGAGGGGAATGCACATCCTGTACAAGGACGTGCAGTCGTGCCAGGACGAGGACGTGCACGTCCTCTGGTCCATCCTCATCGACTCGCACCGCCACCCGGCTGTCCTCAAGCTCAAGCTCTGAAGAAGCTCAGCAATGGCGTGTACCTATTTATGTGGGGTACAGTGTGAGAGAGCAGCACTGCTAGCTAGCTCCCTTGCGTACGTACGTAGTCCTCCCATCCTTCAGTACTACTCCTATATGGTTTGTCTTTGATGAGGGTACTCGCTCATCGGCCATTGCCGCCGCCTTCGCATTCCGAAACCGAAGGGGGGAAAAAAGAGAATGAAGAAGAGAGAGGTTTCTATGGTTGTGTGATGTTTTCCCTTTGTTTCTTTGAGGTTGAGATGTCACCTTTGTTTGTGTTGGGCTTGAAAAATGAGTGTGAGGTTGAGCTCTCTGTACATAGACACACACAACACTTGCTCAAGTGCCTTACCTTAAATTCCATCGTACTGTACAGTTGTGTGTATTTGCATTGTACGTGTGTATGTATGGGATGGAGGCTGCTGGTTGTTAGACTGTATCTGTCCCTGCTTTTTGGTTACATTGTTTTTTAAATTGCCCGTCAATTTCTTGGTGCCCTGACGCGTCCCTGACCCTCGTTTTCTCACGCACGCACGAATGGCTGCCAAGTGGTCGTGCTCATGTATTTTGGACTAGAATATATGCAGCTAGGTTTTAAGTGTATCGATCAATGCTTCTATATAATCCAGAAAGAGTAGTCCAAGACAATTTGGGTAGTTTTTTATTTACTTTATTGTCACAAATTGCCAGAACAGAAATAAATATCTTTCAGCGGAAGCAGCCGGCTTGCCGACACTCGTATGTATGTATAGCCGTATGTATTCATCGTGGAGCCAAAGGTATATATCGTGTGCACGGGTTATTAGACTTTAACTATGTAGGAGTTGTTGAGCAAGATTTTTTATATGTATGTATCTTTTGAAGCAAACATTTATGTATTTGATGAATGATGATCACATATATTACCTTATCTAGTTATCTAGAAAGACTTCAGATTCAACTATACTTTCACCTACCTACCAAGATATTCTTTTTATATGTTTCGTTCACTTTGCATCAGTAAAAAGGTTACACCTGGCCCCCGCAACGGTGGGGCCCACTTTGCACCAGTCGTGTTCCTTGCTTTACGAGTATCTCCTCTGTCTCAAAACGAATGCTTCCAGATTTGATTTAAGTTAAGCTATCCTAAATTTAAGTAAATCTATACTTAATATTAAGAGCAGTCCTAACAGGGCAATAATGATGATTTCTATCTCTAATAAGTGACCCGTCAACTAAGCAAAATACTGACGTGGTAACCTAATTAACGAGAAGAGAGAAGCAAGATCGAGGGAACGTTTAAACCACGTCTACTTTTGAACCGAGGCAACAAGAAACCGCAATTTTAGCGTTGGGAGAAAACCACCCGTTTCTACGTGATGGGGCCCCGCGATGGCCGCCCCGCGCTCGCCTGCTGGCCGCTCCGTTCGTGTGCTGGCCGCCGGCTCGAGCTTGCCAGCGCCACCGCGCGCGCTCGCGTGCTGGACCGCTGGGCGTCCGCCGACCGCCGGCCGCCGCGCCCGAGCTTGCCCGCGCCACCGCGCGCACTCGCGTGCTGGGCCGCTGGGCGTCCGCCCACCGCCGCGCGAGCTTGCCAGCGCCACCACGTGCGCTCGCTCGCGTGCTGGCGAGATCCATGGTGAGGGCGAGCACGAGCTCAGGCCAAGCTCGCCGACGACCAGGCTGCGCACGCCGTCCGCGTAGCCCTCCGTCGACGACCAGGCCGCGGCGCCGTCCGTCCAAGCCGCGTAGGCCCCGCTCGCTGCGCCACCGCCGGTCCAGCCGCGCAGGCCCCGCTCGCTGCGCCGCCGTCCGTCCAGGCCGTGCTCGCTGCGCAGGCTGCGCTCACTGCGTTGCCGTACGCGGGCTGCGCTCGCCGCTCTGCCGTCCGGCCAAACCGCGCTGCCGTACGCCCAGGCCACGCGCACTTGCTGTGCGTGTGCTTGTTCCTGATGAATAAACTCAGCCGATTGAACAGTTTAACTTGGCCGTGCTGAGCAGTGAGCAGGAGTACACTCATATAGTACGTTGCTTTTCAAGCGTTCATCCGTGGAAGGATGGTGACTACATTAGCTTCTTGAACATTTAAAACGTTGTTTTTTTTTTAACTACTAAAATCCATACACGCGCGCGCGCAAGCACCTAGCACACATATACCACGGAAATTTGGAACGCATGATATCACTAGTTAAATCTCTAATCCTCCTATGTCCATACGAGTTGGAGCAATGCATGTCTACGTACTATACAATATTCAATTCTAAGAGGATTTGGAACACTTAACATGATCGGGTTAGAGCAATGCATGTCTACGTACTATACAATATTCAATTCTTAGAGGATTTGGAACACTTAACATGATCGGGTTGCAAGCCGTCCAGAAAGGCAGAAACCAGAGTACTCTGTCTCGTACAATAAACTATACTTCCTGTTGACTCTGTTAGCTCAAAAACGACCCATTACTAGGGGTGCAATTGCACATTTTAAGATTCTCTCTGATCCTTGATAAGTGGTTTGAATCGTGATGTCCAGGATCCAATGTTGTAATTTAGTTACACAATACCAGTTGTTCAGTGCAGACGATTAGCATGCAACACTTCTGTTTGATCTGAAGGTAATAAATACTCCTAGATTGACATTAATTTATTCCAGTTATGTTGATCTGAAATTTTAACAAGCTTATAATTCACTATCCATACATAGGCAATATCTGAAGATATGTTGGGGACAATTAATAAAAAAAACAAGTCTAATATTTCCCCAAACTTCTATATCTTCTGTCAATAAGGTCAATGAAATCTAATCTAATTAATTAGAAGTGCTGACATGGTAAACTTTTGTGTAGACAAAAAAAAGAAAGCAACAGATAAGTGAAAACCAACACCAAAATTTCACATATGGTTTGGTAAGCAAGCAATTGCTCAGACAAGAATTGAGGTTGTTACCAAATAAAAACAGTATATATGTTGCTCCAAAAGATTGACTTCTATAAGCGGGCATGTAAAGTTAGCTGTTGCAACGAATTTGCACATACTCCCTCCGTCCCGCAATGTTTGTCGTTTTGACACAGCATTTAAGCGTCCAGGTTCACAGGGTAGTCCATGCATCCGGACACAATGACGCCTAGGTTCAAACAACGTCTGATGCACCTCGTTCAAAGCTACAACTACTAATATATCGGGACAGAGGGAGTATCCTGATACTGTTCGCAACTTCAATAGAGTGATCACAGATTAGAAGACTTTAGTAAGAGTGTCCAAAATTGCAAAGCAACAAATTAAAGGCTATGAATAGGAATAGGAAAACTAAAATTTGGGTATTAGACATAAAGGCAACACAATCTTGAATGGGCATCGAATCTTCATGCATCATCTGCAGAGATGTGGCTGTCAAAGGGATCATCCTGTTTGTGCCTGCTGTGGGTGAGCGAAATCGAACAAGAACCTCTTCTGAATTTAGATTCAGCACCTTGAGAAGCTTTGTTGTCCAGTTGAAGCCGTCTGTGTTGATTAGCCATCCAGTTATCATTGCAGTTGTTAATGCATCCAAATACCATTTTCTTTAGGACTTTTGCATTCAAAACAAAGAACTTGGCAAAGTCAACATCAGGTCTCATGCCCCAATACTTCATCACCACCACTTGTCTAAGATGAGACTCAAGGCATTCAATTGGATCCAGTGGATTATAGCTCCACTTATTTTTCCTACTCTTCTGTAGGTCAACCTGGATAATAAAGAAAGAAATAATATGAGAGCAGTTACTACGCAGTCGGCAATGTCACACAGTAGCTCACTAGATTATACTTTGTCTCAATTGTTCATATTGGCACATGAAGCAAGCAAAGACAAATACTCACCCTGATATACAGCTTCTGCAAGCAGGGGAAACACTTGAGGAAGTCAACAACTGAGTCCAGATTTGGCCCGAAAGTGTCAAGGGCCAAAACCTTTACAGTAATACGCATTGAGGTTGTCATGCTTAGGGCAATCATTTTCTGGACAAGAATCAGGAGACATCACAATTAGACACTAGCAAATATAAATCTAGAATACAAGATGGAAGAATTGAAGGCTGCTGCTACCTGAAAAACAGTGGTTCCAATATGGAGTTTAGTGATGCTATCCGACAGCCAGCCCAATATCACTAATTTTGGCGCCCGCACGACCCGTATTGTTAATGGACCACGGATCGGGTAAAGTGGTAACAATCTTTCAAGGCAAGATAGGATTTTCTACTCTCGTCCCATAGCAAGAAACACTGATGCCAATGCTCCTTAGAGTGGGCGAGTTAATGCGGAGGCAACCAACGCCGACATTCCCCTCCAGCAAGAGGCTCTCAAGAACAGGGCAACCACAGAGAAGGCTGTGAAGTACATCTTCCAACACGATGACACCACACAGGTTGAGCTGCTTGAGGCAGGGAAACTTGAGCAATGGCGCCATCTCTCTAGGGAAGTCGCAGTAGCCAAAGTAGGCAATGCGGAGGGTGGGCGCGAAGCGTAACGCGGACGGCGGCAGCGGGTAGTGCAGAAGCGGGTCCTCGATCTCATAACTAAACTGGATCTCCTCGAGGCCAGTGAGGGTTTGGGAGCGCAACCAACCGTTGATCTTGGCGTAGCGGTCGCGGAGGCGCATGCAGGGAACTAGGGAAGGGAGAAGCGGCGGGAGGGGCCCGGGTGGTCGGAGAGGATCTTGGAGACGAAGACGAGTCGCTTCTGGTCCTGGTCGGTGAGGTCGCTGCCGGCACCTAGGTTGAGAGGCGCTGCGCGCCAGAGAGGACGCCACCGGCGGGAGACGGCTGCGTGCGAGCGCCGTCCTTGGTGGGGAGGAGGGAGATGACGGTGCCCAGAACCTCATCGGGGAGCCGGCTGATGAGGTCGAGGCTGCTTTCGCCCGCGCTATTTGCCACCCCCCTGTGGTTCTTGGCCCTCGATTAGACGAGATAATTGGAATTTCGCCATTATCAAAACGTGGGCTTCGCTCGTTTGCCATTCCGTAAAAAGGCGCTCAGCACACTCGCTGGCGCCAGGACCATTTTGCCCCTGTCTGGGACCACGTCCGGGAGGACGTTTGGGACTTTCGACCTGCGGCAGCGTCGGCGCCGCCACCGGACAACACCGGTGCAGGCCTCGTCATCTACGTCGGCGACATGCGCTGGGCCGTCGACAGCAGCAACGATGATTCTCTCTTTTTCATTTCCGCTGCGCACCTGGCCGCAGAGCTCGCCCGCCTGCTCGGCGAGCTCCGCCTAAAAAAGCACGGGCACGGCAGGCGCGCCTTCTGGTGGAGAGCGAGCTACGGCACCTTCACGTTGCCAGCGGTCGTCCCTGGATTTAGCCGTGAAGCAGAGCTGCAAACCTGAAATCTTCGGGTTTTAAAGGCGAGCACGCGAACTCCAAATTTTGCCTTCCTAAAATGACGAGTACGTGGCCACGCGTGCGGACAGCGCTAGAAGGCGTTAACGGCGAGCATCTGGTGCAGAGGCAAACACGCTGCTGATTTTTACTGCCCCTCCTTCGATCTTGTTCAGTCGATTTGATGTGGAAACGTGGTCATCGCCTTTAACAAAAGTTGTTCATCCAACAGAGGTCTCCAACTTTTCTTTAAGGATCAACATCTAAAGCTAACTGGTTAGGAAGATTTTAAATTTTGAAAGCATGAACATGAAACTGGAAAACTGAATTTGATTTCAGGATTTTGCAACCTGCTTTTGATTAGCAAACTTTGATTAATTAACTAATGGTCAAACATCTATCAAACGAACCACTTTTATCATAGCTCAATCATTTTTAGGAATTGCCAAATTTTATTTATAAAAATTCATTTGATAACCAAAATCTGATATCCTCCAGGGACGATTGAATAAACGCATGAAGGTGCCACTAAACCAGCCAGGCGGTGCCCGTGTCTGCGGCGCGGAGGCGGAAACAACAGGCGGCCGAGCTCTGCGGCCAGGTGCGCAGCAAGCCGCTGTCGTCGCTGCTACTGTCGACGGCCCAGCGCATGTCGCCGACGTAGATGACGAGGCCTGCACCGGTGTTGTCGGTTCCTGTGGCGGCGCCGACGCTGCGGCGCAGGTCGGCCGCCCACGCGTCCATGTCGGCGCGGGTCATGAGCCAGACGTGGACGTGGAAGAAGCAGGGGGCAAACCGGTCATGCTAGCGATAAAAGGGCATTCCAGCGAGTGTGTCCACTTTCATAATGACAAACGAGTGAATCCCTTTTGCGGAATGACAAAAGAGCGAAGCCCACGTTTAATAATGGCAAAATTCCAATTATCTCCGATTAGACCGGATTTGCGCTTTTTGGCGGCGGCCGCAGCGGCGGCTGGCGAGGGGGTCTGGGACTCAGGGGGAGGGTTTGGGACTTTCGGTGGGGTAGTGAGAGGACTGGGGAATGCGGTAATCTGATGAATGAGCGGCCATGATTCTCTCTTTTATTTCCCGCTGTTGCGTTGGCCAAATAAAAAAAAAAGGAGAAAATTTCTTATTTTTGACATAGAAAAACTTCTTGTTCCTAATTTAGCGTTCAAACCTGAAATCTTCCTTATCTAGCCTCTCTCGAAATTTTGTTCCTAAAATGACAGTACCGTCAGATTGGGCACGTAACGGTGTTAACTCAAACACGAAAGGATGATTTTGCCCCCTCCGATCTGCAGTCTGTGGCACCATTCTCCCTGATAGACATGTTTAGGCACCATTTTTTTTTCTTTTTAACATGGTCGCTGTTCACCGCAGTACATTAGTGTTTTGGTGTTTTTTTTTCTTTAGGACCATTTTTGTACCATTTTTTAGGACCATTTTTGCAATAATTTTTAGGACCATTTTCGCATCATTTTTTAGGACCATCTTATTTCGGTGATTGAATAAAGACATGCTCCACTAAAAAAAGGCGGTCGGTCTATGAAAACAGCAAGCGGTCGCGGCGGCGCAGCAATCCTTGCTCCCGCCGTCTCCCATCCCGCCTCCACCGGGCCATCTGCGACTGACGCCTCCCATCCCGGCGTCCTGTATTCCGGCTCCAGGCTTCACACCTCGGTAGGACGACCATCGGCTCTACGACATTGACAGCCATTTTTTTTTATTGCAGTCCAACACTGTTCTGAGCCGGGGCCATGCCTGCTTGGGCCTCGCCGGTGCCAGGAGGGGATGCACCCGGACCGCGCGGGGTGGTGTCAGGTAATCCTCTTGGGTCTGGGACCATGTTTTGTGTCGGTGCTCTCTCTCTCCGCCGCGTGCGTTCCGTAAGGCGGGAGGGGGGGCCGCCGGGGCTTCCCATACGGCCGGCCTGGTTTTTGGAGTGCCAGGGGCAAAACTGAAATCCAGGACCCACCATATCCCACGTTGATAGCTCTTCGTCTGTTCTTCCTTCCACGTTTGGAAGTGCTTTTACCCACCTTCATCGGAACGTGTTCTGTCCACGTTTTCTTTTTCATCGGAAAGCCGAGCACCCACACAAACAAGTCCGAGCCAGCCACCACACACTACACACATGTGAAAAAGCTAAAAATAGAACCGAGCACCCATATATATATATATATATATATATATATATATATATATATATATATATATATATATACACACACCTAATACTAAAGAGGCAAAATTTTTGGCCACTTTAGATTTTCGTCCAACCTATAATCCTAAATTGGTTCCGTCTCCTAATCAGCCGATGGCAGCCTCTCCTCCTCATAACCGAAATTAGGAGTGGGAAAAGAATAGAAGAAAATACAGGGTTTCATATATAAAAATGCCAGAGAGAAAGAAAAGATGGGAGGGTCTTAATAGTTTTTGAAATAAATCGGGGTTCCTGATGTAAAATATCTAGATCCGAGTGGGCCTCTCCTGGGCTGAATCCTTGCAGTTGGGCCGACTTCATTGTGGGTTGCATCTAACTTCAACTCTTGAATTAACGTAAGTTAATGTTTTAATTTTTTACACATCGACAAAAAAAAATTACGAAGATTGATATGATGCGCCAAAAAAGCTACAAAGGTCGATATTGAGTTATAGAAACACATGGGTAGTATGAAAAAAAAAAGTTATGGTATATTTATAGCTAAATAATTATGTGCTTTGCAATGGAAGAAAAATATACCAAGGTGTATTTTTATTTGATACAGGTTTCACTCGCACAAAAAAAATGATATAGGTTTAATAGGACATTGTTATTTATTGTCAGCATTAACTTATATTATGGATGTCACGGTCATCATAAAATAAATTATAAAAGGATAAAACATAAGTAGATATGTACCATTCACGTTATCGTTTTACATGAATGTTTAATAGTTGTTTTCTCCCGTTGCAATGCACGGACATATTTGCTAGTGTATAACAAAACATTATCAATACTTATGATTCCAAATAGGTGCCTATAAAAATATATTTTATGATTAATAATTTAATAATATGTATTTGAAATTATAGATATTAGCATATTTTTATAAAAATTCAGTCCAACTAAAGACGATTTTTTTTCAAGGTAACTAAATATGATTTGAATTAACACAATTATATTTTTTTCTAGGACAGAGTATATGTTGTACAACAGTCCTAGAAAACGTCTTACGTTTTGGGCGCAATGTCTAATGTAAATTCATCTTTTGGAGAGGGATATTTTTGGTCCTGTATGCAACAATCATAAATCTGCAAGTAGTAGGTACAGAACAGAATATAGTGTCTTCCTCTTTAAATTCTAGACCTCACACTTCTTCTCGCAACATCTTCCTGAATCCTGATGCACATCTCCCATAATGCCCTTCTTAGCGCTAATTTCTACTCTTTAAATTCTAATTCACCTCTGTTACTTGTGCTTGAGACAAATCTTCGGGGTTATTTTGGTCGTATTATTTTTCTCCAAAAAAGATATGATTGCCAGAGCGAAGCGTGATTGGTTAAATCTTATATTTATTACTATCAAATGGGCTATAATGACGAGCTAACAGCTAAGTATAATAGTTCTAAAATGAAGCCATGGAATTACAAAAACTTTGAATTATTGATGAAGCATAGTTACAATAAACTGAGTTATTTCATGAATACATGCCACAAAAATTATGAATTATCGTTACTATATAGTGTGGCAGTAATTTGAATAACATCGAATAATATGCTTGATATTTATGTAGATTATTCGCTACTCTGTGGGCAAGCGATGACATCAGGAGGTCCTGTCTGGCCGGTCTGGTAAGCATCCTGGTCACTGGGAAGCATCACAAAGAAGAAGAGTCAGATGCAGGGTGAAGAAGCAGGGCATCTCTTTGTGAATGCATAATTCTGACGTAAGCTATGAAGCAGAATATGTGCTGATTGTGATCATAACATTCAGGCAGCAAGAATGGCAATATTGCCCATGTATGGTAACAAGGTCGATGGATTAGGAAAAGCAACATGAAATTTGATCATGGTGATAAATAAACAGCTTTATTAGGCTCATCCTACTCTGCTTCTAGAAAAAGAAGGGCCAAGAGAAGAGAAATTGTCAACCAGACGTGAGACGCAAGCTTTGAAATAGGGTATGGCATCTGGTTCTGTGCGGGAAAGAGCACCCAAAGGAGTAACGGTGATCTGGAATAAACAAGATATATGTATTAGAAGATATATGTTCTACAAGAAAATGGAAGTCGTATGGTAGCTAGGTCATTCTTACATATCCATCAACTAGGGAATTGTGGTCCATTTCCTCTCCTTCCACTCCATCGGAACTTCTCCCTACAATCTGTATGGAATTCCAGCAACAAAAACTATTACCATGCATTAACTCATCCATTTTAATTCGTAACATGAGATGTTTTAGCAAGCTAGCATAAAAGAGGAACAACAAAATGTCCAGAGATCCACCATGACATAGACAAACAGCTATCACTTATGTATATAGGTAGTCCTCATTTATAAAAGTGTGTAATATCAATATCAATAATGCAAAACCCATCTAAAGTTAATAGCTTAAAATCAGGCTACATCAGATCATTATGTTGAACATCAGAAAAGTGAATAGAATGATCAATTCAATTCTAATGTTCTGGGGCACAATGGTTTTTTATCTTAACAAACTATTTTTCTTAAAGGCTATCTATCAGATGTAGTTCAAATGTGATTGGCAGATTAGCATGAAGTTTGGAAATTCTAACTTACCACTCTCTTAAACAGTAGGTCATCTTCTGAAGTAACTAGTTCACTGTCCTTTTCGCCATCAACATCCATGTTTGCTGTCTGGTAACTTTCTACTGCAGGCTTCTTGTAAACCGTTTGCTCCCAACTAATTCTGGCCATGTATGTTCCTTGTTTTGTAATTTTGTAGCCCTATTGACGACAAAATAAAAAAAAACATATTTAGATATTCAATCTGTACATAAACAAAAAAAATGGGCATAAGTATTTTAAAGATTTTCTAGAGGCAAAATGCATTAACATTGAACAATAAGTGGAACCCAGCAGAAATATCAAAATCTTGGACTTTGACATGTCCTGGACCATGCTCCAGAGTTCCTCAATGTATTTAGATTTGCTTCCACTATACAAGTTTTAAAATTGTAAATTTGTAATCCAAAAGTATTCAGATCACTGTTGGAGATTTACCTTGTGGTGTGCAGCATCTGTTGGTACATCTACATTCAAGAATGATCCTTGAGGATAAGTCCCATTCTTGATCTCAGTCACGATAGCATTTATCAGAGGCATGCAAACCTCTGCAGACACCTTGAGGTCACTAACACTGCTCCGACCCGCAACCCTGTACAATTGGGAGACCAAATAGAGTTCACTTTTTGACTGGCTGCATAGATTCAGCAAAAGGAAGGACATGGCTGGGTGTTGGTGTATCCAAATATTGAGCATATGTCTACATCGAAATCGACTTTTAGGGTTTTCTTAAATGAACACTAGTAGGGTTATATGAAATCTGCGGTTCTGATATCTCCTGAAATTGCAAAAAGCCTGAGGTATTCGTATAATCATAACATGGGATTATTAAAGTTGACATGAAACTGGAATTAGTTCAATTTCCTGGGTAGAAGAAACATAGTTATTCCACATACGCACACACACAAAAGTTAACAGTCATTGGTCAATCCATTTTCTAGATCAACCATTGGCCAAACAATTGGCTTCCCAAAAGGAAAAAGATAATTAGGCAGCTAGTATCACCAAATATCAAAAGTTACAGTCATTGGTCAATCCATTTTCTAGATCAACCATTGGCCAAACAACTGGCTTCCCGAAAGGAAAAAAAGATAATTAAGCAGCTGGATCACCAGATATCAGTCAACTACTTCTATAAGAGAAGTAGTTCTATGTTTTATATTTTAGATTATATTGTATCACAGCATTTGCCAAACACTTCAAAGGATTCAACAGAAATTGAAAGCACACTACAGAGTATGTAACTATTGTTAACGATCTTCTTAAACTTTATGGTCCATTTAGCTTAAGAGGACTTTAGTCCAAACATGATATACAACAGTAAATAGCATATACTCAACGATGAATGTAACAATCATTGAAGCCAGTATTCTTATGGTTTAATCAGCATTAAAACTGAAGAGCCTATCTTCATATAGACCATTCTTCATTCACATGAGATGCACAGATCTATAATAAAGAATAACATTTTATATAAACATATAGATATTTTTGTCACCAAATAACAAGCAGCTGCTGAGTGTGAAGAAAGTGGTTTTAACACTCCACATGAAAACAATGAAGAAAAACATTGCATACCAATCATATGACATAGCTATCGCAGGAATCCCATATAAGAATGCCTCCCTAGCACCAGCAACTGTTCCAGAATAAATGCTGCAGATTAAAAGCACAAAAATACTCATGAGCCATTGCTATATACATATATTTCTTTCTGAACCTAAAACCAAAAGTGTATAATTAGTTGTTACAATTTCAAACATATAAATTAGAGGACTTCTTAACTCTAGCAATATGTTTAAGATCATGTCTGTACTGACAGAGATACTTACACATGGTACCCACAATTGTTTCCAATGTTGATTCCACTAAGTACCTGCATTAAGGATCATACAGAACAGAATGGGTCTCAAGTATTAGTCATGACAGACTAGAGTTAAACAAAGAAACTATTAGTAAACAGAGTTTGGATAAAAGTACAGAATGAATTTCTTGTGCTATGAAGAAACTTCAAAACTCACCAGATCAGGAACCAAACCATCAAAGAGCTTTCCAGAGATGCCTAAAGAAGCGCAGTCAGCAGGAGTTCCTAGCATTGTTAGGAGATACCATCAGCATCCAACAAGCAATGTCTTTGAAATTAATATGATTCCAAATGTCTTATATGGGAAAGCTCATATGCAAACAAACCTGAAACTCCAAATGCTGTAGCACCCGTTATATCAACACGTTTACAGCGGAGTGCAGTGCGCCATGAGATGGAGTGGCTCACACCCGATTTGTCTCTGCATTTTGATGAAAAGTAGACAAAAATAAAAGAGTTAGGAAGAGGATTGGTGACATAGGATGAGCATGACCCTTGGCCAACTACAATTAATTAAAGACCAAAGACGGTCTTTCCTTTTTGACATGAATAAATAACAGCACTCATTTTTTTCAGATTCCTTCTGAGCAACCATGTTTATAATAAGTTTAAATGACAAATCCATTTCTGTGAAGAAAAAAATTAACTAAATTAATCGTAATTGCATCTCTTTTCTTCCCTTTGATTTAGGCACACCCATATCATTGCTTTTGCATCACAGTAGTCCCACAAAGACACTTTTCGTTGAAAACAAATCGGCAACTTGGATGGTGCATTTGCAGCAAATGGGTGAAAAATATTCCACGACAAGGACCGATTCCATGTTGTGCCAACAGCATCTGGCAAAGCTGATGCTCCCAAACACAACGCTCAACGCATAAGTAGTTATTTGTTTCTTCCAAACTGCTTTTTCGATTAATCATATATACGCAGGAATGTTCACTGTTTCATTTTTTTTATTAAAAGAAAAACTATAGCCATACCGAAAACACCTCTAAACATTGCAGCAAAACAGGATTAATTGATAAGTTTTGCTTCTCAAGGCCAACGTTGTATTTTCTGTCCCTTAATATGTTTACAGCAAAATTGCCCCCCACAATTTCATACCAATGAGGCAATGATCAACAGGGAGAATATCAGACACATTCGGAAATTAACGAAAACAATTATTTTATTTTATTTAGAGAATAGGTGACACTTATTCTCCAAATAGAAATTTGTTATCCCAAATTCCTCTGCTTCGTCTTCTGGGGAGAATGCCCTCACAATTCTAGTTCCTTGCCTACTACATCCTCTCGAGGCAAATCCCGTGATCCTACCACAGAATCTACGCAAGGCACCGACCAAACGACCAAGCAAGCAGGAAATCGCAAGGCAGCGAGTAGCAGATGGGGAGGGATCGCGAGGCGAGGGAGGGAGGAAGGACATTTACGTGTCAGGCGCACAGACGAGTACGCGGTATCGCCCCGCGGCGACGAGCTGGTCGACGAGGAAGCGGAGCCCCGGCGCGTCGATTCCGTCGTCGTTCGTTACCAGCAGCACCGGCGCCGCCGCCGCCGCCGCGGTAGCAGCGGCAGCAGCGGTGGAGTCCATGCGAGCCGAGACACGGGGATGGAACGAGATCGTCCGCAGTTGACAAATACGACTCGTCTCTGCGGTTCTCATCAAAGCCGTTGATACTAGATCCAGGTAAGCTCTAGAAAAGGCCTCAAACCGGCCCATGTGAGTCCATCCCACACCATTTTTATTTGAAAAAAGTCTACTTAACTCCTCTACTTTTCATACTTGTCTACTTCACTCCCAACTATAAAATCGTCTATTTTGCTCCCCTCCTCTTCTGGCGCCACATCGATCTATTTTACCCTCCTCGCGGCGGCGCCGTTCAGGAGCACCAGGTTTTCGGCTCCATCCTCTATGGTTTTGCCACCGAAATTTTTCCTTGTTTCTCGTCACCAAATGAATTTTAGAAAATCATAAAATGAAAAATCTAATTTTATTGCTGCCTCCCACCATGAGTAGATCCTCATCGCCGATGAATATATAATACGGTATGCTTTAGTACACCATTCCTCATCACGTTTTAGCTTTTCCCCGCCATCGCGGAAAATCCAATTTTGTGTCTGTCGCCTTAATTAGAATTTATCTATAACTCAGAATACATAATCCAATGAAATGTGCTTGAAGGCGTTTTTCACTATCTTTCAAAGCACCACACTAAAAATGTTAACAAAATGTAAATTATCACCAATAGAAATTAGAACTCATTGTAAGAAGACATTGGTTTGTATATAAATATTCGAATGCATTTGTCAATGCAATTACAAAAGTTGTTAAAATCATATGATTTTCATCCAATTAAACAACATTGTCACAAAAGTGCTAGCACACTATTAACATTACATTCAAATATGTAATCTAGAAAATATATCCAACATGAACATTGCTTTTTGAGCCATATATTATGCATGATCTCATGATTTAATAGAATTCATCAATAACATCATCATCACCGATCCCTAAAATAAAAAACAATAATTCAACATCATAGCTATGTATGGTTCGGAAAAAGGTTTGTTACTTTGAAATATTACCGTCAATAGTTCGTAGAAGATATTAATGGCCATATATTGTTCGTAAAACCCTTCCTCGAACAAAGATGACATTTGTATTTAGCTAAGTCGAATCGTCACTTGTATAGTTTCTTGCTCCTTGATTATTAAGAGAGAATCAAATAGTTAAATACAATTAAAACTTTTTTCCATTCTTATCCCTTTAGAAATCTGATATTTTTTTTGCGGATACCTTGGAACATTTTTCTTTTTTTCGTTATACACCTTTGATTTTTTTCCATCGTCATCGCACACCTTTGAACTTTTTTCTTTTTTGTTGCCTCCCTTTTTTGTAAATTTGCGCTTCTTGTCAAGCCAAGTTCTTTTTCGCTTCGAGCTTTTTGTTTCCACCTCCTTTTTCTTTAGTCTTGTTGTACTCAACAATTCAGTGGGTGGAGTAACATTGGTGGGAACATTGATGGGATCAATAGGACTTGCAACACCACTGATTTCTTCTTCAACTTGTTTGCCTCTCGTCAAGTGTGTTGTTTACTAATTGATCGGGTGTGCACTTTGGATGGTCAGCGCTCGATGTGCCAAATGGAGAAATTTGTGAGTCATATCTTTGTAGCGAAGCATATCATCTAGTTTTGTTTTCTATTATGTTTCGGCCTTGGTTGTTGAAAGGATCAAGATGCCTAAAATGGGAGAGTGAATTAGGCTGATTCTAAAATTCTTTGCAATAATTAAACCCTACACTTAGCCCACTTCACCCTTTATGCCTAAAATGTGATTCTAATGATCTACCGCACAAAAGTTTAGCACACTAAGTTTCAATCTGACTCTAGCAAGATGCTTATTACTATAAAATGACTTCAAGGTGTTCTATTGCTCAAAATCTTTGGGTGCTACCACACTAAAAGAAGTTAACAAAATGTAAATTATCACTCAATAGTCATTAACACTCATCCTCGTAAGAAGACATTGGTTTGTATATAAATGTTCGCTGCATTTATCAATGCAATGCACAAAAGTTGTCGGTTGATCATATGTTTTTGTCATCCAAATGAAACAACATTGTCACACAACTTGAGTTGCTAGCAAAGGTCATAATGGCTAGAACAATTGCAATTGAAATACAACAACACTTAACAAAATATATGAACAATGATGACATTGCTTTTGGTGAGCCATATAATCCATGCATGATCTATACTAATAGAATTCACCAATAACACCATCATCTAAAATAGATCCTCTAAAACTAACTAAAAGAACAATAATCAAACAAACATCATAGCTATGTAAAGGTTTGAGAAAATGTTTGTTACTTTGAAATATTACCGTCAATAGTTCGTAGAAGATATTAATGGCCATGTATTGTTCCAATGTAGACCAATCACCTCGAATCAAAGATGACATTTGATTTTTACCGAGGTTCACTTGCTTACATCAAGCTAGTCCTCGTTGTGGCGATTCACTCATTGTATAGTTTCTTGCATCACTTTAGATTAAAGAGAATCAAATAGATAAATACAATTAAAACTTTTACTAGAGTGGATAGCTCCGCTTAGAGAAATCAAGATATATTTTTGTTGCCGATACCTTTGAACATTTTTCTTTTTCTTGTCATACACCTTTGACTTTTTTTCTTTTTTCTTGTAACAAGCACAAATCTGCTTTGAACTTTTTCACTTTTTTGTTGCCTCCTCTTTTTGTAAACTTGAGCTTCTTGTCAAGAATCAAGTTCTTTTTTCGCTTCGCTCACAAGGTTGCTTGTTTCAATGAAAATGTGCCTTTTTCTTTAGTCTTGTTGTACTCAACAATTGAAATAGGTGGAGTAACATTGGTGGGGAACATTGATGGGATCAATAGGACTTGCAACACCACCCGATTTCTTCTTCAACTTGTTTGCCGAGTAAAGTGTTCGTTGTTTACTAATAAGGTGCACTTTGGATGGTCGGGACACTGATGTGCCAAATGGAGAAATTTATGAAGTCAAATATCTTTTCTTCGAGCGAAGCATATCATCTAGTTTTAGTATTTTCTATTATGTTTCGCCTTGGTTGTTGAAAGGATCAAGATGCCCAAAAGAGGAGGGTGAATTAGGCTAATTCTAAAATTCTTTGCAATAATTAAACTCTTATACCCTTGCCCACTTCACCCCACTTTTTGCATCCGCTAAAAAATGTGATTCTATTGATCTAATCCGCATAAAAGTTTAGCATCCTAAGTTTCAATACAAACACCTTTAGCATGGCAATTCTAAGAATGTAAAGACAAGAATTGAATTGCACTCAAATCCTAAATACTCAAAGTAAAGAGAGTGGCAGATAACCGCATTTCGATATGAGTTTCACCCCTTTTAATAGTAGGTATCAAACCTAAATGTGATCACTCCCTAAGTGTCTTGATCACCAAAATAAAATAGCTCGTTATAGCACCCTTGCAAGAGTTTTGTTTTTCTAGCTTTAAGCCCTTGATCCGCTCAAGGATCATGTTGTCATCTTATGATCTTCATTTGATTCTTACTTGACACTCCCTATCTCATGATCACTTGATGAATCGCCCAGCACTTACTCCATCAATTTACAAAACTTGAGCTTTCAGTTGGGTCATCCCAAGCTCACGGGATGATCACCAAACTCTCGATCACCACCAAGCCATCTAGGTGATGGCGATCACCAAGAGTAACAAGCACGAACTCTCACTTGACCACAACAAGCCTAATGAGAAGGGTGGATGCACACTTGCTACTCTCCTTACACTAATGAGGCCTTAATCTTGGATTCTCAAATCTCAATCACCTCACTAGGCTCTTGCTTTCCAAAGCACTCTCAAGGGTGTTTCTCAGCTGATTAAATGGGCAAGAGACCTCCCTTGGATGAATAGAGAAAATATTTATACCCTCTCATTCAAAACGAATCGTTAGGAGGTTGCGTCAGCATTCTGCGGGGTGATCGGACGCTTCGGCCAAGGTGACCAGACGCTCCGGTCAGTTATCCCCACCACAGAGCCGTTAAGTTGTGACCGGACTCTGACCTGCGTCCGATCAACACTAACCGGACGCGTCCGGTCACGAAAACTGCTCTTTGGAACCTTATTGATGTTGACCGGACGCTGGCGCCAGAGTCCGGTCACTTTGCTGTTCAGCGTCCGGTCAACCATGATTGCCCAATCAATTGCCATTACCATGACCTAACTTAATTGCCTTTGCAAAACATACGTTAGTCATAATAATCATGTATTGTCATTAATCACCGAAACCCAACTAGGGGCCTAGATGCTTTCAATCTCTTCCTTTTTGGTGATTGATGACAATACAACCTCGAGTATGTAAAAGAGATGAGGTTTTCAACATGCTTGGTTCATATAAGCTTTTGACAATAAGAACAAAAGAGTTAGGCATGCTTATATGACCCAAGCCAACATGATGTACTCAATAGATATGAAGTAAGCATGAGTATCGAAATAAAGCTCATTTGAATCGGAGTAAAACACGAAAGCAAACCAAATGAGCATAATGAAGTGACATAACATATATAAAGATCAAAGTAGAGAGCACACATGTCACATATCACATAAATATCACACATATTACATAAATATCACAATCACACGTATGTAGTTCAATGCATGAAGGTAAACATGAATGTATAGTAATGTATCACACATAAAAAGCCAAAAGTACTAAATCATAAGCTCCCTAAGCTCCCCCTAGATATAGCGCTCCCCCTAGATCTAACATACTCAAACCCTCTTCCCTTTGGTGTCAAGCACCAAAACCTAAGGGTCTATCAATGGGGCAGGAGCAGACGAATCAGGCGCTGAGGTGCGGTGAGCGATCTAAAATTGTGTAGCATCATTGTCTGATCCGGAGCTCTGAGCTGTTTGACCCTCTGTCGCAGAAAGTGAAGCTAAAGCGGTCTAGGTCTACTGTGGGACTGGTGCGACCTGTGACTCTGCAGGTACCTCTATAGCAGCTGGCTCTGATGATGCAATAGAAGAAGGGAGCATCTCTGTGGTCCCAGTAACTGGAGCAACTGTAGTGGGAGTAGGGACACGTAGCTCTAGCGGTGTAGGCTGCCCTATCAACTCACTGAAAGTAGCACCAAGGCTCCTGGAAACTAGGGTGTCGGTCACAAGCACTGAGGAGCTCTGAGCCGGTGTGAAGCCTATGACAATAGGTGTAAAGGAAGGACCCTGGGCTGGCACTGGTGAAGCAAACCACTGGGACACCTGCTTTGTCGGTGAAGCAAACTATGTAGTTGGCTATCCCTGACTCTAAAGTCCACTGGGCTATAAAACTGGAGTCATTGTAGTGGTGACAGGCTGGCCAAGCTGAGGTGTAAGCTGTGGCAGTGCAGACCCAATAGTAGTAACAACATGCTGCATAAAACCAAGTAACTGCTGCTGGATCAGGAGCTGCTGCTGCTGTATGGCCTACTGCTGTCGCTGGAACTCGTCCTGTCTAGCATGAACCTGTGCAAGGGCTGCTGCAGTCTCCTAGGCCTAGCATGCCTGATCCTGCCTCATCCACTCTAGAATAGCAAGAAGAGTGGGGTCTGTCTGTGGTGGCTGTGGTGGAGCTGAGCTATAGCCACCGGCCTCACTGTCATGTCATCGAGGAGGCATCTGAGGGATATCCTGGTAGTCATCATTTGAACTGTCACTAGGGTCGCTCTCGACCATACCCTCCTGCTGAGCATCTAGCTCCTCCTCCTCTATCGCTGCTACACCCCTAATGATCTCATCCTACTAGGCTGCACTCTCTGGCACCTCTGGGCAACTGTGCGGTTGACTAGGTGTCCTCGCTCTGCTATGATGGAGCATCTGGGTCATGTTGTATGAAGGGAACTTAGTAGTAGCACCAGTATACTCTGCCATTGTCTTTGGGGACTTCACTGTAACTGCCTTGCGAATTAAGAATGTGATCCAGTGAGCATAAGGCAGCTGTCTGTGGCCTATGAATCCCTCTGCAAGTGTATGCTCTATCTTAGAAAGAATGACATCTCATATATCAAACACTGTCTGCTGCATCAGAGAGTTTAGTAGCCACAACTGAATGCGAGTCAATCCCTCGCGATAGCCCATCCTCAGGAGCAGGGTCCTCCTCATGATAGCATCAAGCAGTCTCGCTGTAGGAGTAAGATCTCTAGGTGTCTTGCTTGACCCCTCGCCAAAAGGCTCTGTGAAGCAAGGTTGGACCATATCTATGGGAGGCACAAGATCACCGTGAGGGCATCTAGGATGCTCTGTCTGACCATAGCAAACCTCATGAAGGAGGATGGGTGACTCTGGAATCCTGAGTATCTCTCTGATCCTGAAGCTCATCAGCCTATACTCACGACCTCTAAAAGCAAAGTGTAGCATAGAACTCATGGACCCATGATGGTACATATCGGCCAGTCCGTCCAAGTATGTCTGTCAACCTTGGTAGATAAGATAGGTGAGGGCGAATCTGCTCTCCTACTGCTGCAACAACTGACTCAATAGAGCAAACCCTTTGAGATCTGAATGCAACCTCACTGTTAAGATATGCATTATAGAAATTCTCCTACAGTGGTGTATAGAATCCCTCTGAAGCACGCTCATCCCGTCTCGGCAGAAACCAGTCCTCGAACTACATGAACCTGAGCTGCTGCACCTGCCTAGCTGTGGCTACCCTCAGATCAAGGTGAGTCATTGGAGGCGGACCCTGTGGTCTGGGAGGCAGATGAGAACCCCTCCGCTGTGTCTCTGGCCTCGGTGTCACCTAAGCATGAGTACGACTAGAGCATCGTAACTATTGCTGAGGTGCCTGCTCTATCTCCTCGGCCCGCTCTGCCTCCTGAGTCTGCTCTATCTACTGGGTGCCCTCTAACTGCTCTGCTGGCTATGTCTGCTGTTGTGGCTCCCCCTGAGGCTGACTCTCCTCTAAAGTGACCCACCATCCTTCAAGCATGACAGTCCCTGCTGGACTACCATGACGACGCTCAACCTGCTCGACTGCAGCCCTCTGAGCTGATGAAAGCTGGTCTGCAATGCGAACACCACTCTGAGCTCCTCCTCTCTCTACACGCTCTACGGCGGCTATAACTGTTGCTGCTCTCTCAGTATCAGCATCTACAAACTTTCGCTTCTTCGTCGTAAGCTTCTTTACCTTGCCTTTCACCTCAGCAGATAGGCGAGGGGTGGCCTCAGATCCTCATCACCTGGACCACCTTCGACATTCTTGACACGTGTCATTGTTGGAGCTGAAATGGACTGCTATCACGGACAAGAATCAACTGTCACTGACACTCGCGAGGCTTGGCCTCGATCCGTACTCGCGGGCTTGGCCTCGAGTTGACTGACAACTGCCAAAGTGACCTCAAAAACACCGACTCGCTATATGATAGAATACATTGGATATATGAATAATTAAAATATACATCTAGAGATATGAAACCCTAAGAAGCAAGCAATAGATACGAAATTAGAGGTGATGGCTTGCTACCTAACGAACCGATGAACCGAAGAGCAGAGGAACGAATCACGGGAACCATCGAAATCGCCTAGGGTTAGGGTTGGGAGTAGTGGGCGGCCGAGCAATGTGGTGCTAGATGGGCCATGGAGATGCAGGTGTGGCAATGGAGGTGCTGTTGCAGGCGGCACTAGGGCATGGGCATGGCGGTACTATTGAGGGCGGTGCTAGGGCACGGGCTCGTGGTGCAGGGCGGCGCAATCGAGCTTGGCGGCGCTGTTGCGGTGCGGGCACAATGGCGTGGGCGCGGCGGTGTGATGCGGCGAGCGTGGCGGGAGGGCAGCGGCGGCTGCGGGCGGACAAGCGCGCACTACAGGCGCGGCGGGGCACGAGCACAGCGTGGGCGCAGCTCGAGGTGAGGAGGGACAACGGCGCCGCGAGGGCGGTGGGGCGCGCGGCGGGGAGGGTGCAGCGCGCGGCGGTGGCTAGGTGGAGAGCACAGCAGGGGCGAGCTCGAGGGGTGGAGGCACGGCGGCGATGTCGGCGTGGGTGCGGGCGATGGTGGGGATTAGGTCAAACCGCGGTGATGTTATATGGTGGCCCCAACGTGATGGATAAGGAAAAAAGAAAGAGTCCTGGATCCGCACGATTTCAACAGACCAGATGCTCCGGTGGCAACGACCGGACGCTGCCACCTAGAGTCCGATCGACTACAGAGAGGTCCAAATCCCCTCTGGTCATGTCCGGACATGTCTGGTTGTCCTTGATCGAATGCAGCCAGAGTCCGGTTGGTCCTGTATTCATCTTCTTCGCTTGACCGAACGCAGGATCACCAACTGACCGGACGTAGGAAATGGACTGTTTCAGCGTCCGGTCACTCTTGTGCAGCAACGGTTCACCTCCTATGAACTGATCGGACGCAGGAAGCAAAGTCCGGTCGAGCATCCGGTCACCCTTTTTCAGCAAATCTTCAATGTTCTTTCGCGCTGCCTGTTCCCAATCAAGTCTCAACTTTAATAAGACCCAAATAAACACCAATTGGGACTTATGTGAGTGACCTCTCTCAAACCATCAAAATTTTCAAAGTATTTTGCCTTAGGCTATACTTCTTTTTAAGAAAAATAGGCAATAAAAGGGTATTCGTAAGGAAACGACAAAGCAACACACATGCATATGCAATGCAATACTTAAAAGTAATTCTAGTTACTTGTTAAGTTTGATCTAAGGTTAAGCTTCTTCACACGCTTTTTGGCGGTTATCTTAACCATGTTAGACAAGCCCTAAATGCATTACCAAGAATTAAACATGTTGTATATTACAATGCAATGCAAGGGACAACACAAGCTCATTTTCTAGTGAAGTTACTAAAATCAAGCACATTGAGCTCATTCCTCAACCGACAAAATATTGCCTCATCTAGCGGTTTAGTGAAGATATCCGCCAATTGATCCTCGGTCCTTACACCTTCTAGTGAAATATCATTCTTAGCCACATGATCTCTAAGAAAGTGATGGCGGATATCTATGTGCTTGGTGCGAGAATATTGAACCGGATTATTAACAAGCTTTACCGCACTCTCATTATCAAACAAAAGTGGTACCTTTTCTAGAACTATACCATAGTCTAGCAAAGTTTGCTTCATGTAAAGTATTTGTGCACAACAAGCACCCACGGCAATGTATTCTGCTTTGGCGGTGGACAAGACCATACTATTTTGCTTCTTGGAGGACCAAGACACAAGGGATCTACCAAGCAAATAGCACCCTCCGGATATACTTTTCCTATCAACTTTGCAACCGGCATAGTCCAAATTGGAATAGCCAACTAATTCAAATCTAGCTCCTTTGGGATACCAAAGACCAATGCTTGGTGTGTGCTTAATGTACCTAAGAATTCTTTTAACGGCTACCAAATGAGCTTCCTTAGGATTAGCTTAAAATCTAGCACACATACACACACTAAACATGATGGCGGGCCTAGATACGGTTAAATATAACAAGCTACCAATCATAGAGCGGTAGAGAGTTTGATCAACCGTTTTACCTCCCTCATCTAGGTCGAGATGTTCATTAGATGGCATTGGTGTCTTGATTGGCTTACATTCATCTATATTGAACCTCTTGAGAAGATCCTTGGTATACTTTTCTTGAGAGATGAAAATCCTTCTCTCATTTGCTTAACTTAAAAACCAAGAAAGAATATAAGCTCTCCAATCGTTGACATCTCGAACTCCTTCGACATCAATTCACAAAACTCTTTTCAATAATCTTCATTTGATGATTCAAAGATGATATCATCAACATATATTTGACAAATGAAGATTTCTCTATCAAGCTTCTTGGTGAATAGTGTGGTGTCGACCTTCCTAATAGTGAAGCCTTTCTCAATGAGGAAATCCTAAAGACGTTCATACCAAGCTCTTAGGACATTCTTAAGCCCATATAGCGCCTTGGACAACCTATAAACATGATTAGGATATCTAGGGTCTTTAAACCCGGAAGGTTGATCAACATAGACTAGTTCATTTATAAAGCCATTTAAAATGCACTTTTAACATTCATTTGATATAATTTCATTTCATGATGCGATGCATATGCAAGGAGGATACGAATGGCTTCAAGTCTTGCAACCGGTGCAAAGGTCTCTCTAAAATCCAATCCTTCAACTTGAGAGAACCCTTTTGCATCTAGTCTTGCCTTGTTCCTCACTGCAACGCCTTGATCATCTTGCTTGTTGCGGAACACCCACTTGGTTTTGATGACTCTTGCACCTTGTGGTTGCTCTTCAAGAGTCCAAACTTCATTGCGAGTGAAGTTGTTTAACTCTTCATGCATGACATTTATCCAATCCAAATCTTGAAGAGCTTCTTCTACATTCTTAGGTTCAACACAAGAGACAAAAGAGTGATGTTTAATAAATGAAGTAAGTTTTTGAGATCGAGTCATTACACCCATTGAAGGACTTCCTATGATGAGATCTTGTGGATGAGCTTGTAGTAGAGGTGAATTTCTTCTATCAACCACTTGAGGCGGAGGTTGTGGAGCATCAACATCTTGTGCTTGTGCCACCATTTGATCATAAGAGACATGTGTATCTTCATTTTCTACTCTTCCATCTTTATCACCATTTTGTGGCACATTTGATGAAGAAGGTGGATTAATCACTTGTACATAATCTTCATCATCTTTAGGCTTGATGTCTCCAACTAGAATGTTCTTCATAGCCTCCCTCAATAGTTCATCACCTACATCATCAAGATTCTCATGTGCTCCTTGGGAGCCGTTAGATTCATCAAATTCAACATCATATGTTTCTTTAATCCAAGCCGGTGTCATGATTAAATACTCTATATGTTTTGTACTTTGATGAGTAACCAACAAGAAAGCCAATATCACAACATCTTTAAAACTTCCTTAGGTGTTGCCGCTTCTTGTAAATGTAGCATTTGCAACCAAACACCCAAAAGAATGAGACATCCGACTTCTTCCCATTGAGCAACTCATAAGGGGTCTTGTCAAGAAACTTTTGAAAGAATAGGCGGTTGGATGCATAGCATGCGGTGTTGATAGCTTCCGCCCATAGAGCTTCTAGGGTGTTGTACTCATCAAGCATTGTTCTAGCAAGTGTGATAAGTGTCTGGTTCTTCCTCTCTACTACACCATTTTGTTGAGGAGTGTATGTTGTGGAGACCTCATGCTTGATTCCAACTTCATCACAATAGGCTTCAATGTTTATGTTGTCAAACTCTTTTCCATTATCACTTCTAATTTTCTTGAGCTTCACTTCAAACTCATTTTGTGCTCTCTTGGCAAACTACTTGAAGCATGATGCAACTTTGGTCTTGTCATGAAGGAAGAACACCCATGTATATCTAGAGTAGTCATTAACAATCACAAGACAATAAAGATTTCTTCCTAAACTCTTGTAAGTTGTTGGTCCAAATAAGTCCATTTGAAGAAGCTCTAGCGCTCTTGTTGTTGACATGAAAGCTTTTGTAGGATGAGTGTTTGTAACTTGTTTGCCGGCTTGACATGCACTACAAAGCTTGTCCTTCTCAAATTTTACATCCTTCAACCCTCTCACCAATTCATTCTTCATAAGCTTCTTGGGTGAACTCATTCTAACATGAGCAAGTCTTCTATGTCATAGCCATCCAAGTGATGTTTTGGTGAATAGGCATGTCTTCAAGTTAGCATCTTTGGAGGTGAAATCCACTAGATATAGGTTGTTGTATCTAAATCCTTTGAATATAACTTGATCATCATCCTTCTTAGGTACAACCACTTTCTTCTCGGTGAACAAACATTGGAAGCCAAGATCTCATAATTGTCCAACGGATAGCAAATTGAAACTCAATGAAGCAACATATAGCGTATTTGAGATTGAATGATCATTTGATATTACCACTTTGTCCAATCCTTTGACTTTGCCCTTTGAATTATCACCAAATGTAATTCTTTCTTGACCATCAACTTCTTCATCTAGTGAGGTGAACATACGAGGATCACCGGTCATATGTTGAGTGCAACAACTATCAATTATTCAATGACTTCCACCGGTCTTGTAGTTCACCTACACACAAGAGATCAAGCTTGTTTAGGGACCCAAACTTGTTGAGGGCCCTTAACTTTCTCAACAAGTGACTTTGCAACTCAAATTTTTTAGGCCTATTCTTGTTGGGAGGTCCTAAGAATATGACTTTCATTTTACCACTAGAATCATTTCTAATTATGTAATAAGCATTGAAAGCAAAAGGTCTAGCATGCTTGGACAAGGGTTGTGGTGGTGGAGTTTGACACTCATGGGCAAAGTGACCTTCTTGTCCACACTCAAAACACCTCTTTGGCTTTGGCTTTGACTTGTGTTGTTGTTGGTGTTGAGCTTGAGCTTTCTTCTCTTGATGTGCCAAGTATCCAATTCCACTTATATCCATCTTCATGACGGTGTTCATGAGTAGCTCACTTTGAAGATGTTGGCCTCTTGTGAATTTGCTCAACCCGGTCTTGAGATGTTTTTTTTCTAACTTGAGCTTCTTGTTCTCTTCTTTTAGCTCATCATGATTTTTCTCCTTCTTGAGTCTCTTGTTCTCTTCTTTGAACTTCTCATTCTCAAGAATTAGATCACTATCATGGTCAAGGTTCTCTATCACAATAGTGTTGGTGGTTGATAGCTCTTCAAGATCTTTCTTAAGCTTCTCATTCTCATTCTTGATCTTGACATACTCATCATAGTTATCGGACTCAACCACTTGCTTGCCTTTGCTACTAGAACCTTACTCAATGCTCTCAATGATCAAATCATCACATGATGTAGCTATATCAATCTTAACAACATGGTTAGTAGCATCTTGTGGCTCATTGGATAGAAACTCATGAGAGATAACAAGATTATCATGATTAACCTTGAGGTTGGTATACTCTTCTTTTAGCATATTGTAGCTAGTGATGAGCTCATTATGTATCCCCTCAAGTTTATCATGATTTTCTTTAAGCTCTTTCTTAGAAGATTTGAGCTCCTTGAGTTTGGATGACATAGCATCATTTGCTTCTCTAAGCTCAACACTAGCCTTTTTCGCTATGTCATATTTAGCTAAAAGAGAGTCATTCTTAAGTTCTAGCTTTTCATTCTTAGCTTTTGACTTTCTAATGATCTTAGTGTATTGATTTAGCAATTTAACAAGATCATCATATGAAGGTGATTCAAATTCATCATCATCACTATCACTATCATCATTGCTAGCATGTTCATCACCACTACTATCATCATCATTTGATACCTTTCATTCACCCTTAGCCATAAGGCATAGGTGTGTAGAGGATGGTGTCGGTGGTGTCGGTGAAGATGATGAAGAGTCAATCACAATAGCGGCCACCTTCTCATTTTCACTATCATCATCGGATGAGCAACTTGATGAATCAATATCCATGAGCCAATCACCGACGATGTATGCATTGCCATTTTTCTTCTTCTTGTGGAAATCCTTCTTCTTGCCACCCTTCTTCTTGTATGGCTTGGTTTTCTTCTTCTCATCTTCATCTTCATCACTTGAGTCATCTTTCTTGCCCTTATACTTCTTCTTGTATTTGTCTTTATTTGGCTTGGGGCATTGATGAGCTAGATAACCAAGTTCTCCACAATTATAGCAATCCATCTCGGAGATTGGCTTCCTTCTATTGATAGTGAAGAACTTCTTTTTCTTGCCATCAAACTTGATACTGTTCTTGTTGAGCTTCTTTAGCATCTTGACGGTTCTTCTCACCATGAGAGCAAGACTTGCATCATCAATTTTATCATCACTTGAGCTCTCATATTCAACTCTTGCTTTGCCCTTCTCTTGGCTAGCCTTGAATGCCAAGTCTTTGTCTTTCTTCTTGGTAGAGGAAGAGCCATCTTGTGGTGTGATGTGCATGTACATCTTATGCGCGTTGATCTTTCCTAAGATTTGAGTTTGTGTAGCGGTGGAAAGATCACCTTGATGAAACACGGTCACGATATGTCCATATTTATCAATGGAAAGGACACTCAAGATCTTTCTTACAACATCGGATGGTTGCATTTGTGTAAGTCCAAGCCCATTGACTTCCTCTACAAGAATATTTAAGCGTGAGTACATTTCATTTGCACTTTCTTTAGGAAGCATCTCGAAAGAATTAAGCTTTTTCATGACAAGATGATAGCGTTCCCCACACTCGCTCTTTGTTCCCTCATGGAGCACACAAATGTCCGACCATAGTGCATGGGCATCCTTGTGGTTCCTCACACGGTTAAACACATCTTTGCAACGGCCTCTAAAGATGGTGTTTCTAGCCTTTGCATTCTATTTTTTGTAATTCACTTCATTGCCTTGAAGATGTGCGGGATCCCTAGGTTTTGGGAAACCTTGAGAGGCGGCTCTAAGAATTCTAACATCTAGAGCTTCTAAATACGCCTCCATGCGAATTTTCAATAAGGAAAATCATCTCCCTCAAAGATAGGAGGAGGTCCATCCCGTGGGACATCTTTCTCTAGGTGGTTAAGCCTAAATACGTGAGCACGAGGCTCTGATACTAATTGAAAGTATCAAGATGCCCAAGAAGGAGGTGAATTAGGCTAATTCTAAAATTATTTGTAATAATTAAATCCTACACTTAGCCCACTTCACCCCTTGTGCCTAGAATGTGATTCTAATGATCTACCGCACAAAAGTTTAGCAACATAAGTTTCAATCCTACTCTAGCATGGCAATTCTAAGAATGTAAAGACAAGAATTGAATTGTTCAAATGTAAATGCTCAAAGTAAAGAGAGGAGAAGGAACGCAGTGATGTTTTGCTGAGGTATCGGAGAGTCGCCACTCCCCACTAGTCCTCGTTGGAGCACCCGCGCAAGGGTGTAGCTTCCCCTTGATCCGCGCAAGGATCAAGTGCTCTCTACGGGCTGATTCTTTGACATTCCGTCACGGTGAATCGCCCACAACTCCTCACAACTTGAGTTGGGTCATCGCCAAGCTCCGCCGGATGATCACCAAACTCCCGATCACCACCAAGCCATCTAGGTGATGGCGATCACCAAGAGTAACAAGCACGAACTCTCACTTGACCACAACAAGCCTAATGAGAAGGGCGGATGCATACTTGCTACTCTCCTTACACTAATGAGACCTTAATCTTAGATTCTCAAATCTCAACCACCTCACTAGGCTCTTGCTCCCCAAAGCACTCTCAAGGGTGTTTCTCAGCTGATCAAATGGGCAAGAGACCTCCCTTGGATGAATAGAGAAAGTATTTATACCCCCTCATTCAAAACGAACCGTTAGGAGGTTGCGTCAGCATTCTATGGGGTGACTGGACGCTCTGGTCAAGGTGAACAAATGCTTATCCCCACCACCGGTCAATCCCCGCCCGGTCCGCCGCGCTTCTAGAACCTTGACCGGACGGACTTTGTTGACTGCTCCGATCAAGAATCAAACTCGACCACAAAGAGACGGACGTCCGATCGCTTCCTCTCTAGAACCATTGGAAACTGCACTCGCTCACAACCTTATCAAATGATGTTGACGGACTTCACCGCCGCGCCCCAAAACCAGATCGGTCCGGCCAACACTTGACCCTCCATTCACTTTCAACTCGAAATCATATATAAATGAAGTTCGCTCGATCTTAGGGCTACTCCCTGAGCTATCTAGTGCTAGATTTGATAAGTGTGCACCACACCTAACCCACTAGACTCACCTAGGTCTACTAGTCCATACTTGACCCGAATAGTGCGTCCGGAAAAACAAAGTCGGAACTACTCTAAGTGTCTCTTCAACACCAAACGACGTTAGAACTCAGTCCATTCTTCCTCTTTGAAAAACGAACCTTTCCATCGAGTTGACAAAACACACGTTAGTCATAGTAATCACGATTGTCATTAATCACCAAACCCAACTAAGGGCCTAGATCACATTTCACTCGCTCCAATCATGCTTCCCAGATCCATCCGGTCACAACCAGGAAGATTTTGCTTGATCAAATGAAAGGACTTTTAGACTTGACTCGCCGCCATTCCGATTCTATTGAATTGCCAAACGCATGTACCGGATTGCTTTAAAGGATCACCGTTAACTTTGTACCCTCAAATGTAAAATTTTCAACATTTGACCCTCCATTCACTTTCAACTCGAAATCATATATAAATAAAAATATTCGCTCCAATTAATCTTAGGGCTACTCCTCATTTTATCTAGTGCTAGATTTGACAAGTGTGCACCACACCTAACCCACTAAACTCACCTAGGTCAAGTTACTAGTCCATACCCCCTCCTACCTTGTATATACTATCCAACCAAAGGAAAATAAAGTCCTAAACTACTCTAAGTGTCTCTTCAACACCAAACGACACTTAGAACTAGTCCATCCTTAACCTTGTCGTCCATCCTTTGAAAACCGAAACGATTTCCATCGTAGGGGCATGACAAAACACACGTTAGTCATAGTAATCACGTATTGTCATTAATCACCGAAACCCAACTAGGGGCCTAGATGCTTTTCAACTCTTGTCTTGTTAGATGATCTCTTTTATCCTGCTTTCTATGACCCTCACAAACATATCTCGTAACTTTCCCATCTAACTTTCTTTTGCTTCTTCACGTGTCCATCTCTTCAATACATATTGTGTAGAAAGTGTTTTGATATTCATCAAATCAAGGACTTTTAGAGCATTGCCGCTTACAACAAGATTCGATTCTATTGAATTGCCCAAAAAACAATCATGGCATGTACACCTATTTGCTTTAAAGGATCACCGTTAACTTTGTACTCCTCAAATGTAAAATTTTCATCAAGACTCTCAATTGCTACAAGATATTCATTTTCGCATTCTAATACTGTGGTGCATGCTACCATTGACCTCTCATACTCACCTTGAAAAGCTTCAAAAATATGTGGTGTGTACAACTTACTAGCTCGGATTAACATAGGTGTCCTCATTTTGATTCTAGGTAATTTTTTTCTTGATTCAAATTTAGATTGTAGTTCGTTCTTTCTTTTATATTCCACAACCCTTTCAAAATGCTTAAGAAATCAGATTATATCAAAATCAGATTTGAAATGTAGCTTATATTTTCATAATATAGGATCACTATTCGGACTCTCAAAAGTTTGTCTCCTCGAAAAACGAGAGTAGCTTTTAAAAATTGTGTACTCCTCGTCCCTAATGTGAACACATCCTTCATGTAACATTCGGCCCATTTTTCTCCTACCTTGTATATACTATCCAATCAATATCAAATTCATATGGTGGGAGATATAAATGGATTCTATATATCACTATGCTATAGTTTCATTCTTCAACTTATAGTACATTCTTCAACTCACCTCCCTACAATAGAAATGCAATATATAAGTATGTCTCTTGTATGTCTAAGAATAAATATACAAATATATTCCATATACAATTATATTAGCTTAATTAGTCTATGTCTAAATTGTAATTATTAGATTGAATTCAATTCCAAGGATCCAAACATGCTCTTAATGTTTAGTTTAAACACATAATTTTTGTGTGCTTAGGTTTGTTTCATAAATATTCAAATAAAAATAGGAGTAGTGATCAAAGGTACACATTTAATGTTGTGTTATAAGTGCACGGCAGCATCGAGTATACTTGCCTATTCGAATAATACCAATTACTTGGTCTCCAAAATAACTTTTTTGATTTAAGGAATGGGGAGTTTTTAAGAATTATTTTTCAAGTATCAAATGAAAAACTATGGAGAATTTATTAGCTGTTTGGATATTGAATTTCTCTTAACAACTTGAGATGGCAAGGTCTCTTCACGTTTAAAATACTAGATGATACCCCGCGCGTTGCTGCGGGGATTTTACAGAAGGATCTGTGGATAGTTCTTCTGCACTCGAATTGAAGTGTTAGGACTTAGTGTAACAAATTTCAAAGTTGCTATAGAAATAAAAATATAATAATTATTTGTACGGTATATAACTAAATAGAATCCATTCAAAAGGAGAGAAGTTATATTCACGAATATATATCACTGGATCGTGAAAGAAGTACTGATGAGGCATCTTATCGTAATAACAACATTGCTAATTTTATGCAGTAAGAAGGCTGCATGCATTGTAGACGATGTCCTGCATGTGGTGACCGAAAAAATAATATTATTTGAATGGTTAAATCTGCGTACTCAAGCCAGCTATGTCTATTTAATTTTATGTTCAGCTCAGTTGCATACAAATAATCAGATGGGATATGATGTTGTATCTTCATTCATGAATCATGATACATGGGCCTTGTGGAAATACTGTCCTTGTATGTGTGATGTGACGTACACTAATTGAATTAGAATAGGTGCTTACGGTTATGCATAACGTAAAATGAGATGACAGTTCGTGTACCTAGAGACCAACGAATCACCAACTCTGCAGAAATGCCCTTGCTTGCAAATCGTCGAGCACAACAGCGCAATCGCCAAATCATGATCTGACAAATTGCAGACATTAACCATAGGGACAGGAGAAATATAGGAGGCGCTTAAATTTAGAAACGGCGTGAGCAGAGGGCAATGGCAGAGATGACTGATGACCGATGAGTACGCCGCAGCCCGCAGCAACCGTTGCGGCCGGAGGAACCAAGTCCGTCGCAGCCATCGTTGCCTGCCTGGCTGCCTCGGGTACGCGCCAGCCATCATGGGAATTGGGATACGGCTTCCTGGCTGCGGTGGTGCAGGTCGAGGCTGCCATGTGATATGGCTTCCTAGCTGTGGTGCCGCCGGCAAAGACTGCCGACAGTGTTATCTCCGTCGCCCACAGCCGTCGCGGTAGCTGTAGAACTCCAACTCCAAGACCGACGCCATCTTCTCCGCCATGAATGGGGTTCCGCGACGCCGTGGACCGGTACCTCCGCCGTGCTGCACAAGAGCTCCTTCCCCTTGCGGTACTACCAGGTGCTGTTGACGGCTGGCAGCTCTCAGCCCCAATCCGAGTGGATGCAGCACGTGGACCGCTCTGGCTGGCCGGCGTCCTGCCGCTCGACCTCTTCGGCAAGGCGCGCACAGCATGGAAGGTGGGTGTCTTCGCATCTCTCCCACCCTGACCAGGAAGACAGATTGCTTAATTGGATTTATAGATGGATTTTTCGATGTTCAATGAGTCTACGTGAAGGCAGTGGCGGCTACTGAAGCAGTTTCTTGCGCACAATCCGATTGGATTGAATGAAGAGAGAATTATCTATTCGGCACTCAAACAAATCAGTCTTTTTTATTTAGCATTAAAATTTTTGAACTTTTTTATCTGGCATCAAGTTGAAATTTCGTTTCTTAGATGGCACTACCGTCCATTTAGGCTAGTAATGGTGTCAAGTGGCTGACAAAATAACATAAATGCCCTTGTTTCAGTAGAAGCATGTGGTGCAAAATAGGAAAAAAAAAAAATAAATGGGACGCAATGTCAAATAAGAAAATCATAAATATCACAAGAACAAAAATGGATTTTGATAATCTAAGACTGCAAATAAATAATGCACACACTGATACAACTGACATTGACACTAAAATTTCTTATGTAAATTAAAGAGGTTAGCAATGACAGTTTACTAACTTACATAAAATAAAGAGTTTAATTAGAGTAGCACATCTCCGGATACTGTACCATCTAACCATATACAGTATCTTGGTGGATTGAATAGATAGTTATGAAAAATATTGTTCGGGCACTCGACACTCCCCTGCCAAGAAAATATAGGGCAGTTACACCAACATCTATCTAAAAAAACGAAAATGCTAATATTGACTGCACAAAAGACGAGCAGGACGCTAAAATCATAGGGAGCGGAGGGATGCCTGCGGACGGAAGGGGCAACCCGTGATTAGTGCCTGCGCGGGGTGTGGCAAAGGTCGAGCTAGCACGCACGCAGCCGGTCAAAGCGAGGCGTGCTGGCCGGAGGGGCCGCGCGCCCTCACCGCCTCCGCCACGCCGCGGGCTGCCAGAGCGCCGGCCCACGAGCCCGCCCTGCCGCCGCAACCCCGCCGCGGCCAGGCTCTGCCGGGTGAGGCCGCCTCGCTGAGGGCGCGCGTAGTTGGTGCTGGGCGCCGGCGCCGGCGAGCTCCATCATCCTCTCCTCCCCTTCTATTGATCTAGGATTTGTTTTTTTTTTTTTTTTTACGGAGAAAAGTCGCGGGATACAGCCGCTCGGCGAGTCGAGAGAGAAAATTGTGTGTGCGAGTAGAGGGGTATTTTGGTCCTACTGAGAAAAAAATGACATGGTCAAAACAGTCAACTAATGGATAAATGGTTAAAATAGACGGTAGTGTCATTTATGAAAGGAAATTTCAACTTGACGTCAGATACGAAAGTTCGAATTTTTTTAGTGCCAAATAAGAAAGACTGATTTGTTTCAGTGTCAAATAGATAACTCTCCCTTGAATGAATGCTGTAGCGGAGGGATTGTGGGTTAGGAAAGTGGAGGGATGATGGGGAGGAGAGAAGACGCAGAGGGAAGGAGAAGAGGCAGAGACACGGCAGCACGGGAATTGCTGCGGGGAAGGAGAACAGGGCGGTGGGAGGTGGTCTTCCGTTCTCAAATAAAGGATGGTGTGGGCCTACTTAGGTGACGTGGCTTCCTAAGATAGAAAATATGCGAGTGGGGATCTCCTATTTAGGTATATAGGAGATAACAATTTTCAACAAACTACACTACAAGGATTGATTTAATTGTGCTTGTTATTTCCTCCACTCCTAAATAACTTAATTTATACTTAAGCCAGCTTGACCGAATTTAGTGGACAGAGCACAAAAAATTATGACATCAAACTATTGTTTTTAGATACACTTTGAAATATATTTCCATAATATGTTTATTTGGTGTCACAAATATTGTTGATGTTTTTTTGAAACAATATGGCGGACTTTATTCATTCAGGATAGTTACATCATTTGCCAGGAAATCAAGAATGAAGCTAGGGGGCTCATCGTCCCAAGTACAACTTTGCTTTGATTGCATCGCTCTTTTTGATGTTTTCTATAAATTTGGTTATGCTCCTGGCACATTCAAAATAAAAATAAAAGACTACACCTCTCTATTATGTCCCATCTGACGTGGCATATCTGATATCTCGGCATTTTGTAAGGCCTAGCTAAAACATGATGGTCTAACGTCCGTGGGCCTCTTTCTCGCCCCAGCCCAGTAACGTTTTAGATTCTCCAATTTATCTTCCAAACCAAAATCCCTCTTTTAGCCGTGGCCATTTTTTTATTAGAAAAGATAATGTGTCGTACCATGATACGTGATATTGATATACGTACTTTTGTTAACAAACATGCCTCTATGAGTTGGATCATGGCCCTACTATATAAACAAGGCACTAGTTATTGCTTGCTTTTTTTAGAAAAAAGGAAATATTTCATTAGCTAATGAAAAGGGTCCTAACCTCTACCATACAATTGTTTGCTAATAATTCATATTATCTTTTTCATATGCATTCAAATATAAAACCATATGCAAACATACAGTTCAATTGCCACGACAAGTCAAATAGCTAGGGGTATCTTAGACATTTGTTCTCTCTTAGCCATTCATGACAAAACATGAGAATTATTCAAGAGACATTTTTTTTTTCAAAATAGCTTCAACTCTACCATACATTTTTGTTATACTTTTACAATTAGGACGCGGTATTTTGGTTATAGCTAGAGCTCTACTAAACGCGTCCTAATTGTATTGTACAATATTGCATCTCTACTATAAAGAACTAATCTAAACAATTTTAGGTACACCAAACAATACGTCCCCCATTGAAGGAACTGCATCAATAAAATTGCACCCAAGATTTTAACATCATTAAAATCTATGGCTCTTAATCCCCTCATGATTCAACTCAATTCGTTGACAAACGTTATTTGATCTCCCCACCCTCTAGGCTTCAACGCGCAATCACATGGAAACAAAATCGCCGTCGCACGCGTCTCCGCTCCCCTCCCCCGCGAGCCTGCAACCCCTCCCCGAAATCACGCACGAGCGGGCAAACAAATTCCCGTCAATCACGATCACGCCATCGCCGACGCCGCCCTGCGCCCGTCCAGGGTAGCAGCGGCGGTGCCCACACCGGGGTCCCTCGCGCACTCACCCGTCGGCCCAAGGCCGGCCGGGGCGGCGGCGGCGGCCAGCCGTCCAGTTGGGTTACCCAGCTCCTCCTCTCCCTCGAAGCGCGCCTCCTCCTCTCCCCCACGCGCCGCCTCCTCCTCTCCCCCTCCTCTTCCCCACGCGCCGGGGCGGCGGCCAGCCATGGCGGCGATCGGGGGGCCGACGCCCTCCTCTCTCTGCATTGGGGCCATCGCTGTGCGGCGTCATCAAAGCGAGAACGGGTCGAGGCAGCGCTAGATTGGGCCGGGGGTAGGCAGCCAGTCCTCCTCTGCTCTCCACTGATCTCGATCCGCATCCACCTCCCCTAGGTTCGTGCCTCCATTCCCCGATTCCTCTTCCACGCCGCCTGCTTGCCCAGATCCCATCCAATGCAGTGTAGCCCGTGCGTACGCTTCAGTTAAGGACACAGAGGTCGAAGAGCACGAGGTGAGCGGCGCGGCGGACTTCGCGCCGGTGCTCATCGCCGCCCACGGCCCACCCACACGGCAACTCCGTTGCCGTCGCCAATGGGCCCGAGCTCCGCGTGTTCAATCTCGGCATCGTCGCCCTCCACCTGGGACTGGACCCGATGGAGCCGCAGCCGCCACTTCGACGAGGTCAACCAGGCCGAGAGTACGCATCGACGAGGTCAACCAGGCTGAGAGTACGCATCCCTCCTACAGGTAATCACCATTCCATCATCTTATAACTTCTAATCGAACCAATCTGATGAATCGATCCATCTTCTCCGACCGCGCAGTTCCAGGCTTCCAGCTGGAGGAGCTGGTCGAGAACGAGGATTTCGCGGAGGCCGCCAAACTCAAGAGGGACATCATAGAGGCCACCGGAAACGACACCGTAGCCCACGTCATGGCCGAACTCAAGGTCCGGAACTGCTTTGTGCTGCCTGACATTCTGTTCCATTACCGATTTTTAAATGAGATGTTTATCTTTCCCCACCTATTTTGGATTACGATCTTCTGACTGCGGCATTTGTCCCGTTTGGTTGCTATTGTCCTTCTAAATTCTGGCAGAGTGCTATAGAGGAGCAGCGGTACCAGGACGGAACCCTCAACTAAACCATGTCTACTACAACAACCAGCCAACCAGGAGTGCGTCCTGGTTCTGTTTGGTTGCTCTTGTCCTGGTGCAGCGGAAAGATGAACATCTCAAGGACAAGAGCAACCATGGCAGTCTAATCGGGGAAAAAAAAGCAACCATGGCAGTCAGGGAGCAGAGGGAGATACCTGTTCAGAAGTGATTACAAGATTGCGTTGGCATGGGTGCTATTCATGCATCAAACGGATACAGTTTGGTACTTGGTATCTTTTAGAGCTCCGATCCACCAAGATGAGGTTTATCGGGGAAATATTGGACTCTTGGTTTGGTTGGTATGGAGATGCACTTCAAAGTGTGAAGTTCATTTTGTTGTTGACCGACCACTAGAGAGCATAAAGCATTCATGTGTGTGAACATGTCATATTTGCCGCTAGATGTTCATTCCAACTAATTAAGAAGATGATTCAGCGACCAAGAATAATCTTGTCAGTTAAATACCTACCACTGTGTTGTTCTCTAGCTATCAGCAACATTTTTTGTGGTGATCTTATTATACTTATGCTCAACTGTAGGTACATTCGTTGGCTGTTAGCTGGCAGCTGCTAAGAAAAATGCCTCAGCGTGTAATGTGCGGCATGATAAAATGGTCACCAAGACATTCTAACTTCCTTATATCTATAAGGTTAGCTTCATGTCCAATTCTTTTTAAATCAGGTGGACACTCAGCACTTCCATCTCACTGCCAATACAACTACAGACATTCCAATTTATGTATACGTACATGGTAATGATGATTTTTTCAGTTACTAGCGGTGTAAGCATGCTTAACACTGCTTTTAAATTAATTAGCTGATGTCCATGTGGAAAATATGGTAATTTTTTATTTGACAAATTAATAAATTGCAGGTCATAAGTGCGAATATCCATTTGATGCGGCATGAAGAACACCTACTTCATAGAGAAAGTGGAGATGTTTATATGGAGACTACATTTATTACTCAATTGCTCAGTCGCGACGAAAAGGCTGATGCAACGACATTGAGCTATAGTAGAGATGACATGATTCAAACATGGGTCCAAAATTATTTAGACGCTGATATGGTAAGTTTGACCACAAGATCTGATATATGATATTTTTTGTTGATTGAAACGTATGGAAAAAATTTAGAAAAATCTCTATTACTGCAGTTGTTTCTTCCAATTAATATTGAGAACTATCACTGGTACCTAGCGGTTGTTAATGCTTCGGAAGGACAGATACATGTTTTGGATTCTTTCGGAGAAAATATGTTACAATGGCAAGATCTCGACTACACGGTATGACTTAATGATTGATTGTATACAAATACATAATATTTTTTAAAAATTTGTTAATATCCTTTTCTAAAACTTGGTGTTCCAGATAGCAGTTAATGGGAATGGAAAGATTAATAAAGCATGCAACAAAGCACAGTCAGCTGAACCAAAACAAATGGAAAAAGGGTATCGGAGTGGCATCTTGGCCAAAAATATATAAGATCATCGAAAAAATACAGACATTCTTAAGAGCCATGCAAACGAATGTTTTGACAACTTTTCTGAAGATCTTCAAGTCATGATTAAGGACTTAGACATAATGTAACTTAAATGGTTATAGGAGAAAAAACTTTACTATGGCTTCTTAATTTTTCGGATTGTATACATGCTCAAAGATATTGTGTAAAAGTTGAACTATGGAAAAAAAATATTGGTTGTTTTCATGTACGTCTCCAAGATAAATTCGTTATGTTACCACGGGCATTATACTAGTTCATAGTAGTGGAACAACTTTTTCTTTGTGATGCCTATAGAGAGAGATTATGAACAGCCGTTTTTGTGATACGGGAAAGTTGTAATAATACAGAGTATAATGATGATTATTCATTTTCCTTGTGGACGAAATTGTGATTACATATTGGGTTTCCTAGTGGAAAGGGTGTTGGGCGTGGAAAAGTTTAGATGCCGACCATGGTGCTTCACCCACAACGGCGGAGGAAGACGATAAGGAGCACTACCGCCCAAAACTCTATGAACTGCCGCGTCGTTTCTTTATTCATCTTCATCTTCTATGGCCACACGGAGAGGTTTCCCCAATATGCAAAAATGCACGATCTTGCAGCTCTTGTCTACACCTTTGTTTTTAAAGATCTTCAATGTTATAACAGGAACGCAGGAAGAACGTTTATCTCCAACATGCTAATGACTTTTTTTAGCGGTACCTATCTATACATCCAGTTACATATCACAGGTTTATCTGTCATAAAACATACTTAAAAAAATGCTAAAGTTGCATGCTTTCAATATCTTCTACGTGTCTAATATGGTCTCTGTAGACGGTAAATGTTCTAATGCAAACTCATCATGTATTAATTGGCTTACGATATGAGCACATATTTATCATACATAACATCTTGACGATTATCCTAATGACTAATCATAACACAAGCACAATAAAAACTCTATGGACTTGTTTGCTACAACTTATAAGTTGTTTATGACAAAATTAAGCTAAAACGAGAAGCCAAGTGACAAGTTTTTTTTTTGCCATGATTCTCTAAAAAACTCTTATTTATACTCTAATGTAGAAACTGGATCAAGCCAGCTTATTTTAATCAGACTTTCTTTTTTTCAAACAGTTTATAAAAAAAGCGCTTCTACTCACAGTTGTTGCACCAAACAGCTCCTATATTAGGAGGCACAAAAGAAAATGCCATTAAAGTACAATAGTGGGGATTGCCGTTGTGCACGTACCAGAAATGGTAGGGAGGGAGTGCCGTTTGCCTGCTTGCAACGTGGTGTATTGTATTCACCACCATTGGTGCGGCCTGGTGTTGCCTCGACGCCCACGACAAATCCCTGCGCGACGGCATCTTCGCCCCCCATCCCCTCCCAGCTTCCCCCCTCCAACTCCGCCACTCCGGCCCTCGCACAAATTGTCCCGACCACGGCTGCTGCCTCCACCCATTCCCACCACCACCGCCCCGCCGCTGCCGAGTGCTAGCCATTCGGAGCTGCCGCGCCATGGCCTCCGTGGCCGCCACCTCCACGCTGGCCCCAGCACTCGTGTCCCGGCGGCGGGCGCGGTCAGGGACGGGGCTGCCGCCGCCGCGCCGGGCCTCGGCCGTCCGCTGCTCGCTCGACAGCAACGTCTCCGACATGGGTGTCAACGGTGAGCAACGGGATCCTTCCTCCTCTTGATTGGTCCGTCATAATCTCCCTCCTCTGCTCTCTTGGGGCGGGGCGGTGGGAGCTGAAAGCCTGAAAGTGGGTTCTGGAACTGTTAATCCTTGTGCAATTCACACACTCTAGTTTCAGTGCTCCCTCCGGCCGTAGAAAGTTCGCCTTTTTGGGTGCCACGAGTCAAACTTTATGGGCTATCCATAAAGAGTCAAACTTTATTACCCTCTGACACCTTCCCCTGGACCTCTGCACACTTTGGCTATCCAAAGCCATGTCATTAGATATATATTTTTTTTTCTGAAAAGTTCTGTCATGATATTGCAATTATGCAGTGACTTTTATAAAAATATATTATAGCAGAAAACAGTTATCAAAGTTGTGTCAGAAATGTTTTCTTTTGTGACCAAAGGGTTTAGAATCTGGGTGGATTGCTCGGAATTTCTACGTTTGTTCTGTCAGTTCTGTTTCATTTAAAGAACTTTAGGTTCAAATGCCATACTGACTGCAAAAGGAAATTGCTGAAACGAGAACTATTTCAATGTGTGGCAGCTCCCAAAGGGTTATTCCCACCTGAGCCAGAGCACTACAGGGGTCCAAAGCTCAAGGTGGCCATCATAGGGGCAGGCCTTGCCGGCATGTCAACCGCCGTTGAGCTCTTGGACCAGGGCCATGAGGTTAGCCGATTTGTTGTCTTCAGCAGAGCTAAATGTTTTCTTATGCAGGAAAATCATTGCTTTCTAATAATCTTAGTTCTTTATAATCACCCTGGTTGGGCTGGGCATGGTCTGCCTTACAGGTTGATTTGTATGAGTCCCGTCCGTTTATCGGTGGTAAGGTTGGCTCCTTTGTTGATAAGCGAGGAAACCATATCGAGATGGGGCTGCACGTGTTCTTCGGGTGTTACAGCAACCTCTTCCGCCTCATGAAGAAGGTAAAAGCCCTTGTACATTAAGCTCACTGGAAGCATACTGAAATTCTTCCTTACTTAGTTATCAAGATGGTTGGTATAAATTATGTCATGAAAAATCTGAATTAGTTTTAATACAAGAAATTTTGGAATTGGATGTCTTTGGACCTCCTAGAGTGAAGTAAACTTACAGTGAGAAACGTGCTAGGCAATTTGTCCATATGAACCAAAATACCAAACAATTTGGTGCCTTGTTGAGCACTGGTATTACTGCCCTGTTGGCCAGATCTAACAGCGATAAATTAAACCTTGTTGAATTTCAGGTTGGCGCTGATAATAATCTGCTGGTGAAGGAACACACCCATACTTTTGTAAATAAAGGGGGCGTGATTGGTGGTAGGTTCACTACCCTATACACATCCATTTTTTTGTGTAGCAATTCTCTTATGCTGGAATATTAAAGTTATTTATTTGTTATTACTTCTGGAGTTCTGTACCCATCATAGAGTAGAAAAGTGCAGAACTTCCAATGTGTTGAACATGAATCACTAGTATTCAAGTTGACTATGTGCAAATAATATATTGTTGTTGCATATTGTTTTAAGGAATCCATTTGTATTTTCTGAGAAACAAGAATGCTTGTGTTGCCTGCAGTGCTGAACTATTTACTTAGTCCTGCATAATATTCATCTTGAATTAAGACAGCAGCTACATGACATTGTGTGCCACATTGCCCACTTTGGCAGTTGGCTGAAATAACTGTATCATACTTCTTTATATATTTTGTAACGTATTTATGTAAATTTTCATATTGTTTTCCCCTGCTATACAGAACTTGATTTTCGGTTCCCGGTGGGAGCTCCATTACATGGCATTCAAGCATTCCTAAGAACTAATCAGCTCAAGGTAAACTCATAATTTAGGACTACTATAATTCTAAAGGAGAATCTCAACTCATGACATTATTTTAGCCTTCAGTTTGTTTCTGAGCTTTGTTCAATTCCACACTTCCCAATATGTTGTAAATTTCACCTTGAGCTTTAACAATATATCATACTTAAATGTTTCGAGCCATGCTGATTATTTCAAGCTGCAATTTGTTAACTAAAGCATATTGTTTCTTGCTGACACATTTAGTGGCGTGCTCTTTGAACTCCATCTGTATTCCATACCTTTCCATCCATACACCATCAACTTTTTGAAGTGGCTCTTCCCTGTCAGCTTAATTGGTTTGTGAATATTTTTTGGAGTACTGTTATATTCCATCATATTTGCATTTGAACTATTGCATGCGAGATACATTGCAGGTTCTTATAATTTTGAGTAATAGTACAAATTTTCACAATAAAATACTTTACTCCTTTATGCTGTTCTAAGGGCTGAGCAATCCATTGACGAATTCACATAGGTCCCTAGATGCCAATCGTTGTGAACAATTTATGTTTGCAATTCTCGTTCATGATTGTCATATTTTCACTGAGTGATGGTTTAGTTTGTACCTAATATTTAGGTATGCGTCTTTTCTTAAAATCTAAATTGCAAACCTTTTTGCTTCTAAGTTCCTTTCCTATGGACATTACTGCTATTCCTTTTCCCTTTAATATGTGTGACCGAATGGATAATCTTTTGTGTGAGAACTCATCAGTGTAAAAGATTCTGGGCTCGAAATAAGGGTTGAAGTTTTGTCATTGTCAATATCTTTAATTAACCACGTGCTATTTGAGAACATAATAACATGCGTTAATCTTTAATATTTAAATTATTTTGCAGGTTTATGATAAAGCAAGAAATGCAGTTGCTCTTGCCCTTAGCCCAGTTGTTCGGGCTCTGGTTGATCCGGATGGTGCATTGCAGCAAGTGCGGGGCTTGGATGATGTAAGTATCCCTTGCTTTTATTTCAGATTCATTATGAGTGTGCATCTAGGGCATTCATTTGCAGTAGTCAGTATCTTTTCAAAGTGTGTTTCATTCTAAGTCACTGATAACTAAACTTTTTTGTCAATTTATTTTTTTCTCAAACACTTGTCAATTTAAATTTAATCTATTTCAGGTAAGTTTCAGTGATTGGTTCATGTCCAAAGGTGGTACTCGGGAGAGCATCACAAGAATGTGGGATCCTGTTGCTTATGCTTTGGGTTTCATTGACTGTGATAATATCAGTGCACGTTGCATGCTTACTATTTTCACCTTGTTTGCCACAAAGACAGAGGCATCCCTGTTACGCATGCTAAAGGGTTCACCTGATGTTTACTTAAGTGGCCCAATAAAGAAGTATATAACAGACAGGGGTGGTAGGTATGGTGACAGAGACCAAGTTTTTCTTGTGAAATTTCTATTTACTGCTGTAGAATTGAAGGCTTACATCATATGACAAATCCTTCAGGTTTCACTTAAGGTGGGGATGCAGAGAGGTTCTGTATGATAAATCACCTAATGGAGAGACCTATGTTAAAGGCCTTCTCCTCACCAAGGTAAGCTTTCTTATCAGTGTATCACTGCTCTGCTTTGCACGATTATGCAGCCTTAACTGTTCTTTATATTTTAATTACTAAAATTTCACCCATTTGGACATTTTTAGGCTACAAGTAGAGAGAGAATCAAAGCTGATGCATATGTTGCAGGTTCTTTTTTTTTTCCTTGTCTCCTTTTTCTTCTTCTTTTTGAACGTACTCCTTTTTCTTCTTTTACTAGCATGTCCAACCATACAAACTTAACTTGTGTTTCTAACCTCACAGCTTGTGATGTCCCGGGTATCAAAAGACTACTTCCATCAGAATGGAGGGAATGGGAAATGTTTGATAATATCTACAAGTTAGATGGTGTCCCTGTTGTCACTGTTCAGCTTCGCTACAATGGATGGGTCACTGAACTTCAAGATTTGGAGAAATCAAGGTAGCTGAAGTATCCAATTTTTTTTATAATTTTGTTACTTATTTGATTTAGATCTGACAAATTTAAATGCACACCCATAATGTAAGCTTCGATGAAGATTACTTCTGTTTCTGCAAAAAGATTTTTGTGCGAATGCAAATTGCATTCCTCCATGCATGCTCATTGATATTTATTCTTATATTTGATGTAGACAACTGCAGAGGGCAGTTGGGTTGGATAACCTTTTGTACACGGCGGATGCGGATTTCTCCTGTTTTTCAGACCTTGCTCTCTCATCTCCTGCTGATTACTACATTGAAGGACAAGGTTCCCTGATCCAGTAAGTCTACTTTTTTTTTTCAAGTATCAAATTGATTTCTCGCTCTGCAAATGTATTCACCTTCCGCGCTTAATTCATCTGCAGAGCTGTGCTGACTCCTGGGGATCCATACATGCCATTGCCAAATGAGGAAATCATTAGTAAGGTTCAAAAGCAGGTAGGTTTGTATATAGCTTCTGTTTTGGTCAATTTTCTGCTATTCCATTTACACAACTAAGCAAGACCTCATTTAAAAGCACTTAAAAAAAGAGAGATTTCTTCTTTATTATTTTTTTATATATATTCTTCAAAGCCCACCTCAGTGACAAAACATTATATGATTTCCACAGGTTGTAGAATTGTTCCCATCTTCCCGGGGCTTGGAAGTTACATGGTCCAGTGTGGTTAAGATTGGACAATCGTTGTACCGTGAGGCTCCTGGAAATGACCCATTCAGACCTGATCAGAAGACACCCGTTAAAAACTTCTTCCTCTCTGGATCTTACACGAAACAGGTATTGTACATCCAAAACATTGACCTAGTTGCAGCCATCAACAGAAATCAATAACTCAGAAAACCATCAGATAATGCTTGAACAGCTTGGATTTATTTTAGTCAATGGCTTAGAAAACCATCAGAAATAACCATTTCAATTCTACGGTGTCTGAACACCTTGGATTTGTTTTCCTCCTATGTTGCAACATGTAAACATCTCTAGGACATGGTAACTGAAGCATAGATTGATCTTATTTGTGCTGCACATACAGGACTACATTGACAGCATGGAAGGAGCAACTCTCTCTGGCAGGCGAACAGCGGCCTACATCTGCAGCGCCGGAGAGGAGCTGCTGGCCCTGCGAAAAAAGCTAGTCATCAACGACAGCGAGAAGGCGTTGGGGAACGTTCAAGTCCTGCAGACTAGCTGAACAACCACCCCTGCAGACAAGTTTAACCTTTCCAATCACACATGCTGGAATGGCCAAATCATGTCTTTTTCTCGCTTCAGGGTGCTGGCGATTCCCACAGCGACATCCTGTATATCCAATTTGAGCATTAGATCTGCCCCTGCAGGCGTTTCCTATCCCTGAATTCGAAAAGCAGGGTGTCTAGGTGGCATACGGGATTACATCAGGCAGTGTGTAAGTTGAGCTGGAACTCGATTGGTCATTGGGACGATTGATTGATGATATGATACATATAGCACACATTGTTCTTGCGTCTTGCAAGGAAATATAGCAAGCAATGATCCGGGGTCAATTGCTGGAACATTTTACCAGTGATCTTAATTCATTTTGTCCATGTGGGTTTTTACAGAATATACAAACATCATGTTATCTGCTCGAGCTCTCCTGCTAACTTTTTCGTTTCAAATGAAAAATTTTCGTTGTTAGGCCATGCACATTTGAAGTTTGAACTATGGTTTATGGAAAGCCGGGCGGGTGGCCGCTGTGCTGGAAACCGAAACCGGTGAGTCTCCGGCGTTGCCCTCCGCCGTGGTCGGCGACGAGTGGAGGCAGTGAGTGAGCGAGTGACAGTGGGCGGCCAGAGCGTGTCCCTCTGAAGGCCCACGACCTGCTGGCTTCTGATGGCCACGAGAGCGTGCGAGCTCCTGCGGTCTGTGTTTCCCTGAGCAAGAGCGAACAGCGGTTAGCGGCTGATGACGCCAAGCGCAGCCGCTGGGCCGTCCCTGGCCCGGCCATCGCGCAGCCACCTATGGCGCGACGGCGGTGCCCTCCAGCCCGTCTCCGTCCCGCACGTCTTGCTGCAGGGGCGGAGGCGTTGTCGCCACCGGCGCCTCACGGGCGTCGTCCGAGCTCCTCAGAGCCCTTTCCCCAAACAAGAACATCAGGTAGCCTAGCCTCTCACTCATCAAGATTGAAGCCCATCATCCGCTCTGGAATTTGGCTTCTGTGAGCGCTCGCTCTTGGCTCGGCTGTGCAGGGATGGTGCTACCCAGCAGGGCGACGATCCGGTTCCGCCGCCTTGCGGCAGCGTCGACGACGTGCTCGCCGTGCTCCAAGACGATTACCGGCTCGCCTACTTCCTCACCGGTACGGGCTTCTTGCACCTTGCTGCGTTCTTTTCATCAGGGATTGTTTCATTGTTTGGATCATGGTCATGGCGGCTGCAAGATTGAGGAGCTGCTGAACCTGACACTGACAGAACTGTGACATTGATGCATGCACATTCAATATGATCTGGATTATTCAAAGAACTATGCCAAGGAAATGGTAATCAACTATTGCAGGGGATTTCACTCCGGGAATATACACCGAAGACTGCTTGTTTGAGGATCCGACGATAAAGTTCCGCGGTGTGTAATGCAACGTTTCTCTTGTCGATGATGAAGATAGTTAACTTGTACTGTCTGAAAAAAGAGGTGAGGAATTTGTGACAAGTAGTGTGTTCTTGCTCCTCGTAGGACTCTCTAGGTACTCTCAGAATCTGGACCTGCTGGTGCCGTTCTTCGACAGCCCTTCGCTTGAACTAGAGAGCATTGAGAAGGTAGCCACGCCATCTGTTGACTGGAAGTCAGTGATTTGTTTGCAGTAATCTCCTAGCTGATTCGGACATTTTTTTAGTTAATACTGTTATCTGAGGAAAAAAAAAAGTACGAGCATATGATCCTTACTCAAGCTTTTAGTTCTTCTGAAAATGCCCTTTCATATCTAATCTCACAGGGTTTGAGGGTTGAAACGAAGTTCGTCAAAGCAACATGGAAACTGAGGTGCTTATGTAAGCTTCAAAAGATATACCACGTAAATTTTCTTTTCTAAACCGAACAGAATAATCTTTTTCAGGACATATTTAAGGCTTCCATGGAGGCCCCTGATCGCGATCAGAGGGAACACAACATATGATCTGAATGAAGATTTCAAGGTAGCCGTCGGGAAATCCAAACCGTGCAAAATTACATGCCTCCTTGCTCCTTTACGTCTGATGGGGATTTCAAATATTCCTATATTTGGATCGTATTTGGTCAGGCGACTCGGCACTCTGAGAGCTGGGACGTCTCTGCGCTTGAGGCCATCGCTCAGATCTTCATCTCGGCCCCGGAGCCGCTGGAAGGCAGCTGAGGCTGAAGCACCATGCTTGATCAGAATTCAGAAATGCAGTAGTCTGCAGCGTCAGAGATGAGCAATTGTCCAAAGCCGTCTGTCAGAGCTCCGTTTTTCAGAAATCAATCAGCAATGTTGAATTCGTCTTTTCTGTGCAAATAAATTGTATATATGTTTTGACCGGTGAGAGCAAGGGTTGTACAGGAAGGGAGTTGACGAGCAACACAAGTAGTGGTTCTTGCTCCTCAGGACTCTCTAGGTACTCTCAGAATCTGGACCTTTGGTGCCGTTCTTCGACAGCCCTTCGCTTGAACACATCCCATCTGTTGACTGGAAGTCAGTGATTTGTTTGCAGTAGAATCTCCTAGCTGAATCGGACATTTTTTAGTTAATACTGTTATCTGAGATTCCAAGTTTTTCTTCTGAAAATGCTCTCTCATATCTATCGGATCAAATTCTTGGGTGCTTATACATATACCACGTAAATTTTCTTTTCTAAACCGAACAGAATATCTTTTTCAAATGTAGATAAAAAAACAAACTAATTATACAAGATTTGATTGTAAATCACTCCTTTACGTCTGATGGGGATTTGAATCTTTTGAGCCTATTGTTAGATCATGATTGGACAATAATTGTCAAATACAAAGAATTCGAAATACAGTAGTCTGCAGCGTCAGAGATGAGCAATTGTCCAAAGCCGTCTGTCAGAGCTCCGTTTTCATTCAGCAATGTTGAATTCGTCTTTTCTGAACCTAAACAAGGGTTGTACAGGAAGGGAGTTGACCTCACGGCTTCAGTATTTTTGAACAGAGTCGGGGCAAAATGTTTCAAAAATATAAGGCTTTCACTATTTGGATAAATGGGATTATGACACGAATTCCTTTGTTATAGGTAGAAACTTTAAATTTAACCCTCGATCAAATTTGTATAAAAACCGACTCTCCTTTTCCAAGCAAACATTCTCTGAATCAGACAGAATAAACAGACCCGTCCTTCGGATTCGGGAGTTCTGACCATGAGGCACACACTGTTCTGTGCTTACTAAAATGGGCTGGACGGCCTGGCCCAGTGGCCCTGGCCCGTCTTGTGCCCATCCTCCTGAAGCTTCTCCGGCCTTCTCCGTCCCCCAAAATGGCAAAATCCCCTACCTACTCCTACTCTACTGGAAACTACACCCAAGCACCAAACAGACAGGAGGCTCGCCGCCGAACATCACAAACAGGCCGCGAACCTTCTAGAAGCTCGCGGAGATGCTCTCCAAGCTGTCGGCGTGGTTCGTGAACCCGCGGCGGAACCCGCTCGCGCGCCTCCACCGGAACGCCGTCGCGTCCCGCCTCCGCAAATACGGTTCGTTCCCTCCTCCTCCCGGCTAATCCAGTCAGTCGGCCGCGGCTGCCGGCTAGCGAGGTTCGCCAGCGGTCCTGATCTGTTTCCTTGTTGTTGTCGGTGGCGCAGGGCTCCGGTACGACGACCTGTATGACCCGTACCATGACCTGGACATCAAGGAGGCGCTGGCGCGGCTGCCGCGGGAGGTGGTGGACGCCCGCAACCAGCGCCTCAAGCGGGCCATGGACCTCTCCATGAAGCACCAGTACCTACTCGACGACCTCCAGGTCAGGAATCATGCTTGTTCCTCCCTCTGTAATTTGTATTTGTTATTGTATTTGCAATTGGGGAATAAAGCGATTTCAGTTTTAGATAATTTCATTCGGGTGGTGGTTCTGTTGGGTTGCCGTATTGAGTTTAGGTGGATTCGTATGAATTGGATGGGCAATAATTGAATGATTATTATATTAGTTGTATGATCGACTTAGATGCTTCTGAAGTTGAGAAAATGGAAGCGAATGTTTTCAAACTGCCTAGTCGAACCTAGCTATCAGCTTACTAACCGCGATTACTCATCGATCAGGTCCGATTAGTAGGTGGCTAGTTGGCTATCTAGTAGTATAGTCGTCCTATCTACTTTCCCTGCCACCCATGATGTATATAGTTTAACTGTATAAGTTTTAAATAGTTAAAGCTCTAGTAAGTACTCCCTCAGTTCCAAATTATAAATCACTTTGACTTTTGGGTACGTCGAATTTGGTATGTATCTAGGCCTACGTTATGTCTAGATGCATAATAAATTCAATGTACCAAAAAAGTCAAAAACAACTTATAGTTTGGAATGGAGGGAGTAGTAAACTAGTACTAAACTATAGAACCAGTGCACAATGACATTATGATAGTTTGGTAAACTAAGTAAGCATCTAGCCTGGTTGCTTACTTGTTGGCCAGAAACAGAAAGCCCAGTGCCCGAGTACCCCAAAGCATAGCTGACCAGTTCACAATTTTGTCTCCAGGCTAGTTGTTTGTCCCTGAGCTAATTGGACAACTGATTCTGATTAGTCGCCCAATCAAATTTCTGAACACACTAGTTGCTTCGGAATGCCTAATCAAGGTCCGTGGACCAGATAAGCTCGATTAATCTCAATTAGCCGGATGACTTAATAACACCGGAAGGATATTTAGTTGTTTGTGATGTGTCGCCAATGTTTTGCCCCCCCTCTCCTGTTGGCTTGTCAGTGCTTTTTTATTATGTAATTTTTGCAGTTCGTGGTGTTGAACTGATGATTATGGTGGGTTGCCACATTTATTTTAGGTGTACTAAGGGATTTGAGTCATGAATGGTATAACAGCTGATTATCATTGGTAAACATGGTGGGTTCGAAACGCCGTTTTAGATGATTGTGAGAAAATGTAGAAGATTTGGCTATCGGAGATGTGGGTTTTCCTGCTTGTGATGTTGTTGTTATATTTATTTCCATGTCTTTTTTGCTGTGACAAATATATAAGGACTGTGTTTTTCTCTATTCTGGTGTTCTATGTGACAAAATGGTACCACAGAAGCTAAAAGGCAAGTTTTATAGGACGACGATTAGACCTGCTATGTTGTATGGTGCAGAATGTTGGCCTACGAAAAGACGACATGTTCAACAGATAAGTGTCGCGGAAATGCGTATGTTGCGTTGGATTTGAGGTCATATAAGAAGGGATCGAGTTCGGAACGATGATATACGTGATAGATTAGGAGTAGCACCAATTGAAGAAAAGCTTGTCCAACACTGGTTGAGATGGTTTGGACATGTCCAACGGAGACCTCCAGAGGCACCGGTGCGTAGTGGAATCCTAAGCCAGGATAGTAACGTGAAGAGAGGCAGAGGAAGACCGAAGTTAACTTGGGTAGAGGCAATAAAAAGAGACTTGAAAGGATAGAATATACCCAAAGACTTAGCCTTAGATAGGAGTGCTTGGAAAATAACTATTCACGTGCCTGAACCTTGATTGTTTTTGCTGGGTTTCAACTCTAGCCTACCCTAACTTGTTTGGGACTTAAAAAGCTTTGTTGTTGTTGTTGTCGTGTGTTGTTCTCTGTTCCTTTTTTTTATGAGTGAGGATTTACTGGAAGCAGTTAGTTAGATATTATATAACTCACTTAAAATGCCTGTTGGTTAGATGTTGCTATTGCGCTCTATTTTGATTGTCTATCTGACAAGCATAAATTTTAAATGGGCATTGTTTTGTCAGTTTATGGGCATTGTTTTATCAGTAAAAAAATAAACTGACAAAACAATGCCCATTTTGATTGTCTATCTGACAAGCATTGTCAGTAACTCCGCCTATGGTGGGGCGCCTTTGGTGTCCCAGTATAACAGGTCCCAAGCCCTGGTAAAGGAGGAGGGTTGTGTTAGGCACGGCGAGCCAATGTAAAAACTTAGCCACTTTAATGGAGATGAAACCCAAAAGAAACTCGTTGGTACGTAACTCTCTTAGCGACGCGCCATGTCGGAACTTGGGTATGATGTTAAATGAGTAAGGGTCTTCACACCTACCTGGTAAGGAAGCTAGTTGAGCCAATTAGGATCTGTTTAGGTAGCTGGAATGTAGGGTCCCTTACAGGTAAGTTAAGAAAGTTAGTGGACACAACGGTTAGGAGGCATGTAAATATCTTATGCGTCCAAGAGAATAAATGGAAGGGGTAGAAGGCGAAGGAGGTGGACAATACCGGCTTCAAACTCTAGTACACAGGGACAACTTCAAATAAAAATGGAGTAGCGGTTTTGATTGATAAGAGGGGCTCAAAGATGGTGTGGTGGAGGTGAGAAGGCAAGGGGATAGGATCATCTTAGTTAAACTTGTCATTAGTGATATGGTTTTAAACGTAATTAGTGTGTATCCCCCCAAGTAAGCCATGATGAGAGTGCTAAGCGGCTTTTCTAAAAGACTTAGATCGCTTGGTTAGAGCTGTCCATAGTAGTGAGAAGCTCTTTATAGGAGGTGATCTTAATGGCCATGTAGGTACATCAAGTGCAGGTTTCGAGGTGGTTCATGGGGTTTTGGATATGGTAGTAGTAACCAGGAGGGAGAGGAAGTCTTAGACTTCGCCATAGCTTTTGATCTGATGATAGCTAACACTTTCTTCCATAAGAGACAGTCCCATTTAGTGACCTTTAGTAGCGGCCAATATTCTAGTCCAATCGACTTTGTCCTTACAAGGAGGGATAAACGAACATGCGTGGGCTGTAAGGTGATACCTGGAGAATGTGTGGTCGCTCAACACAAGCTGTTGGTGGCTGACTTTCACTTTCTGGTGCAAGCTTGTGGAAACAAACAAGCTAGGGTTGCTAGAACGAAGTGGTGGAAATTAGAAGGGGAGGCATCAAAGGTCTTTAAGGAAAAAGGTCATTGAAGAGGGCCATTGGAATAATGAAGGCGATGCAAACAACATGTGGGAGAAGATGGCAACATGCGTTCGGAAGGTTGCTTTAGAGGTGCTTGGAGTGACCAAAGGGAGCGGATGCGACTCGAAAGACACTTGGTGGTGGAATGAAGATGTGCAAAAGGCTGTTAAGGAAAAGGAGTGCTATAAGCGCTTGTATCATGATAGATGTGCAAACAGCATAGAGAAGTACAAGGTGGCAAAGAATGCAAAACGAGCGTTGAATGAGGCAAAGGGGCGGGCCTATGGGGACTTTTACCGACGTTTGAGTACGAAGGAAGGAGAGAAGGACATTTATAGGATGGCTAGGGCTCGCGATAGGAAGACAAGGGATTTCAACCAAGTCAAGTGCATAAAGGATGAGAGGGAGCAACTCTTTGTGAAGGAGGATGAGATCAGACATAGATGGCAAGAGTATTTTGATAAATTGTTCAATGGTGAGAACGAGAACACCACCGTTCAGCTGGACGACTCGTTTGATGACACTAACAGGCACTTTGTGTGGATGATTCAAGAATCGGAGGTCAGAAAAGCCTTGAAAAGGATGAAAGGGGGCAAAGCGATGGGCCCTGATGGTATCCCAATTAAGGTGTGGAGATGTCTCGGGGATATAACTATAGTATAGCTAACTAAGATGTTCAACAATATCTTTCGATCGAACAAGATGCCTGATGAGTGAAGAAGAAGCATATTAGTACCAATTTACAAGAATAAGGGAGATATCCAAAGTTGTACTAATTATCGGGGAATTAAGTTGATGAGCCACACTATGAAGTTATGGGAGAGAGTCATCGATCAACGTCTGCGAAGAACAACTCAGAAATCAACAAACCATTTTGGTTTCATGCCCGGAAGGTCAACCACAGAAGCAATCTTCTTAATAAGACAGGTTATGAAGCGGTTTTGATTGACTTGGAGAAGGCTTATGACAAGATACCAAGAAATGTTATGTGGTGGTCTTTGGACAAATATAAAGTCTCATCAAAGTACGTGACCCTCATCAAGGACATGTACAACAATGTTGTGACTAGTGTTCGAACAAACGATGGTAACATAGATTACTTCCCGATTAAAATTGGACTTCATCAAGGGTCAGCCTTAATCCCGTATCTCTTTGCCTTGGTAATGGATGTGGTTACCAGGAACATACAAGGGGATATCCCTTGGTGTATGTTGTTCGCTGATGATGTAGTATTAGTGGACGAAAGCTAAGCGGGAGTAAATAGGAAACTAGAGTTATGGCGGCAGATCCTTGAGGTTAAAGGTTTTATATTAAGCAGAACTAAAACCGAATACATGAGATGTGACTTTGGCGGAGTTATATAGGAGGAGGGATATGTGAGTTTGGAAGGTCAAGTAGTGCCTAAGAAGGATACCTTTCGGTATCTGGGATTGATGCTACAGATGGATGGAGATATTGATGCGGACATTAGCCATAGAATCAAAGCAGGGTGGATCAAGTGGCGATAAGCTTCTGGCATTCTCTGTGACAAGAGGGTACCACAAAGCTAAAAGGCAAGTTCTATAGAACGGCGATTAGACCGGCTATGTTGTATGGAACAGAATGTTGGCTAACAAAGATTCGACATGTTCAACAACTGAGTGTTATAGAAATGCGTATGTTGCGATGGATTTGCGGCAAGAATGGACCGAGTTCGGAATGATGATATACGTGATCGCCTAGAGGTAGCACCAATTGAAGAAAAGCTTGTCCAACATCGGTTGAGGTGGTTTAGCCATGTCCAAAGGATACCTCCAAAGGCACCAGTATATTGTGGAGTCCTAAGCCAAACTAATAATATGAGGAGAGGTAGAGGAAGACCGAAATTGACATGGGGGAGGCAATAAAAAGAGATTTGAAAGCTTGGGATATACTTAGAGTTCTATGTTTGAATATGAGTACTTGGAAAGTAGCTATTGAAGTGCCTGAACCGTGACTTGGGGCTTTTGGTGGGTTTCAACTTTAGCCTACTCCAACTTACTTGGGACTGAAATGATATGTTGTTGTTGTTGTATTGTTTTGTCAGTCCCCACGAGAATTGCTATGATGCCTCAAGAATCCATTGAGATATAAATGTATGCATCAAATCTATTGACACCTTGATTGCTTTTGACAGGCTATACAGACGCCATTCAGGAGCTACCTTTCTGACATGCTTGCTCTTGTGAGTGCATTTTTTCCTTCTTGTCATTTTGTTTTTTCCTAGATTCAATTAATAACTTGACTATCTATTAACTATACTGCATTTGTCATGATTCTTTTTTTCCTTACTTGTCATCTGCTCTTCTACCAATATATCTTTTTTTGAACAAGTCGGCAGGGAAGCTCCCTACCTATTTTTTTTTTCATTTTCATATAAAGTGGTACAGAAATTTACAGATGTTACAGGTTACAAGGTAGCTAGGCCCAAAAACAAAAAAGAGAAAACATCATAAAAGACTCTCTCCACTGATTTATTGTATATATTTGTATATCTTCATTGCATGGGATCTTGCTAGTTCCTCTTTTCCCTCTTCCTTAGCTTGTTATATTGTGTATTACTGTATTCCTTTCCCGTTATCAAATCACAGTCCAATATAGGTACATACAATTAGAGAGAAAATAGGCTTTGTGAATTATTATTAGATTCTACAGAGATCAATATCCTCATTGATGGCATCGATGCAGATATCTGATCTCATGTTAACGCCCGTAAGTTTAATAAAGAAAAAAAAAACTGCACTCTTGGCACCTTGCATCTTGAAATTTTCATTTTCTATAATCTATTCGCAAACTGTCCATTATATGTGTATTATTAGTCTACAATATTAAAATGGTGAGATGATCATTTAAAGCAGATCAGTCTGACAATGTGGTGGATGTGATTTGTGACTTCCTATTATGAGCTCCTTTTGATTTCACTAATTCTCACCTGATTATGCTAGAATTTGTTGCCAAATATTGATTGTTATGTCAGTATATATCCTTGGGAGTGTAACTTGATGCATATGCATCGGCAGTACTTTTCTGAATAATATATGTTCAGATTCACCCTTAGTTGAAGGCATCATTATGGTAAAATTTCTCAGAAAATCACCCCGATGGTTGGCGTTTAATGCATCTGTATTGCAGGTGAAAAAGGAGAGTGCAGAGCGTGAAGCGTTGGGAGCACTTCCTCTGTACCAGAGAACCATCCCATAAAGCGCCTCCTTGCGTGATCCAACAGTGCACATGATGAAACGCAGAGGCTGATACTGTAATGTGTATTATTTTTTTCGAGGAAATATTATGTATTATGTTTGGCAGGAAAAAGACCATACTATGTTTTACAGACATTTTTGGTATAGAAGTGGGCAAGGTTATGCACAACTGTTTGTGCTTCAGTTGAACAAATTGCTATTGTCCTCTTGTAGTCGTACAATATGGTCGATGAGATGTTATTTGTATATTTATAATAAATTCTGGAACTGTTCGGTTCACTTTGCGAACAGAAATACTTGTACTGAGGTCCGCCATGTCAGGTGCAATGTGGGAAGTGGAGGTGTGGAGTATAGTTTTGTGTCAGCTATTGCCATTGCTCAATTACTTTTTCAATTTACCGGACTGCGAATTAAGATTTGGCCTGACTAATTTGAGAGAATTATTTCCTTGGCCTAACAAAAGTGTCTGTTAGTTTCTTGGTCCTTTTCTGGCCGAACTTGCTTATTTGGTCCACATTCGAGTTTTGTTTGGTTTCTTGGTCCTTCTGTCAGAGGTAACGGGGTTAAGTTGTATGCGAAAAGACTATTTTGCTCTTGGCGTCGAATGAAAAAGATTAGCAGCCAACAGATGCACTGTACTGGTTTTTTAGATTGCTTAGTATCAATAATTTTACAAAATGATCTACAATAATTTTTTTCAAGCATGGGATCACTATTTTTTTATATATATTTGCACATGACCCACACTGACTATTTAAGATGCATATAAAATCCACAATTATAATTCAAATGCACACATACGCAATAATAAGTTGACAAATACAGGAGATGTTCAAGTTCACATGATAGCATACATGAGCAAGTTCACATAACATCATAAGATGTTCAAGTTCATAAATAAGCCTTCATACAGAACATGTTCAAACTCACATGACATCAAATATGAGAACAAGCATATCTAAAATCAAAGACTAAGCCTTCTTTTACTTCTTGTGCTCATTGCAAGGCTAAGTGGTTGTATTTTTTGCTTCTGGTACCCATGGAGGGGCTGTCAAGTGGCACATGTGTAGTTGTAAGATTGTTACTACCTAGCACTTGCTTCTTCTTTGTGGGTTTCACCTTCTTGTTACCCTTGGCATTGACAGGTGGTTCTATGTGTGAGGGATGCTTGATGAAAAGTTCTTCCGGCTGATTTGAGCCACTTCTTGACCTACAAACATTTATTTTCAGTAGCAAATGATGATAGTTCAATATACAATAGTTGAATGGAAAAAAATTCAAAAGTAAAAAAATACCTTTTTGATAGTCCAGGGCTAGATTTATTTAGTTTTCCCTTAGGGGCCGTTCGGTTGAAGGGGAACCGGTCCCTGGAAATATTCTTGGCTAGATTCGTATTCTAATTTGAATAGACGTTGTCAACTGAAATTATTCCTGGTCAGGTTTCAGCTTAACCGAACAGGCCCTTAGTCTTACTTGAAATCTCCAAGCTTTGGTTGTTATGGTAGAAAGCATCTATTTAGTTTCGTTACCAAACTACCGTTAATACTAACACAAAATTTCAGCACTAGTGTCAATTACCTTCTAGATGCTTCAGGAGTACGATCGTCGCTTTTTCTTTTTTTGCTACTTGTTTTTTCCAAGTTTTGACTAGAGGGGCAAAGTCAATATTTAGTATTGATGACAAGTTTGAAATAACAACTAGAGAGAGTAATAATTTGCAAATCTTGGTGGAAAAGACATGGATGCAGTCGGTGCATCCTCCTCCAAAGGAACAATAGAACTTTGAGCAGATTTGGCCCTCTTCTTTGGTGGTCCCCTACAAGAACAATACATGTCATCACTATGTTTTGTAGGAAGGAAAACATAAATGATAGTAAAAGTAAACACATTATTACCTGATCACTTTCATAGCTTCAATGTCTTCTGGTTTGCCCTTCTTGCAGTTATGCCAATGATGTCCATAGCCCTCACAAATAGGACACTTGTGTTGCCCTTTCCTTATTTTCTTGTCGCCATTGCCTTTATGCCTTTTAGTTTTAGGCCTACCCGCTACTGTTGTCAATAAGGGTGGATGCATGAAAAATCCATGGGTGGATTTAGGCCATTGTAACTTGTCAGGCATAGCAGGAATAAGCTCACTATACGCAACTCTAAATTTCTCAACCGAGTAATACAAGTCAACATATTTCTCAATTGGTTCATCACTAAGCGAGGTGATGAATACTAATGCATGCTTGCATGGTATGCCCGAAACCTGCCATTTTCTACAGGTGCAAGTCCCCTCTTATAGGTTGACCACAAATCCGAAATCCACTACCACCCATTGCGGTCACTTCAGCAACATCTTCTGAACATTCTTCCACTTCCAAGTTTAATTCTCTACTCTTCTCATTTAAATCCTTTATTAAGTGGGGTAGAATCAAACCATGAAATTTCTTTGATACTTTCCTTCTTTGGTTCCACTTGCTCATGAGCATTTGCCTAATCTTGTCCATCGAATCATCCAAGTTCATGGACTTGTGTTGCTTAATCCAATTGTTGAAGCATTCTGCAAGGTTGTTGGTCACGTAGTCTACCTTGCTTCTAGTAGAGAATTGGCTTCTTGTCCACAATTTTTTGTGGCAATTCCTTATATAGTTAGTTGCAGCGGGCTTTTCTCTCTCCATGGCAACCTAATTTTTTTCAAACAAATATAGGTTCCATGAGTAAGCAGCTGCTCACAGGTGGTCATCAAAAACCTTTCCATGGAACCTCTTCTTAAAGTTGGTCACCAAATGGAACATACATTCCCTATGTTCAGCCCTTGGAAATACTTGAGCCACCCCTGCCATCACAGCCTATCCTGCATTAGTGCATATGGCTAAACCCGTAGGTGATCCAATAGCCTCTCTAAATTGACTCATAAACCAAATCCAATTTTCATTAGTTTCTGAATCAAAGACTCCACAGCAAACAGGATAAAACCAATTATAACCATCAACTACAGAAGCACTAGATAATGGTCCCTTGTGCTTAGTTGCATTCTTCACCTTCTTATTCCTTCTAGAACTAGAACAAGTGTGAGCAAAAGATTTTTTTCTAACCTACAAAAATGGAACATAAAAGCAATTAGTAACAAAAAAAACACAAGGGATACAGAAAAAAGTAAGGTTCAAAAGTTACCGTGATAGTGGTACTACCCTTAGTGATAGATGCATACAACCAACATTGACACTTGTCCTTGTCTCTCCTTGAACAATATGCCCTGAACCTTTGAGGTCCACTTTTAGCAATATTGAACTCAAACTGATTTTTAATTGCATGCTGAGAAATAGCCAATCTGAAAACAACCATGCTAGAATAAGTAGAGCTTACTATCATTGGAGGATCATCTATGTCATACTCTGCATTTGGAGCATTATTTCCATCATTATATGGCACCTCATCTTCCTCCTGTACTTCATCATCACCATCATCATCATCATCTTCCTCCTCTTTCTCATCCTCACTATCATCCTCGGACTCATCACCTCTGTTCTGAGCTTCAATTGGATAATTCACAACCTGTGGTAGAGTCTCCAAGTACATTGCTTCTTCATCTACACCTACATGTAAATTCTGTGGTGTAGGGTTTCTAAGGTAATCATCCTCATCAAGATCTATATTGTTTTCGGGTTGGCTATCAACATTAAAATCCCACTTCATGACTAGCTAATATGGATCAGAAGGGCCTTGATATACAATGAACATAATGATAACCTTGCTCTTGCAGTGCTTGCTAAAATACACATCAAATCTTGGTCGGATTTTATTTCAGGGAAGGTTTTTAGAGCTTCATCATAGTACTGAACTTGAGCTACTTCCATATAGTCTGGAGGATATTTCTCTACCACTAATTCTACGAAATCACTGAAATTTGTTCTATCTGAATCCACAACCATCTCAAAGCTAAAACATTTAACATCCTGCCTACGAGTCTTACTGTTGCCCAACAATTTGATTTCCAACTTGACACTAGAATCAAACCTGTTTACACAAGGAATGCTCTATGTTCACAGCCATTCAAATTTGTAAGTGACGCAAATTAAAACAATGATGCTACACTCACCAGTTGTGGTCACCGTCTCCGTCGTTCCCCTACGAGGAGCCGACTGCCAGGCCATCACGGCCGGCTGCCCGGGCCTGTTCGTTGTCCTGCATCCCAGCGCCCTACCCGTTGCCCTGCTCGGCCAGCATCGACGCGCCCTCCTCGGCTAGCCCCGCCACACTAGGCTAGGTGCGCGGCCGGCGGTCAGGCCCGAGCAGCCAGCGCCCTACCTCGCGGCTGTAAGTTGTAACACCTCTGGTGTTACGAGCTCGTTTAGTATCGAGATTTAGGCCTAAGAAAAATTTTCTAAACGGGTTTCTTGGATTTTTGATTTAAAACATACTTGATGTGATAAATGAATCATGTGTGACTTAGTTTTGTGTACTCAAATAAACGCCCAAGTTATATTACTCAGTGCGTAAAGATATTTAGGAATGTCGAACGACAATTCTAGCCAATAGATAGCGAATGATTTGTTCTATTAGATTAAGCATGAAAAGCAACTTTTATAAATAAATAAAATCCATTAATAAATAAAACAATATATATATATATAGCTTTTGAATCTAATTTAAATTTGAGCTTTGTTGAAAATATTCTTGTGCCTAGATGTTGCTAATTGTCTAAATTAGTAAACCCATAGAAATATATATATATATATATATATATATATATATATATATATATATATATATATATATATATATATATATATATATATATATACATGTTTATGTTTTTACGTATAGATTCGTTTTAGTTCCTATGATAATTTGGTAACGTACCCGCGACTAGCTGCCCGTCTGGCCGCCTCATAAATTTAACATGATTGGTGTGGAAGCACATAACAGACGAGAGATAGCGCAACAACTTCTTTTACTTTTCCTGGCGCGACGTACAGCGTACTCGCCTTGCTTTGCAATTATGCACCGCCCCATCTCCCTCATGGCTCTGCACCCCGACGTGTCTGTTTGCCTGCGCAATTGTTTTCTCTCCCTCGCTAGCGTCTTGTTTGGATTTTAATGGGAGCACATGGCTCTGTCGTGCCCACACCCCCGCTAAGCACCACCGTCCATCTGCCCGCTTTGTCGCATCATCTTTGCCTACTTTGCTTGTTTCTCGTCTGACTCTGCCGAGCCTCGTGCTGCTCCCCTCCCTCTATTTTTCTGCTACCTCGGTCTTGTCCTTGCCTACCTTGCTTGTCTCTATGGCCGTGGTCTTGTCCGTGCCAATCGACACGTCCTGCCGGCCACGCTGTGCCACGTGCGCCTCTACCCCATGCCTTGTTCTCGACGTCGCTGTGGCCCGCTGCCGCTGCTGCCTCGCACACTCGTGCACTCTCTTTCTCTCCGTTTTTTCAGATGTGAGAGAGGCGCGTCCTAGCTCCAGCCAGCAGCTGCCTGCAGAAGGTTTCGTCGTGGCATTGTCCGTCGGTGCTCTTACTTCATCTGGTGAGCTTGCTCTCAGATCCTGGCTATCCCTCGCGTGCCTGCCTTTTCTTTGCCTCCGTCCGCTCCTCTCTCTCTCTGCTTGCTTCTGCCTCTGGAGGCCGCAGTCGCCGCTCCTCATCCCCGCCGGTGCGCAGACTTCCCAGCGTCTTGAAGGCGCCGCGCCCTCGCCACACTGGACCTATAGCTTCCCACGCCCCTCCCCGTCGCTTGAACCATCGCAGATGGCCGCGCCACGGTCGACGCGCTGTGCCGCCCCTTCTTCGCTATTTCCCGGCCATGCGCCCCTACAACCCCCTTGATGCCGCCGCCTGCCTTGATCGCACCTCCTCCACCTCCGCGCCGCCGCCATGGCGCTGCCACGTCCATGCCTCCACCGCCGCCATGGCGCTGCTCGACCATTGCCGCGTCGTCCCGTGCCTACTCTGCTCTTGAGAATGAAGAGAAGGTGAGAAATAAGAATAGAATTAATACATGGTTCTTATTGCTAAATACGTGACTCATACGAATAGTACACGCTGAACTGTTGGTTAGTTTTGAGAAAGCACAGGGTCCTTTTTGCGTATTCACTAGGTCGGTTAGGCGAGGCCTACTGTTGGGCGGTCACTGCCGCCGTCCGTCGTCGGCCGGCTTGATTGGGCGGCCAGGCCGCATGCCTCGCCTTCCCTCCTAGGCCTGCTCCTCTGCTCTCCGTGGGCGTCCATCGTTACGCCATCATCCGCTTTGCCCGTGCCGCCATCGCCACAAGGCCGCCAAACCGAGCCGCGTAGGCCCTTTTCTTTTTGTGTTGATTTTCGTTTTGTTGATTCAGCATTATTCAAAAATTGAAAATAAATCGTAGAAAAATCATAAAAATGCCAAACTAGTTTTGTTGAGTTCCTAAAATCATGATCTATGTAATAGTGTATTTCGTTTGCATAGATTTGGTATGTTTTTAGGGTTGCTCTAATTATTTTAACATGCTTAATATTGTGAAAAGGTGAACTTGTAGGAATTTCCATGATAAATCGGTGATAGTATTAACTCTAAAAATTTTACAGTAAATTACTAATATTATTAGCTACTCACTGTAATTTTTGTAACTCTAGAATAATTAGTTTGCTAGATAGATAATGATGCCCTATTTTGAATAATGATTAAATCGATAGGATGAAATAAAGAAATAACTTGGGTTTGTATAACTAAAATATTTGTTGGGAAATAACATCTTATTCGACAACATGGATATGTAGCCTAAGTACGGTCGTCGTTAGAACTAGCTCGTTAACTTGAGAGGCGTAAATCATATTTTTACGAGTCACGATTGTAGTCGATTAATTATGTCTTTGCATTGCATATCATATAGGTACGATAATGGATCAACGGATCAAGTGAAGGATGAGTGAGAATCTAAAGATGGTGTAATGGTGTTCTCTCTAGGAGATGATGCAATGGGCTTTCTATTCAGATGATGGTGGATGATCTGAAGATGCAAATACTAACTTTTGGTTATATTTTACCCAGGCAAGCCCTGGTGCATAACCCTTACTTTTCTACACTTTAAATTATAGTTGTGCATTAAGTTTTAAGGAGTTGATTAAAACCCACTTGCATATATATCTTTATCCTATGAGTCTTACTAGTATGACATGATCGTGTAGATTGCTATGCTACAGGACTCCGATAGAAGTCGAGTGATTGCCTGTCACTCGCGAGATATAGGAAATATATTACTGTATTATTATCACTTGGAAAATATAAATGATGGAAAGAAAAAATGGTGACCGGGTAGGGATATGGTTTGGGTATTGGTGGGTGTAAGAGGTTGTGTCCTACGGACAGGACACAACGGGACATGGCTTGGTTACACTACTTTCCCTGTCTGTGTCGGTTAAGGACCGACCGTTGCATAAGTCTCTAGGCAAGTCATAGATTTATTATCCCGAGCACATACTTGGGTATGAGCGCTTGAAAGACTTGTTACTCTCTTCTCATGGGTTCTGGCTCTTTCCGGACTGACTGTCATTGTGGTTTTTGGGTTAGGAGGTTCTTGCACTGCACTGAGTCCGAGACTCAGGGGCGGGGGCTTGGAGTCCCAGTTTGGTTGGGGACCTGGACCCCATGATAGGAGGATAGTGGGTTGGTCCTGCTTGTGCCTTGGGTACAAGCGGGGAGTGTGTTTTTGGGGTACCCAGCTGGGGGCATTGATTCGCGAATCGCCGGGCAATCCGGTATGGCTTGTCGAAGGTCTAGCACTGTAGTAAGAACTGAAAGATGAAAGGTGGTGAAATGGAAAAAGAAATATGATTGCTTACCACCTGCTTGAAAGTAGCACATGTGCTTACATAGAATGGTTGGTTAATGAACTAATGCGGCTGTCAATGAAAATTGAATATAAGGACGCACGCTTAGTAATGCTTCATGCAGATGCAATAAACCCACAATCCAGATAGCCTTGCATATTCTTGGAGTCTTCTCTTTTCTCCTGTTGGGTAAGTCTTGCTGAGTACAATTGAGTACTCAGGGTTTTATTTCCCCTGTTGCAGGTGACAGGTGGAGGCTAGAGCTAACCTTTGTGTGTGGATTCCTCCTGGTGGGCTCAGAGAGAATTTCCTTTACGCTGCGATCATAGTTTTGATGTATAACTCTCACCAAATGTTTTATTAAATGAAAGTTTTATAAGCTGTTGTCGTAGTTTATATATATCAATATTTCATCAGGTCATAAATAGATGTTTAATTCCGCTGTAACTCTGTGCACATGTTTATATTCCGCTGTTCAATTAAATTGTTTATAACTCTGATAATATGATACATTCCGCTGTTATAACAATAAATATTATACTCTGATGTTGTATTAAAAGTGATGTAAGAAATGGTTAAGAATGATGTAAGCTTTATTCTCTCATTTGTGATCCTGATAGAAAAATGTGGATTTTTGAGTTCTCCCCTGGGGTGTGTCCGACGGGATCGTGTAATTTAGTGTTCTCCCTTGGGTGCTTAGTGTCTAATAGAAGACGAGCACTCTAGGGAGGCATTAGATTAGGCGGTTCTGTCATAGGTGGTATCAGAGAATAAATGAGGAAATAAAGCTTCAAAATCTTTCCTAAAATAAAATTTGACAACAAATTATTTTCAAAGAATAGGACGTCTTTATGCAAAGTTATAGAAGTAGCCCTATTACTATGGTTATGTATCCAGGATAGATGGCACTTTGCTGACTTAGGTAGGCTTAATCAATTTTTCTGTAGGTACACTGACCCCGAGCATAGTCCGATAGTATCGACTAGTTACAAGGAAAGAACGATGTGCCAAAATCTAAGAACGGTTGCCCTATATGTTGGCAATGGTAGAAGGACGTATAGGACGTGCATTCATGCATATCCTGTTTGTGCATTGTAGCGTTCGTGTTGCTTGCAGATACGCCATCCATAGGTGTCACGTGTGTCGTATTGTGCACGACTGAATCGTTTCTATTTAGAGTTATTTCTGCATTGTGGCTTTGTGCTCCACGTTCGCCCGTGGTTCACGCCGGTCGTGACTCCACGTCTCCCCGTACTCTTTTCTGCGCTCTTGTCGGACCCTTGCCCTACAGTCGTACTAGTCAATAATGGCTTGCTTTGCATGAACAAGAAGAGTTTGATAGTGGATTAGCTTTGATCAAGGATTGAAGAATGAGTCAATAAAGCCTAAGTGAAGAAATACCAAATAAAGGTTTAAATGACAAAGGACACAACTCATATTGGATATAAGTCGGTCTCTATCTTGGTTTGCTTGTATAGATAAAGAGTTGGAAAATCACTTTGCATTGCTTTGATCAAGCTAGAAGTATGAAGATAGATATTGAAGTGAGTATTAGGAGTGTCAAGCCAAAATCAAGAGGACATAAGGAACTGTGAATTGGCTTGACCATATTTATGTTGATTCATATATGTCTTTATGTGAATCAAACTAAAGCTTGATTGATCTCAACATTCATATCTAGAAGATATTCAAGCAAGGATCACAATTTTGAAGAAATGTTTTTTCAATGGATACTTAATATGATGTTACTTGAGTATGGCTTGATAAGGTGAAGATAGCAAGAAAAGGGCTTCGAGGGACTAAGCAAAGGTGAAGGGCAAGCGATGGCTTGAGGACCGAGGTACCATAGCTAAGGTGAAGAAGAGAGTACTTACATTGATTCGAGGAACTAATCGAGCTATGAGGAGTCATATTGTGTTGAGGATCAAATCATTATTGGAAGTAACTTGAAGCCATGGATTGAACTCATATGTGTTGAAATGATTCAAGTCACATGCTCAAGGTATAATGGGAATGAGGAAAATACATTCGATGGTGGAGCCCCCAATTATAAAAAGGATGCGGTGACCAACTTAAAGGTGTTTAAATTCTTTGATATTTTGAATTTGAGTTTAGAAAAGGCCATACTATAAAGGGGATATAATGCACAAGCTTTAATGTGCAACCAAGTGTTCATTTTCCACCAAATATCCTTAAAGCCTCAGCCAAGACAGTAAGCTTTGCAATCCTATCTTTTGTGCTGCTTGGCAGGTGAGGCACTGCCGCACTAAAGTGAGGCACTGCCGCACTGAGGCACTGCCACAGTTCAGCCGCAGCGACTGAACTGACCGTTGGGGGCAGGGGGTATTTATACCCCTTCTCTTCCTCCCCAACGGCTCTCTTGAACCTCCTGCTCATTCCAGCTCGTCCAAAACAGAAAAGAGCTGCTCTCTCTCTCCCTCACTCACCATTGTAGCCCCTCAAGCTTCTCCCTTTCATTCCCTTCCAAATCCAAGAGAGTTTGAGCCTCTAAACTACATTAGAGAGCAGCTCCAACTGTCCTTCATCTCCTAGAGCACTTGGTTCGTGTTCAAGCCAGTGGATTGTGTTTGTTACTCTTGGAGCTTGCTCCTAGCCGGCAAGAGCGTCGTCCGTGGAGCTTGTCAATTTGTGTGGCAGCCCCGGGAGGTTTGTAATCACCCCAAACAGCTAGTGAAATCACCCCTCATCCTAAGAGTTCATTCTCTTGACTTGAGAATGAGGAAAGGGTTGAAAGAGAACCAAAGCCTTTGTGGCAACCTCAACAACGTGGACATTAGCAAGCTTTAGTGGCGAGCTGAACCACGGGATAAATCGGTGTCTTACTTGTGTTCTTGTGATTTGCACTGCTATACTTGTATTTGTGGTGATTCTAGGGTTTGGTCCCGATTTACTTGCTCGTGCACTTCCGCCAACATCCAGGTGGTGGAATAGGCTCTACACTACCCTAGGAACATCAGTAATTTGCTCGATCTACTTTTCTTTGGTTAGTTTTTGAATTGTAGTTCGAGCTTGTCTGCAAACGCGATAGTGCCACACTTTTGTGAGGCAGTGCCGCAGTGCTGCACCTTGGGAGCAGCAGTGCCGCACCTAGAATTTAACTTTCGCTGCGAGTTTGTTTTAAACAGGCCTATTCACCCCCCTCTAGGCGACATCAAGGTCCTTTGAGCGCCCCCTGCCCGTTGCCATGTGCCGTGTCGCCCTGCTCGGCCAGCCCCCCGCGCGCCCTGCTCAACCAGCCCTACCACGCTCGGCTAGGCGCGGCCGGCAGCCAGGCCTGAGCGGCGGGTGCCCAGTCCTGACCGATCGGCGGCCAGCCCCGTGACGAGCCGAGACGTCGTGCTGGGGCGCGCCCGAGGTGGATCCGGCGCCGGCCGAGGTGGATCTGCCTGCGGGACATCGGCAGAACTGCCATCCTCCATGGCCGGTGGCGGCTAGGGTTCCACCCGTGTCACTGCTTTTTTTTCTCCGATACGGCTTCCTGCTGATACCGGTGCCGCTCACGCGAAGGGGTAAGACGCGGGCGAGTGGGTACTTCAGTCTTTTTGGGCGCGCCCCGGGTGCTGTTTGATGGAACACACTCACGGAATCGACAGAAGGGCCAAGAAACCAAACAAATACTAAATTCGATAAAAAAAAAGGGCCAAGAAACTAAGAGCCACTTTTTTTAGGGCCAACGAAATAATTTGCTCGACTAATTTTGGCTTCGGCGTCGTACAACGGCCCAAATTGGTCACCACATGAGGTCGGGCCGTTTTTTTTCCTTTCTCTTCTTTCCTTTTTATCTCGTCCTTGGTTAAGACATTTTCCTGTTATGATTTTGTGCATTTAACACTCTGAAAGCCACCTAGTTCAATGTTTTCAAAAATCGATGCTGCTACGTAAGTGTGTCCCTGAACTTTTTATGTTTTGCATGATGAATAGTATGCCTTAGAGGCACTTCTCCCATGAAATTTTTGTTCCTATTCATCCCTAGTTGAAGGAATTTCAAAGGTAGTTTCGCTTGAAAAATAGTTCCTGGTTGGAGCCATGAGTGAGGCACGTATGATTTTCGCACAAAATCTTCGCTAGATGTGTGTGTGTGTGTGTATATATATATATATATATATATATATATATATATATATATATATATATATATATATATATATATATATATATATATATATATATATATATATACACACGCGCGCGCTGTGCAAGTGAAAAGGGAGAGAGCGGAGCGTGAAGCATCTGGAACACTTCCCCAGCAGGCCACTACTGTACTAGAGATAGAGTTAAACCTCTCTAACAACGCACGCTATAAAAAAATGATGCGGCATCTTGTGCTACGCAGGACATCTTGTGCCACACAACTTCCACAGTACAACGTACGGTGGCGTGCCTGATGCGCAACTGATGAGCATGTGCCGATGGAAGCTACTGCTTCGTACTAGAACTGTAGAACGATCCACAGCGACACTGTGACAGAACGGGAGTACCAACAATGTAGATATTTTCGGTGAACGAACAGTGTTAGCATAAACTCAGTGTTAGCGTAAACTCAATTTCTTCGAAACGAACAGGGCCCGTGTTTGTCTGTGCAATTGCACTAGTACTCACTCCCCTCTCTTTCAAGTACTGTACATGCACTTTACCTTCGGTCAGCAAAGCTCAACGTTTCAGACAAGCAGCAAACAAGCTATTTGTCCTGTCCCAAAGTAAACGTCAACTTTTATTTATTCACTTACTACATACAGATAGTAGAAAAAAAACACAATGCTTTCTTTTATCTTGCCTGAACCAGTTGCAATTTTGTCGCTCTAGAAAACTCAAAAGTTGAGCATGAGCTCTTGTCGCATGCATTCCCACTACGTCGATTTGGACATCACTATCGGCCTCATCACTGCCGGATTTATGACAACCAGCAGTGATGTACTTTCACTGTCGGTTATGAGCTTGAAAATGAGAAAATAACTGAAGCTGGGCTAAAACCGACAGTGAAGCACCACGTTACCGCCGGTTTGTGGCTTGAACCAGTAGTGTTTTGGCGGCCACTTATCACTGCCGGTTCAAGCCACAAACCGGCAGTGATTTGGCTCTATCACTGTCGGTTCTAGCCAAGAACCAACGATGATAAGCCTACAACACAAAAGGCTGCAGCCGTTCTCTTCTTCCTCCTCTCTTCCATCCCGAGAACAGAGGCGTGCGTTTGGGCCCTTCCCTCCATTGTTGCGTCTGCTCTTCACCATGAAGCTAGCGCTTGGATTTTGAAAAATGGCTTGATCTTTTGGCTTTAAAGTCAGTAACAAACATCCACTCCTTTGATTTTGTTGTTTAATTAGCTTCGTTTTGATGGCTACATTCTAGTTCTTTCTCCATTCTAGAGAGCACTTTTCCAATTGGACATTTGTGCAAGGCTCACATTATGGTGAATTCATCATCCAAAAGGTTGGTGTCTATGAACATATTTAAATTCCTAGCTAATTATTCTATGGTGGTCAAGATCATCATTGTTAGTATGTGATGCTATAATTAGTTCTTAGAAGTAGAGTAGAATAGATGTTCTTCAATATTGTGTAATAATTGTTTTTTACTACAATTTTTAATTTACAGGGCCGGGGCTACCAATTTCAATTTTCCAATAATTAGTGTACAATAATGTTTTTCAAAAATGATACTTTCGAGCTACAATTGTTGTTCATGAAGCTTGATTTCTTATTAATTCTTTATAATTACTGTCTCATTATTTTTTTGTGTAGAGATGGATCGAGAGTGGATGCATCTGTCCTGAACGGACAAGCAGTACATGCATGGCGTCAACCAGTTTATCACCGATGCCAAAGGCCATGCTGGGAATGGGAACCCTGTCTTCTGCCCATGAAAAGATTGCAAGAATCAAATGAACTTTCATCAAATTGAGTCTATACGATCGCACTTGATTACTAGGGGGTTCATGCCAAACTATATGATATGGACTATGCATGGTGAAGTTGGTGTGAATGTTCTGTAGGAGAACGATGATGATGTGGACATGCCTGACGTAACCATCCACGATATTGACGAGGAACTCGGTGTCAACATGGAATTTATGGCCACGGTTAATAATGTGTTTAGGAACACGCTAGCTGACGACACCGAGGATAACGATGGCATTTCTCAGCTACTACCTAATGTAGAGACTGGATGTCTTAGTGAAAGACAGCTGAGAAAGCTAGAGAAAATGAGACAAGATGGCAAAACACCATTGTATAGCAATTGTCCAATAAACAAACTGAAAGCCGGCATCATGTTGTTAGAGTTCAAATCGACAAACGGATTGAGCGACAAAGGCTTCGATGAGTTGTTAGGTATAATAAGGAAAATGCTCCTAGAAAAAAACGAGTTGCCAGAAAAGACATACTTGGCCAAGCAAATGATCTGCCCCATCGGCCTCGAGGTTGAAAAAATCCACGCGTGTTCTAATGATTGCATATTGTACCGTGGAGAAAAATACAAAGACTTGGACAAGTGCCCCCAAGTGTGAAGCTCCACGGTACAAGGAAGGGCCGTTAGATGAGGGTACCAAGACCAGAGGAGGTCCCGTAAAGGTTGTTTGGTATTTCCCTATAGCTCCCCTGGTGCATAGGCTATTTGCATGTGCAAAGTCAGCCAAACTGTTGCGCTGGCATGGCGAAGAGCGTAAGAAAGATACAATGATGAGGCACCCCGCCGATGAGCATGACTGGAGGACTGTCAATGCTATGTTCTATAAGGACATCGGTGGAGAGGTAAGGCACATTTGTTTTGCTTTGAGCATAGATGGGATGAATCCTTTTGACCAAGTTAGAAGCAATCATAGCATCTGACCAGTGACGCTCTCTATATACAACCTTCCACCTTGGGTCTGTATGAAGCGGTCGTACATCCAGATGTCACTACTGATCCAAGAGCCAAGACAACCTGGGAATGACATCGATGTGTTTCTGGAACCAGTGATCGATGAACTAGTGGAGATGTTTGAAAAGGGTGTGCTGGATATTTGGGACGAGTACAAAAAGGAACATATCATGATCAAGGGAGTACTTATCGCTACAATCACCGACCTGTCAGGTCGAGGTTCGTTGTCCGAAGAGAAGACAAAAGGCTATACTGGATGTGTCGAGTGCTTGGACGACACCGATGCGGTAAATCTATCAAATAACTCAAAGATAGTTTATATGGGACACCATAGGATCCTACCTAAGGATTACCCTTATCGCAGGAACAAAAAAGATTTCAACGGTACTATTGAGAAACGCTTAGCTCCAAAATATCAAGACGGGCCAGTGATACTTTGAGAACTCAACAAACTAAAGATTGTCCTTGGGAAGGGAGACAATACAATAGCAGCGCCTGATGGGAGCGTTTGGAAGGAAAAATTAGTTTTCTGGAAACTATCTTACTGGCCATTTCTGAGTGTACACCACTGTCTTGATCCCATGCACATCACTAAAAATGTGTGCACTAACACTCTTAACACCTTGATGGACACCGGGGGACATCGAAGGATTCACTAGCCACACGCCTGGACATGCGACACATGGGAATCAGGAAGGGGCTGCATCCCGTGGAGCTAGAGAATGGCCAGTTTGAACTTCCGGTTGCGTCATGGACATTGAAGAAGGAAGAAAAACGTGCGCTTATTTCTTTCTTCAATGAACTCAAAGTCCCGATGGGCTACTGTGCGAAACCGAAGAGGTTAGTGAACATGAGAGAACTCAAGTTCAACTATGGCCCTATGAAGGCCCATGACTGTCATGTCATTATGACTCAGCTGCTCCCTATTGCCCTGCGTGGTATCCTCCCCCAAAGGTCCGCGCCCAAATCATAAAGCTTTGATCGTTCTTCAACGCGATCTCAAAAAAGGTCATTGATGTGTCCACGCTAGAGCAGCTGCAATGGGACATAGCCAAAACTCTCGTTAGGCTTGAGATGCATTTCCCACTGACTTACTTTGATATCTTATTGCATCTGCTCATTCATCTTGTTGACCAAATTAGAGCCCTTGGCCCAATGTACCTGCATCAGATGTTCCCTTTCGAAAGATTGATGAAAGTTTTTAGGAGGTATGTTAGGAATAGATTCAGGCCAAAAGGGGGGCATGGTTGAAGGATGGTCAACGAAGGAGGCCATTGAGTTTTGCACATATTATCTGGACATCAAAATGGTCAGAATTCTAGAATCTCGTCATGAGGGAAGACTACGTGGCAAAGGAACGATCAGGGAGAACTCTATTAGAGTTGACGACCCTGTTTCTTTCAGACAGGCACAGTTCGCTGTTCTCCAGCAAGCCGAGGGTGTGATGCCATACATTGATGAGCACAGGCAATCGCTGCAAACTCTGTATCCGAACAGGTCACAGGCTTGGATGGATAAAAAATATAAGGAGAAATTTGTCAACAGGTTGCGACGTCGCTTGCTTGGAATAAAGTTGGGTAATCAACTGGATACCTTAGCCAAGGGACCTTCGAGTACATATCTTAAGTACCAAGGGTATGAGATCAATGGATTCACATTTTACACAAAAAAGTAAGATGAAAAGAGCACATACCAAAATTGTGGTGTTCGTTTTGATGCTCACGACAAAAACAACAACGTGCAGGCGACATACTATGGTTTCATAGAGGAGATATGGGAGCTAGCCTATGGTTCGTTGAAGGCAGCTCTTTTTCGCTGCCAGTGGGTCCGGCTTCGAGAAAATCAACATTGACAGCGAAGGGTTCACTACCGTTGATCTCACTAAGACCGCATACAGAGACGATCCCTTCGTCCTTGCAAGAGATGTTATGCAAGTCTTCTATGCAAGGGACAACAAAACAAAAGGATGGCTAAAAGTAGTCCTAGAAGGGAAAAGAAAGATTGTCGGTGTCGATGGAGTGATGGACGAAGAAGACTATAGGGGCTATTAGGAAATGCCTCCATTTGGGGCGAACGTACCCCGACCTATTCTTCAAGAGGGTGACGAACCTGCTTATGTACGGCTTGATCACAATGAGGCCCTCATTGTTGATGCACCTAAAGATAGTTAGATTATTGTTAACTATGTAATCATTATGCAGACGTTGTATCAGTAATTCACACTGAATATCTAATTTATATTTTGTGCGCATCTCTATAATTTAATTATTGACTATGTAATCAAATATTGAGATGATGTTCACAAACACTATTATTTGTTAATTATAGACCATTAATTAATTATCATAGAATTAAATAATCAAGACATAAATTTTTGTGTTATTTTAGAATATAAACTAACTGCATTATTTCTATTAATAAATAAATAAAGAAAAGCAAACTAACCGAACTCCCAAAGTGGACCAACAAAACAGAAAAAAGACATCCTCGCAGTCGTAGAAAAGGTCCTTGGATTCGGTTGCTAATGCTCCCAAAGTGGATCAACAAAACAGAAAAGGTCGTTCAGTGGCAGCGTTACCACCTTGATGAAAGAAAAATTTACAGCACACATCTCGAAGAAAGATTGTGTTAGTTTCTTCAATCTATGTGCCTCACTGCCTCTGTGTTTGTTGAAGTCCAAATTCGAAAGGCAAACACAGAATCAATACGCTACGATAAGAGCCTAAGAAATACACAATAAAGATTTAAGAAAAATACAGAAGTACGTCGAAGACAACCCTGAATTAACCGTGGAAGAGGCCGCGAACATCTATTATGATGTACAAGGGACGGGAACACTAGCAATGAAGTATGAAAGAGGCAATCGTTTGATTCTCGATCATGAGTATAAAAATTTGACAACATATATACGCCAGTTACATGAATATTACATGGCTCAAGCAACAGAGACGGAGGACTTTGATTTTGAGGTTATTATCCATTAGCCACATGTTTTTTATTATCCTAAAGAAGAGAAGTTTGATGTTGAGTGGGAGTGCTTGTTCCAGCTATACCAGAAATGCCTATCTCGATACACAAATGTTGACGCTGTAGACTATGTAAGTACCCTACACGCACGATATTACAATTAACTACTCTCTCGAGACACAAATTGTTAACTTTTGAGCACTTTCCATGATTTTATGTAGGTGTATAGTAAAATTTTGCATTCTAAAAAGTAAATGGGACAACATAGGCTTCTTGGACCCCTTGCGAGTCAATGAGAAGACATGTCTAGGCCTCCATGGATGTGACGTGGAAGACCTGAAACAGAGATTGATTGCTGTTTTTGATGAATTCAAGATGAAGAACAAAACCCACATACTTCTAGCCTACAACTGCGAGTATGTGTTCTCGGCTTTTAATTTTATGCTTCTTTTTTCGTTAAGATTATTCGATAATGAGAATTCTGTGATTGCAGCAACCATTTCGTCTTCATTTGTGTTAATCTTGCCAAAAATCTGATCGAGGTGTAGGACTCGAAGAAAAAACCATTTCATCATCTAGATTCACTGGTGGTAGTACTGAATTAGTAAGCGATCCTAATAACATATTATTTTCTAATCACACATACCGCTTTCTAATGTTTCTCCTTTTAATGTTGCAGAGTGTCCGAAGAAGACATATCGGTGGGACACAGGTCCCATTCAAGGTTGTCAAAATGGAGGGGAAGTACCTAAAACAGCCGGCGGGAAACAATGAATGTGGGGTTTATGTAATGTGGGCAATGCTTCGCTACATCGGCGGAAAATCGAAAGAAGCCGATAAGTTGGTGTGTATAATCCCTATTTCATTTATGTCTATTAATAATTCAACAAAATGATTTACTGATTTCTCTTTGGATATCATCTTTTTTGAACAACAACGCAAGAAATATAACCACGAAAGACTGTTAGACATGGAGATCGTCGCACTGCAATCGGAGGTGGCAAAATTCATCTTAGCTGAGGTATTGAAAAAGATGGAGTATTTTCCATTGCACAATCTGTGAAGTTCAAGGACCAGTATGGCCTAGAGCAGCTCGTCAGATTATTGAAAGAAGTCCGAGAAGCATTGCACAATCTGTGAAGTCCGAGAACATTTCTTTTTTATTTTGAGGGATCGAGATCTTGATAAGAACATTTGAACTGTAACCGTAACATTTGTAATGTTTAATATTGATGGACCTGTCGTCTACATAGCGTATATAAAGCAAAACCCGATTCCACGAAAACATATAAATTGAAATAAATTATAAAACAATAAAATACGAACGTGCCATCACCGCCGGTTAGAAACAAACCGGCAGTGATGTCCAAGATGGCACTGCCGGCTGGAGCCACAAACCGGCAGCGTTGGTTTATACATCACTGCCGGTTCTTGTCACAAACCGGCAGTGATTCTTACGAGAACACTGCCGGTTGAAACACAAACCGATAGTGTTTCACTGCCGGTTCTTGTCACAAACCGGCAGTGATTCTTACGAGAACACTGCCGGTTGAAACACAAACCGACAGTGTTGGTAGAACTAAACTCTGCCGGGTGGTCTTATAAACCGGCAGTGTTGGTGGAACTAAACTCTGCCGGTTGTGTAAAGAACCGACAGTGAAGTTGAATAACACTGCCGGTTTGTAGGAACCGACAGTGATAGCTTACCTTCATCACTGCTGGTATGGTTGTGCCGATTCAAAATCCGACAGTGGCCCCGTTCGGCTGGCCCAGATTCTAGCTTGTTCGGCTTCTTTTTTTAGCTGAAACAATGTTTTTTCTCTCACAGCAAATCAGTCAGAATAGTGTTTTTCAGCATGAATAGTGCATTTTTGACACCAGCCGGTGATGGGGTATTTTGATGCGGCAGTGAAGTGCTATTCTGATGCAGTGTCCGATGAGGGGGTTTATACACACCAACATCAACAGGCCAACCACGAACCTAGCTGAAGGCTGGTTTCCAATGGTCCCAACGATTTTTCAACTTTTGAAACCTTACCAACTTCCCCCTTTGTTCATGCATGTTACCTTTAACCCAGGTACTGAGATGTGTTTAATTTGGCATCTACTACCCAGAAGACTGCGGACACTCCAAACTCCTCTAAAAGGCAAGTTTGTACCCATCTGCTGTTGCAAATCTTGTGAGCAGGTAAATACGTACCAACCATTTTGTTTGGGTTTTGGATCCCTTGCTACTGTCTCTGTCTGGGTGTCCCCCATGCATGCATGTGACTACCCTCTGCATGCATGACTGCATATGACTGGTTTTAAATTGTCTTGCAGAAAACCTCTGAGCCGCTGAATACTCAGCACGGACTGTGGAGTGACTTCAAGCAAGACCATTGTCATATATATGCAGTGCAATGCAAAGCAACATTGGTCATCAATCTTACTCCAAGACCAAGATTGGTAAGGATTAGCTTCTTTCATGCAATGCAACATTGGTCATCATTCTCTCCCTGATCCAAACACACGCACCTTGCTAATGCTAGCTACCTATCTATATCTACAAACACAATCCTTTGACAGTGAGCTGATGGCATGATTGGGTGCTCATACTTTTCCTTGTGTCCATCTCCAAATGATTGAGTTTTCCTAGTGGATGACATGTAGCTTTCACACCCCTGGATGACTGGATATCCTTAGCTAAGTGGAGAGCAAGCAGGGTCCTCACTCAGTCCTCACCATCACCAACCTCCATCGTCTGTGATCTGTCCCAGCACTCCAGCAGCAGTGACCACCACACTGCCATGGCATGCACATGGTGAGATGACCCAGCAGCCCCTTATCAGCTGCACTGCGTCGTGCCGTGGCTGTGACATGTGAGATGAGACTGAAGGACCATGCAAAGGGACCCCTCTTCCTCTGCTCGCCATGCATCATGTATGCTACATTAAATCTGACTGCTTTACGCCATGCAGCCTTTTTGGAGGACAAACATTGCTGCATTATTGTTTGTGTCTCCGTCTCCTAGGCCTGCCGTGCCCTCTAGTAGCCATTGCCCATCGACAAACGCCATAAAATGCCTGCTCCCGGGCTCGGCCACATACATCCTGACTTTCAGCTGCCAATGTGTGTTTGTTTCTTTGCATTGCATATGCCACTGTAAATTTGACTGCATGCTTTACACAAGATTCCAAATTAAACATCATAAAATTTTTGAATACGATACATATGCTGAAGCGTCAAGATGCGGACACTGAAGTGACCCTTTTCAGAAATTCTGTGAGAAATCCTGCAGGGAAGAAATAAACGTACGATTGCATGATGACCTTCCTTAAAACAAGAGCCCCAGTAGTGTGACTTATTACTTGGCCAACAACCAAATGGGCACCGAGTTGTTTGTCATGTCATTTCACAGCAATTTTTCCAAATCATGCAAAGGGTCCAAGCTAAATATTGTTATAGACAACCTGGTGCCCATCTTTTGCCGCCCAACCTAGTGGTAGGGCTTGGGCTATGATTTTGTGGACACAAGTGATTTGGCGACGTTATCACAATTTGTGGACTTGAGATAGATCATGCATGCATGGTGCCTAATTAGGTTATGATCCCCCTTTAATTTGAGCCCATAGGAAACATAAAGATGCCACCTTTCCCCTTGTTGTCGTTGTTCATGAGCAGCGCATTTGCATGATGGGAGATACTGTTTTTTCATAACAGAACTAACACTGCTGCAGAAGTGCAGAATGATTAATTGGGATATCACAGTAGCACTTGCAAGGAGCAGGCATCATTAAGTTCGTTCTCATTTATTAAAATGGAAAGCGGCAAGTGCGTGCTAGTTTATTAGAAGAAATGGAAATCTCGCCTCCTGCAGTGGATTAGTACATGTCACTGCAGCCGTCCGCAATCGCAGCATTAGTACTCGTATCTTTTTCCAAGCTTAGGTCTCGTCTAGATCCCAGCGTGTAAAGTTTTTGACTTCACATTAGACGTTAGATGAGGATGTCGTATAGAGTGTTCGAATACTAATAAAAAAAATACAGAATTCGTTAGTAAACTACGAGACGAATTTATTAAATATAATTAATCCGGCATTAGCACATATGTATTGTAGCACTTGTTAAATTATGGACTAATTAGGCTTAAAAGATTCGTCTTATAAATTAGTCGCAAACTATGTAATTAGTTAATTTTTTAATCTATATTTAATACTTCATGCATATGTCTAAATATTCGATATGACAGACAGTAAGTTTTAGGATGAGAACTAAACAAACAAGGGCTTAATAAAGATATACTACTTCTTACCCGTAATTTTGTACTATAATATTATTATATTCTTCAATTCTTGCTTCTTTTCCTGACAACCCATAGATCCCCAGCATGGTGCCCTGTATTTCTTTCATTTTATTCCCAATGTGTTGCAGCCTGGCAGAGACATGCTCTCTCTCCCCCCCTCTCTCTCTCTCTCTGGTTAATCCATCAGAGGGTACACTTTTTGGGCTTGTCATGGGGTGGACAAATCTACTAGCTAGGCTTCTGTGAGCAAGCGACCGGGCAGCCCATGTGAGGCTGATGGAGTGATGGGGGTGCAATACAATGCAGACGGATCATGCCTAGCTTCTTCCCTTTCCTTTTTCTCCTTGATCCCACTCATTTCTTGCGTGTCAAAGCGACGTGGCCTGGCTGAAAATGCACGCATACACGACAAAAGTGTCTTTTGTGGAAAGGCGTATGTCTGGGGTTTGTGGTTTATCACAGAACCAAAATAAAATAAATAAATAAATAATAGATGGACTTAGTGATGTGGAGTAAATAGTGAAATTTTCATGAGTGCCAAGTGCCAACATCATAGAATCATTCAAGATGGCTAAATCAGGTTGATTGAGCATCCTTAAATAATTCTGATGGTTGTGGTAGTGGCCTCTAAAAGTTGCATTATTAATTGGTGAAATTTTGGTGATGGCACAATCATGTGTGTTGTTGAGGTAGGGCAATAATACTGTTATGTTAGTTGAGGTTGAGGGTGTGTGACCAGCACACAATTGTAATGATTTGGGTTTCATTTTATTTTTGTAGTGCGTCAATGGAGAAAGGTGATTCGATTTAATTTAAGCAAAAGAGAGGTGAGCATTCAAGTTTCTAAGCGCTGGTTCCACTGCATGAAAAAGTTGGAAGATTTCAATTGCAATTGCCTTTATACGAGAATGAATTCCACCTGGTCCTTTTGTTATGCATGCAAGGGACGCAGTGTGCAGCAGCTTCTTTTTGCTTTTGATGGAACGTACTAGTGCAGCTTCTGGAACAAGCAAAACATTAAGGTAAAGCATCTGATCGACGAACCCTGGAGAGTGTCAGGCGCAAGTTCGTGACATCTTGACCACAACGCTACTTTGCCATGATCAGATGACTAGTGTCGATCGATGCATATATAGGATGAAGTTTCAACTTTTTTTTCTTCAAAAGGCAGACGCGCAGAGTCGCTAGTATTGAGTATTGAGTTCCATGCTCCAACAAATTCAACATAAAAGTCTAAACCGAAAATAGAAATCAGACGCGAGTATTTTATTTAATCGCGCCTTGTAGAATTCGAACTCGAGACCTATGGTTACTAAGACGCCATGAGTTTGTATAAAAGTTTAAACTGATAAATAAAGATGGACAGTTGGCTTATATTTCAACAGCTAGCAATCATATTTGAATGGTAATTAATCTTGAAGAGGTGAAGGCGCCACACAATACAGTCGGAGCTGGGTGGCAACAAGGGCAAATGTGCCGCCCAATTCGCTTGAACTTATCAGCCCGGCTTATCACCATGTAGGGTACTGTGTTTTTGTCTCACAACAAAACAGTATCAGCCGGCTCATCAGCAGCAAAAACCATCAATCGAACAACCCGCGTGGTTAGTCTTTTCAGAGGTACTGGAGGCAAAATTTTGTTACTTTTTTTTAAAAAGAGAACAATGTATCAATAGCAGCAGCATTTATGCGGCATGGAATATCGATCTAGAAAATAAAAAAGAAAAAAAATCTCATGATATGTCGGATTAGTGTTCGGAGGTGTTCGTAGGGAAGATTTTATTCACCCTGTTCGTTGATGCTAAAATTTAGCTTATACTGATGCTTATGCTAAAATATTGTGAGAGAGAAATATTGTTCCATGGTTGAAAAATAGTTCTGAATAAGCTCAAGCGAACATGACCATTATCTAGTTGTGTTTTGTATATATTATTTTATTATCTACTACATCCGTCGCATAAGATGTCGCTATGAAATTCATGCTGGTCTTAAGTTTGACTAGGTTTATAGAAAATATTACTAATATTTATATCTTTAAATAAATTTATTACGAGAATATCTTCAACGATCTATCTAACAATACTAATTATGTACTATAAATATTAATATTTTCTTATATATATGGTCAAAGTTTTTCTTTGATAATAGTGATCAAAGTTGAAAATGTTGACTTCTCATAGAGTGAGAATGATGTGTTTTGTTGGACATAGAGAATAGAAGATACTAATAAGTATATATGACAATAATTTTGTTTTATTCTTAGACTAAATATAAATAAAAATTATGGAACAATACTTATAAATTTTTTTTGACATATGTTGGGGGAGGGGGCACCGCCCCTGCCCCTGGCTCTGCCCCTGCCATTCACTACAAGAAACACCCTTAGATACGTTTTATTTGTAGGCTAGATACGCTTTATTTCATCCCTAGTGAAGCATAGACACGCTTCGCTAAAGCGTATCTTGAGTGTCTCCACACAGACTGTGTCAGGAACCATACATATGTTTTGTCAAGCGTGTCTAGAAGACATGAGACGCTTTCTAGACACGATATCAAGCATTCCTAAAAGAGAATGACATATATTTTTGGACGGAGGGAGTCCTACGATTACCTAATTTGTATCAATATAGTTAAGTATATATATGAACTTAAGTAAAATTTAGAGCCTCAAAATTGTTGAGACTGTGGTGTCACGACACTTGCGCCGCGCAATAAACTGGCTGCCATAGTAGACGGATGTTCGTAACCTCTTGAAATGTAGGATTTTACAAATATCGGAATAGGAAAAACTTGTGAATAGAATGCTCTAACACCGTAAATCTCGTGAATTTTTAGAACACAAAAAACTACTAGATTAAATGTTTAGATGGAGCACAGAAAAAAATACATGAATCCGATAAGAGAGAGTGACGCAAAAGAAACTTTTCATGAGGTTTCACTTTTTAATAAAATTTATTCAAAATTCCTATAAAACAAGCCATGGTAATTTTATAGGATTTGTAAGGAACCAATCATTTGTTCCAATGCAAAGGGTTTTATGAAAAAAAAACAGTTGTACAAGATTTCAATCCTCTAGTTGGTCCAAAGTACTCCCTCCGTTCTAAAATAAATATTCATCACGTATTTCAAAGAGTCAAACAATCTTATAATGCTTATGATACAAATACATACTACTAGATTAATCATGTTATATATTTTCATAGCAAACCTATTTAAAGATATAAATATTAATATTTTTTAAATCTAGTTAAAAATTTAAATTGGTTGATTTCTCGAAAGCGCGTAATAAACACTTACTCAGTCCAGAAAAGAATGCAACTATGTGTTGCGTGCAGCAAAAGTAGTTCATGTTTGACCAAATTTCTAATAAATACTATTCACATTTATGGCTCTGAAATAATTTGTTATAAAAATACATTTTGTGATTAATCTAATTATATTTATTTGATTTCATAAATATCAATATTTTTTATTTATAATTAATCCTATTTTGAAATAGTGCGCTATTTTGCCGCAATAGCGCCGCAATAGCGGCCCACAGCACTTGCCGCAACGATATTGTTCATTTTTGCGCTATGTGCGCTATTGCCGCTATAGCGCGCTATCGCGCCGCTAAACTGCTTTAGCGCCATAGCGCCGCTAAATGCCCGCTATTGCCTGGTTTGCTGGCTGGCCCAAAACTGAAGCGCGGCCCGGTCGAATTTGGCCCACTATTGGCCCCAATAGGGGAGACATACATTAGCAGAGTCGTTTTTTGCCTGGAAACCTAGGGCGTGTGTGCGTGCCACTTGATTCCAGCGGCAGCGGCGTGACGGGCGGGAGGCTGGGCGACGGCAGCGGCTGGGATTATGTTGGCTGTTATCAGATATTCAGAATATCATGTTTCTTGTGTTTGTAAAAAAAATAGCGCGCTATAGCGTATAAATAGCACCGCTATAGCGTGTACAGGCAGCTGGCGCTACTGCATTTAGCTGCCGCTATAGCGGAGCCATAGCGGCGCTATAGCGCCCGCAATAGCGTCAATAGCGCCCAGAATAACTTCACACTAAATTTGATAGCCCGCGATTTTTTTCTTTGAACTTAAGATACAAAACCACCACGCCGTGCTAGAATTGTACTGTTCCACGTGGACGGAGGGAGTATTTTGGAACCAAGATAGTAGAACCGAATCTGTAGAGCTTCCGTAAAGCTGAAAGACGTGTCAGATTAAAATGAAAGTTAAAACGTGACATGTCAGATGGTGCCATTGCCATGCCACGCATGCCGCCGGCTGATGCAGCGGGATGGGATGAGTGGCATGGTGCCCTGCAGGACTGCAGACTGCAGCCCGTCCCACTCCCACGTCCACCTTGGCATGCCCATGCTGAGCTACAGTGTATGTAGCACACGATCACCTTTGGATTCCTAACGGGAGTTTAAATTTTTAAGCTGTGGGCTTGTTCGCTGGGTTGAATCTGGACAAATCTAGAGAAATATATGAGAGAGTGAACAGTATTTTCATCTATAAACAATGATTTTTCAGCTTACTTTCATGTCAGCCGAACGGACCCACCGTAGCTAGCGAGGTCGTTCTTCTTGAAACAACACTGATCCTATTATGTAGTATAATACTCCCTAAAATTTTATTGTATCCTAATACTGCATCTACATACGCGCCAATGTTCCATACGATTCTGTATAAAAATTTAAAATATCCTGATTCTAGTGTTATATGATACTATTTAATAATTAGTATAATTGAGTTTTTAAATAGATTTTATTATTATAAAAACACTATTTAAAGTTAAGGGGCATTACAAATAATAATAATAATAATAATAATAATAATAATAATAATAATAATAATAATAATAATAATAATAATAATAATAATAATAATTCACTTAGATGTTTCAAAAAGTTATAGGATCTCTGGTTAGCCTAAAGGGGGGTGAATAGGCCTGTCAAAATAAACACTCAAACTTTTATCAAATTCACCATGTGGCACTGCCGCTCTGGAGGGTGGCATTGCCAGACTGCGGCACTGCCGCACCTGCAGACAACTTCGAATCACAATTCAAAATCCATGAACGAAAACTTAGATCGGAGAAATTTTCTAGTTTACTGCAGGTATGACAATCACAGATCAAGAGCTATAAGTAGTAGGAACACCACATACAAGTAGATCGACTAGAAACCGTATAAATTACCTCAACCACAATATGTCATGCAAGTAATGTAAATGAAGCACAAGTGACATAATAATTTATCCCATGGTTCGACTCGTCACCGAGGCTTGCCCGACCCCATCTAGCTTTGAAGCGAGCACGACCAAGCTCTAATTTGGAGTTTCTTCTGCCATCGTGCCGATAAGGCCGTGTCCGGCCGCGGGTGAGGGCAACTCTCCCATCGTTCCTCACGAGCCAATTCACCTGCACCACTAGCATTGTCTTGACTCCATCTCCACCTTACGCGCCTTAGTCGAACCGCTACCGCCTCCCCTTCGTCGCTGACATAAACATGCTGCCGTGGTGCGCCGCCGCACGGCTCGACCGCATGTGGCCAGCCTTCCTCCGTCATCCTTCGCCCCAACTATCACCTCGGCCTAGTCCATGGTAGCCTCCTGATGCTCATGTGCTAACCGATTAGGTCTGTAGCTGCCCCAGCTCATCGGAAAAGTGGCGTCGCCGTCGTGGATGGCTGCGCGTCGATGCAGCCTTCCCCATGAGTTCCGTCACCCCTCACTGCCGCTTAGCGTAGCCGCTCGGGTCGGAGATGGAGATCGACCCGTTAGGTAGGCCTACGTAGGTCCCAGATGGTCGGCGTAAGCGCTCATTGCCGCTGCTCGCCGCGCTGCCGTGCACTGAGTCACCGGGGGTGTGCACGGGTGAACTAGGGAAAGTCCAGGGGTTAAGTGAGAAGTTCTGAGAGAGGGGAAAATAGCGCTAGGACTTAGTTGTAATTCAGCAAAAGTGTGAGGTCTCTTTTGCAAAGTCATCGATGCGCGGGGGGTTTCCTGCCACGGGTCGTCTCCGCCATGGGCCGACACCGCGTTGCCCGCACCACGGGCCATCTCCGTCGTGGGCCGGCGCCGCTTGGGCTGCACCGCGGGCCACCGCGCGCTCATGCGCGCTGCGTCGCGTGGGCCGCTCGTGTGGGCCGCGCGGGAGAATTCATTTTTCTTTTTCATAAGGAATTAGAAATAGTTTCTAATATAATTTTTGAGCTGATCTTTGGTAAATCATATAAAATCATGTAGGTGTCCAAAAATTGTGAAACAAATTTTGTTAAGTTCCTAAATTTGTGCTCCATCTGTTAGTGTATTTAGTTTATATATGTATGTGTTGATACCAGGAGCGATTAAATCATCTAAAAATGTTTAATATTGTTAGGAGAATTATTGTAGGAATTTTTGTGGTAAATTGGTGATAGTTTTAGTCCTAAAATTTTTATGGTAGCTTCATTGTATTATTATGTGCTCACTATAATTTTTGTAGCTTTAGAATAGGCTAAGCTTTAGGGTAGTTCGTTACTCCTTGTTTTAATATATGTTAAATCGTTAGTAGAAGCAAGAATATATTTTAGTTGTTAAGTTAATACGTGTTAGATGAATTTGTACCTTATTTGATGAAAATACTAGTTAGCTTAGTATCTTAGTTATTAAAGTTAGCTTAGTAGATTAGTAGATGTATTCTTATTGTAAGAGCTGTTGTTGTATAAATGCTAAGTGTTGCATCGTCATCGCATGTATGTAGAGAACGAGTTGGCGGAGATCGTGACCATCGAAGATCACGAGTTTGAGGAAATTGTCAAGGAGTACGAGGAGGAGATTCTTGTGCAGAAGGAGGTCCCGGAGCTGCCATTGACTAACTCTGTTGACACCGCGCCTGCCTAATGTAAGCCCCGGTGCATAACCTTTATTTTGAATAATCACTGGATATATATATGTGATGTGCATTTACATTACAGGGACCTGGACCCTTGATAGGAGAGTGGTGGGTTGGTCTTGCTTATGCCTGGGGTACAAGCGGGGTATGTGTTTTGGGGTACCCAGCTGGGATACACTGGTTCGTGAATCGTCGTGTGATACGGTACGACTTGGCTATGGTCTAGCACCATAGTAAGAATTGGAAGATGAAAGGGGATGAATGGATCTGATTGCTCAACTCTTGCTTGAAAGTAGAACAGGTGCTTACATAGAATGGTTAGCTAATGAACTAATCATGACTGCTAATAATACACATACATAAGGATTCACTACTAATAATTTTGCAAAAAGAAAACCCAGCAAACCATAAAGCTTATCATATTCTTTGGAGTTGGGAAATTATTGCCACTAGTCGGGTAAGTCTTGCGAGTACATTGTATACTCAGGGTTTATTTACCCCTGTTGCAGGTGCAGCTTGAGGAGTGGCTGTTGTGTGAAGGATTCTTCTGGTGGGCATAGACAGATCCTTATATCTTATCGTTAGATATTTATTTCAATTCCGCTGTTTAAATTCCACACTCTGAACATGGTATTTTAATAATGTATTTCTGAGAACTCTTGTTGTGTGAAATAGACTAAGTATTGTAAACTCGTTCCCATTATTGGATTCTGGATGAAAAACGTGGATTGTTCGAGTTCTCCCTTGAGGTGTGCTCGACAAAATCGTCTGGTGTAGCTTACTTTTGGGATGCTTAGTGTCTAGTGGAAGACAAGCACCTCCGAAGGTGTGTTATTTTAGGCGGTTCTACCACAAGTGGTATCAGAGCCAATAATGAGTTATGAGCTTCATAACTCTTTTCAAAACCTAAAATTTGACCAACAAAAATTTTACGAAAAGTAGGATGCAATAAAATTATGTAAATAAGTATAAGCCCTAGCAATATGGTCCATCTAGATAGCGGCACTAGTTTTATCTAATCAATTTTCTACAGGTACACTAACTTACGCTGCGTAAAAATCATTTAGCAAGCGGAAAGTGAGTGTGTGATGTGCCAATTTTTTTTGCAAATGCCGCTATATTCTGAGTGAATGGGTAGGCTGATGCATGCATCATGAAAAGAGAATCTTGCTTAAACTAAACTCCCCCCACACGTATAATTTAGATTAGTGAATTGATAGGATAATCTAAAAGAATGCTTTAATAAAAGCCTTATCATTTCTCTAAGTCTCTTGTTCCTAATCTGGAGGGTTGTCCCTAATGGTTGGTTCTTATCTATTTATGGATGAACCTGAGGTCTGGTCGGGGGAGTACCAGTGCTGGGGCAGACCAGGGTGATAACGGTCGTGGTGAGGACAATGGCAACACTAATGGGGATAGCCATGAGGCCCCACTTCTGGCTCCTCCTCCGCCGCCACCACCACCTCTGATGACCCATGCGGAGATGATGGCGGAGATGTTGGCTGCTCGGTGCGAGTCAGCCTGTGCCTTGGAGATGCTTGCCCAGGCTATTGGTGGATTCGCCCGTGGAGGCCCCGGTGGCAACGGCGGGAATAGGGGTGGTGCCCGCACTCCCATGGGGCCCTGTTCCTACCAGGACTTCCTGAAGACACACTCGCCCATGTTCACACCAACTGCTGAGCCTCTAGATGCAGAGCATTGGCTTCGTATTCTGAAGCAGAAGTTTCAGCTGCTCACTATGACTGAAGAGTAGAAGGTGTGCTTTGCTGCATAGCAGCTTCTGGGGTATGCCAGTGCGTAGTGGGATACTTTCAATGCCATGCAGCCGACGGACTATCGTGTGACTTGGCAGGAGTTTACCACTGCTTTTTGTGAGTACTATATTCCCGTTGGTTTGCTGAACAGGAAGTTGACTGAGTTCCTGGATCTGAAGCAATGGAGTATGACTGTGATGGATTATGTGAACAAGTTTAACCATCTTGCATAGTATGCTAGGACCCATGTAGACACTGATGAGAAGAAGAGGGACCATTTCTACCACGGCCTCCTTGCATCTTGCAAAAGGAGCTGTACACTGGGGGATACCAGACTTTTGATGCTTTAATGAATGCAGCCATTGCTTTGGAGGGACTTTAGCGTGATTCTCAGGCGTAGTAGAAGCGCAAGCAGGTGATCACTAGATCTTCTAGTCACCCACAGGCTCAAAAGGTGTAGGTTGTTAGGAGGATGTCCTATCACTCTCCGGGTGGACAGCCGTCCCATCAGTCTCAGTAGGCTTACCTGGCACCTCCCACCTAGTATCATGCACCTACTCACAGGTGCAACAACAACCTCAGGGATAGCAGGTTTTGCCTTGTTAGGGACAGGGGAACAAGTCTGGTGCTTGTTTCAAGTGTGGCAAGGAGGGCCACTATGCTTGGGAGTGTCCATAGAACTAGCCTGCGCAGTCTTCCTAGCCTTTAGCCAACTCTTGTCTGGTCAAGAGGATGATTATCACGAAGAAGGTGCCCATAAACCGCTCTAGACAAGTCAACTTCACTAAGGCTAAGGAGATTTTATAGAATAAACCTGAATGGCTGGTATGTTTACCATTGATTCCCACCTAGCATATGTGTTGTTTGATTCTGGTGCATCACATTCATTCATGAGCATGGGGTTTGCACAGAGGCACAATATATCTCTTATGGCTATTCCTATTGCCTATACAATCAGTACTCTAGGTGTGTAGTTGTGCGTTAATACTCGGACGGATATAGTCAGATTAGTGCTAGCCACTCACACTTACCACCTCCAGTTCATGGTGCTGCTTGGGCAAGGCATACATGCAATTCTAGGCATGAACTGGTTGTGAGTTTATGAGGGTAGTCTTAAACCTTAAGGAGAGAGTTGTTGAGTTACAAATTCCTTCTTCTGAGGATAGGATGTCTCTCCGTATGCCCTCAGATCCAGCCTTACCAATCGTTGCTCATGTTGAAGCTTCTCTTGATCTTGCCTCTATTCGTGTGGCCTGTGAGTTTCCGGATGTCTTTCCTGAAGTTCTACCTGGGTTGCCACCGGATAGGGACGTTGAGTTTACTATTAAGTTAGAACCTAGCACTGCTCCTATTTCATGGCGTCCCTACTGCATGGCTCCTAAAGAACTAGTAGAAATGAAGAAGTAGTTAGAAGAATTATTGGAGAAGGGCTTTATCCGTCCTAGCTCTTTACCATGGGGTTGTCTAGCTATTTTTGTGAAGAAGAAGGATAGTACTTTACGGATGTGTGTGTATTACCACCCTCTCAATGCGGTAACCATTAAGAACAAGTATCCCTTGCCTCGTATTGATACTTTGTTCGATCAGTTAGCTAGTGCAAAGGTGTTTTCTAAGATTGATCTTCGTTCGAGTTATCATCAAATTAAGATTCGGCCACAAGATATACCAAAGATAACTTTCTCTACTAGGTATGGGTTGTATGAATACCTAGTCATGTCTTTTGGTCTCACCAATGCTCCTGTATTCTTCATGTACCTCATGAACTCAGTCTTTATGCCGAAGTTGGATAAGTTTGTAGTGGTGTTCATTGATGATATTTTGATATACTCCAAGAACAAAGAAGAGCATGCACAACATCTTCGGATAGTACTGACTCGATTAAGGGAACACAAGTTGTATGCCAAATTCAGCAAGTGTGAGTTTTGGTTAGATCGAGTGTAGTTTTTGGGACATGTTCTAACACCTGAGGGTATCTCTATGGACCCAAGCAAGGTGCAAGATGTGTTAAATTGGAAGTCTCCAAAGTTAGTGTATCAGATCCGTCAATTCTTTGGTCTTGCTGGTTATTATCGGCGCTTCATTCCTGACTTCTACAAAATAGCCCAACCAATGACCAAGTTGCTCCTGAAAGATATCAAGTTTGTATGGAGTCCGGCTTGTGAAGAAGCTTTCCAAGCTCTGAAGCGTTTTCTTACCACTGCTCTTGTTCTCGCCCAACCAGATATTGACAGGCCATTTGATGTGTATTGTGATGCCTCAAGGACTGGATTGGGATGTGTGCTTATGTAGGATAGACGTGTGATAGCTTATGTTTTACGCCAGCTGAAAAAACACAAGGTGAATTGTCCCACCCATGATTTAGAGCTTGCTGCTGTGGTGCACACTCTAAAAATGTGGAGGCATTATTTATTGGGAAATAAAGTGCATATTTATACGGATCACAAGAGCCTCAAATATATTTTCACTCAGTCCGAGCTGAACAAGAGGCAACGGAGATGGCTGGAGCTAATCAAGGATTATAATTTGGAGGTTCATTACCATCCTGGAAAAGCTAATGTGGTAGCTGATGCTTTGAGCCAGAAGTCATATCAAGTTTAAGAAGAGTCTTTGTCTCTCAACCATTCTGAGGTGTTAGTCCATATTGCTCTAGTCTCGGATCTACTTGAGTAAATTATTATAGAGCAAAGGCAAGATGTTTTGGAAATTCCGCATATCAAGAAGTTAATTGCCGAAGGGCGGGGTCCATATTTTAGTGTTGATGACCAAGGTGTGGTGAAGTTCAAGAATTGATTGGTGGTTCCCTCAAGTGATGAGCTTAGGAGAAAAAATTTTGGATGAAGCTCACAATTCCAAGTTATCCATTCATCCGAGAAGTAACAAGATGTATCATGATTTGTGTCACTTGTATTGGTGGCCAAATATGAAACAAGACATTACCAAATACATCTCAGAATGTGACATTTGTGGAAGGGTTAAGGCGGACCATATGCGTACGCCTGGATTTCTACAGCCCTTGCCTATCCCTATTTGGAAATGGGAGGATATTTCCATGGACTTTGTTGTGGGTTTGTCCCGCACAGCAAAGGTGTATGACTCTATTTGGGTCATTGTGGATCTTCTTACCAAGTTCACTCATTTTCTCTCGGTGGATACAAGGTATTCAGCCAAGAAGTATGCCAAGTTGTATTTTGACCGGATTGTGACCCTGCATGGAGTTCCTCTTACTATCGTCTCTAATAGAGGGTCAGTCTTTGTCTCTCGTTTCTGGGAGCAACTCTAGAAATGTCTTGGTACTTGTCTGCTCAGAAGTTTAGCTTATCATCAGCAAACTAACGGTCAGACCGAAAGAGTCAATTAGGTACTTGAGGATATGTTGAGAGCTTGTTCCATTTCTTATCCAGAAAAATGGGACGAATGCTTGACTTTAGCTGAGTTTTCTTATAACAATAGTTATCAAGAAAGCATTCGTATGGCACCTTTTGAGGCCCTGTATGGCAAGAAATGTAGAACACCTCTTAACTGGGTTAAAGTGGGTGATCGTGGTTATTTTGGACCTAATTTTATCAAGGAAGCTCAAGAGCAAATTAGTGTTATTCAGAGTCATTTGAAGGTGGCTCAGAATCATCAGAAAACTTATGCGGATAAGCGAAGAAGACCCTTGCAGTTTGAAGTTGGTGACCATGTGTACCTAAAGGTATCCCCGATGAGAGGTGTGCATCGGTTCAGAGTTCGTGGAAAGTTAGCTCCTCGTTATGTCGGACCTTATAAAGTTTTGGAATGGTGTGGTACTGTTGCTTATCGTCTCCAACTTCCGGATATTTTGTCAGCAGTACATAATATCTTTCATGTTTCCCAATTAAAGAAGTGTTTATGAGTTCCTAAGGAAGTGGTGGAAATTGAAGGACTCCCTCTCCAACCCGATCTTTCTTATATTGAGCATCCTGTCAAAATCTTGGATGAAAAAGAGAGTCACTAGAAACAAAGTAATGAAATTTTATAAAGTCTAGTGGCAAAAGCATATGGTGGATGAAGCAACTTGGGAGCAGGAGAGTTATATTCTAGCTCATTATCCCCATCTTCTCCCCAGTGTGCCGAGGTAATAGTTTATGTTAAAAGGTCACTCTTACCCTTTTTCCTACACTAGGCACTCATGCGAAATCTCGGGACGAGATTTTGTTTAAGGGGGGAGAGTTGTAACACCCTCGGTGTTACACCTAAATCATTTACAAAAACATATCATGAGCATCATGTTTATGTGTTAATGCATGTGATAGGGTGTGTAGATAAGCTTCTTGTAACTTAAAATGATCAATAAAAATGTTAAACGAAAGTTGATTCAATAGTCCATGTATATCAAGTTGGGTTGAAAACTAATTTTTATTAAGCGAAAATACTATAGAATGTGTGTTTGATACTTAAATAAAGTTTGAAGTACAAACTTTGTAGATGATAGTGAAATACTTGCTGTCAAAAAATGATATTACTAGCTAATATTTCCACTAACTTAGAAATCGCAAATTGAAATCAAGTTCAGCTCAAAAACTTAGAAAATTTCCAAGTTTGTCAACAGCTAGACATTGCTGTGTTTAGCAAATTATTTTGAGAGATTGGGTTAAATGGTGATGTAGTGTTATAGCTCAATTTGGTAGTCTCATATGCCATTTGAGCATGGTGAAGATGGTTTGGCTCCTGAAGAAACTGTTTAGTCGTTTGGGGCGCTTTAAAGTTCGTGTGCGTCACATGTCTCGGGTTGGTTGGCCTTGTGTGCACGGTCACCGAGCGGCCTCCCCACGCCACGCACATGGCCGTGTCTCATGTGGTCACCCTGTGCTGCCACGCTGGGTCGGTCGGGCCACCTGGGTTTGGCTAAGGCCGGCCGTAAGAAGCCGTTGGCCCCGCGCCTTGCTGCCCGACCTCGCGCTACCGTCACGTCCACCCACTACTACCTCGCCGCACTACCGACCCTCCTCACGTCACAATGCTGCTGCTGCCGTCGCCTCCACGCCTGTCCACTGTAACCCTGCGCCGCTGCCAGCACAGTTCAAGGCCGCCACTACTGCGCACATGTGGCCAAGCCGTCGTCGCCATGTCATTGAAGACACTGTGGCCGCATGGGCCACACTGGTCAGACTCGCGCATGCCTTGTCTATAGCGCCTATGAGTGGGTGTCCTGATCACACCGCTCGTGTCCCGCCAAGGCGAGGACGAGCCGAGCCATCTGCCTCACCCGTCTCTCTCTTTCTCTCTTTCTTCCTCTACTGCTGTCGTCAAGCCACGCCATTAAATTCGTCAGGGAAAGATCACCTCAAGTTGATTCGTCGCGTTACTAGCTCCGTCACACAACTGCCTAGCTAACTGACCAAACCCAACTTTGAAGCAAGCACGGCCAAGCTCCAATTTGGAGTTTCTTCGTCGTCATGTCGATAAGGCCACGGGTGAGGGCAGCTCTCCCATCATCCCTCCTGAGCCAATTCACCTACACCACTAGCATCGCCTTGACTCCCTCTCCACCTTGCGCGCCTTAGTCGAACCGCTACCACCTCCTCGTTCATCACTGATGCGATCGTGCCACCGCGGTGCACCGCCACATGGCTTGACCGCACGTGGCCAACCTTCCTCCGTCATCCTCCACCCCAATTGTCACCTCGACCTAGTCCATGGTAGCCTCCTGATGCTCACGCGCTAACTAATTAGGTCTGTAGCTGCCCAAGCTCACCAGAACAGTGGCGCCACCATCACGGATGGCCGCACGCCGCTGCAGCCTTCCCTAACGAGTTCTGTCACCCCTCAACACCGCTTAGCGTAGCCGCTCGGGTCAGAGATGGTGATCAACCCATTAGGTGGGCCCGCACAGGTCCCAGGTGGCCGGCGTAAGCGCTCAGTGCCGCCGCTCGTCGCGCTGCCGTGCGCTGGGTCACCGAGGGTGCGTGTGGGCGAATTAGGGAAAGTCTAGGGGGTTAAGTGAGATGTTCTGAGAGAGGGGCAAATAGCGCTAGGACTTAGTTGTAATTCAGCAGAAGTGCGAGGTCTCTTTTGCAAAGTCATAGACGCGCGTGGGGTTTCCTCACCGCGGGTCGTCTCCACCGTGGGCCGGCACCGTGTGGGCCACACGGCGGGCCATCTTCACCGCAGGCCAAGGGCCGCCACGTGCTCACGTGCGCGCGCTGCGTCGTGTGGGCCACCCATGTGGGCCGCACGGGAGAATTCATTTTTCTTTTTCATAAGGAATTAGAAATAGTTTCTAATATAAGTTTTGATCTGATCTTTGGTAAATCATATAAAATCATGTAGGTGTTTGAAAATTGTGAAACAAATTTTGTTAAGTTCATAAATTTGTGCTCCATCTGTTAGTGTATTTAGTTCATATATGTACATGTTGATACCAGGAGAAGCGATTAAATCATCTAAAAATGTTTAATATTGTTAGGAGAATTATTGTAGGAATTTTTGTGGTAAATTGGTGATAGCTTTAGTCCTAAAATTTTTATGGTAGCTTCATTGTATTATTATGTGCTCATTGTAATTTTTGGAGCTTTAATATAGGCTAAGCTTTAGGGTAGTTCGTTACTCCTTGTTTTAATATATGTTAAATCGCTAGTAGAAGCAAGAATATATTTTAGTTGTTAAGTTAATACGTGTTAGATGAATTTGTACCTTGTTTGATGAAAATACTAGTTAGCTTAGTATCTTAGTCATTAGAGTTAGCTTAGTAGATTAGTAGATGTATTCTTATTGTAAGAGTTGCTGTTGCATAAATGATAAGTGTTGCATCATAATCGCATGCATGTAGAGAACGAGTTGGCAGAGATTGTGACCATCGGAGATCACGAGTTCGAGGAAATTGTCGAGGAGTATGAGGAGGAGATTCTTGTGCAGGAGGATGTCCCGAGCTACCACTGACTGACTCTGCTGACACCGCGCCTGCCTAAGGCAAACCCCGGTGCATAACCTTTATTTTGAATAATCACTGGATATATATATGTGATGTGCATTTACGTTACATGATTTATATTGAAACGACATGCATAGATAAACCTACCTATGAGTCCTACTAGCATAGGTTGAGTAGCTGCTATGCTTAGGCTATCGGTAGCGTGAGTAATCTGTCGTTACTCACAATAGGTGATTATTATTATTACTCTCATGATAAAAAGAGTGAAAGGAAAAATGGAGACTGAGCAGGGATATGGTACGGGTATTGGTGGGTGTAATAGGTTGTGTCCCGCGGCCAACGGGGCATAGCTTGGTTACACTGTTTTCCCTATCCATGTCTGTTAAGGACCGTCCGTTGCTGTGGACGGTAGTCAAGTCATAGACTTATTATCCTGAGCACATACTTGCTTATGGGAGCGGGAATGCTCGTTGCTCTCTTGTCGTGGGTTTCAACTCTTTCCGAACCGACTGATTGGAGGTGGGGATGGTGAAGGCCTAAGCACCACACTGAGTCACGGACTTAGGAGTGGGGGCTTGGAGTCCAAGTTTGGACGGGGACCTAGACCCCTTGATAGGAGAGTGGTGGGTTGGTCTTGCTTATGCCTGGGGTACAAGCGGGGTGTGTGTTTTGGGGTACCCAGCTGGGATATATTGGTTCACGAATCGCCATGTGATACGGTACGTCTTGGCTATGGTCTAGCACCGTAGTAAGAACTGGAAGATGAAAGGGGATGAATGGATCTGATTGCTCAACTCTTGCTTGAAAGTAGAACAGGTGCTTACATAGAATGGTTATCTAATGAACTAATCATGACTGCTAATAAAACACATACATAAGGATTCACTACTAGTAATGCTTTTCACAAAAAGGAAACCTAGCAAACCATAAATCTTATCATATCCTTTGGAGTCAGGAAATTATTTCCACTAGTCGAGTAAGTCTTGCGAGTATATTGTGTACTTAGGATTTATTTACCCCTGTTGTAGGTGTAGCTTGAGGAGTGGCTGTCATGTGGAGGATTCTTCTGGTGAGCATAGACGGATCCTTGTATCTTATCGTTTGATGTTTATTTCAATTCTGTTGTTTAAATTCCACACTCTGAACTTGGTATTATAATAATGTATTTTCGAGAACTCTTGTTGTATGAAATGGACTAAGTATTGTAAAATCGTTCTCATTATTGGATTATGGATGAAAAACATGAATTGTTCATGTTCTCCCTTGGGGTGTGCTCGACGGAATCGCCTGGTGTAGCTTACTTTTGGGGTGTTTAGTGTCTAGTGGAAGACAAGCACCTCCAATAGTGTGTTATTTTGGGCGGTTCTGCCATAAAAGGGTAGGATCGGCTTTGCCTATTTCAAAGCCTTATTTAAGCAAGAATTCCTTAAGGCTTTCATATCATGCTCTTGGTGCTTGCTTAAGCCCATAGAGCGCCTTTTGGAGTTTGTAGACATGGTTGGGAAACTTATGATCTTCAAAGCCCGGTGGTTGCTCAACATAGACAAGTTCTTGAATAGGACCATTGAGAAATGTACTCTTCATATCCATTTGACATAGCTTGAAGTTGTGAATAGCGGCATAGGCTAGAAGCATTCAAATTGATTTAAGTCTTGCCATCGGTGCATATGTTTCTTCAAAGTCCAAGCCCTCTACTTGAGTGAAACCTTGAGCAAACAACCTTGCCTTGTTCCTTGTCATAACTGCATTCTCATCTTGCTTGTTGCGGAAGACCCACTTGGTGCTAATGACATTGGTATTGGGTCGTTCCACCAAAGTCCACACTTGGTTTCTTTCAAAGTTGTTTAGCACTTCTTGCATGGCCATTACCCAATCCGGGTCTTCAAGTGCTTGTTCTACCTTAAGAGGCTCCAAAGAGGAAACAAACGAGTAAAATTGGCAAAAGTTTGCTAAATGTGAATGAGTTGTTATCCCCTTTCAAAGACTCCCAAGGATGTTGTCAACGGGATAATCCCGTTGAATTGTTTATCTTAGCCTTGGATGCTCAATGACCTCTTGTTCATCTTCTAGATCTTCATCATCATCTTGCTCAAATATGGGTTGTATGTTTTGTCCTCGAGCTAGAGTCAAATCAGCTGCTGCTGACTATGTAGGTGCGGCACTGCCACCCTTAAGTGCGGCACTATCGCGGTTTGGAGTTACAGTAGATGCTTGCTGCAGTGTAGCATCAAGTACGTCAGCAAAAATAGGTGCAACAACACTTGAGGAACCACCACTTCAGTGACTTCATCTTCTTGTGGTTTAATATCACCAATAGCCAATTGCTTGATTGCTTCACATGGTGGATCCTCCTTTGCTACAACACTTGAATCAACTTGCTCCACTTGAGAGCCATTAGATTCATCAAATGTCACGTCTACCGCAATCTCAACTCTCTCGGAGGTTTTGTTGAAGACACGGTAGGCATGCTCATTTGATCCATAACCAAGAAGAAAACCTTCATCAACTTTAGGTGCAAACTTAGAGATTTTAGGTTTTTTGTTAAGTATGAAACACTTGCACCCAAACACTGTAAAATAAGACACTTTAGGCTTGTTACCGGTTAGAAGCTCATATGAAGTTTTCTTCAACTTCTTGTGTAGTTAGAAGCGGTTGATGGCATGGCAAGCGGTGTTGACGGCGTCACACCAAAAGATGTCCGACGTCTTATACTCATCTAGCATTGTCCTTGCCATGTCAATGAGTGTATGATTCTTCCTCTCTACTACACCATTTTGTTGAGGGGTGTATGGAGTTGAAAACTCATGCTTGATGCCATCTTTATCAAGAAACTCCTCAACTAGAGTATTCTTGAATTCGGTTCTATTATCTCTTCTCACTTTTTTTATGGGAAGACCGAACTCTTTTTGAGCTCTTCTAACAAATATCTTCATCTTCTCTTGAACTTGGCACTTGTTATACAAGAAAAATACCCAAGTGAAACGGGAATAGTCATCAACAATAACAAGACCATATTTGTTACCCCCAATACTTAGGTAGGCGACCGGTCCAAAGAGATCCATATGTATTAGCTCCAATGGTTGCTTGGCGGTCATGATGCTCTTTGGTGTATGAGGTGCTCCAACTTTCTTTTTGGCTTGACAAGCGCTACAAATCCTATCTTTCTCAAAGTGAACATTTGTTAGTCTAAGAATATGTTCATCTTTTAGAAGTTTGGCCAAGTTCCTCATCCCAACATGGACTAGTTGGCGATGCCAAAGCCAACCCATGCTAGATTTTGCCACTAAACAAGTCTCAAGCTTAGCTTTACTTTTGTTGAAATCAACTAAGTAAAGCTTGTTCTTTAATTGACCCATAAAGATAATAGAGGAATCCTCCCTTCTAAAGACTTCCACGCCCTTATCCGAAAAGAGACAATTGTATCCCATCTCACACAATTGAGAAATGGACAACAAATTATAACTCAATGAATCAACATGTAATATATTTGTAATTGAATGCTCAAGGGTTATAGCAACTTTACCGAGACCAATCACATCCCCCTTTGAATTGACTCCAAAGATAATATTTCCATTTGAGTGTGTCATCGCGGAATATGATGAGAACATACTCCTTTCTCTGGTCATATGATTTGTACATCCACTATCAAGCACCCAACTTGATCCACCAGAGGAGTATGCCTACAAAACAAGTTTAGTTGTTAGATTTAGGTCCCCATTTTGACTTGGGGCCTTGCATGTTAGTCACAAGAATTTTAGGAACTCAAATAGAAGTATTCCTATATATGTTGGTTTCCTTTCCAACATATTTTGCAACCACTTTCCCACTGCTGTTGTTCCTCAAAATAAAGCATGATGTCAAGCTTTGTCGAGGTGCATAAGTCTTCGGTTGATAGAAATTTCCTTTCTCATAGCCTCCATGTTTGCAAGGTTAGTTGAATAGGCATTCAAATCAAGATTAAAACATTTTCCACAACCTTGACTAGTAGAGGGAGTAGAGATTTCCTTTGCCTTAGGGAGATATGAGTTGCTATCCCAGAGAATGCCATATTGCATCTCAAGTTCTTTGTGCTTTTCATCTAAGTCACAATACTTTTTCTTGAGAGCTTTATTTGCTTTCTTTGTAATAGCATGGTCCTCTTGCTCTTTGGCCAAAGCCTTGCGTAAGGATTCCACCTTACTCCTCTCTAATGCAAGAGCTTCTTTGCTAGCAATGTAGAGATTTTCTTGTTGGATAAGAGTCTCTTCTTTAGATTCTAGCTCGGCTTGGACACTCTCTAAATCCTCTATTAGCTTAGTGATGAATAATTTGTTTTTTCCATCCAAATTTTTAGTTATCATGTTTATTTCTTCATCACTAGATTCATCATCACTAGAGCTATCACAATATCACTACTAGAGATATCACTAGGAGGTGAAGGAGATTTCGCCTTTGATTTGGATTTTACCTTCTCACCCTTTGCCATGAGACAAATGTGAGGGGAGTAGTAGTCATCATCGGACATGTCGTTGAAGAGCCTTGGTGTAGGGGATGACTTATGAATAGCAATAGTTGCAACCTTCTCATCCTCTTTGCTTGTACTCTCTTTAGTTGAATCCCATTCATGCCCAATGTGAGCCTCTCCCATGTACTTCTTGCTTTTTTTACGGTTGACCTTCTCCTCTTTCTTGTCCTTCTTGTATTTGTTGTCCTTGATCTCATATGGACACTTGGCAATGAAGTGATCGGTGCTTCCACAATTATAGCATGTCCTCTTTTTCTTGTTTGGAAAGCTTCTCTTCACTACCTTGTAGCCTTGCTTCTTTAGCCCCTTGTGATACCTCTTCATAAAGAGAGCAACATCATCAACTTTCTCATATTGATCATCATCATTTTCACTTTCACTTGAAGATGATGTGGTCTCTACTCTTTCTTGAACTTGCTTGCTTGCTTTGGGCTTGCTAGTTGAAGCTTGTTGGTTGATCTTGGACTTGCTTGTAGAGCCTTGATTGCTTGATTTGTTGGCCTTGAGAGCTACATCTTTGATCTTGATGCCCTCTAACTTTGCTTGCAATTCTCTAAGTTTCTTTCTCTCGTTTTCTTCTTCTCTTTGCATGTCAAAGGTCAAGATCCTCCCAAGTACATCATTTGGTGTGAAGTACTAAAACTTCTTCTTGTCTCTAATTAGAGTCTCTACGGTCTCATTTCTAGGTGAATAAGCTTCCAACATAATCTTGACAACTTTGTGATCATCTAGATCATCACAACCATAGCCTCTAATCTTGCCCACCATCGTTAGCAACCTATCAAACATCTCTTGTGGCCCCTCTCCATCCAAGATTACAAACCGGTTGAGCTTTGACATCAACAAGTCAATTCTTGCCTTTCTCACTTTGTCAACCCCTTCATGTGCTAGGTGCAAAGTGTCCCATATTTGCTTGGCAACATCAACTCTAATCACTCTATTGTACTCATCACCATCCAAGGCACTAAGCAACACACTTGTGGCTTGACCATTGAGGTGAATGATTCTCATTTCTTCTAGTGTTGGGTTCTTTGGATCAACCGGTGGCTCAAATCCATTACAAACAATCTCCCAAATGCCAGGGTGAAGACCTATAAGATAGGCTCTCATCAAGTGCTTCCACTTGGCAAAGTTAGTCCCATTGAAATGAGGTAACTTGCCCGCGAGCACATTGATGAAAGACCTCCGATCATGGTTAGTCATAGGAATAGAAGAGTAGTTAAAGGATACAACGGTATATTTGTTGTTGTTGGCCTTGCCCTTTTCTTTTTTTTCCCTTCTTGTTCCCCTTTGACACTTGGTATGACTCATCATCATCTCCATCTTTGGAACTACTTGATATCCTTGATGATGCACTTGTTGCCTTTTCTTCTTCTTCCTTCTTCCTAGCTTCTCTTCGTTTTCTTCTTGCTTCTCTCTTAAGCCTTCTTTATTCTTACCTTTGCTTCTTCTCCTCTAACCGCTCCTCCTTCTTCTTCTCTCTTGCTTCTCTTTTTAGCTTTCTTGCCTCCTTCCTTCTTCTTCTCTCATTATCATCGAGAGCTCTTTTGGCATCGGTAGCCTCAAGATGTGGTAGTGTGGTGTTGCTTGCTATCGACGCGCTCAGCTCGCTGCTGTCCTTGTCAACATCCACCCGCTTCACGCTACTAGTTCCTCATCCGGACTCCATACCCCACGCGGTAAAATGTATATGAGGTAACCTGCTTTGACACCACTTGTAGGATCTCTGGTTGGCCTAGAGGGGGGTGAATAGGCCTATCAAAACAAACACTCAAACTTTTATCAAATTCACCCTGTGGCACTACCGCTCTGGAGGGCAGCACTGCCGGACTGCGACACTGTCGGGCCAGAACAGTGGCACTGCCGCACCTGCAGACAACTTCGAATCACAGTTCAAAATCCATGAACGAAAACTTAGATCAGAGAAATTTCCTAGCTTACTGCAGGTATGACAATCACAGATCAAGAGCTAGAAGTAGTAGATACACCACATATAAGTAGATCGACTAGAAACCCTAGAAATTACCTTAACCACAATATGTTATGCAAGTAATGTAAATCAAGCACAAGTGACACAATGATTTATCCCGTGGTTTGGCTCGCCACCAAGGCTTGCCTACCTCCACATTATTGAGGTTAGCTACTAAGGCTTAGGGCTTTCCAACCCTTTCTCGTTCTCAAGTCAAGAGACTTAACTCTTGAGATGAGGGGTGAGTTTACTAGCTTTAATGGATGGTTACAAACCTCCTGGGGCTGCCACACAAGTTGGCAAGCTCCACGGGCGATGCTCTAGCTGGTTAGGAGCCAAGCTCCAAGAGTAACAAACACAACCGCCGACCAAAACATGAACCAAGTACTCTTTAGGGTTGGGGAATCAATGGAACTGCTCTCTAATCGAGTTTTGGACCCTTTTCCCTCAAGGATTGATGGGGAAATCAATGGATTTGCTTGGGGGCTTGAGGTCAACAATGGAGGGAGAAAGAGAGGATCCTTTCTGTTTTGGATGAGCTGGAGTTAGGAAAAAGAGGCAGTGTACCGTTGGGAAGGAAGGGAAATGGTATAAATACCCCCAGGTCCCCAACGGTCACTTAAGTCACTCACGGAATGTCTTGTGGCTCAAGTGTGTGGCACAAGATCATCTGCAAGAAGTCCTCTCTCTTCAAGTGCTTGGCGATGAACGCACCACGCATAAGACAAACAAAGGGTAAGAGTGAAGTGTAGACTGTCTTGACTATGAATCTGAGGATACATGTGTATGTTTGAGCACTTGGTAGCATATATTAGCTTAAGCATTGTGTCCCCTTTATAGTACGACTTTTCCTATACTTAAATTCAAAATATAAAAGAATTTAAACCTTTTTTGAGTTTGAAGCCATCTACATTTGTTATTGGGGGCTCCTCCGTTTCATGTAGCATCCTCGAACATGAATTTTCTGCTTGTCATCTCGATAAATCTCATTAGTTCTCTAATTGCGTGGTTATTATCACTAAAACCCATAATTAGGGCTTGATTGCACTTTCAAAAGTCAATTAAGTTAATCCATCAGTAGTGTATAGGTTTGAATCTTTATGACATACTCCCTCTGTACCATAATAAAAGGCCTTATCGGGGTGATTGGTTGCACGCACAAGGCCATCCAAAGGGCCATCTTGCACCATTTTCGTGCACTTGGGAGTGTTTGGTTCACCCACCTCCATCATTTGCCTGCACCTGCCCATTCTCTTGAGTCCCTCCGTCCTAGCTCCTCTCGTACATAAAATTTGAGCTTCCCTCACGAGCCGAGATGACTTGATGCACGCGCATATGTCATGCTCCTAGAACTTCGATGCTACATGCATCCAAACAAAGACTTCTTCCCATACAGGACCCATAGTAAGAACAACCAAACATGATCACATGTACGAGACTGCCTTGGCTAATTTTGGGCCTACACTGTCGTGCCATCCCAGCTTGGGGCATGTACCGCAACCAATCACCCCCTATAGGTCTGGCCACGAGAATTAAAGGAGAAGAGAAAAGCATGATGCACAGAAAATGAGAAAGGTGAGAGATAGAGAGAAGTAGAGCTAGAGTTGTATTAACAAAAGAGAGAAGTAGAGATAGAGTTGTATTGACAAAAGAGAAAGGTGCATTAAGAAATGAGAAAGTCAAGTATTTAAGGATAAAATTTAAATCATGTAAATCTTTTATTATGTGACGGATAGAGTACCGTAGAGCTTATGTACGAACTATGTAATTATTGTGAAATTTGATAGGATCCCTATGATCCCAAACGGGCAAAACATGATCCTATAGACTGGCCCTATTCGTTTCGCTGAAATTTAATTTACGTTGATTTATTGTGAGAGAAAAACACTATCCGATTCGTTAAAATATACCGTTGAAATAGTTCAGGCGAACAGAGCCCTCCCAAACAACTGCAGGACCTGGCGGTTGGGCGGGTCCCACCTGAAGGCAACGCGCAACAGCCCAAGGCCGGCCAACGATGGTGTGGTAGAGGTTGCAGCTGGACTGCACTGTTGTGCGGGGCTGCATTTGACCACGTCTTTTTTTTTGGGGCGTATGACCGATCGGACACTAGGACAGAAATGGGACACCATGATTACTGTACATTTTGCAAGGTTTCAGTGCTTCATTTATGTTTGTTAATTAATAACAAGAGTGCAGTGCATTCAGTCACCCGATGAGTTGTCCGTTGCTCGTCAAAGTGCTTCTTGTTTAGCTGGAAACTCCGACGCCCTGATCGCTCTAGCTATCTATTACCTGCAATGGTTTCTATTTTGTGCGTGTATGTACTGCAGAAAGGTTAAAGGTAGCTAAAAGCTGTACTTACGACGTAAGAGAGATATTCAAGCACTGCCATCATTACGCATTGCGAGTCCATGGTCCATCTCCTGTTATCTTTTTTTTTTAATCCTCCGTCTTTGGTATTTTCTTTTCTTTTTAATCTGGTTGAGCTACAAGTAGAATTGTAGAAAGAACAGGTTGCAATCTACCTCGAGGACGGTGTGTCGTTGCTACTAGCATGCTAGGCAACACCACACCACACAGCAGCACAGGCCGCCGACCGCTTGTGCGTGCGCGCGTGACCGGGGGGCCGGTGTCGGGATCCGAGCGCGGAACGTGAGGGTGGGCACGCACGGTGGACAGACAGAGGCTCACCCGGGCCCGCGCACCCACCTATACACATCGGGAATTGCTAACCGCGCCCAACGGTTGCCCAAAACACGTAGTTACAATTGAAACATACCAAATCATAAAACATCTTATAATTTAAAACAAAGAGAATACTCCACTATTTATTCAAAAGAAGAAGAAGAAGATAGATAGATATATAGGATGATTGATCTTCTCCTATAGGAAGAATCACAGGACGATTAGCTTTGAGGAAGTTACGATGGTTTTCAATGCTATTGGTGGAAAAATATTTTAATTAAAAATGTATTGCATCCATCTCATTATAAGCAACTTAAGTATCTCATTCTTGTTAATTTAATATTAAAATTTATTCTTGACATTGCCGCGAAATACAAAAAAAAAACCCATAGCATCCATCTCATGTTATTCGGCTCTTCGATACTGTTGTGAAGAACAGAATAGAAGTGACAGATCACATTGCCACTTTGACGACACATTGGATTTAAAGTTCCACGTCAACTTATTCCACATGGCAGGGCTCCATGGTGGGCCTACTGTCACCAAACTAGCAGGTGTCTTGTCAACAAGCCGTGGCACTTCTTGGTGGTTGCATTGCATCCCATCCATGTGGCACTGGCACTCTAGTTTGCCAAATAAATACTCCTATAAACAGCAAGTTACCTTTTCTTTTTTCTCTCTCTGTTCATAAAAAGATCATTTTTTGTCAAAGAAGTTAAACAGTTTGACATAGTATAGTAGTCTTTACAATTCACAGTACAAAGAAAAAAATTCAAAACGCTGCACAAAATGTCATGAGAGTACGGGCTTATTTGATACAACTCAACTTCACTGATAAATCAGTTTTTATTGGCTTTGACTCGAAAAAACAGCTTTGTTTTTTTAAGGCAAAACACTGTGCAGCCACTTCATTTTCATTAAAGACGGAGGGAATATTTACAATGATGGGTTTAAATAAAACAACACAACACAAAGAAAACAAACACTTCAACTGTATGCATGTAGCCAAAAACAGAGGGATGATCTAGCATCCTCCTTGAAATGAAATGACTGAAGGAGACACTGAGCTTTGTTGGTAGAGCTGAATCTGTTTTGGTAGATCACTTGGTAAAACAGATTCGCCTAGCATGCAAAATAGTGATGTGCCTATAATATCCCTATTTTTTGTATTTTCTTTTCTTTTCTTTTCTTTCCCTCTTTCGTTCTCCCTTATCCGCTCACGCGACACTTGTCCCTGCCGCCCGCAGCCCCATGCCCACATCTCCACCCCCGTACCCGGCACCGCAATGTCGCGACCCACCCCGCGTCGTCGTCCTCACCGCTCTGTCCCTCGGCGACTCGCCCCGCGGCCTACGCTCTTGCGCCATGGTCCTCCCCATCGCCGGCTTGTCTCCCTCACCTTGCCCTAGCTCCACCTCCACGGCCGAGATCTACCCCCATCGCCCCTAGCTCCAGCGAGCTCACCTTCGCAGCACACCCTGAACTCTGCTCTAGCTCCGGCAAGCCCACCTCGTAGCACGACTCGCTGCTGAGACACCCCGAGATAGTCTGCCCTTCCATTCTTTCTCCCCTAGCCCTTCTCTACTTCGCCATCGATAGTGGCCGCACGCCAGCCAAATTCCCTCCTCGGCCTACTCCCTTTGTGCTCTTGTAGAAGTAGCCATGTCCATTGTCGTCGGGGACCAATACTAGGGTACCCGAAGAGGAGCCAATAACCATCAACGTTGATTCATCCGAACGGTCAAGAGCGCGACTACAACTCTTGCCGACCCCGAGGTGCGCGAACTCTGCCTCGCCTGACCTCTGGGGTTGGCTCTGCCTTGCCCGACACCAAGGCCGCGGGCTCCGCCTCGCCTGACCCCTGACGGTAGCTCCGCCTCGCCCGACCTCTGGGGACGGGCTCCGCATCGCCCAACACCAAGGCCATAGGCTCCGCCTTTCCCGACCCCTGAGGCAGACTTTGCCTCGCCGACCTCTGGGGACATGGGCTCCGCCTCGTCCCGACACCAAGGCCACAGGCTCCGCCTCGCTCGACCCCTGAGGGCGAACTCTGCCTCACCGACCTTAGGGGGCGGACTCCGCATCGCCCGACCTTTGGGGGCGGAAACCGTCTTGCCCGACACTGAGGCCGTAGGCTCCGCCTCGCCTGACCCCTGAGGGCGGACTCTGCCTCGCCGGACCTCTAGGGGCGGACACCATCTCGCTCGACATCGAGGCCGCAGGCTCCACCTCGCCCGACCCCTGAGGGCGGATTCCGCCTCGCTCGACCTCTAGGGGCGGGCTCCGTCTCGCGTGACACCAAGGTCGCGGTCTCCGCCTCGTCCCCTTAGGTTTGGGCTCTGCCTCGCCCGAGCTTTGGGTTTGCGCTCCACCTCGCCTGACCCTAAGGCCGGAGGCTCCATCTCACCCGACGGAGACCCATACCACCGCCAACAACTCTAGGTCTAAGCATATGGGCCTAGGTCAAAGTTCTGATGCTAGGGAAGAGATTGACACACCTCAATGTAGCCCGCGACCCACGATGGGCCATACCTGGGGGTTTATGTTAGGAACAGCGTCGGGCGTATCGGTGTTGTTCTGCCTAACACCCTTATGAACATTGACGGGCGCGTTAGTTCACCACGACGACCGCTAAGATAGAGTGGAGCGCCATGACCGACAGACGACGCCTGCACATGGCACTAGTGATGGATAGGGCCATGGCGTGAAGCTATCCTTGTTGACGTCTACAGGGTCGACGAGACCCGCATAGAAGAGAAGAAGGACTCGGCGATCCTGGGGTACTTCTTTCTCCTTCTGATTCTCCTCTTCTCCCTCTGCTGTAACCCCTGCTTTCCCTTAGCCTATAAAAGGGAAAGTAGGGCATCCCATTTTGGGGCATCGGATGAACGATCGCAACACATCCCACATCCGGGCTCAACTCGACTCAAACTCGACTTGAATCTAAACTCACCGCAACACTCCACCAGAGACTTGGGACCAGTCCCTCTCTCGATCGTTTGTAACTACTACTACGAACTTTCAGTGCTAGTAATACGAGCAACAGCAACGAAATAGACATAGGGACATTCTGTCCGAACCAGTATAAACCTCGTGTCCTCTTAGCACACCATCCGGGCCAGACGCGCAATATTAGAATTTTACTTGTTGGTGGCAACTCGAAACACCGACAGTTGGCGTGCCAGGTAGGAGCCTTTTACGCATCTCAACATCCACACCAAACCTCGGATGGATAGTCATGGCCTCAGCTAGGTCCTAGGCGCGCATGTGCGCTTCGGGGACCTGGACTTCATCGTCACGACGGAGGGAGAGTTGGCAATGGATCCCGCCGCTATCCAACCTCTCCACTCCGCTGGCCTAGACACAATCGCTAAGGCGCTTGAGGAGCTATAGCTGCACGCACTGGGGGCCCATTTCCCTAGAAGCAACTAGCTCTCTTGACTTTGACTATGGGAGGTTAGAGCGCTAGCTCGGCGCCTTCCTAGGACTCCAGCCATCCTAGGAGGACCTGCGCCACCTCACCTTCTCATTCGCCAATGTCATGGCATAGCTTGCAGGAGGGGAGCCACTCTCTCCGGAATACCACATCCGGAGTGCCCTAACAGCCCTGCTCGGTCTCCGCAATGTTGCAGAGATCGATGGCCACCCTGTGGCACAATGCATGCCTTCATCCCCCACGAATGATGGATTCATGGGGATGACCGAATATGTCAGAGAGTCTTTCCATGACCTCCTTGTGGGAGAATCGGAGTCACCCTCTGGCTCTGACTCCAATAGGGAGAGTCATCACCCCTCTCATGAATGTTTCATGGCAGGTACCCCCGAGGGACATGTCGAAAGCATCCACGAAGAGGAGGCTACCCTGATGAACGACCTCGGTGATGAGGTCGAGGGGGAGATAGTGGCCCCACCCCACCTATGGGTGGAGCAGCTGAAGGCCTAGCACCTAGAGCTCGAGGAAGCATGACTCCAGCTTGAGCAGGAATGGGCAAAGCTCGATCGGGAGATCGAGCGCCATGGAGACGGTGGGCACACGTGCGCCATGGCCCACGACATGAACCAAAGGATCATCGTGGACGATGAAGCCCTCCCACACTTCTCCCGTGTGAGCCAGAACATTGCTGCTGTGGTGGCCTTGCTCTGTGGGCTTTCGGGGCCCACGACGCCCGAGGATTGTCGGGCCCATCGTGAGATTCGCATCGCTGCTTGAGCGGGCGGTGGCGCACCGCAGGCTGAGAGCTCGTTGTCTCGGTGATGCGAGCTCGACGCTAGCTAGCGCACGCCCTTAGGGCGACCTGACAAGGATCCTCAGTCCACCAGGCACCACAAGGCGGCAGGCAACGCACCGTGGTCCCAGTGCATGAGTGTCTCGGCCACAACCATGACGCACGCGACACCCTCGATGCCCGTAGACATACCCACGATGATCTGAGAGAGGGAGCTAGCCACGGCTATCACCCTTGTCATGGCGGATGCTACGATAGTGGTGAGGACCGAAGCTCGAGCCCTGGTCTACCGAGGCCTCAGACCTTCAGTCGACACATCCTCAACGCTGCCTTCCCGCCAAGATACTAACCACCAACCAACATCCCAAAATACTCTAGGGAAACGAACCCCGGACTGTGGCTCGAGGATTATCGGCTTGCCTGCCAAGCCGATAGAGCGGACAATGATGATTTCATTATCCACAACCTTTCATTATTCCTAGCCGATTCGGCGCAAACATGGTTGAACACCTTCCACCCAACATAATCAAAGTTGGGTGAACCTAAAAGAGATCTTCATGGGGAACTTCTAGGACACGTATAAGTGCCCTGGGAACCCATGGGATCTCAAGAACTCCCGATAGAAGGCTGGAGCAACCCTTCATGGGTATATCCGGTGCTTCTCCCGGTAGTGCAACGAGCTACCTAACATCGCCGACGCCGATGTTATAGGAGCTTTCCTATCTATGAGTCCCTAGTTCACAAGCTAGGATGTAAAGGCCCACAAACCACCAAGGAGCTTCTCAACATCGCCACCAGCCACACCTCGGGTGAAGAGGCGGTCGGAGCGATCTTTGATCGCCTCATGGGCAAGATGAAACGGGATGAGGACACCGGTGAAGGTGCCTCCAACCGTCCCATCAAGAAGAAGAACAAGCAGCAGCATGAGGGCTCGCTCATGGCCACCGCCGACCGTAGGGGGGGTGGAAGCCCGCGGAGGGCGCTTCGAACCTCTTCAAGAAGCTACTTGAGGGGCCATGCCCGAACCATGCCTTTCCCGTCAAGCATCTATACAAGGACTGTGGCCTCATGAAATGGTTCTTGTCCGAAGGCTCCAACAAGGGGGAGCACGAGAAGGACCCCAACCCGACCATAGACAATGGCGAGGGGAAGGACGGTGGCTTTCCGATGTCGGATGGTTGCCTCATGATCTTCGGAGGGTTGGTAGCCTATGACTCTAAGCGTTGTCAGAAGCTCACACGCCGCGAGGTCTATACGGCCGAGCCAGCCATGCCGCCTACCTTCCTTGGATGGTTAGAGTCTACCATAACCTTTGATCGGTCCGACCACCCGAGAGCGCCCCACAACCTAGGAGATACCCACTCATGGTCAACTTGATCGTCGACATGAAGTATCTCACCCAGGTACTGATGGATGGAGGCAGTAGCCTCAACATCATGTACGTCGAGATGCTCAATGCTATGGGCATCGACCGAGAGCACATCCGACCGACCGAGCGCCTTTCCATGGCATCATGCCTGGAAAGCAGACCATGCCACTTGGGCAGATCGATCTATCCATCACCTTCGAGGGTCCGTCCAACTATAGGATGGAGACCCTCACCTTCGAAGTAGTTAGGTTCCACGGAACCTACCATGCCATCCTAGGATGACCATGCTACGTGAAGTTCATGGCCTTCCCCAACTACACCTACCTAAAGCTAAAGATGCAGGGCCCAAGCGAGGTCATCACCATCGGCACCTCCTTCCAGCGCGCCTATGAGTGCGAGATCGAGTGTTGTGATCATGCCACGGCAATCGTTGCCTCCGGAGAGCTCGCGACCATTAGGAAGGAGGTCGCCGAAGAAGCACTTGACCCCAAGCGGTCGACTGGGTCTTTCAAGCTAGTGGAGGGCGCCAAGGAGGTCCTCATAGACCCCAGCAGCCCCAAGGGCAAAGTGGTGCGCATTGGCACCACACTTTCCTCCAAATAGGAAAGCACGCTCATCGGCTTCCTCCGCGCCAACAGAGACATCTTTGTGTGGAAACCCTCGGACATGCTGGGCATTCCAAGGGAAGTTGCTAAGCAAGCCTTGAAGATCTGCCTAGGCTCCAAGCCAGTGAAGCATTGCTTCGATGAGGGGAAACGTAGGACCATCGGTGAGGAGATCATCAAAGCTTTTGGTAGCCAGGTTCATTAAGGAAGTGTACCACCCCGAGTGGTTAGCCAATCCCGTTCTTGTACAAAAGAAGAGTGGGAAATAGAGGATGTGTGTTGACTACATGGGTCTCAACAAAAGCGTGCTCAAAGGATCCGTTTCCTTTGTCACGCATAGACCAAATAGTCGATTCTACCTCAGGGTGCAAAACCCTTTGCTTCCTTGATGCATACTCCGGGTACCATCAAATCACGCGATGAAAGAGTCCGACCAGCTCACGACATCTTTCATCACCCCCTTCAGATTGTTCTGCTACATCACAATGTCGTTCGGTCTGAAGAACGCTGGGGCTACGTACCAGCGTTGTATGCTCAAGTGTTTCAGAGACCTCATCGGGCGGACCATTGAGGCCTACGTAGACGACATCGTGGTCAAGTCCAATTGGCCTGACCAGCTCATCGCCAACCTTGAGCAGACCTTTGCAAAAACTCTGAGCAAATGGCATTAAGCTCAACCCCGAGAAATGCATTTTCGGAGTCCCGAGGGGCATGCTGCTTGGTTTCATCATCTCCAAGCGTGGCATCAAGTCCAACCCGAGAAGATCTCGACCATCACAAGGATGGGCCCGATTCTGAACATAAAGGGGGTATAGCAAGTTACAGGGTGCCTCACCGCGCTCAACCGCTTTATCTCGCGCCTCGGCGAATGAGGTCTCCCCCTTTGTTGACTTCTAAAGAAGGCCGACCACTTCAAATGGACATCCAAGGCCTAAGAGGCACTTGACACTATCAAGCAGCTTCTGACAAAGGCCCCAATCCTGGTTCCTCCGACCAAAGGAGAACCCCTTCTGCTCTACATTGTGGCCACCACGCAAGTGGTCAACGCCGCCCTGGTAGTGGAGAGAGAAGAGGGGCACGCCCACAAAGTGCAGCGCCCCATGTACTTCATTAGCGAGGTCTTGTCTAACTCTAAGACCCACTACCCCCAAATCCAAAAGCTCCTGTACGCCATCCTCATCGCTAAGAGGAAGCTGCGCCACTACTTCTAGTCACATCCAGTGACAGTCGTGACGTCCTTCCCCCTTGGTGAGGTCGTCCAAAACCAGGATGCCACGGAAGAATCACAAAGTGGGCACTCAAGCTAATGGATCAGGGCATTATGTATGCCTCCCAGATGGCCATCAAGTCCCAGGTGTTGGCTAATTTCATTGTAGAGTGGACCGATATCCAAATGCCACCAACGATCGTCAACTAGGACTACTAGACGATGTACTTTGATGGATCGCTGATGAAGAAAGGCGCCAGGCGTGGGGCTGGTCTTCGTTTCACCCCTCGGGGTATGCATGAGGTACATGGTTCGCCTCCATTTCTCCTCCTCCAACAATGTGGCCTAATATGAGGCGCTCATCAACGGCCTGCGCATCACCATCGTGTTGGGCATCCGACGCCTCGATGTTCGGGGTGACTCCCAGCTGGTCATCAACCAAGTCATGAAGGAGTCGAGCTACCATGACACCAAGATGGTTGCATATTGCCAAGAAGTCCACCGGCTGGAGGACAAGTTTGACGGTCTCAAGATCAACCACATTCTAAGGCGTCTCAACGAGGCGGCCGATGTGCTGGCAAAAGCGGCGTCCGGCCAAGAGCCGATGCCAATGGGCGTCTTCGCTAGCGATCAACATAAGCCCTCAGTTCGTTACGAGGGGCCAGAATAAGCCGGTGAAGGGCCACCCACCTAGGGTTCGGGGGCTGACCAACCGTCAGCTCCATCCGACCCTAAAGTCATGGAGCTCGAAGAAGACCCAGCGGTAGAGCCTAACCCTCTGGTCGACTGGAGGATGCTCTACCTCAACTACCTCCTCCGTGAAGCACTGTCGACAGACAAGACGGAGGCTCGATGGCTCGCGCGTCACACCAAGTCCTTCATCCTTGTTGAGGGCGAACTCTACAAGCGAAGCCACACCAGGATCCTACAGCGCTGCATCCCCATCGAACAGGGGAAGCATTTGCTGAGCGATATCCATGGTGGGGTCTGTGGTCACCATGTCGTGCCTAGAACCCTGGTCGAAAACATGTTCCGACAAGGCTTCTACTAGCCAACCGCAGTAGCGGACGTTGAGCAAGTGGTGCGCACCTGCGAAGGGTGTTAGTACTATGCTCGGCAGACTCACCTACCGGCCCAAGCGCTCTAGACAATCCACATCACATGGCCGTTCGTGGTCTGGGGGCTTGATCTGGTCAAACCTCTAAAAAGGGCGCCCGGGGGTTACACCCACTTGCTTGTCACCATAGACAAGTTTACAAAGTGGATAGAGGCTCAGCCGATCTCCGTGATCAAGTCCAAACAAGCCGTACTGTTCTTCCTCGACATCGTCCATCGCTTTGGAGTCCCACACTCCATCATCACGGACAACGACACCCAGTTCACCAGAAAGAAGTTCCTTCGATTCTACGATGAATACCACATTCGGGTCGATTGGGCCGCCGTAGCGCACCCCCGCATGAATGGGTGTAAGGTCGAGATGGCGGACTAGAGGGGGGGTGAATAGTCTTTTCTAAAATTAATCGCGTCAGCTAACCGATATAAATGCGGAATTAAAACAATCGGTCTAGCCAAGACTACACCCCTCTATATATGTTCACTAGCACCTTGCAAAGATACTAATAAAGCAACTAAGGTGCCGGGCTAGGTAGAGCTCTCCTAAACAATTCTAGGAGCAAGGTCACACAAACCTATGCCACTAGTACTTTAAGTAACAAGGGAGCTCCTACACATGCTAGTAAGCAAAAGCACAAAGCTAACTAAGCTCACTAGCAATGCTCAATAACAAGGCAACCAACGCCTAATTAGAGAGCGCAAATACTTAGCTACACAAACTAAGCAATGTGACTAACAAGGTTACTAAAACCAAATTAGCCACGCAAGGGAGCTACTTCTATGCTACACAAGCAAGAAGGTAATTAGCTAGCTACACAAGCTATCTAATTACAAGAGCAACTACACAAGCTTAAGATATATATATAAGTAATTGCAAGCTTGTGTAATGGGGATGCAAACCAACGGGAAGAACAAGGTTGACACGATGATTTTTCTCCCGAGGTTCACGTGTTTGCCAACACGCTAGTCCCCATGCAGTGTCGACCACTCACTTGGTGGTTCGGCGGCTAATTAGCATCACCCGCTAAGCCCGCATGTCGTCGGGCGCCGAAGAACCTACCCCTGAGTGAGGGTAGCTCAATGACACGCTTTACTAGAGTTGCTCTTCATGGCTCCTGCATGAGCACAAGTACCCCTCACAAGCACTTCTCCGAGCGCCACAAGCTTCTTCTTGCGGCGCTTGACGGAGACCACCACTGTTGTCTAGGAGGTGGCAACCTCCAAGAGTAACAAGCACCACCGGCTTGCAGTAACACGACCACCTAGTGCCACTCGATGCAACCTCACGATGCAATCGCACTAGAATCGCCACTCACACAATCGAATGATCACTATCAAGTATATGTGTGATGGAGGGCTCCCAAGCACTCACAAGCATGGATACTAAGTCCCTTGAGGTGCTCGGCACCAGCCATGGCCGAGGGCCACTTCTATTTATAGCCCCAAGGGTTAAACTAGCCGCTACCCTTCATCGGGCAACGGTCGGACCGACCGGACGCTTCCGGTCGTGTTGACCGGGACGCTGGACTCTCGGCGTCCGGTCCGGTCGCCTCGCAGACGGCCACATGTCCTCGATTCCAATACCACTTGACTTGACCGGACGCAAGAGTTTCAATCGACCGGACGCTGAACCCCAGCCGTCCGGCCGCTTTCCAAAGAGGTATTAACCTCGACCGGACGCGTGTCCGGTCACATTTGATCGGACGCAGCTAAGCGTCCGGTCACACTCCAGCTTTCTGCGTCATCAGATGTCACCGACCGGACGTAGCTTTGCCGGCGTCCGGTGTATTCAGATCCAACTTCCGGCCGGGACCGACGCCAAAGATCTTCGCGACTAACTCGTTTTCACTTCTAACTTCATCACCCTTGCTCCAATGTGCTAACCACAAGAACTTGCATCCGGCGCAGAATAGAAAATAGGCATTCTATTTTCTCCGAAAGCACCGAATCCCGCCTCATAAGCTCAAGCAGAGAGGAGATAGGGACCCAAACCCATCTCACCCTCGCAAACATCACCTCCTTTGTAAATGTGCCATCACCACCAAGTGTACAACACCATGTGTATGTGTGTTAGCATTTTCACAATCATTTCCCAAAGGATGTTAGCCACTCAACTTGCCACGCCACTCGATCCTAGCGACAATGCAAAGTTAGATCACTCGAGTGGCACTAGATGACCGATATGCAAACAAGTTTGCCCCTCTTGATAGTACGGCCATCTATCCTAAACCCGTCATAAACTTCTCTACACACCTATGACCGGGGTGGAATGAAATGCCCTAGGTTATACCTTTGCCTTGCGCATGATTCCATTCCATCTCCTTCAATGTCGATGCAACACATGCACCAACACGATCAACAATGATATGATCCACTTCATATCATCACATGATCATATTGGTTCATCGATCTTGACTCTACTTGCTCTTCACCGTTGCTATCGTCCATCGGCGCCAAGTCTTGCTCAAGCTTCACCGCCACGCGGTCCATCACTCCAAAGCCTTTGACTTGCCCTTCACGCTTGCAACCGGTCCATCAAGCCAAGTCTTGTCTTGATCTTCTCCACCTTGATCACATGACTCAATGTCATGTCTCATGTGCAATAAGCTCCTTCATCATTACATGTGTGAGCTTTGCAACATCTCCAAGCCATTTTCACCTCCATGGCATATGTTGCTGATACACATGTACCTGTGGACTAATCACCTGTGTATCTCACATAAACACAATTAGTCCACCTAGGTTGTCACTCAATTACCAAAACCAACAAGGACCTTTCAATGGGTAGGTCGAGCGCACAAACGGCATGGTCCTACAAGGCCTCAAGCCTAGGATCTTCAACTAGTTGAACAAGTTTTGCGGACGGTGGGTCGCCAAGCTTCCTACGATGCTCTAGAGCCTGAGGACAACCCCCAGCTGAGCCACCGGCTACACACCATTCTTCATGGTCTATGGTTCTTAGGCTATCCTCTCGACTGACCTCGACTATGGAGCGCTGAGGGTCAGGGCGTATGACGAACAGGGAGCCAAGGCATCCCTCCAAGATGCCATGGACCAGCTGGATGAAGCGCACGATGTTGCCCTCCACCGTTCGGCCAAGTACCAGCAGGCATGGGTGACGGTACCATAGCCGATGAGTGCGGGGTTAGGCCTTCAACGTTGGAGACCTGGTCCTCCGCCTCGTCTAGAGCAGCAAGGACCGCCCAAGCTCTCTCTGCCGTGGGAGGGACCGTACATCATCGCGGAGGTGCTCCGGCTAGGCACCTACAAGCTCAAGACCATTGACGGTGAGGTCTTCGCCAATGCCTAGAACATCAAGCAACTATGTCGCTTTTACCCTTAATAAACACACACTTTCTCTTATCAGTTTTGCTATCAAACTCCCCAACCTTTAGTGACACCCGACCCCAGCAATGGCGGGGGGTCGGGCCTCACTCGGGGGCTAATAAGAGCGTGCATATCCGGTAGACAGTCTTTACATCTGACCCTTTCTCACGATTAAGACCCAAAAGTGAAGTTTGTGGAGACAAACGCTGAGTAAAACTGGTCGGACTACGAGAAACCCATGCCTCGATGGCTACGGTGCCTTTGCTTACCAAATCAGAATCAGAGTTTTTTTTCTACACCCCGGGCTTTTCGGCCTTAGCCATGGAAAGAGCCGGTACACGTTTAAGAGTCTGTCCGCCTAGCGAATATTCTCTATGCCCGACCCCTTTCACGTTAAGACCTAGAAGCTAGGGTTGCGGAACAAACTCTGAGTATAACTGGTCAGACTACGAGAGACCTACGCCTCGGCGGCTACGGCGCCTTTGCTCACCAACGTGATTGGAATTTGCTCACCCGCACCCCAAGCTCTATGACCTTAAAGACAGAAAGGGTCAAAATGCACTAACTTTTTTTACAAAATGGGGAGAAGGGCTAAAAAGTTATTTGCTATAAAAAAATTTAAGAGCTTGTCCATTTAGCACAAGTTCTCCACCTGGCTTATCTGCTTAACTAAATTCTCGCATGGGATGTTCTCATCCTCTATCTTCATAAGTAAGTCCTATCCCAGTAGGGCAACACAAGTCGATTGGGTAGCTTGGCCGCTGCCGAGAAACGGGTAGGGAGCAGCAGGATGCCCCACGCGGATTATGCCAACCCCGTCATGAATGATGGACCTAGATTCCACTCAATCATATCTGGTAAGAGCTCTCTAAACCCATCGCTCGTACCATCGAGGTAAATCCTATGCCCAAGTCGATCGAACGGCTCGAAGCCGCTGCCGAGAGACGTGGCACCCTTACTTTATGTGCATTAATTTTGCTACTGAGCCACCAACCCTAGCAATGGTAGGGGGTCGGCATCGCTTGGGGGCTAGCAAGAGTGTCTATTCGGTGGCCATTCTCTTTGCCCGACCCCTCCTCACGTTAAAAAACTAGAGGCAGGGTGTGCGAGGCAAGCACTGAGTAAAGCTGGTGGACTATGAGAAACCTACGCCCCGATAGCTATGTGGCGTCTTTGCTCACCAGCGTGATCAGAGTTTTTGTCCCCACACCTCAAGCTTTAGCCTCCACCTTCTCGGGAAGGGTTTGGAGGGGTCCACCTACGGAATCTCCATTGAGGAGAGGCCGATAGGTCACCCAAATCGGTCAAACAGCTTGAACCGCTGCCGAGAGATGGATAGGGAGTAGTGGGATGCCCCATGAAGGTTATGCCAGGCTCCATCACAAACATCGGACCCGGACCCCACACGGACATATTCGGTAAGTGCTCCCCAAACCCGTCATTCGAGCCATCGAGGTAACTTTATCGACCCCCACTTTTCTTTTCCATTGCATGATCATTCATTCATCCATTCTCATGCATGCATTCATTCATTCATTCATTCATCCATTCATGCATGCATCCATACATTCATCCCATACATCCAAGCATTGGACATGCAATTGCTGCATCACAATGCTTCGTGTCGCGTCACGAAGCGGTAGTCGTCTCATTCGATATGAGCGATGACCGACCGAGGTTCAAAGGCTAGCCCACGAAGGGCTCGAGGCCGCCTCGCGTCAAATAGAGCCAGGGGAGAAAAACTAGATGAGCCCCAGCGGCCTTGCTCAACCCCTCTTAGAAGCGGATAGGGACATCTCAACCTTTCTCGTTTGATCCTAACCTCGAGCCAAGCTCATAGAATCTCCATCGAGGAGAGGCCAACGGGCCACCCGAGCCCATCGAACGGCTCGGGCATCTGCCAGGAGGCAGGTTAAGGGGTACTAGAATGCCACATGAGGGCTCTATCGGATTCCACTCGAACATGCCTGTTAGCAAGCTCACCAAGCGCAACACTCAAGCCATCGAGGCAAGTGTCATTAGCTTAGCCCCTCTAGTTGTAGAAACTAAGGACAGGGTGACGCATGAAACATGGCCGACCCCTACCAAGCCCCATGGGGATTGGGGGCTCAAGCCACTCAACCCTAAATCGAGACCGAGGTTCGAAGGATGGCCCACGAAGGGCCTGAGACCGCCTCGCGTCGAACAAGAGCTAGGGGAGAAAACGTAGATGAGCCCCAACGGCCTTCGCCGACCCACCTAGAAGTGAACAGGGTCAACTCAACCTTCTCGTTCAATCCTAACCTCTAGTCGAGCCCACAGAATCCCCATTAAGGGGAGGCCATCGGGCCACCTGAGTCACCCTTTGGAGCGGCTCGGGCATTTGCTGAAAGGCGGGTTAAAGAGCAGTGGGATGCCCCATGCGAGCTTTGACGACCCTGTCACAAACGATGGACCTAGATTCCACTCGAACATGCCCGTTAGCGAGCTCACCGAGAGCGTCACTCAAGCCATCAAGGCAAGTGATGTTAGCTCAACCCCTCCAGTTGCTAAAACCACGGATGAGACACCGATCACAAAGATGAGCCGACCCTTGACTGTACCCCTGCTACGCATAGGGGCTCAAGGAAAGTTGGACTCGCAAGGAGACCAAACGCATAGTCGCAGAATGATAGCTCAGATCCTAGGGAGGGGGTACATGCGAAAACAAGAGACGCTTTCTCCTACTAGTTTCACTATCCTCTCCTCGATCTTTAGTGACACCCGACCCAGCAATGGCAAGGGGTCGGGTCTCACTCGGGGGCTAATAAGGGCATATATACACCCTTTCTAAAACAGTCGCCACACCCGACCCCTTCCTCATGTTAAACAGCCTAGTGGCAAGGTTCGTGAACACATGAACCCCTTTTCACACATAAAAAGGGAGAAAAAACAAATTCGATCAAACAAAACAAAACGATAAGTTTTGTTCGGATAGTATAGAGGGGTCGGAGCTTTTCCGCTTGTTACATGAATGATTACCCGATCCATCTGGCTAACTAACCCCTTCGAGGGAGAACTATGTCTCTATTTTGTCCACCAGGTCCTGCGAAAGGGGAGCCACCGCCATCTCCATCTCCTCCACCTCGTGGGCTTCATAGCCAGGCATGAAGTTGTGGCTCATTGTCTCCAGGTCGATGCTGTCCCCGTAATGAGAATGAGTAATCGCAAAGGATTGATTCACCCCGGCGCAAAGGGTGTTCCTCTCGAGCTAGCGCACTCGAGCCGTGATCTCGACGGCATGGGCCACAAGTGAGCTGGTCCCCTCCGACCACACCACCTCAAGGTGTCGCAGACCACTCCGAGGGAGCAGCGCTTAGGATACCGAGCTCGTCGCTCTCCACCTAAAGGTTCCTACTTGCCTCGATGAGGTTCATGGCCAGCCCGGTAGAGACGCTCTTGGCCTCTAGCTTCTGGGTTGTCGCGGTTCCAAGCTCGGCCTGGAGGGAGCCGACCTTCTATAGTGTGTCATCGCGCTCTTGGCAGGCCCAATCACACTCTCGGAGGGCCTGGTCATGCTCTGAGCGAAGCCTCTCCATGGTTTGGAGCAGCTCATCCCGCTCCTTACGCAGTTGGACAACTGCCGCGGCATCTAGACTTGCCCTCTTCTCTAGGGCCATGAGCTTCTCCTTGGCTCTTAGCTTTAGCTCCTGTTCCCTCTCAACCTTGGCTAGAAGGTCGAGGATCCGCTGGTGGTTCTCAACGTCCTTCTGGAGCAGCTCGTCCTACTTCTTCCTGACCTTGGTGGCCTCCTCGTCATCCTTCCATGATCTCACCGATAGGGTCTCGAACGCCCTATCGGCCTCGTCCGCATGTCGATGGCCCTCGCCACTCATGACTAAAGATTGTCTGCCTACTCGGCGAGGGGAGTCAGCTTGGCCACCCTTTGTTGGGCGGCAACAAGCTGAGCGATCACCTCCTCACGTAGCCACGCCTCCTCGATAAGGTGGTCCTACTTTTCATTCTGCTCACGAAGGAACCGGGACTTCCCCCGGCTACGAGCGATAATGGTATGAAAGGAGGTGATGGTCAAAATACAAAAAAATATATAGAGAAAGAAAAGGGCGAGAAACAGGATCAAGCGAATACTCGGCCGGAGGGAACGACAATGTCACGTAAGGCTCCTCGAGCGTGGTCTAGGGCTTCGAGCATGGGCACGATTCCCATGTCGAGGCTCTCCCACTCCATGCTCTCTGCGGCGTCGTCGAGAGTGAAGAGCATCGACATCGGATCCTCTAGATTCGCCCACCGGAGCAGGGGCTCGCACGCGCATGGGCGAGTCATTGCTCACCAACGTTAGGGCCAGAGACAGCTCCCCACCGGCTCTTATCGCCGCTGACCCTTCCCACCGTGACATCCCCGCTGGGACACTCCCTCAACGCCGGAAGGGGTTAGCGGTACGGACGCTGACTCATGTTCCAGCACCATGACCTTCGGGGACCCCTCGGCCGCGTCCCCCTCCGTCCGGCCCATGCCAGACGCCATCACCTAGGCTGCCAATGGTGCGGGTTGCGCTGGTTCCTCAGGCACCACCACGATAGCACCCCGCTGTGACCCACCTATCATAGCCATCGCCACCTCTGCCTGTGTTGGTGGGGTTGGTCATGGGGCTCGATCGGTCGGTACACCCACCGCCTGCCATCGGCGTGTATATTGCCACCATCGCCCGTGGCCTGACCTCCAAAGGTGTCCCTTGAGCCCCCACATCCGTCCATCCCACCAAGGGCACGGGCGCCCCCATGGGCGGTGCCTGACACAATCACACTAGCGCCGCTCCCGCCCGATACGGGCTTGACGTCAGCCAACGGCTGCCGCCTCGCTTAAAGGATGACGCTCTTCTTTGGTGCTAGCGCCAAATGATTACGCTGCCTCATGATGCTACAAGAGACAAAAAGCATAAGTCAAGATGAAATCCGACCAAAACAGGGAAAAATAAAGGAGCTGATGACTCACCTTAGTGCCATCGGATGATAGATATGTTTGGGGGGCGAACCCCCCGACCTCTGCCGCCTCATCAGGGTGAGGCCATTTTAAGCCTGCCCTCTGCTCTTGGGCAGAGGGGCTCACTCCCTTTGGATCTTGAGGCACGATGGCGGAGTCCTCCGCTGGCACCTCGGGCACGGTGGCAGAGCCACCCGCCCTTGTTGGCTCATGGGGTAGGCCAATGGTGCGGCCCGTCTTCGCTGGCTCCCCAGACATGCCCTCACCTCCATGGAACGGGGAGGGTGTCGACCCCTGTAAGGATGAACCGATACCTATCAGCACATCCTCGTTCTCTAGGTTGTCCCACTCGATGTCATTGTCTACCTCATCGTCATCTCCATCATCATCATCATCGTCGCTGTTAGTGTCCTTCCCTCGCTCTCGCACCTGCAGCTTCCGCTGCTTCTTCTTCCTCTTGTCCTCCTTCGCCTTCCTTAGCCACTCGCCCTTGACGTGATTTGCCGCCCTCATAGACGCATCTCTCGACAACGGAGCTGAGTGATCCATGAAGACGAGGTCCCTCGGCTGGTCCCGCCCCTCAAAAGGTTAGTATCACGAGGTCAGGAAATCAATTGAGGAGGAGGCATGAGGAGGGGAAACTCACGAAGACGACGTGGCCTGGTTCCAGCCACATAAGAGGATGTCCCAACACCGGGTAAATGAAATTGAGGGGGGCACCTATGCCATCCCGTGAGGGCTCCATTGCCTTCTTGATGCGTTGCGTGATCTCGGAGTTGGGGAGCGCCCCCTCGGCGAGCGTCGTTCCATCGAACGATGCCTCGAGCACCATCGCGTACAGCGGCAGCGCACGCGTTATCAACGGTGCCACCCTCCTTGTGTGGTTGGCCCCTATGATGCCCGACCCCTTCAGGCCGCTCTCCTTCAAGATCTGGATGGCAGCGATGTGGTCCTAAATCTTCTTCTTGTCCTTCTTTGGGACACCCCACTTCCTCCATGACTCCGGGGCCTCTTCGATCAGGCGCCTGGTGAACTCCGGCAGAGGGGCGATGGCGTCATTCTTGAGGAAGAACCACTGCGAATGCCACCCATTGTTGGACGTTGACAGACGCATCGATGGGTACTCGCCGACCCGGTTGTTTCGGAGGTGGATGCCGGCACACCTCATCAGCGTGTGCAGCTCCTGCCTGCCGCTCTTCTCCCTCTTCTTTTGGAGGGTGACAACGAAGAAGTGCCACCACAAATCCCTAGGAATCCCTCGTATAAGGCGATGAACACCGCCATATGCTAGATCCCATTGGGATTGAGGTGCTGCAGCCCGATCTTGTAGTAATAAAGTAGCCCCCGAATAAATCTGTGGGCGGGGGTCGACAGCAGCTCCTCCCCGCCGAGCAGCAGCCACTCCTCGGCCGAGGACTGCACACGGAGAAGATCTACGTGCGCTGGAAGGTGATGTCGGAGCGGCACCATGGATCCATTTGAGCGGGGATGTGGAGACGGGGAACCCTAGGCGATTGGTGGCGGCGGTCATGGCTGCGGAGGTAAGGATGTAAGGTACAAAACCCTAGGGGCAAACCCTTTGGTTTTATAGGGGCGACGGATGCGAGGAAACCAACCGTCTGCCTAGATCTCCGCGCCTGCCATGATCTGCCACAACGTCCCGCCACGGGAAGTGCGCACATAATCTCTGTCCGTTCCCTCGAAAAACTCACCGGACATTTTGTCTCTTTGGACGGGCCACAACTCGTCACAAGTAAGAGAAATACGGACCAAACAACACCTCTATGGCCCGCCTAGGCCTAGGAGTTCAAATGCCAGCCCATCAACATGTTCAACAACCGCTCTAGGCACCCTTAGAGTAAGGGATGGAAAGGGATGAGCCCGCAAGCGGCTAGCACCTAGGCGCACAAGCGCCACGGACATCCCGGCTCACGGTCCGAGTCTCGGCCGGTCACGATCCATGGGTTTTCCTTAAAGAAAGGCGCATAGCCCTTGGGACTACCCGAATGGACTCGAGAACTATACAGGATCGATCGCCAAGAATCTGGAGTCAATCACCAAGCTGGCCTTGGCCAAATCCCCATGAACGAGATGCCGGGACCCCACTTGAACTAGCCAGCTAACAACCCACCAAATCTCACGGCCATACCCGCGAAGGGTCCAACCTCGACGAGAGGGAATCACCATCCCAAGGACATGCCGTGAGTGACAAAAGAAGGCCAGGGCCCTGAGAGCCCTCCCATAAGAAAAAACCTTCGAAGGAGTATTCTACTCCTCCGCAGGCTCGGGGGTTGCTGTCGAGGATTAATACTAGGGTACCCGAAGAGGAGGAGCTAATAACCATCAATGTTGATTCATCCGAGCGGTCAAGAGCGCGACTACAGCTCTTGCCGACCCCCTAGGTGCGTGAACTTTGCCTTGCTCGACCCCTAGGGGTTGGCTCCGCCTCGCCCGACCATGAGGCCGTGGGCTCCACCTCGCTCGACCCCTGAGGGTAGCTCCGCCTCGCCCGACCCTGAGGGCGGACTCCGCCTCGCCCGACCTCTGGGGATGGGCTCCGCCTCGCCCGACCCCTGAGGGCGGACTCCATCTCGCCTGACCCCTGAGAGCGGACTCCGCCTCACCCGACCTCTAGGGATGGGCTCCACCTCGCCCGACACCGAGGCCGCAGGCGTCGCCTCGCCCGACCGCTGAGGGTGGACTCCGCCTCGTCCGACCTCTGGGGGTGGACTCCGCCTCGCTCAACCTCTAGGGGCGGACACCGTCTCGCCCGACACTAAGGTCGCAGGCTCCGTCTCGCCCGACACTAAGGCCGCAGGCTTCGCCTCGTCCGACCCCTAAGGGCGGACTCCGCCTCGCCCGACCCCTAAGAGCGGACTCTGCCTCGCTCGACTTCTGGGGGCGGACTCCGCCTCGCCCGACCTCTAGGGGCGGACACCTTCTCGCTCGACACCGAGGCCGCAGGCTCCTTTGTCGGACTCTTGAGGGCGGATTCGCCTCGCTCAACCTCTATGGGCGGGCTCCGTCTCGTCCGACACCAAGGCCGTGGTCTCTGTCTCCTCTCACCCTTGGGTTTGGGCTCCGCCTCGCCCGAGCTTTAGGTTTGTGCTCAGGCTCCGTCTCACCCGACGGAGACCCATACCGCCGCCAACCATTCTAGTTCCAAGCGTATAGGTTTGGGTCGAGGTTATGAAGCCAGAGAAGAGACTGACACACCTCGATGTAGCCCGCGACCCACGACGGGCCATACATGGGGGTTCATGTCGAACAAACACGGGCGTACTGGTGTTGTTCTGCCTAACCCCTGTACGAAGCTGACTTATAACTATGGCCCGCTGGCTGAAAAAATAACTAATGCTGATGCTGATTTATTATAAGAGAAAAACACTATTATTTTTCAAAAAGATACGGCTGATAAAGTGAAGCGAACATGCTAGTGCCTTCACCCCTGCTCTAGTTCTAACTGGTCCTTACCTTCATACCCGGCCCCACAAGTCAGTGTCACGGCCCACAGCCATCCCGCGTCCACGATGTGCGCCTAATAATTCGCGAATCATGGAGCGCGGAAGGGGCAGTTTCGTCAATGGAATCCAAAACAAAAGCTCGGAAACGGCAAAAGCCATGGCGAGTAGCGCAGAGGCCTGCAGGTCGACCAGTCTCCTCTCCGCCCGCTTCCCACCGAGCTCACACTGTACACTGTACACTCCCCACTCCTCCACCCCTGCAGGTTCACGGGAGGCGAGGCCCCTGCCCCCCTGCATTCCTCCCGTATTCGCGGACCGGTCCTCGCCACGGGAGGCGAGACGAGAGCGTGGCATTTCTGCGAGGGAAGTGCGTTCCTGCAAGTTCGGAGAGATAGGAGGGGGTGAGTGAAAAAGTAGGCGTTGCTATCTTGCTGACTGCTGCTGACTGAGCTAGTGAGCTGAGCGGTGGAAGACTGGAAGCACGCACAGCAGCGCCGCGGCGGTGTGGCGAGGCGCATGGCGAGGGCGCGCGGTGGCGCCGCGTGGGTGCTGGCGGCGGCGTGGGTGCTGCTGTGGGCGGCGGCCGCGGCGGTGGCGGCGGAGGCCAGGTCGCCGGCGGGGAGGAGGGTGCACCGGCACCTCAAGCGCCTTAACAAGCCGGCCGTCAAGAGCATCGAGGTGGGTGGTTGCTCCGCCGTCCGTGGAATTCGCAATGATGGGTCTTTCTTCTAAGTGTTCTGTCGAGGTTTGTCTTTGTGACGACGAGTTTGGAGGTTCCGAAGTGTGGGGGTTGTTCAAATTCAGGTTTCTTTGCAGCTAGATGCTCTGGTTGGGGGACCTGTTCTTTGGGTTACTAGATTTTTTTTTGGTAGGATATTTCAGCTTCACTTTGTAGGATTGGATGCAGTTTCAGTGAGAAGTTGCGTCCTCATTATTGAACAATGAAAAAAAGCTACTTTTGTCTGATTCTTTTGGGCTTTCCTCGCTGGTAAATTTTCGCTGTCACTTTGGAGAATTATTTCAAAAGGTCTCACCTTTTGGACGTAGACCATGCAAATTGAAGCAAACCAGAGTAAGAAAACAAAGATGAATGGGTCTTTCTTGGATACAGGCTGGCTCTTGCAAAGTTATCCTCTCTGAGTGAAAAGGGGCAAAGCCTTGCCTTTGTGAACATTTTGCTCCCGGCTCCAGTTTCAGTAAATTTCTGAGTTTAATGAATGTGATGAGTTCCACTATGTCAGCTTAATGCTGCATATTTGATTTTGTTTCTATATTTCTTTTCATGATTTACATTCTTGAAGCTTCCTTTTGGATGAAGTAGACTGAAGTATTCTTTTGAATGAAGTAGACATTGTGAAAAATCAAAAGAAGTTCACACGAGCCTTTTTTTTTTTTTTTTTGACACTGATAGAAGTATCTTACTCTTCAGAGCCCAGATGGAGACATCATCGACTGCGTGCATATCTCCCACCAGCCAGCCTTTGATCATCCTCTCCTCAAGAACCACACAATACAGGTGAGCCAATCAACTTTGAATTTTTTCAGGAACCGAAACAAGCGCTTATTAATGGTTTATTTGAGCAACCATCATTTTAACTCTCCTCACAACCTCTATTCTTTCAGTTTAGGCCAGCGTACCACCCTGAAGGTCTATACGATGATGCCAAGAGTAGCATAGGTTCAAACAATGCCGGTGAGAAGCCGATGCTCCAGATGTGGCATCGAAATGGCAGGTGTCCGGAGGGCACGGTCCCAATCAGGAGAACCAAGAAGGATGACCTGCTTCGAGCCAGCTCCCTGAGGCGGTATGGCAGGAAGCGGCACACTGCTCCGAACCCGCTGTCTGTTGATCCTAACATGCTCAGTGAGGGTGGTCACCAAGTACGTCCACATGGTTTGTCTTGCTGAAAGTGAATAGCTTGGTAGCTATATTGATATGTTGTGTTGTTATTACTGAACTGATGCTGTTGTGGAATGCAGCACGCCATAGCGTACGTCGAGGGTGATAAGTACTATGGCGCAAAGGCTACCATTAATGTGTGGGAGCCCAAGATTCAGCAGGTTAACGAATTTAGCCTGTCCCAGCTCTGGATCTTGGGGGGTTCATTTGGGGAGGATCTCAACAGCATAGAGGCTGGCTGGCAGGTACTATTGTAAAACTGAGTTTATGAGTTTAGCTTGTTCATAGATACTTGTGTCAAGTAAATGCTGACCATTTTTTGCGGTGGCATGCATCTTTAAGTATCTATCATTTATGTGATGTTTGGTTCACCAGGTTAGCCCTGACCTCTATGGAGACAACAACACTAGATTGTTCACATACTGGACTGTAAGTCTCAAAAGTTCAGTTTCTCCTGCTCATATTATTAATGTGTTGCAGTACTAGATTAGCAGACATTCTAGCGTTGATGCGTCAACTCATTGACTGTTGCATTGCTGTGCTGTTGTCTATTATGCAGAGTGATGCATACCAGGCCACAGGGTGCTACAACATGCTGTGCTCTGGTTTCATTCAGATAAACAGCGAGATTGCCATGGGGGCTAGCATTTTCCCCATCTCGAACTACGCAGGCTCCCAATACGATATCAGCATCCTGATCTGGAAGGTTAGCATTTAGCAATTAATATAGAGAAATTTTACAATGATTGAGAAAAACATGGACCATCCATTGGGCGAGATCGAACGGTGAAAAAATAGGAGGTACCCAACTGAAAGTACATGGAGGTACTAAATAGGTGGGGATAGAACCAAATTAGGTGGGACCAGTACCAATATATATGGGATAATATCTATTTTCATTTTATATTTTATTTTCAAAATAAGGGCAAATCGGTTATTTTATATGACGTCATCATGACGCCATGGCTCAAGAGCATTAGCACGACGCTCGGCCCAGATCGGTGTTAGGCACGCCGCACGGCTTCGCGCCCTCTGCTCCCTGACCGCTAGGGGCGGACCCACCAATATGGCCGGCAGACCTCACCGCCGGCGAACCCCTCTACCCGCACCCTCTGGCGTGGCCTCAGCTCTCCCTGTGCAGCAGGCGGCGGCCATGGTTGTTAGTTTGTGTTTCTGTTTTGACGGAGGTACACGATGACTCTCCGATCAGACGAACCATTTTTGGCTTTAGGCCTTGACGCCGATCGTGGGCCTTGAAGGGAGTCCAGGCCTTGAAGGGAAGACAAACTTTTGCCCTGTAAGGCTGTAACCACGTAAGTACGTAATAACGTGCCCCTTGGCCTCGCCACCGCGGCGCTCTGCGCCCTCGCTGCCAACTGTGACGCTGCGCCCTCCGTCGTGTCGTGCGCCGCCAGCGAGGTCGCCTCTGGGGCCGCGTGCGCCAGGGCCGAGTCGTAGCTTGGGATCCAGATTCCCGAACGTCGTGCAAGTCGCCGGCCCAAACACAGGATGCTGCTCGAGCTCTGCAGTGTGGGATCGAGGGAGAAGTGCAATTGATTACCAAAATACCCTCCATAATATATTTCTCAATTAATTACTTGGAAAATAGAAAAAGGTGAAAGTACCTGTAGGTACCATGGTACTTTCTCAACCATTGTAAAAGATCTCATTAATATAAAGCACTCATTATGCCTTACCATATTAGTGCCTTCAGAATCAGCACACTGACCCCATGGCCAGAGAACCTATGCCCACTTGGTACAAAATTCTCCTGCCCATGCTCAGTTTTCCAAAGTGGTTTCCTCCAAACCACATGCACTGCATAGTTAAATCCCCTCCTTTTTTTTTATCATTGTCCAATGATTCTGATTGTGTGCCCTATGAGCAGGACCCCAAGGAAGGCAACTGGTGGATGCAGTTTGGCAAGGAATATGTCCTCGGCTACTGGCCATCCTTCGTCTTCTCCTACCTCGTCGACAGTGCATCGATGATCGAATGGGGCGGGGAGGTGGTGAACATGGAGCCCAACGGCGCGCACACGTCGACGCAGATGGGTAGCGGGCACTTCCCAGAGGAAGGGTTCGGCAAGGCGAGCTACTTCAAGAACATTCAGGTGGTGGACAGCAGCAACCAGCTCAGCGCCCCCAAGGGCGTGGGCACTTTCACCGAGCAGTCCAACTGCTACGACGTGCAGAACGGCAACAACGGCGACTGGGGCACTTACTTCTACTACGGCGGCCCCGGCAAGAACTCGAATTGCCCATGACTGCTGCTTCTAGTGTGTAGTGTGGAGTGCTGTCACCGTGAAAAAAAATGTAACCAAGCATTCAGGTTTGCTATACAGCGCTTGTTCAGTTAGGTAGTAGTAACATGTGTGCATGTGCTCTCTAGACCCTAGTGTTTTCTTCTTCATTTGCCATGTAAAGTTTCTGAAGAGAGGAAGCATGGCTTGAGGCTGCGGTGGTGGTTGGGGCTGGTCAGTGGTGACCTTTACGGATTTTTGCAAGTGTGCTTATTGGTCACCTTCGCCAGTTGTTTTGAAAGTGTGCTATAGCCTATTGGCTGATGGGTGATGGTAATAATATTGAGCTTATTGGTTATTGCATATTTGTATCCAGTACTCTACCGCTCTGCATCAGCATCATTCTCTTCATATCCCAATCCTCCCTGGAAGCGCATGAGCATCATCCAAAGCCGGATTATGGCTGATATCAAATTTATACTCCCCCTCCAAATTATAAGTCAGCTTCGATTTTTCTTTAATGACCTCGAATTTGCTACGGCTCCGATCGGCTGCCCTTCTTCAACCGGCAGCAGCAGCAGAGTAGCAGTAAACCAAAGACCCAGCAACCGCTGCGCATTTTTTATATTTTAACACTTTTTTTAAACTATTTTTAAAATTGACACTGTTTATTTTTTTTTCAAAACTAACACTTTTGGACGCGCCTGTTTGCACGGCGCGGCTAATTTATGCTGCCGCGCCATGCATGGTGGCGCGCTAGGGTGCAGTCAATGGCTGTGGCGACCGCTGGCGTGGCAGGTCTGACGCGCCACCCGTCACGGCGCGGCGGGACTGTCGCGCCACGCATCACGGCGCGGCAGACCCCCTAATTCCCTCTCTCAGTGTCTCCGTCCTTAGACGAGAAAACACGCCATGCGACTCCCCACCAGCAAGCGCTTGCCGGCGGCGAGCCCGCGTCGCCATGCCATATGCCCATCGCCCAACAATGGGCCCGCCCCGATGCGCTCTCGCCCGCCAGGACCGGCCGCCCAGCGCTGCCGCCCGTGTGCCGTCCTCCCTCACTCCATCTCTATCTCCCCATGTCTCGTTGCCTCCCTTACTGCCGCCGCCGCCCCTCCATCTCCCCACTATCGCGCGCCGCCTGTCCTCGTCGCCGCCCCTCCATCTCTCCGCACTGTCTCGAGCCGTGAAGGACATTGCTGCGCTACCCATCGTCGTCCTCCAGAAGGGGATTGCCGCCGGCCGGTCGACCATTGCCGCCGCCCTCCAGAAGTAGGCCGCTGCCGGCTGGCCATTGCCGCCGCCGGCCATCTCCTTTCCATTGGTGGATTGTGGTGACCCATAATCTTTGTCGAGATAATGCTCCTCTACATCTTTGTCAAAATTTTTCTAGGGTTAGGATTCAAATTTAGTTTGACTGGATAGAGATTTATATAATTAGTTAGCAAAGATATTTAGTGAAGTTAGTAAATATAAGTTATGTATAGTTTTGCAGTTAGTTTCGCAGTTAGCTAGATATGTATAGTTAGTAAAGTTACTTAGTATAGTAAGTATAGCTATTAATATTAGTGTGTTTAGTGTAGTTAGTTAGTATAGTTAGTTAGAATTATTGGTATATGTATTAATATTAGATTAGTTAGTATAGTTAGTTGGTATAGGTGTAGTTAGTATAGGTGTAGTCAGTTAGTTAGTACGCACGACAATTTTGATGATCTGATGAAGTTTCTAAAATGCTTTTGTAGATGGATTGTTGTGTTAGAGTTTTCTACGGAGAAAGAGTTAGGAGAGAAGATGGTATGTTTGAGGATATGGAAGAAGAATTGGAATGGTTTGATGAACCTCCTAGCTTCAGCGATCTTTGTGGCCGTTTGAATGGAAAGTTTGGCGGTGATTATACACTAAAGGGGAGGTTTGATAGTGGAAAGACTAGGGCACACTATGTGCTGATGCCCTTGAGGGACCATGCTCACTGGTCCCGCTACAATAGGGTAGTCCAAGGTTTCAATGTGGCCTTGGCTGAGGTGGTTGTGGAGAATGGGTACATGATGCATGATCTCCAGGAGGGGCCATCCTTCGATGATGATACTCAACAAGAATGTGGGGTTCATGTGGAACCAACTATGTGTACTATGGATTTGGATGGTCAGTTGACGCAGGAGCAGTTTCATTCAAGTCAAGTAGGTTGTATAAGCAATGACTTCGATGTGAACGAGTTCGAACGGGAAGAGGAGCAGGAGGAGGAGGACAGGATCGGTGATGTAGTTAGCAGTGATTCAGACGATTCAGATGATGACTAGGGAGGTAAACATGCTATGCCCACACCGGTTGATGCCATGCCAGTACCTGTTCATGGTATGCCATTATCAGTACCAACTAAGGTTTTGTATGCTATGCCGGCTCAGGGTAGACTAGTCACAGATTTGCCAGCAGATAATACCCCCTATGATTCATGGGGCAGAATTAGCGAAGCACAGCAGTATGTTCCACCACCACCTTACACAATGACAGAGCTTGAGCAACTAAGGTCGATGAACGTACCTTTCAGGGGTGTTCCGAACTATAGGGATGTCAGCATGACGGATATGGCAGTTTATGACACCGGTCTCCAGATGTGTAGGAAATCATTGTATGACCATCAGAAAGAAATCATTAGTAAGGGGATGATATTCAATACAATGCCAGAGATGAAGCTCTTCCTTTAGAACTATGCTGTGTATCACCATAGGTCGTACAACGTCCCTCATTCAGACCAGGAGTTGAGGTACCACGTGATATGCAAAAACGGTTGTATGTGGAGGTTAAATGCATGAAAGAGACAGAGTGATGGCAAGTGGAGGATAAGTAAAGTGGTCGAACCCCACACTTGCCTATCAAATAGGGGGAAGGAAAATCATCAGCAGCTCACTGCATGCTACCTTGCCCGTCGTATATTGGGGCTCGTTGATGACAATAACAATATTTCGGTGTCTTCATTATAACAGTCCATATCTAGATTCGTTAAGTATGATGTGAAGTACGGAAAGGTTTGGCGTGCTAAGCAAATTGCCCCGCCGATTCATTGGGGTAGTTGAGAGGAAGCGTACAACATGGTGCCCTACATCTTATATGCAATGTATTACTACAACCCTGGCTTGAAATGGTTTGTGGACACTAGAGGGATGTATTTTTGGGACCCGTTGAGGCATGTCCTGCATCATGTGTTCTGGTCGTTCGCGTAAACGGAACATGCATTCCAGTTTTGTCGGCCAATCGTACTTGTTGATGGCACTTTCCTGATAGGAAAGTACAGGGGCACCTTGATGATGGCTGCTACTGTTGATCCGAAGGACCAGATAGTACCCATGGCTTTTGCTTTGGCAGAGGGAGAGAACAATGAATCGTGGTCATGGTTCATGCGGCTTCTACGTGTATAAGTGCTTGGCCCATCTCGCACTATATGTTTGATCTTGGACCGTCACGCAGGGCTTCTTAATGCTACAACTGAGCATATAGATGGGTTCCCGCCTTTAGTGCACAGATGGTGCATGAGACACTTTGCCGCTAATTTCTGGCGGCGTCAGAGGAAAGAAGGAGGTATGTGACAAGGTAAAGGCTCTATGTTGTGTACGTACAGAGCACCAGTTCAAGGAGACAAAGAGAGATGGTGCGGCAAACCCATACTGGGCGCTGGCCAGACTCCCTTCTGAGCACAAGAGCAGCATCAAGATTTTGATGCATATAATTTAGGGGGTTTCGAAAGATCGCAATGGTGAGAACAACTTTTTATTTATCTTTTTTTTAAATAAAGCATAGCCATGACGCAAGGTCATTAGTGATTGGTACAATCTTCTAGATAATGTTTGGACAAGATGGGCACCAAATTAAGACCCAAAAGTAATACCCGAATGTGTGACAATGACAAAAGCAAAAGCATTATATATCGAGAACGTAACAAATACATGCAATTTGTAGCATTGTAATACCATTTTTTGTGGTGAAAGTTTTATGAGATAACACAATGTCCGTTACAAAAATTAAATAGTGTTTGTTACATGGGTGCAATACATAAATAGTTCAAATGAAACACAATGTAGCACCGAGAAAGTTCTACAACAATACAAATACCAAATCTAAAGCATTCAACTAGCACACCTGTACCAATCCTCTACCACACCTCTACCAATTCTCAATCTGAAACATATTGAGTAAGCAACTCATCGTTAGAGTATCAATCCTCTACCACTACCTCCTTGCTGTGGCTAGGCTCACCTACATTGCCCTGATTTGCCTGTCGCCTATAGTAAGCTACCTCTGCTTTACCTGCGGCCTCTACGGAGTCAAGAACGTGTTCTCCTCCGTCTGGCTCATGTGGCTAGGCTCACTTGCATTTCCTTGATCTATCTATCGCCTATAGTAAGCGGCCTCCACTTCATCTGTGGCCTCTACGCCCTAAAAGAAGAACGCGCCCTCCTCCGCCTGCAAGCCCGCATTTGCTTGAGCAATAAGCTCGCTAAGTCTACAAGTGTCTTCCTCAGCCTCCTCCATCTACAAGCCCGTATCCACTAGAGCAATGAGATCACTCAACCTGGCAGTGTCATCCTCATCCTCGTCCCCATCATCGGCCAACATAATCGGAGATTGGACAGTGCGACCAGCTGAAAGCTCTAGTTTGGTTTTGGTGAATTGATGAAACCCTAAGTGCTAACCTAGTTTATTAAGTGATCATGATATAGGTAGCACACTCCAAGTGGTGAGGCAAATGAAGATATTAACATGATGATGGTGATGCCATGGTGATGATCAAGTGCTCGGACTTAGAAAGAAGAAAGAGAAAAACAAAAGGCTCAAGGCAAAGGTAAAATTGTAGGACCATTTTGTTTTGGTGATAAAGACATTTAGTGAGTGATCACATTTAGGATCGATAGCCATACTATTAAGAGGGGTGAAACTCGTATCGGAATGCGATTATCAAAGTGCCACTAGATGCTCTAACTCATTGCATATGCATTTAGGATCTAGTGGAGTGCTAACACCCTTGAAAATGTTTGTGAAAATATGCTAACACATGTGCACAAGGTGATACACTTGGTGGTTGGCATATTTGATCAAGGGTGGTGAAGTTTAGGTGCAAGGGTAGGAAACTCCACCGGCGGAGTGTCCGTTCGTAGAGTGCGGACAGTCTAACGGTGCCACCGGCGCCCTAGACAGAAAAGACGGAGGTCACTAGAAGTGACCGGACGTTGGCCTCGGTTGGACCAGCGCGTCCGGTCAGGTGTAACAGCAAAGACGCTGGCGTCGGTCAAACGACCGGACGCTGGGTCGCTCCTCGACTGGACGCTGGCAGGGTGCGTTCGGTCAGTGCTGACATACGCTGACGTGAAGCGCACAGAGGAGACGTTGAGTAACCGAACGCTGGGTGAGTCCGGTCAGGCATGACCGGACGCGTCCGGTCGAAGAAATTCATTTCTGGAACCTTACTAGAAACGACTGGACGCTGGAAGCTGAGCGTCCGGTCAGTTTGTGCGCTGTGTCCGGTCAGCAGACAACCGTTGAAATCTAACGAACAGTATTTGAAGCAGGGGACACATGGCGTGTATCGCGTGACCGGACGCTGAGAGCCAGCGTCCGGTCACCTCGCGTTCAGCCTAGTGAAGGGGTACAACGGCTCTATTTCGTGGGGGCTTCTATTTAAGCCCCATGGCCGGTTCAAGCTCACTCTCTTGGCCATTTGCATTGACATAGCAACCTTGTGAGCTTAGCCAAAGCCCTCCCACTCATCTCCATCATTGATTCATCATCTTTGTGAGATTGGGAGAGAATCTAAGTGCATTGCTTGAGTGTTTGCATCTAGAGGCACTTGGTGTTCGTGTTTCGCTGCGGGATTCGCTTGTTACTCTTGGTGGTTGCTGCCACCTAGATGGCTTGGAGCAGCGAGGATCGTTGAGCGGAGGGTGGTGATTGTCTCTAGCTCGGATCGTGGTGATTGTGAGGGGTTCTTGACCTTTCCCCGACGGAGAGCCAAAAGGTACTCTAGTGGATTGCTCATGGCTTGTGTGATCCTCATCTTGTGTTGGTTGTGCGGCACCCTATTGAGGGTTTAGCGTGTGATGCCAATTAGCGTGTGAACCTCCAAGTGAGTGAATCGCCACAACGAGGAGTAGCTTGCCGGCAAGCAAGTGAACCTCGGTAAAAATCATTGTGTTCATCATTTGATTCTGAGGTGATTGGTCTTCATTGCTATTGATTCTTGTGATTGATTGGTTCATTCCTCGACACGGCGGTATAACTATCTTGCTCATTCTCTTTACATTCCCGCAATCAAGCTCTTTAGTGTAGCTAGTTGTGAGAGCTTGTTAGTTTTGTTAGTGTGGCTCTTTAGTTAGCCTTTGAGAGCACACTAACTTAGTGTTGTGACATAACTATTGTGTGAATTGAAACTATATCAACTAGAATTGTGGTAGGTGGCTTGTACTTTTGGTAGGCTAGCACAACACTTGCTTCGCTTTATAATTGTCTAACCGGTTTGCTAAGTGTTGTTGTAGAAAATTTTATTAGGCTATTCACCCCCTCTAGCCATTAGGACCTTTCACTAGCTCGCATTCTGTGCTCATCTAACTTCTTTTCCTCATACCTTGCACGGGCCACCTCTGCAGCATGATCCTCGCTGCATCTAATCCCTTCATATATAAAATACAACTAGTTACCAACACGATTATATTACATTTAAAATCAGGCAACGAAAATAAAAATGCTTTCAAGCACTCACTGACACACAATGCAACAACATGGTCATTCAAGACCTACATTTGTACTCTTGTCTCCTCCCTTGCCTCCTTCCTTGCCCTCTCCTCCTCTAACGCCCTCCGTCTCTCCAACTCCCATTTGTCAAGCCTAACATCGATCGGGTTACTGTAACACCCTCGGTGTTACACCGTAAATCATTTACTAAAACATGTCATGAGTATCATATTTATGTGTTAATACATGTAATAAAGTGTGTACATCAATTTCTGTAACTCATAACGATCAACTAAAATGCGAAACAAAAGTTGATTTGATAGTCATATTATATCACTTAGGGTTTAAAACTAATTTTTATTAAACAAAAATGCTATAGAGCATGTATGTGATACTTAAATAAAGTTTAAAGTACAAACTTTATAGATGACAATGAAATACTCATGGTCCAAAAATGATATTACTAGCTAATATTTCCACTAGCTTAGAAATCACAAATAAAAATCAAATTCAGCTCAAAAACTTAAAAAATTTCAAGTCTGCCAATAGTTAGACACTGCTATGTTTAGCTATTTATTGTGAGAGATTGGGTTAAGGTGTGGTGTAGTGTTATAGCTTGATTTGATAGTCTCCTGTGCCATCTTGAGCGTGGTGAAGATGGTGTAGGTCCTAAAGCAATCGTTTGGTCGTGTTGAACGCTTTAAAATTCGTGCGTGTCACTGTCTCGGGTTGGTTGGCGCCGGGTGCGCGGTCACCGCGTATGGCCTTCTCACGCCGTGCACATGGCCATGTCCTGCATAGTCAGCCGTGCCAGCCGCTTGGCTGGTTGAGCCGCTAGCCCCACGCCCTGCTGCTCTGCATCACGCTGCCGTCTTGGGTGCCGCCGCAGCCGCGCTGCGCTGCCGTCGCGTCCACACTGCCGTCAATCCTCATGTCGTGATGTTGCCGCTGCCGTCACATCGTCATCGTGTCCACGGTGATCTGCTACACCTCTGCGCTGTATCCGGCCCTGTGCATGTCGCCTTTGCCGCACGCATGTGGGCGAGCTGCCGTCGCCATGCCATTTATGGCACTACGGCACATGGGCCACACCGGTCGGACGCGCGCGCATGTTGTCCGTATCATCGGTGCGTGGGCCTCCTGTTCTTGCCGCTCGTATCCCGCCAGGGTAAGGACGAGCCGAGCCCATCTGCCGCGCTGTCTCTCTCTTTCCCTCTATTTTTTCCACCGCCGTTGCGTCACGTCACGGTGAAGCCAGAGAGCATGCACCTCTCATCAATTCCTTGTGCTAGTGCCTTTGCCTTCACGCCCCTCTCCAGCCGACCCCACCCCGCCTTGACTCGCATCACGCCGAGCTCCAATTTTGGAGCTTTGCCCGCCGCCGTGGCATTTAGGCCCATCAGCGCCCGCGCCGTGGCCAACCTCTACCACTTCACCCCATGCTAATTCCTCTGCACCACTAGCTCGCCTTGGCTCCCTCTTCATCGTGCACACGCTAGTCGCAGCTCTAGTGCCACCTCCTCGCCGCTGCCGCGGCCATGCCTTTGCGGTCCGTCGTTCATCTCGTAGCGCACACGTGGCCAGCCTCGCTCGGGTCGTCTCTGGCCGAGCCGGCTTCTCGATAAGGTCACTGGTGAGTTGTCGTTGCTCACCTGCTACCTCTACCACCTTGTTGTTGCTGCGGCTCACCAGAACGCCGTTGCCATTGCCGTAGAGGGTGCCCACCATCGTGGAAAGGTCCTTCTACGATGTCCCGGTTCATGCAACCACCACCCATCATCTCGCGTCAAATCCTAGGTGAGCGTCGGCCTCGTAGATAGGTCAGCGTGGGTCCCGTGTGGCCGGCGCAAGTGCTAGTGCCACCGCTCGCCACGCCGGAAGCGCGCGAGGAAGGCCAGGGGCCTTGCCGTTGTAAAGAGGAGAAATATCCGAGGGTTCCGTTGCAAAGTTGCTGTCTATAGAAATAGTAACATTGACTACGGGTGTTTTGCTTGAAGTCCAGGGACGTTTTTGCTAATGTGCCAGCGCGTGCGGGATTCCCCCACCGCGGGCCGCCTCGCGCTGTAGGCCGGCCTCGCGTGGGCCGCACCTGTGGGCCGCCGCGCGCTTGAGCGTGCATGCGCTGCCCCACGTGGGCCGCGTTGGACCGAAAGCAGTTTACCTTTTTCGTGGAAACATATAAATAGCTTTTCATTTCAATTCTGAGTTGAACTTTGATAATTAATATAAAATAATATAGATGTCCAAAAATTATGAAACAAATTTTGTTAAGTTCCTAAAATTGTGCTCATATATATACTTGTTGTTACAAGGAGCTATTAAATCAATTGAGAGTGCTTAATATTATTAGGTTAAATATTGTAGGAATTTTTGTGGCAAAATGGTGATAGCTTTAGTTTTGAAAATTTTATAGTAGCTTCATGGTATTATTATGTGCTCACTATAATTTTTGTAACCTAAAATAGACTATTTAATATGGTAGCTAAATGCCCATTAAGGCTAAATGGATAATGGCATGATATTGGTTTATAAAAATTAAGCACTTATAGGGTGAGCTTGGAATCTATTTGATAGAGATAATGATTATCTTAGTATTTTAGTCATTAGAGTTAGCTTAGTAGCTTAGCATGTGTATTCTTATTTTAAGAGTTGCTGTTGCCAAAATACTAAGTGTTGCATCATCATCGCATGCATGTAGAGAACGAGTTGACGGAGATCGTGACCATCGGAGATCACAAGTTCGAGGAGGTGATCGAGGAGTATGAGGAGGGGATTCTCGTGTAGTAGGAGGTCCCGGAGCCACCACCGACTGACTGAGCTAACACCGCGTCTGCCTAAGGCAAGCCCCAGTGCATAACCCTTATTTTGAATGATCACTATATATATATATATATATATGCGACGTGCATTTACGTTGTAGGCTTATTGTTGAAACTACATGCATTGATAACCTACCTATGAGTCCTACTAGCATAGGTCGAGTAGCTGCTATGCTTAGGCTATCGGTAGCGTGAGTAACCTGCCATTACTCACAATTCTGCACTCTAAACTTGGTATTGTAATAACATTCCCACATGTATTTTCTAGTGCTCTGTTCAAACAAAAAATTATATCATATTTGTCCTAGCAAAACTGCAAAATAAACAAAATACGATTTCATGTTTACCATAAAAATAACCAACCTCATCATAGTCAACCATATGGCCGCAATAATGGCCTATTTCAAGCTCCAAAGGGACTAGACCATTGTTGAATTTAACACCACATTCGCACATGACTGAAGGTGCTTTATAAATTAACCTTTCTTTCTTCTTTTTCTTTGCCTTTGGTGGTTCCGGCCATTGATTCTTAGGACCGTAGAGCCACACATTGAAACGGCACTTCGCAAATCCATAACACTACAAGAGAATACATTAGTACACACACATATAGAGATAAACATTTAAACAGATAGACTTTCCACTTACTTCGTGCGTGTTCGGACACACAAACTCCAATGTATTCTCAGGGTTTACCACAGCTTGATGTCCGCATTCACATAGAGGAGGTTCCTCGAGTCGTCTAAGTGCGGCTAGGTGCTTCTTCTTAGCCATCATTGGCGTGGGGTTTGGGGAAGTGGAACCCAACGCTCGAAGTGCTCACGTGGATGTCTCCTTCTACACCAATCGTCGAAAAGGAGGTATCTAGGGTCAAACTTGTCTGCACCGTTGATCCACTGAAAGAAAAAGCACCTCTCATGGGTTTACATAATAAGATTCCAACAAAATATTAGTAGCCTACTTACACAAATGAAAAAAAAGATAGTGAAAATAATTACTTACATTAAAACGACTGCATATATAGAAGCAACGTGTCGCTGTGTCTAGATGTCTCGATTGAAACACGTCGGCCGGGAAACCACAGTCACAGTTAGGGACAGGGAGGTCAGGAGGGATGGGGCATCTTTGCTAGATACGTCGGGGTATAATTCTCTAGGACGACCCCGTTTTCGCCAAAACTCCTCCCGAAACATGTCTTGCATCTAACAAAATGGTTGTAATTTAACAAACAAAAATCAAAACATCACAAATTAATATCAATGATAATCATTTGCATTACAACAAATAAAATATAACCTACACTTTGGTGCAAACTCTAAGATGTAAACATGCAAACTATATAAAAACTATACTTTGGTCACTAAAAATAAAATTTGGTACATCAACAATGTGTCCATATATTTATTCACATATAAAAGTTGAGATGCAAACTCAAACAAGCAAAATTCATATAAAAATTGACCTTAGAATACATGGTAATCATAATTCTAACTAACCAATTAACCTTAACATTGGCAATCCTAATCCTAATACTTCAATCCAACGTTCTAACGAACTCATATTTTCCTCCATACCCTAACTACTCATTCAAATCCTTCGATCCACTGTGGAGGCCGAGGAGGAGCTTCATTACCTTGACAAGGCCGAGGAGGAGCTTCGGGGAAGGTTGGGAGGGGGCCGGCAAGGGAGGAAAAGTTGGCGGCCGGCCATGGGGGAGCCGGGAGGCAATGGCGCGGGCGCCGTGAGCAGCCTCACCTCGAGTTGGGTAGACAGACAAAGGGAGGGAGCCAGCGCCGCAACGGGTAAGTAAAGCCTCACCACGCCATGATGCATGGCACGTCGGCCCCGCCACGTCAGCGGTCGCCGCGGCCGTTGACCGCCCCATGCCACGCCATGCAAACAGGCGCGTCCAAAAGTGTTACTTTTGAAAAAAAAGTGTTAGAATTAAAAATAGTTTAAAAAGTGTTAAAAATAAAAAAAATCACTGCTGCAGCCTGCGCCAACGGGCATACGTGTCAATACGTAGCAAATTTTGATATACGTGTTTAGATACGTAGCAAATTCGATGTAAAAAAGTCAAAGCGACTTAGAAGAACGGAGGCAATATATTTTTTGAGAATCAAATCTCAATTTAGATGTTTTTAAAAAGAGATAGGAATTTAGATTTTTTTTAGCAAAGCGTCACCCTCTTTATTCATCAGGATAACCGGTACATACTCCATCAGGAGGAGCAACAAACCCAACATATCTTCCTACCAAAAAGTTTATAGAGCTCCTAGCTAGACAACTTGATTTCCAAAACGATTGACCTGTACCTCCCAAAACCCTCACCATGGATGTTTCTTACTGCATTGACACAGTGGCTTACCACCCGGAGCATTTGGAGGTCAAGATCACTGACCAAAGCTAGGCCCTCGTGGCACGCCACCACCACAGCTGTTTTCGGGTCAGCACAGCCCTCTAGGACCAATGCCGACACGCTTAGAAAATTGCCGTCTTCGTCCCTGGACACAGCTGCTCCCAAGGCCTTGCTCGAATTCTTGGAGATCGCCGCGTCCATATTGACCTTCGCAAATCCCCTTGGCGGTTTGATCCATCACGGTTTTGGATCGCCCACCTTCTCCTTTTGCTGGTTACTCGGCTTGATCATCTCTAAGTCACTTCCACAAAGCTGTTCATCAAGAACGAACTCTGAAATTTGTTCTCGAACAGTGCGTCTTGCGTACCAGATGGCCTAAAGGTAGACCACACCACGTGTGAGCTCTTGGTGCTTGAGCGCCGCCATCACCTAATACAAAAGTAGAAAAAGAACTCTGGATACGGATGCAGCTGGCCAGGGTATCGTAGCCCAGCCCAGGGCGCAATGGCGACGTGGCCCATCAGGGGCAGCCCATGTTGACACGATTGTCCCGAGGGCCCGGGCCGGGGCGACCATTTTGTACCCGAGCAGCAACAAAAGTAGCCGACACGTGAGAACATCCCAAGAATCTGGCGACGTGGCCCATCAGGTGCAGCCCACGTTGACACAATTGTCCCGCGGGCCCAGGCCAAGGGCGACATTTTGTAGCCGAGCAGCAGCAAAAGTAGCCCGCACGTGAGAACGGCCCAAGAACCTGGAGACGTGGCCCATCTGGTGCAGCCCATGTTGACACAATTGCGGGCTCTGGGCTACTACTTTTGTAGCGGAGCGAGCAGCAGCAAAAGTAGCCCACACGTGAGAACGGCCCAAGAACCTTCATGTTTTTTGATAACCAAACCAAACTACATTAAGATTAAGTAGCCCACAGATTGGAGCACAAAGGGCTCCCAATTTGCAGAACTGAGTGCTTGCACTGATGGGAGTGGTGTGTGTGAGTATAGTGTATAGGAGAAAGTAGTATGTGAAGAAAAACAATAGGTTGTCTTGCTTGGTGTGCTAAAATGTGGGGCGGTTGTTCTTTCAAAAAAAGAAAAAAATATGGGCAGTTGAGTTCAAAGAAAAAAATCCTCTCTGAATATTGACACGCAAGAAGCACTGCAGTCAGCAGGCTAATTATATTCCAACGAGCTGAGCAAGCTTCATTAGGCTGATGAGGGCCAGAGCTCAAATCCTGCCTGTTGCATGCTCAGCCATCAGCCCAGCACACCAAAGTGGCCAGACCGATATGTGCAGATTGGTAGCCAGAAACGAGTAGTTTTAAAATCTTGCTGGTCTGGCATTACGTCTGAGTCACTCTTTCACTACTCTTCGGAGAGGTCAGTCTTGATCTAAAAGTCCTGATGGATCCCATCCCCATTCCAGACCTCTTCAAGAGTTCCCAACTGAATTCTAGTTACTAAAAAAGGTACGAGTTATACATAAGCAACTGCTTTCAGCAGCTATATGAGTTTGCATCACATACGTTCTTCATTCTTGTAATCGCAGAAGGGAAAAAAAAAAGGTTCCAAAATGCAAACAAATAAGCTATCACCTCGATCCAGTAGCAAGTTTAATTTGTAGAGAAGGCGGAGGTGGGCTGCTTGCTAGCCTCCGTCTCCCTCCTGCAACGACCTGATGAACGCAGCAGCCTCTTTTCAAAGGAGAATGGTAACCTTCACACAGGTCAGCTATACAAGACTTCCACGCACTCTGGGGAACGCGCTCAATTCTATGAGTTCGTCTGGCAGAACTATGCTCCCCCGCGGGTCAAGTTCTTCGGCTGGCTGCTGATACAGGAAAGAGTCCACTGCAAAACTAATCTGCACAAGAAGAACATCATTGAGGATGACACTTGTGAGTTGTGTGGCCAATCTTCAGAGAGCTGTGATCATCTCTTTTCCACTGCTCAGTGTCCCAGTCATCCTGGATCCACCTTGGATGGACCTTGGACTCGCTGCCTTCAGCTGGAAACCTATGGAACATGCCTCAACCGGAGCACGTCCCCTAAAAGCTGTTCTCCACCATGATCTTGCTCTGCTGCTGGAACATCTGGAATCACTTTCTAGACTACTAGCTGCTTGCAAAACTGCTTGCCAAGAGTGGTGCTGTCGCTTAAGATCTCAGGATAGGTGGATAGCTGACAAATGGTGTGAAATGTTCACCACGATGTAATCTCTGCTTCCCCCCTCTGTAATCCTCCGGGGTTCCACACCCCACAACAAAATGTAGGTGCTATGCACCCTCCATCACCGGTTCTCCGGCATCTATGGAAAATCGTTCAGGTGAGGCTCTCACCCCTCTGGTGACGTCTTCAGAAAAAAAAGTTTAATTTGTAGGAGTGCAACACACCGGGCACACGTTTTTAATATAAGAACAGTCCAAAAGATCTTGTAGAGAATAACAATAAGGCTCATGGTTAATTTTCTTAGAAACATAAATGTTTGCAACAAACTTAGTTGTTTGTTTTCCTTGCAGTTATACACCTATTACTAATAATGCAAACACTGCAATTATCCTGTAACAAATGCGAACACAGGACTAATGCATAAATCTCATCTTGTTGGAGGTAGTGTCCATAGTGGCGTAGTGTATTCACTACTGGAGACGCGCTCTTTGCCGAGTGCCTGGGGCACTCGGCAAAGACCCTATTGCACTCGGCAAAGGCTTTACCGAGTGCCATACTCGACAAAGAGCAAACGGCAAAGCCGCATCCGGCGAAGGGTTCTTTGCCGAGTGCCATTTGTCGGGCACTCGGCAAAGGCGAGTGCCAGGACGGCACTCGGCAAAGAAAATTGGCCGTCACCGTTGATTTGCGCCTTTGCCAAGTGTCGGGTCGAAGGCACTCGGCAAAGCTTTTCCTTTTTTTTGAAAAATCCTTTGCCGAGTGCCTTCCTGACCCAAGACTTTCAAAGAAAGAAAAAAATATTTTTTGAAAATCCTTTGCCGAGTGCCTTCCTCGACCCCAAGACTCGACAAAGAAAAAAATATTTTTTTTTTGAAAAATCCTTTGCCGAGTGCCTAGTGAGACGGCACTTTCGGCAAAAGAGATTTTTTGCCGAGTGCGAGTCCCGCACTTTCGGCAAAGCTGGGAAACACATGGTAGTAGACATTTGCTTTGCCGAGTGCCGTGTCACCGCACTCGGCAAAGAGACCAGTAAGCGCATTTTTGGCGACTTTGCCGAAAGTGCCGTAAGCAAAAGGCACTTTCGGCAAAAGGCTCTTTGCCGAGTGTTACACTCGGCAAAGTGACCAAAATTTTTTGTTTTTTGCTTTCGATCACTGCAAACACAACATATGGCATATATATCACATCCATCACATATATACCACATCCAACACCTTATATGTCACAATCCATCACACATACCACATGAATCACATCCGCTCACCACATGTCACAGTAATTCCATCCATTATTCGATAGGATTCCACATCATTCAACAAGTAGTTCAAATCCATCACCACATGTCACAATAACACATGCATGACAACAACATTGTCTCGGACATAAATCCATTGCGAAGAGAACAAGACATGAAACTACAAGCGCTACTCAATGAAGCGGCCCTTGATGTGGCCATCCTTCGACGACGGGAAGGAAACATCCGTCGTTCGAGTGCCCCGAGCTGGGTTGTTCGAAACCACAATCGAGGCTGCACACGGAGAGAAGAGATTGCATGAGACAAGATTAGTTGAATAGCGATTGTAGCAATTCCTTGCATGTGTGACATTACTCACTCGAGTAAGCGGAGTGAGGAGGCCGAGGTGGACCCATTAACCCAGGAGGCATAGCAAAGACCCGTCGTGGTTTGCATCCAGCAATAATGTCCGCCAACCTTTTCTCTGGGCGAGTTTGTCGGCCTCCCATGCCCCGCTGACCGCCAACCCCAGCTCCAGCTCCTGGGCCCTCCTGTTTGCTTCTTCCACCTGGGCCTACAAATTGTTGCAAAGCTAATGTTACAATAATGCAAAGGAAATAGAGTTGTGTAAAGATCAATGTACGACGAGTAAAACATGAATAACCTGGAGTGTGTCGACCCGGTGCTGTTAAATGCTCGGCCGTGAGCGTATCGCCGGGAGTGAGGAGGCGGTCGTGCTCTGTGCTCGGATCTGGGAGAGAGTGGGAGTAGAGGCCGTGTCGATCACGCTGTCACCAATCCAGTAGCGGCCATGCTTCTTGCCTTGTCCAATCCTCATGACGGTGTTTGCATCAATGTTGTCGGTCCGTGGATCGTACTTCGGCCCATGGATCGACCTTGCCGCCATCGTGTACTCCGTGATTTTCTCGTAGGCGCTCGAGTTTGTGTACGCCTCGGCCGGGTCGTCCGGGTTGAAGGAGACGTCAGACGACGCCTTGCCCATGTGTGCCATGGCAAATGCAGCGAAGTTGGAGCACTCTTGGCCTTGATGTGCCGCCGACTGCAAGAACGAAAACAAGATGATTAGAATTCTTTGCCGAGTTCAACGAAAGCAAGAAGAATAGAAACATGACCACGTACCCATGATCGAGCGTATCCGGAGAGGTTGCGGTTGCCTTGATGGTGTGATACACCTGGCATGAACAAACGCCGCTGCCGGGCAGCCGCGTGCTGAGCGGCCCACTCCGCGCTTAACCACCTGTCCACCATCTTCGCCCAAGCCACGGGGCACCCGTTGCATCACCAAGGAATCACCTACACATCATCAACTAGTTGACATATTAGAAAAACAAGTGATTCGTACTTAATCTCAAAAGGAACCAATTTTAATGTTCTTTAGCTACCTCAAGGAACTGGGGTTTGGTCAGCGTCAAGTCTTGTTCTCGGATGTCCTTCTTGGTGACCTTCTGTCCGAGCTTCGTCCCCATAGTAATCTATGATGGCCTGGAGTCGCGCCTCATGATGAACGTCGACGACGCGTTTCCTACAAGCTCGCTTAGCCACTGCCTCCGCCGTGCCCTCGAATCCGTCGTCAAGTTTGAAGTACTCCTGCATATACAGACACGATGTATGCATTAGTTATTTCAAGTAGAGTCCAATGAGTGCGTTGTATTGAGCCATGTAGTGCGAGAAAGACTTACCTAGAACTCCCGAATGACGAGCGCAGCCACGGTGCCTGCTTCCACGTGGGGGGCGGACTCGTAGTGGGCAAACGTGAAGGCGGGCTCGAGGTTCCCGACATGCATGACCATGCCAGGGAAGTGTCTCCTGCACAGGAGACCTAGGATGCCATTGACATGGCGGGAGGCAGTGTTCCCCGACACAATCTCCCACCCCCTACAGAAGTGATTAAGAAAACATATTAGTCTCTATTTCGATATCGAACATAGCATATGAAGTAAAAGTGATAACATGCAAAGGCACTTACCTTTGCCCCTCTGGGCAAATCACTGGGCGTAGACGAGTATGCAGTCGGTCAGGGAGGGTGGAGGGTCCTCGCAAGTAGACACCTGATGAACTAGAGGAAGCGGTAGCTCCCGTCCCGCCCCCATCCTCGTCCTCGTCCTCGTCCGCCTCCTCCTGGATCGACGTCTCCTCCTCCTCGCCCGCCTCCTGCTGCACCTGCTCCTCCTCCTCCTCCTCCTCCTGCTGCTGGACCACGGGCGTGGTCCTCCTGTTCCTCCTGGTCGTGGTCCTTGTGCTCCTCCGCCTCGTCGAAGACGTCCCCTACTCCTCATCCCCTCCGCTGGAGGCTCCTACACCGGAGGCTCCATGGTAGAACGAGCTCCGGTTCCTCTGCCGGCCGCCCGACATTTTTGTTCAGTCACCTGCAATTAAAAAGAAGAAAGAAGTAATTAGAAATAGATGCAAAATAAACAAAACAAAACAAAATTACAAAGTATTACATGTATGTTACAAATAATCTTCATGATCGGGATTAGCTGGATCGTAAGTCTCATCATCACTATCAACCATGTCGAAATAATCAACACTATCCGATGGAGGAATGTTGTCTTCATTGTCATTGCCTACACGTAATCGCTCAAGCATTTGTAAGTCCTTTGCATTTCGCACTTCATCTCCATCGTCATCATCATCAACCATTACATTGTCTATATCCATTCCTATCTCGCCGGTTAAGTCTATCTCAAACCTCCCTTGTAGCCCATCTTCTTAATAGAACTCTCCGTCATACGTGCTTGGGTTGAAGTTGTAATCTTCATCGTTTGGGACAGGTAGTCGGCCGTGTGGCGAGTCCTTGTGCACAACAAACCAACCACTAAGATCCGGTCTAGTCTTGCAAGCATATGATGTATAATAAACCTGTGTGGCCTGTTGCGCCACAATGTACACATCGTCTCTTGGATAGATGGAATCCTGTCGAATTTCGACTAGACCAAGATGAGGGGTCTTCCTCGTTACTCCCGGATCAAACCAATGGCATCTGAATACGACAGGATAAAGATTTGTGCTACCACGGAATGAAAGTTCGTATATTTCTTCAATTCTTCCATAATAGTCTACGCCATCAGTGCCGGGCATAAAAACCCCGCTATTTGTGGATCTTCGATTGGGCCGCCTCCGCTCGTAACTTCCTGTGTGAAATCGATATCCATTCACGTCGTAGGCGTCCGATGACTTGACCCTTTGGTCACAGCCGTTGGCAACCTGTCTCAACTCGGCACTGATAGATGCATCGGTTTGGGCCTGCAAGCTCAAGCAGGATACATCATTATATTAATCGGATGTACGAGCAACAACAAATCGGGGCTAAATTGGACGGTACCTTGGTTTTGAACCAGGAAATAAAATTGGGGCTCCCTTGTCCCGCACCCTTGGAAAGAAGGGTATCACATTCCAGCGGGGTTGGTTCCCTTGAATGGGGCCAGTATTCATGAATGAATTCCCTGTAACGACAAACAAGGGGGTTGGATGTAGAATAGTGCGGGATTATTGAAACAAGTCCGTTGAGAACTTATGCAATATATGGGACCACCTCTTCAAGGTTGGTCAGCACATATAACATGATTTTGTGCCACTCCACATTTGTTAGGGGCTTATTGGTCGATGCACCTGCTCTTCCAAGTTGCCCTCGGAAAAGGCTGAGGCTTGAGGCATTTTCGTCAGCATTGTAACGAGGAGGTGGATTATGCACACTTGGAAGGTTGTCAGAATAATACAATGTTGTGAAGTTTGACACCTCCTCCATAGTGAATGCACTTGCAATGGAAGCCTGAATTTTGCCTTTGTTTTTACACTTTTTCCGAAGTGTCTTTAGGCATCTCTCGATTGGATAGCACCAACAGGCCTGCACGGCCCCCCCATTCGTGCCTCATATGGGAGGTGCAATATCAGATGCTGCATCAGATTGAAGAAGCCGGGTGGAAAGATCTTCTCCAACTTGCAAAGAAAGATAGGTGCCACTTTTTCCAAGTCAGCAATCACGGTCTGAGATAACTCCTTGGCACAGAGCTGGCGGAAGAAGTAGCTCAACTCTGCCAGCACTGTCCATATGTGCTCAGGGACAAAGCCTCGAACCATCATCCGAAGAAGCCGCTCAATCCATATGTGGTAGTCGTGACTCTTCATCCCGTTCACTCGGAGAGTAGTTAAGTTCACTCCCCTCCTCAGATTCGCTGCATACCCATCAGGGAACATTAACGTCTGGATCCATTGGAGTACTTCCCTCCTTTGTCTGGGGGTCAAGACGAAATCTGCCTTAGGCCTTTTCCATGTCTTGCCGCCTCCAGGAGCACGCATCTCTTGATGTGGTCTATCACACAACTCTGCCAGGTCCACTATAGCCTTAGGGTTGTCCTTTGACTTTTTAGTTTCCATGATTGTTCCCCAGAGTGCCTCGGCGACATTCTTTTCTGTGTGCATGACATCAATGTAATGTGGCATAAGAAGGTCATCAAAATAGGGGAGCCTCATCAAGCCCGACTTATGAGTCCACATGTGTTCCTCGCTGTATCCCACGAAGCCATCACCTTCTTGATTCTCCATGAGAGCATCTATCTAAGCATGAACCTCGGCACCAGTCATCATTTGTGGTGCAGGTTCTGTCACTACGACACCTTTCGTAAAGTTCTTGGTGTCTTGCCTGAATGGATGCTCAGGAGGGAGGAATTGATGATGTTTGTCGAACGACGAATACTTGCCACCCTTCTTGAGCCAGATGAACCTCAGACGATCCTTGCATAATGGACATGGGAACTTCCCGTGGACACACCAACCGGAGAATATCCCATACGCTAGGAAGTCATGCATGGAGTACTGGTACCAAACGTGCATTTTGAAGGGTGTCTTTGTAGCTCTGTCGTATGTCCATACCCCATCCTCCCAAGCACTGACCAATTCATCAATCAGAGGCTCCATGAAGACACCCATCTTCTTCCCCGGGTGTCCAGGAATTATCAATGACAAGAATACGTTCTGACATTCAAAGGCGATGCCGGGGGGGGGGGAGATTGAGGGGGATGACAAACATGGGCCAACATGTGAAGGGGGCAGCCATCAAACCATAAGGATTGAACCCATCTGTTGCCAGCGCAACACGTACGTTACGAGGCTCTGATGCTTTCTCATGATGAATGCCATCAAAGTGGTTCCATGCTTCACTATCGGACGGATGTACCATCTTGTCAGGATTGTATCGTGTGCCCTGTTTGTGCCACGTCATCTGCTTAGCGGATTCCTCGCTCATGTATAGCCGTTGGATCCTCGGCACGAACGGGAGGTACCGTAAGATTTTCATCGGGACGGTAAGCTTCTTCTTGTGGCCATTCCCAGAGTCTACCTCCAGGTACCTGGAGGATTTGCACTTCGGATAGTACTTTTCATGCTCATGTTCTTTCCTAAAGAGGACACACCCATTCGGACAAGCATGTATCTGCTTGTAAGGCATCTTGAGTTCATCAAGGAGTTTTTGGCACTCGTACAGGCTCTTTGGCAGAACGTGGCCCTCAGAAAGCATGCTAGCAATCAAGGCCAACTACCATCGAAGTGTTGTCGACCCATGTTGATCTCGGCCTTGAACCCCATCATGCATCCAATGGCATCGAGTTGACAAACCGTTGTCCGATCATGAAGGGGTTTCTGTGCCGAAGACATCATGTCATAGAACGCCTTTGCGGATGCCTCCGTCTCCTCCGCACATCCATCAGGGATCTGTGCTTGTTGATAGTCATCTAACATGTCTGCAACCCCGCCATCATCATCAACATGCTCGAGGTGTGGTCTCACCACTTCCTCTCTCATCTGATGGGCTTCACCGTGGTGGATCCACCGGGTATAGTCCGGCATAAAGCCATGCTTTTGAAGATGCATACCCATGTTGTCCTTCTTTTGCCATTTTCTGTTTGCACACATGCTGCAGGGACACTTCATTAGATGCGCTCTATTCGCACCCCTGCCGAATGCACGGTCCAAGAAAGCCTCGGTCTTCTGCCCCCATTCAGTGCTGAAATCACTCTGACTTCTGTATCCCATGTACATCCACTCACGATCATCCATCCTCTAAAATAGATATCAACGAGTAACGTAACCATCAACTGCATCTACGTGGTGTTCCTACTATCTAATAGGTGAGGATAGGTCCTAATCCCACCCGCGGATGCGTAGACAAGGTTAGTTTCCATGGTCTACTCTGAGCCGAGACAGAATTTCGTCAGCACCTCCCCGCTGTTCTGCAGATACATGTCCTGGCAGGGAGAGTGTGTATCCGGAGAACAACACGGAGGTGATGCCAAAACTCTGTCTCGGATTGGAGCAGACCATGGAAACTAACCTCGTCTACGCATCCGCGGGCTGTCCAGAAAACGTGGACAATCCGAAACAGATACGGTTATACATATGCAAAGATCTGCATACTTCCAACCGTATCCCTTTCGGACAGGAGACGTCTAACTGGGTTACACCGATCTACGACAACGATAAGGAAGAGAGGTTATTTATACCTAGGGTGGCGATGGAGTCAAAGAAGCGGGCAAAGGTGAGTCGGTGCGATGGCGAAGCGAGGTAGGTCTGCAGCAGACCACTAACACCGACGAAGACGATCGGGGTCGCCTAGGTACTACGGGTCCCCTCCGACAGGTCCTGCTCTGCAAAACAAGAAACACAACACTATAAGTTGAAAATTTCGGCAGAACCTCCCCTGTACAGGGAAGTTTCCAAAACCTACAAAAAATAATGGCACGAAGGCCGACATTCACAAGGGCACGAAGGCCGACATTCACGACATTCACAATGGCACGAAGGCCGACATTCATGGCACGAAGGCCGACATTCACAAAGGGACGGTGCATATACCTTGGGCGGTGGCGGGACGTGCACGCGCAGAAGAAGACGCTGAGAACTCCTCCTCCTTCTCCTTCTCTTCCCTTCCTCCTTCTTCCTCCTTCCTCCTCTCCTTCTTCCCTTCTTCTCTTCTTTCCTCTTCTTCTTCTTCTCTTCTTCCCTACTCCTTCTCCTCTTCTCCTTCCTCCTACTTCACCTCCTCGCCTCCTCCCCTCCAAGAACCGACGGCGAGGGGGGGGGGTTAGGTGTGGCCCCCACGGGGAAGGGAGGTGAAGGCGACCCTCCCTCTCCTTCTCCGATGGCAGTGGGCCACCGGCGTTCAGCCCGCAGCCAAGGGGGCCTTGGGTGGGGCGCGGAGGGGGAGGGGAGGAGGAGAGCGGCCTTATGGTGGGGCGGGCAGGTTGGAGCGGCGGGTCGGTGGCCACGGCGGCGGCTGGAGCCTGCACATGGCGGCGGGCTGTGGGGCAGCCACGGTGGCGGTGCTTGGGCGCAGGCGGGACGCCTTGCGCGGGATGAAGGCGGGTCGCCGGCGGTGGCGGGCTCACGGGTGGGGGCGGAGGGCGGCGGCGGCGGCAGGCCACAGAGACGGGTGAGGCGCAGCGTGTGTGTGGCCGATGGTGCTTCGGGGTGGGCCGGCCGAAGGAAATGCCCTTTCCATTGCCGAGTGCCCGCGAACTGGCACTCGGCAAAGGATTTTTAATTTTTTTTTTCAAATATCTTTGCCGAGTGTCGTAGATATGGCGCTGGGCAAACAGTTTTCTTTTTCTTTTTTTTAAAAAAAAGAAACAACAGATTTAAAAGAAAAAATTACCTCTTTGCCGAGTGCCGCAGATCCGCACTTTCGGCAAAGCTCGATTAAAAAAATCCAAAATCGTTCGTTTTTTTTAAAACTTTCACTTGCTTAGTGCCCCCCCTTTAGGCACTTTCGGCAAAAGTCTTTGCCGAGAGTGCGAGTTGGGCACTTTCGGCAAAGCATAATTTTTTTTTGTTTTGCCTCCAAACTTTTTCTTCAGCCCTTACACATTAAGTTGAAGTACATCCTCAAATTTGGCACATTTCTCGATCTTTTTGCTATATATCCTTAATTTATTTCATTTAATTGCATTTTTCCGGGAAATGTAAGTTTGAACTGCAGGTGCATCGAATCATGGAATTCGACGAGTCTAGGTTTCTAACCGTCCTACGTGACAACGTGCGCAAAATGTTCTCAAATTTTTACCATAGCCTCCACATGTGATGTAAAGACGCGTCACCAAGTTTCATGATTTTCGAACTTCGTTTGCATTTTATATAATTAAAAAAACACTTCACCCGCAATTTTGTCGCCATGTTTCATGCGTGAGATGCTTGAAAGTTCGGGCGTGCTCCTGGAAACGGCCTCAAAATACAATAAGTAACGCGAATATCATTTTTCCACTCGTCGAATTCCATTATTCGATGCGCCTGCAGTTCAAACTTACATTTCCCGAAAAAATGCAATTAAATGAAATAAATTAAGGATATATAGCAAAAAGATCGAGAAATGTGCCAAATTTGAGGATGTACTTCAACTTAATGTGTAAGGGTTGAAAAAAAAGTTTGGAGGCAAAAAACAAAAAAAAATATGCTTTGCCGAGTGCCCAACTCTGGCACTCGGCAAAGACTCTTTGCCGAGTGCCTAACGGGGGGCACTCGGCAAAGGTGACGGCAAGTACCCCCGTCAGCTCTTTGCCGAGGGCCGTCCTTTGCCGAGTGCCCGGCACTCAGCAAAGAGGCTCTTTGCCGTGCGCCGGTCTTCGCCGAGTGCCGGGCACTCGGCAAAGGGAGCTTTGTCGAGTGCCCGACATTTAGCACTCGGCAAAGCCGGCGACACTCGGCAAAGCCAGGCTCTCCCGTAGTGATTCCCAATGACTCTTCAATCATTGCCAACCAAATGAACTAATTAATCCTAAGTTCTTCTGCAGTGCAGTTGAGATGTGCACAGTGGTTACCTATGCTACCTTATAGGTGACCCAGCGCTCCAGTGGACCATGTACTGCTTCATCTTAATTTCCCAGTGTATCCCATCCTCACGACAAACCTAGGCCTTGGGTACAATTTGCATTATATTCATCATCGCTCCAGACCCCTGGGTTAGTCATATAAGGGAAAGAATCGAGAACAGGCTGATGTTATCATCAATCAGTAGGTAATCAGCCATATATGGGAGAGCTCGAGCTTAGAAAACAAGGCTCAAAGACAGTGTTTGCGAGACAACCTGAGATTGGGAGGGGGGTGCGCCATTACTTCCCAGCTTGCCATCGATTCTCTTAATAGAATGTACAGCGGTAGGTGTTTTGGCCTCTTGGGCTTTTACACATACACTAGTACTATGGTTGTTCTATAGTGTAATTGTAGTTGCTTGAAAGCAGGAACCCAAACCCTTGTAGACTTGCAGCTAGAGGCGGAGGCGACGAAAGAGATGCCATCAGAATGTTGCTCGACTCCCTCAGTGAGGAAAGCATGCACTTGACACAGAAGCTTGCCATGGAGCCTCAATTCTAGGGCTCAAGGCGAGGTCGATGACAGTGGGGCTATTTGGAGCATCACTAAACTTTGGTGAACTCAGGAGACGAGGAGAGCCATGGAACCAAACTAATCATTTTTTGTATTTAAAGAAAACTGATTAATAAGGAAAATATCAAGGAATCAAATTACAAAACCTTTTAGTGCCAATATGGTACGTGAAGCCAATCTCCAAAGTGGCAAATTGTAGAAGCTAGCTGTTTTATTGGAGGGTCAAAAATTCAATTTTATGCAAATATCATATGTACCTAAATGCTGGCTGCTATCAATGCTAGTACAGTAAGTAGTGACAGATCGGTCGACCAACTGATGGCTCGTTAGCTCAATGCACCCGGAGCTGTGGAGAAGAACGAGCTGCGATTTCTTCGATTTCACACTTTTTTATATGGAATTTAGTTTATGCATCCTACAAAATCCAAAATGATTGTTTCTTCTTCGTAGTTACCATCTAGCGAGCTTTCCTTCTCGATGTGGTGACGAATTTACTGAAGTGGCATTTTTCAGGTAGAACTTTCTGGATGTAGCTACATTTTCTGCGGTCCATATATAGTCCATAGAGGAAGATACCTAGTCTCAATCACTGAAATAGACAAAGATCTAGAGTACTGCTGGTTGTTCTTATCTACAGCTGCTCCATCATCTCCTTGTGTTTAGCATGGTGTTTCGGATCAGTTGACATATATATAGACACGTTCACTTGGCAGTGGCTCAAGGATAGGATACCTAGTCCTGACGCGGATGGACATGCGGTCACCGTCGTTGTTTAATTAATATTAGAACTTTAGAAAAATTGTAGAAAATAGGTAGCCGGCCAGTTCACCACCGCGCGTTAGTGGAGTTATGGAGTCTGTGCATACTCTTTATATTCTTGCAAATCTATAAACCAAGAAATGTGCTGCCTCTTTGCTTGACGACAGCCAAAAAGAGCAAGTTCATCGGTGTGTGTGCGTCTATGAGTCAACAACACCTGACCGGATCGAAGCTAATAAAGCACTAAAACCAAATGCCTGGAATTGATTCCTATGCAATCAAGTTGTTAGTTTCAGATCAATAAGCTTGTGGTACGTACGAGTATATATTTGTGACACAAAGCTCGAGTCCTGCTCCTCCCCGATTGCATGCTCAGGCGTCACTCTGCGAGACAACAGAACCTAAGCACTCTGCTGCGAGGCAACACAACACAAGCAAATATCCACCTAGACGGCATAGGCAGACAGCTTCCTGTCCACAAGCTAGCTTGCAGGCTGCTTTGTCGTCGTGCCGACGTATTTGAGCTCTGTCATTCATGATGAGGCTCTAAAACTGCTGATGCATCCCATCCCCATCCCATTTGAATCCTCTCTACTCTAAGGGTCACCATCGACCTATTAGAACGGTCTACTCAGCAAATCAGCACCCTCATCAGTCGTTACTCATTGCTCCCACCCTATTTCTGCCAGGCCATTCCATACTAAGGGAGGCGTGGATTTATTTTCTTCTTTTTTGAGATCCGTGATTTTTTTTGTTGATGCCTAAAACCCACCAGCACTACTGTTATGAACCCTAGTTCATATCGGGGATAGGGAGGATAACCATTGCCAAGAGGAAGACCGGGCAAAGTTGGCGTGGAGGGAGACTAGAATATTTAGGGTTAACTGGATTGTTTGTTGTTCATTGCTTGATTCCTCATAAAGGTATATATAGAGGCGCCCAACCCCTTGCTCAGGCGCCCAACCTTTAGCTCCTCGTTTCTCTCCTCACCATTAACTCTAATCTCTCAACCATACTACTAATTCTCATTGATTACAGCTGCATGCTCTTATTGCTGTGTTTCTGGCAGCTGCTTGTGCCTCTATTGCTGCAGCCATAACTATTAATCCCCAACCATCTACTAATTGCTATTGATCACAGCTGCATGCACCTCTATTGCTGCGCTCCTGGCAGCATCTCAAGCCCTGGGATGCCTTTGGTACTAGCGCCTCCACATCACATCTCCCCCCCCCCCCTGATCAGCTCGTCCTCGAGCTAGAAGCTTGGATAGCGGTCAATGAGGCTGTCAATGTCCTCCTGGATCCCATGGGAAGAGCCCAATAGCTAGCTTCAGGATGTAGCAGTCAACCAGTATGCTGGGCCTGTCCAGCAACACCAAAACAGATGACAGAACAGAGGAGATGGCTGGTGTTGGTGGCGGTGCCACATCCAACTCATCAAGCCTCGAGAATTTTTGGTGAACGTCCGCCGCTGTCGTGAGCGCCGGATGGACAGTGTGTGGTGTAGCGACACCTAATGATGCGGTGGATGGGATCGTTGAACGCGCAGGGTTGATCGCTGCCCACATCTTCCTTGTGGTGTGCCTTACCAGGAACCCTCGCGCTGTCGCCTGTAGCCGCACCGCTGCTTAGAGTTCATGCTCTAACTTCTCCTTGTGAGCACGGTAGCGGTTGAACATCTCGACGAAGCGACCCATCTCCTCTGCGAGACTAAGAGTCCCCTCAATGAGGGTAGTGATTGGCTCATCACTTCATGGTGATGGATGACAGACAGCAGAAGACATAGGAAAGGATCCCTGACTCATGACATGGAGGCGGCGGAAGTCGTTGGTGAGGCTGGGACGGATGGCATGGTGGCTGCTAGGTTTGGCGGCGGCGTAGAGGTGGAAGAGGAGCGCTTGGAAGCCGATACCAGATTTTATGAACCCTAGTTCATATCGAGGATAGGGAGGATAACCATTGCCAAGAGGAAGGCCGAGCAAAGTCGGCGTGGAGGGAGACTAGAATATTTGGGGGTAACCGGATTGTTTGTTGTTCATTGCTTGATTCCTCATAAACTGGTTACAGGTTATATATAGAGGCGCCCAGCCCCTTGCTCAGGCGCCCAGCCTTTAGCTCCTCGTTTCTCTCCCTACCATTAACTCTAATCTCTCAACCATACTACTAATTCTCATTGATTACAGCCGCATGCTCTTATTGCTGTGTTTGTGGCAGCTGCATGCACCTCTATGCTGCAGCCATAACTACTAATCCCCAACCATCTACTACTAATTGCTATTGATCACAGCTGCATGCACCTCTATTGCTGCGCTCCTGGCAGCATCTCGAGCCCTGGGATGCCTTTGGTACTGGCGCCTCCACATCACAACTAAACTGACAACACATATATCAAGTAACTCGTCTCAACCATTGAGGTCGACCAAGTTTATATAAGGGCAGTCCCTAAAAAAAGTTTATATAAGGGAAGTCTCAACGCATCTTAGCCACTAAGGTGGACCACGTTTTTATAAGGGCAGCAATCTCAACACAGTGATACTAGATATTATTGTTTCTAAGTTATTAAATGAACCTCTTACATATATAAGGAAAACACTGATATGTTAAGGAAAGAGGAGAAAAATAATAAAAATATGTTTCTCATCTATATCTATACAATATTATGTACGTAATATTAAAAACAGGCAAAATTTCTCTCCACCTATTTTTTGTCCGACCCATTCTTTTGGCCCAACTTGAAGCCCACTCACTGCCCTCTGCTCTCACTCGCACTTGTCCATCCCGTGGCTCTGTTTCTTGTCCATCATCGTGGCAGGGGAGGGCGCGTGCTCGTGCGACGGTGTGCGTCTAGGAGGCCGCCAGGATGGTGCTCAAGTGGGCAGGGGTCACCGGTGCGTGGTGGAGGCCAAGCGCGGCCTGGCAAGCACGATGGTGAAGATCTGGGTGGAGAAGACGAGTTGGTGGCGGTGGTCGATGAGGATAGACGGTAGGTGGCAGTGGAGCTCAGGCGACGGCGATGAAGCAATCGGATTAGCGCTATGGAGTGGTCTGCTGGATGCGGGTTGAGCTTGTGGTGCCAAAGGAGAAGAAATCGAGCCTAGGGAGGCCTCCAACGAGGAGATCGGGACCACGGCGGTGGCCTCGGCCATGGTGGCGGTGTTTGGGGTGGCTCTAGAGCTAGAGAGGGGATGCAGGGAGGGCCATTGTGGCGGCGGCGAGCGTGGGCGGTCCTCAGGGCCTGCTTATATATGGTAGAGACAGGAGTAGAGGGCCTGGGATTGAGCTTGTGCGGTAGCTAATGGCGCCGGATCATGGAGGCTCTTGATTGCGGCGTGAGAGAAGAAAAGGGAAAGGGCCCGGGTGATCATGGCATGATTCGTGGTGTCTTGACTGGTCAGAGGAGAAGGGGGCACACCTGGCCGGAGTAACGGCTTGCGTTGCTTCCTCTGCCAGAGAAGGAAAGGAGCAGGCATAATTCAGGAAATGAGGGAGGTAGGGAATGACAACACGGGGCCACTCGTCAGCGAGTGAGGGAACTAGGACCGATTGTCATTGAGTCAGAGGGTGGGTTGCTGCTTGCTCTTGGGCCATGTCCGAATCAGAAGAGGAGGGGCGAGGTGGGCTCTCCGCATGGGCTGGTGGGGTGGGATCGCGGGGATCGGCCAAAAGGTTTCTGGCCCAGGTGGGTGGAGAAGAGGAGTTTATAGGGCCTAGGAAAGAAAGGAGGGAACATGCTCTGGGTAGCCTTTTGACCCAAGAAGAGAAGAAGAGGTCGGGCGAGCCAAAATGAGGTAGGATGGAACAATATGTGCACGGTGGCAGAGACGTAGCCATGTCAACAAAGAGGCTAATCAATCTATGTTTATAGGTAGTTGAGCACACCAAGGATGGTGGAGGTCAAGGGCGAGAAAACTATGAGTTAGCAAATGCTGATTTAGAAGTTGATAGCGGATAACAACATGTTGCCACACATGGGCACTTTTGCTAGTCAACTAATAAAAAACCAAGTGGACGCGCTATCCAACACACAGAAAACATCGATTTTTGTGTTGAGGGAAACGTGTTCCCTCACGTTTTGTGGGGCCCACAATGGGTCCATCGTCCACACACACCGCTCACCAGTCGTGCCCATCCATGATGCTTCTACTCACCCCTCGCCGCTCCGCGCTACTGCTATTCACATTGGCTTGACCACCAGATGACCTAGTAAGGTATTTTTGGTGTTTCAGTTTTTGAAGATTTTTCATGACCTATTTGGAATGTAAGGTTTTTTGGTGGAATGGGAATGTTGTTAGGCATATTTTGATGTCTCTTGCCTACTTAGGTCCTTGTTGGGGGATTGTTATTGATGTTTTTAGAAGGTCATGCCACACTACCCTAGATCTAGACATCATTGCCGGTTCAAAAACCAACTTCACTGCTAGATTTTGAACCGACAGTGGCATACCGGCAGCGATATGGGGTTGACATCACTATCGGTCCTTAAAAACTGACACTGATCTACAGGAAACAGTGTCGGTTCCTGGCTCCACCCGGCAGTGTCCAGTTGAACAACACTGTCGATTTGTAGTTCCAACCGACAGTGACGGTTGCTTCAAGAGTGTCGGTTCTTGGCTCAAGCAAGTAGTGTTGATCAAGCCTACACTGTCGGTTCATGGATCAAACCGGCAGTGTTGTTGTAAATATCAGTGTCAGTTGGTGGCTCAAACCGGTAGTGTTGTTGTAAATATCAGGGTCGGTTCGTGGATCAAACCGGCAGTGTTGTAGTAAATATTAGTATCGGTTCTTGGCTCAAGCTAGCAGTGTTGAGGAAGCCTACACTATCAGTTCATGGATCAAACCGGCAGTGTTGTCCTAATCATCAGTGTCGGTTCATGGTTCAAGCCAGCAGTGTTGAGCAAGCCAACACTGTCGATTTGTTTCTAACCGGCAGTGATGGTAACAACAACACTGCTGGTTTGTTGCTAACCGGCGGTGATGGCCCGTTTGTATTTTATTGTTTTATAATTTATTTTAATTTATATTTTTTCGTGGGATCGGATTTTTCTTTATATACGCTATGTAGACAATAGGTCCATTAATATTAAACATTACAAATGTTACGGTTACAATTCAAATGTTCTTATCCAGATCTCGATCCCTCAAAATAAAAAAGAAATGTTCTCGGACTTCTTACAATAATCTAGCGAGCCGCTCTGGGCCATACTGGTATTTGTACTTCATGGATTGTGCAATGGAAAATAGTCCATCTTTTTCCAATACCTCGGCTAAGATGAATTTTGCCAGCTCTGATTGTAGTGCGACGATCTCCATCTCTAGCAGCCTTTCGTGCTTAAATTTTTTGCGCTATCGTTCAAAAAAAATGATATCCAAAGAGGAACAGTAAATCATTTTGTTGAATTATTAACAGACATAAATGAAATGGGGATTATACACACCAACTTATCGGCTTCTTCCGATTTCCCGCCGATGTAGCGAAGCATTGCCCACATTACATAAAACCCATATTCATTGTTTCCCGCCGACTGTGATAGGTACTTTCCCTCCATTTCGACAACCTTGAATGGGACCGGCTTCCCACCGATATGACTTCTTCGGACACTAAGCAACATTAAAAGGAGAAACATTAGAAAGCGAGTATGTGTGATTAGAAAATAGTATGTCATTAGGATCGCTTACTAATTCAGCACTGACACCAGTGCATCCAGATGATGAAATGGTTTTTTCTTCGAGTCCCACACTCGAGCAGATTTTTGGCAAGATTAACACAAATGAAGACAAAATGGTTGCTGCAATCACAGAATCCTAATTATCGAATATTTTTAACGAAAAAGAAGCATAAAATTAAAAGCCGAGAACACATACTCGCAGTTGTAGGCTAGAAGTTTGTGGGTTTTCTTCTTCATCGTGAATTCATCGAAAACAGCAATCAATCTCTGTTTTAGGTCTTCCACATCACATCCATAGAGGCCTAGACATATCCTCTCATTGACTCGCATGGGGTCCAAGAAGCCTATGTAATCCCATTTGCTTTTTAGAATGCAAAATATTGCTATACACCTACATAAAATCATGGAAAGTGCTCAAAAGTTACCAATTTATGTCTCGAGAGAGTAGTTAATTGTAATATCGTGCGTGTAGAGTACTTACATAGTCCACAGCGTCAACAGTTGAACATCGAGATCGCATTTCTGGTATAGCTGGAACAAGCACTCCCACTCGACATCAAACTTCTCTTCTTCAGGATAATTGAAAACATGTGGCGAACGGATAATAACCTCAAAACCAAAGCTGTCCGTCTCTGTTGCTTGAGCCATGTAATATTCATGTAAATGGCGCATATATGTTGTCAGATTTTTATACTCATGACCGGGAACCAAAAAATTGCCCCTTACATACTTCATTGCTGGTGTTGCCGTCCCTTGAACATCATAATAGATGGTCGCGGCCTCTTCCATGGTTAATCCTGGGTTGTCTTCGACGTACTTCTGTATATTCCTTAAATCTTTATTGTGTATTTCTTCATCTCTTGTTGTAGCGTATTTATTCTGTGTTTGCCTTTTGAATTCGGACTTCAACATAAACGAAGGAAGTGAGGCACAGAGATTGAAGAAACTAATACAATCTTCCTTCTTGACGTGTGTTGTAAATTTTTCTTCCATCAAGGAGGTAACACTGCCACTAAACGACCTTTTTCTTTTTTGTTGGTCCACTTTGGGAGCATTAGCGACCGAATCCAAGGACCTTTTCTGCGACTACGAGGATGTCCTTGATCTTGTTTTGGGCTGAGGTGGAGGAGGAGGATGACGACGAGAATTCTGTTTTCCCGGCGCTGATGAAGATTGAGTCGGACGAGGAGGAGGAGGAGGAGGAGGAGGAGGAGTCTCTTTTCTCGGGGCTGATGAAGATGGAGTCGGACGAGGAGGAATAGAAGGAGACCTCTGTCTTCTCGGGGGTGATGGCTCCAGATGAGGAGGGGAGTGATCTCTGTTGGGAGATGGTGAGTTATCATCATGGCTGGGCAAAGGCTCGCAGTCATCCTCATCATCAGAGGACAATTGGTGGTCAAGCTTAATGAAACGCTTACGCCAGGCCACTTGAGAGCCCTTGTTATGACCAAGTTTCGGCATGTCTTCTGCTACGGGGTACTCAATGGGTATCTTGTTATACTTCTTATCAAGTATTCTGTCAATGGTGACACGACCGTACCCCAGTGGAATTGTGCGGCCATTAATTGTCCCGTCTCCCACTGGCCAGGCTTGGCCGAGCGCCACCTTGTCCTTTGTCGATTCCTGATGGATGTACAACCTGACATTGACGGGTTCAGTGATGTCGTCCACCGGATGAGGCACATTCACCTCTTCTTCGTCGAGCGGGGTCGATCCGCAGCTGCTGCGACCCCTAAACTGTGGGCTAAAGGCAGTAGGAGTAGGGTTTTGTGGTACTGCTGACCCCTTGGACAGCAAAATTTGCTCGACTCGCGCTTCAACGGTCGCCTCAATCCGTGCTTCCATTCTGTCTTCCATCTCTTTTAGTCTCCTCAAATACTCTGCCTCATGTTCCTCTCTACCCCTCGAGCGGCTCCAGTAAGTGTTAGATTCTTGGGGGAATGCTAGTTTCCAAGGAACAACACCGGTTCCTCTAGTGCGACTAGGGTGCTCCTTGGTTCCGAGTGCTTGGGTGAGCACGTCTTTCTCCCTATTAGAAGTGTGAGTCCCTTGCCTCACCTCCTCAGTTACCTGGGAGATCCTCTAGATGAGTTCCCTCATGGGTAGATTTGAGGAGCTAAAGCTCCCGTCCTCGCGTGCCATACATTCCTCCCCATACAGTATATTACCGATCTGGGCTCCCAATCGGTGGTCTCAACCTGAACGTCTTCCTCAGCAAGGCGATCCATCTTTTGAAGTTCTGCTTCAAATTCTGGCATCTTTTTGGCGTAGCCACGAGAGCCGAGATGATGAGGATTTGTCGCTTTCTACGAATTCTCCTTATTCTTCCTACTTAGTTCTAAGTACTCCTCGGATAACCTAAATCGAACCGAAGCCTACAAGTTCCAGAGCCGCGGACAAACCATTGAGCTATCGCCTGATTTCAAAAAGTTTGAAGGAATTTATTCCTTTGAGTGATTATATATCCCTGCTTTGTGCGTAGGCCCCTTCAACTCCTCGGCCATGCTGGTCGCGCGGTTCCCATGAAGAGCCACTGTTTTAATTACCCGGTCCATGAAGCGCGGTTCCCATGAAGAGCCCTTCAGTTCCCCACGAAGAGACGCCGCATTTACCCGTCCATTGGCTGCTCGCGCCGGTTCCCAAACGCAGGCGCAATGGCGAATCAATGGCGTTTCACAACGCAGGCGCGCTTCGTTTCCGAGGGGAGAGACCTTCAGTTCTCCACGAAGAGACACCGCGTTTACACGTCCATTGGATGCACGTGCCGGTTCCCAAATGTAGGTGCGCTCCCAACGTAGGCGCAATGGCGGTTCAATGGCGTTTTCCAACGCAGGCGCGCGCGCTTCGTTTCCGAGGGGTGCGAGTTATTGCACCGTGATTAGTTCCACACCGACACGCCTATATAAGCCAGTCCCCCATGCACACAGTCGGCCGCCACACCACCGCGTGTCAAGAAAGCAAAGCACCGCCCTTCCCACGCACACCTCGCCCCGGCCCTCGACCCGCCCTCCACGCACAATGCCTCGGCACTTAAAGACAACATGGGCGAAGCTCAACCCGTCGTCCTCACGTCGCCCCCGACTCCACCGACGCCGTTGTCTGAATCGGACCTCGAGGACGATCCAGACCGGGAGACCGCATCGGAGGAGGAACCGGAACCTCTTCCGGTGGAGGAGGTCGTCTTCAATTTGTTGGAGACGGCTCGGAAGGAGGAGGAGGACCGGCACCTCCGCGCCATCACATAGAAGGAGATCGACGACTGCATCCTGAAGCGCGTCGTCGAGATCTCCAAGGAGGATGAGCGCCGCCGCCAGGAGGAGACCGAGCGGCATCTCGTGATGGACGCAGAACGGCGGCATCGGCGTAGGGCTGAGCGAAAGAAGCGCGAAGAGGAGCACTACCCGCGGCAATGGGGACGACGACGCGCGCGGCAAAGACCGGCAAGAATCGAGAGCACTAGTGATTAATCAATGCCTTAGGTCAATGTAATAATTTACTGGTGCTGAAAAAAACGTGTCGTTGAATCCTTTGTTAGATCATCATCACCTGAATTGGGTTGATACTTTGCATTGCATGACCTCTCATTTTATTTGCTTACATATTGGATGTTGCATTTTATATGACCTCGTTTTGCTTACCTCATTGTCACAAAGACCGTAGTATATGATATGCTACGTACCGGAGATCGAGGGGGCAACAGGACTGTTGCTCTTCTAGATAATACCGTGTTGCAGCATGTCTGCCATCTGCCACATCACTGTCGGGCCATTCTTTAAACCGGCAGTGATTTCCGTGTAGTGGTTACAGCATAAGTAACTTATCTTTTCCACTTCTTTCGAATACCTCCTACTGGCTCAATGGTTAAGACTCCGCAACTTAGCCCCCAATACCCGTGTTCGAATTCAGGGCGGCCCAATTTTTTTGGTTTAATTTTATAATTTATTAAGCGGTCTAAAGGTCAAAAAGATAAAATAAATAAACCATGGCACACATCCTATACTAGCGCAGCGGTTAAGTGTCTGAACTCTATGGCCCGAGACCCGAGCTCAACCCCGAGGGCTGGCACAATTTTTTTTAATTTTTTATATATCACTATCGGTTTTCAAAATAAACCGACAGTGATAACAGGCATCACTGTCGGTTTCCTATGTCGAAAAAAATTCTTTCATATACTAAATAAATAGAAGCATATGTATTCCTATGTCGAAATGGCTTGAATTTTTTTGGCAAGCGTGTACACCCAAATTAAGATCCCACTAAGGATCTTAGGTTTTTCTAATCATTTTTTTATTAATTATATTTTTCTGTGTGTTGAATGAGACAAAAGAGGATGAATTTCATCTTGGACCTAATAGATTTTTTCAACCACCTCCACAAAATTCTTATCCCTAGGGCACATTAGTGCCACGTGTAAAAGTTTGGCACCATTCCAGATCTTTTCGTGGGTAGACTCAGTTCAACCTATAATTAAACGGTCTCGTCGGGCGAAAATTCAATTAAACATCAGAAAGTAGCAACCCTTTTTCGAAAAATCCCAAACTTTGTGTTTCCTTCACGCGTGGCACGTGCAAGCCTAAGAAAAAGTTTGAGACCAATACGACACCGGAATGCCTATGAACCACAGAAACCTTAATAACCTATGTGTATAGTCATGGTTAGATGAAAGGGTACATGTACCTCTGTGAAGCATGTATATTCTGCTTATGTCAACATGGCTTGAAATTTTTTTGGTAAGCATGTACATCCAAATTAAGACCCCACACAGGATCTTAGGTTTTTCTATTTATTTTTTTTATTATATTTTTCTCTGTGCTGAATGAGACAAAAGAGGATGAATTTCATCTTGGACCTAAAAGATTTTTTCATCCACCTCCACAAAATTCTTATCCTTAGGGAACATTAGACCCTGTATAAATGTTTGGCACCATTTCGGATCTTTTCGTGGGTAGACTCAGTTCAACCTATAATTAAACGGTCTCGTCGCGCGAAAATTCAATTAAACCTTAGAAAGTAGCAAACCTTCTCCGAAAAATCTCAAACTTGGTGTTTCCTTCACATGTGGCACATGCAAGCCTAAGAAAAAGTTTGAGACCAATACGACACCGAAATGCCTATGAACCACAGAAACCTTGATAACCTATGTGTATAGTCATGGTTCGATGAAAGGGTACATGTACCTCTGTGAAGCATGTATACTCCGCCTATGTCGACATGGCTTGAAATTTTTTTGGCAAACATGTACACCCAAATTAAGACCCCACACAGGATCTTAGGTTTTTCTGTTCATTTTTTTATTTATTATATTTTTCTCTGTGCCAAATGATACAAAAGAGGGTGAATTTCATCTTGGACCCAATAGATTTTTTCATCCACCTCCACAAAATTCTTATCCCTAGGGCACATTAGAGCCTGTGTAAAAGTTTAGCACCATTCCGGATCTTTTCGTGGGTTGACTCAGTTCAACCTATAATTAAAAGTGTCGTCGCGCGGAAATTCAATTAAACCTTAGAAAGTAGCAAACCATCTCCGCAAAATCCCAAACTTTGTGTTTCCTTCACATATGGCACGTGCAAGCCAGAGAATAAGTTTGAGACAAATACGACACCGGAATATTACACGAATTACTTGCATGACAATAATTAAACACACAAAGCCGTACATATTAAAATTAGAACCCAATTAAACTACGACCTTGAAAACCTAGCTAAATAAACATTAATTACTATCGGAATCACTGCCGGGATCGATCAGGCCACGCACACTAACATACCTCTGTATCCATATATGGTAATTGATGTCACGGATTATGTATCCGCTTGTATCGATGAAGTCCAATGCCCGTATGAGTGCACTCTCTCGTGCCTCACAATACCGAAAGAATGGTCGGCCATAGATGTAACCTACTAAACGACCACTGCCCCTGTTAGTAATCCTTATGCAGTACTGGCGTTCTTCTATAGTGAGCTGGCCGAGGTTTTCATTGCAGAAGTCCCAATCGTACCCGAGTTGCTCCGTAGCTTGGTCTAGAACGGCCCACAAGCCACAAGCAGCATAGGTAAGGTCTTGTAGCGCAATCTGCATATGGAGAAAGAAAAAAATAGAGAATGTTATTACAATATTAAAAACAAATAACCATGACTCAAGTATAAGTGACCATTTTACCACATCCGCATGGTTGTAGCTCGTAAACCATTCGCTTGCTTGTGGGACGGGGATATCACCAGCATTCAAAGCAAGTGCCTTGAAGTGCGAGAAATCAGGCACATCATAGCAAATACATCGAAGTGCCTCTAAACAAATGCACACGGCAGTTAATTGGGCGCTTATCACGTCCGAGCTCTGTATTCCGGTCTCGTGGATATGGTTCCGATGATTCGAACCCCTCATAGGGATGAAAAATCTGAGTTCACACGTCCATAGCCGACCACTTGCATTAGATGTTGTGTTCTCGACGATGTCCGAGATAAAGAACCAGCTAAGTGCTGTTCGTAGCCAATCTATTGGGGATATCGTCTGCGACATATATGCATGTAACAATGATATTAAACTAATTACAGTTATTTGTTAGCATCAAAAAACAAAAGATGTTGGAAAATATTTCATACAATAGCTGGAACAGGGAATCATGGAATGGCCGCATTAGGAGCGAATGGCTCATCGCCAGGGTGGAAACCTGGTTCTTGTGGTGGGGGAGGTCCGTTGTTCATACCACCTGATCGATAAAATGTAAAAAAAATGAACATAAAATATATGCACAAAAAATTCTTCCAAGTAAAATGTGGCAACATAATTAAATATAGATCGAATGCAAGAAATAAGAATATATATAAATGTAGAATGCAAAGAAACATGAATATAAATATAGATCAAATGAATATAGATAGAATATTGAAGAAGACAGCATATCAATATCATTGAAAAATGCAGGAGCCATGATCAAATCACGTAGAGAGAGAGTGGATGTCTTGAGAACTGAGAGTGAAACATGAGAAATGAGACTGAGAGAGTTTGTGGGTGGGTGGGATGGATGTATGTGGCCGGCAGTTTGTTTTATATAGAGGGGCATGGACATCACTACCGGTTTTTAAATAGAACCGACAGTGAATGTGGCTATCACTACCGGTTTTTAAATAGAACCGACAGTGAAGGTGACTATCACTGTCGATTTCTAAATAGAACCGACAGTGAAGGTGCATATATGTAAAGGATATATTTATTTAGATACTATAGTGGGAAAGTTTTAACAACAACGATATATTTATTTAGGTAGTAATGAAATACATCAAAAAATTACAAAAAAATTAGAAATAAGTTACATATACGATAACAAAGACCTTACACTAAAATTCCATATACGATAACAAAGACCTATTTGCGTACAGGTCAATGTTACCATCAATGTGTATCAACACATTATAATTTAACCACCTCAGTTGCATTCTTCTAGCACCAACTAGGGTCAAACAACAGCACCGAGGTGGTCTACGAGCTATACCGGTTGGAGATGATAAGGTGGCATCGATGAATCCATGCCTCTGCAGGCTATGGTCTTTTTCTCGGTACAGTCCAGAGCACATCGGATTTAGCTCGGCACCGCACCGATGAACCAATGCCGCTTCAGGGCAGGAAATTGCCTAGAGCACATCAGGTCTCTCTGGACATACAGTCCAGAGCGCACCACAACGGATGGCTCTGTGAACCTCATGGCATCTCCAATCTTCGGCGTTGCTCTATCTTCAGTAGCATTCTTCTAGTACCTCATGTGTGCACCATTTTGGTGGACTATGATGCATAACGATATCTGTGGTTTGTTGTGAGAGGAAAACATTATATCATGGCTAATAAGGCCTAGCTGAAACCAACATGCATGGAGAGGCTAGCTCCTGGCCGAGGGCCATTTTATAGGGGCTAGCTGTCGTGGTACATTTTTATTTCTGAACTAAAGTTGTCAGGGTAGGTGGGAGCAATGTTCCAACGGTTGTGGTCATGGGAGCACTGTTGGCATGTGAGAAGCATCTACACATCACTGTCGGTTTTAGTTTAAAAACCGATAGTGAATTGGGCCTTCTGTGTCGGTTTGAGCAACCGACTGTGATAGAAGATATCACATCACTGCCGGTTTTAAAACCAAAACTGGCAGTGAAGGGCCCTGCCGCCAACTTTAGGTAAAAAAATATAAAAAAACAGTGTCAGTTTGGAGCCTGCCATCGCAGCCTTTTGTAAGAAATATAAAAAAGTTTGGCCCGCCTGGGATTCGAGCGCGGGTCTCAGAGTACAGAGTGCGCGGCCTTAACCGCTGAGCTGGAATAGGGAGTTCACTTAGTTTGCTTTTCTTTATTTATTTATTAATAGAAATAATGCAGTTAGTTTATATTCTAAAATAATACAAAAATTTGTGTCTTGATTATTTAATTTTATGATAATGAATTAATGGTCTATAATTATCAAATAATAGTGTTTGTGAATATCATCTTAATATTTGATTACATAGTCAATAATTAAATTGTAGAGATGCGCACAAAATATAAATTAAATATTCAGTGTGAATTACTGATACAACGTCTGCATAATGATTATATAGTTAATAATAATTTAACTATCTTTAGGTGCATCAACAATGAGGGCCTCATTGTGATCAATTCGTACGTAAGCAGGTTCGTCACCCTCTTGAAGGATAGGTAGGGTAACGTTCGCCCCGAATGGAGGCATTTCCTGATAGCCCCTGTAGTCTTCTTCGTCCGTCACTCCATCGACACCGACAACCTTCCTTTTCCCTTCTAGGACTAATTTTAGCATTCCTTTTGTCTTGTTGTCCCTTGCATAGAAGACTTGCATAACATCTCTTGCAAGGACGAAGGGGTCATCTCTATATGCGGTCTTAGTGAGATCAACGGTAGTAAACCCTTCGCTGTCAGTGTTGATTTCCTCGAGCCGGACCCACTGGCAGCGAAAAAGAGATGCCTTCAACGGACTATAGGCTAGCTCCCATATCTCCTCTATGAAACCATAGTATGTCGCCTGCACGTTGCCGTTTTCGTCGTGAGCATCAAAACGAACACCACAATTTTGGTATGTGCTCTTTCCATCTTGCCTTTTTGTGTAAAATGTGAATCCATTGATCTCGTACCCTTGGTACTTAAGATATGTACTCGAAGGTCCCTTGGCTAAGGCATCCAGCTGATTACCCAATTTTATTCCAAGCAAGCGACGTAGGGAGGATACCACGCAGGGCAACAGGGAGCAGCTGAGTCATAATGACATGACAGTCATGGGCCTTCATAGGGCCATAGTTGAACTTGAGTTCTCTCATGTTCACTAGCCTCTTCGGGTTCGCACAGTAGCCCGTCGGGACTTTGAGTTCATTGAAGAAAGAAATAAGCGCACGCTTTTCTTTCTTCTTCAATGTCCATGACGCAACCGGAAGTTCAAACTGGCCATTCTCTAGCTCCACGGGATGCAGCTCCTTCCTGATTCCCATGTGTTGCATGTCCAGGTGTGTGGCTAGTAAATCCTTCGATGTCCCCCCGGTGTCCATCAAGGTGTTAAGAGTGTTAGCACACACATTTTTAGTGATGTGCATGGGATCCAGACAGTGGCGTACACTCAGAAATGGCCAGTAAGGTAGTTTCCAGAAAACTGATTTTTTCTTGTAAACGCTCCCATCAGGCGCTGCTACTGCATTGTCCCCCTTCCCAAGGACAACCTCCAGTTTGTTGAGTTCTCGAAGTATCACAGGTCCATCTCGATATTTTGGAGCTAAGCATTTCTCAATAGTACCGTTGAAATCTTTTCTGTTCCTACGGTAAGGGTGATCCTTAGGTAGGAACCTACGGTGTCCCATATAAACTATCTTTGAGTTATTTGGCAGATTTACCGCATCGGTGTCGTCCAAGCACTCGACACATCCAGTATAGCATTTTGTCTTCTCTCCGGACAACGAACCTCGACCTGGCAGGTCGGTGATTGTAGCGATAAGTACTCTCTTGATCGTGACATGTTCCTTTTTGTACTCGTCCCAAACATTCGGCACACCCTTTTCAAATACCTCCACTAGTTCATCGATCACTAGTTCCAAAAACACATCGATGTCATTCCTAGGCTGTCTTGGCCCTTGGATCAGTAGTGACATCTGGATGTACAACCGCTTCATACAGACCCAAGGTGGAAGGTTGTATATACAGAGCGTCACAGGCCAGGTGCTATGATTGCTTCTAACCTAGTCGAAATGATTCATCCCATCTGTGCTCAAAGCAAACCAAATGTGCCTTACCTCTCCACCGATGTCCTTATAGAACATAGTATTGACAGTCCTCCAGTCATGCCCATCGGCGGGGTGCCTCATCATTGTATCTTTCTTACGCTCTTCGCCATGCCAGCGCAACAGCTTGGCTGACTTTACACATGCAAACAGCCTATGCACCCGAGGAGCTATAGGGAAATACCAAACGACCTCTATGGGACCTCCTCTGGTCTTGGTACCCTCATCTGACGGCCCTTCCTTGTACCGTGGAGCTTCACACTTGGAGCACTTGTTCAAGTCTTTGTATTTTTCTTCATGGTACAATATGCAATCATTGGAACACGCGTGGATTTTTTCAACCTCGAGGCCGATGGTGCAGATCATTTGCTTGGCCAAGTATGTCTTTTCTAGCAACTCATTTTTTTCTAGGAGCATTTTCCTTATTATACCTAACAACTGATCGAAGCCTTTATTGCTCAATCTGTTTATCGATTTGAACTCTAACAGCATGATGTCGGCTTCCAGTTTGCTCATCGAACAATTCCTATACAATGGTGTTTTGCCATCTTGTCTCATTTTCTCTAGCTTTCTCAGCTGTCTTTCACTAAGACATCCGGTCTCTACATTACGTAGTAGCTGAGAAATGCCATCGTTATCCTCGGTGTCGTCAGCTAGCGTGTTCCTAAACACATTATTAACTGTGGCCATAGGTTTCGTGTTGACACCGGATTCCTCGTCAGCATCGTGAATGGCTACGTCAGGCATGTCCACATCATCATCATTTTCCTGCAGAGCATTCACACCAACCTCGCCATACATAGTCCATATCGTATAGTTTGGCATGAACCCCCTGGTAATCAAGTGCGATCGTATAGACTCAATTTGACGAAAGTTCCTATGATTCTTGCAATCTTTGCATGGGCTGAAGACAGGGTTCCCATTCTCAGCATGGGCTTTGGCATCGGTGATAAACTGGCTGATGCCATGCATGTACCGCTTGTCTATTCGGGACAGATGCATCCACTCTCGATCCATCTCTGCAAAAAAAAATAATGAGACAGTAATTACAAAGAATTAATAAGAAATCGAGCTTCATAAACAACAATTGTAGCTCGAAAGTACCATTTTTGGAAAACATTATTGTACACTAATTATTGGAAAATTGAAATTGGTAGCCCCGGCCCTGTAAATTGAAAATCGTAGTAAAAACAATTATTGCACAATATTGAAGAACAATTATTCTACTCTACTTCTAAGAACTAATTATAGCATCACATACTGACAATGATGATTTTGACCACCATGGAATAATTAGCTAGGAATTTAAATGTGTTCATAGACACCAACCGTTTGGATGATGGATTCACCACAATTTGAGCCTTGCACAAATGTCCAATTGAAAAAGTGCTCTCTAGAATGGAGAAAGAACTAGAATGAGAATCAAGCAACGTATCCATCAAAATGAAGCTAATTAAGCAACAAAATCAAAGGAGTGGATGTTTGTTACTAACCTTAAAGCAAAAAGATCAAGCCATTTTTCAAAATCCAAGCGCTAGCTTCATGGTGAAGAGCAACCGCAACAATGGAGGGAAGGGCCCAAACGCGCGTCTCTGTTCTCGGGATGGAAGAGAGGAGGAAGAAGAGGACGTCTGTAGCCTTTTTGTGTTGTAGGCTTATCACCGTCGGTTCTTGGCTAGAACCGACAGTGATAAGTGCCCGCTAAAACACTACCGGTTCAAGCCACAAACCGGTAGTGATGTGGTCCTTCACTGCCGGTTTTAGCCCAGCCCCAATCATTTTCTCATTTTCAAGCTCATAACCGGCAGTGAAAGTACATCGCTGCCGGTTTTCACAAATCCGGCATAAATCCGGCAGTGATGTGCAAATTTGGCGTAGTGCCACTTTCATAAATAGTTGCGAAGAGGACATCCAATTGGCTCACAATCAATAAAATCAAATAGTTGTGAAGAGGACAGCCAATTGGCTCACAATCAATAAAATCAACCTATTACTTCGTATATATTATCTTGTACATATAGCCAAGATGGAGACACACAGAGAGAGGACTGAACGGGGTTAAATATTTTTAGTTGCCGCGGACAAAAGTAAACAAATAGGATAACCTGGCACCCAAAGCACACATAAAAGTGGAATGCTTAATTTTGCTGGGGTAGGAGATCTTATCGGATGCTTGAAGGCCCATTCTGAATTTCTGATGCTTCCTTTGGCCTAGCCGGAGCTGACTCTAGCCGGAGTGGCATTCGCCGTGTGCGGTAGTGTTGATATATGTACTACCACGGTGGTACATTCTGGTTCTTACTTCCTGTTCCACCGATGTTTTGTATCTGTACTGGATCAAAAACTCCTGATGTATCCTATCCCCACGTGGAAGTGAAACCTCTACAAGGATCGCCATCGAAAACAACCATTGTCATGCTTCACCATACTCATTTTGAGGCATTATCGTCACCCTTGCTCTCACAGTTTCATCTCCATTCTATATATACTAAAGGAGGTGTGGGTTTTTTATACTGTAGGTTGCCACTGTTTCATAAGCAGGCAAGTGACTTCAATAATATCCTTTTGATGGTTGTAGTTTTATAGGTGTGCACAGTGAATTTTGTCTATTTAATTTACATTTTCGCATCCACTGATTCTCCTACCAGCTATATAGCTATATATGTTGGGAGAACGTGGGGTATGCTGTATATGCCAAAGGCCCATGAGGTTATCAATTAAGAGTTGATATATATGTCAAAGGTACCTCGGTTATTGAGGTCAACAAAGAGGTCTGTTGCTATTGTTACAGTACGCCCAACCCCTTGTTGACAAACAGTCAAAAACAATTTCTAGAGGTGGTTGGCTTGTCCGCCACTGTCTCCCTGTCTCTGAAATCAAGGCAGGTATCCAGCCTCCTATATAGAGTTCGCAATCATACCAAGAATAACATTTTTTTCACAAATAGTCAAAAATGATTTCTAGAGGCAGTTGGCTTGTCCGCCTCAGTCTCCTTGTCTCTAGAAATCAAGACGGGTAATAGAACCTCCTGTAGAATTTGTAAAACCAGCAAAAGTAGAATTTTTTAAGCCCGAGAGAAGCCTAGCAGACAACCCATAAGTCATACAACTTTTGCATGCAAAATACCCACACAAACAATATTCGAGGATCAAACTTAGAACCTCAAGACTCATGGTTCCTTCCTTAGCACTTCACCCCAAACTCATTTGTGACCAAGTGATTGATACTATGCTTTTGTATTCACTTTAGCAAATATTATAATGAATATTTGAGCCCCTAAAAAATTTCAAATGAAAAGTTTGAACTAAAGATTTTTAGATCCTGTTGAGTACTACTCCCTCCACTCTAAATTATAAGACATTTTGGCCTTTTAAGATACACTATTCTTATTATGTATTTAGGCATAATGTATATCTAAGTAAATAGCAAAAGCTATGTATCTAAAAAAATCCAAAGTGTTTTATAATTTGGAAGGGAGGGAGTACAACTTTGGTTTAGATTGTCTCTCCATCCGAGGTCCTTCGAAAAAACCTATGCAAAAGAGCGAAATAACAGAAGCCAACAACAAGAGCAAATGAGTCGGGTCATGAGCGAATGCCACTAACCCCATGTATATATAAGCCTCACCACCCCACATGCGCCTTGACGAACGCGGGGCAAGCATGAAAGCCAAAAAAGAACTCGCCGATCCACGCGGAAACGCGGCCTTACCCAACGTTTACACTGGGTCCCCACAAGTAGAACCCTAAAACCGTTTCCTCGAAAAACATGCCCACAAATAAACCTCTAGTCCAGTGCCAGCGGCCAAAAGCAGCCAGGGGTGTCGCTTGGGTTAGGGACCCTCGGGATCGAGCTATGCTCGCCCTTTTTGATTGATTATGCTGCTTCGTCCCATCGAGTCGGCCCAAATCCCCGAAGGGCTACAGTTGGTGGAACACCCTTCTCGCGACCCCCTCTCTTGCCTTGGCCGGGCGGGACCCTTGCTTGTTTGTGACTATGTGACACCATTGGGAGCAGAGACGCCTCGCCGTTGGTAAGAACCCTCGCCAAGGGCTCAGGCGACAGCATCGCCTTAACGGACGTGAGTCTCTAGACATCTTCATGATATTGCCCCACACTACCCTGGCGAGGGGTACCTAGACCCTTTGTCCCTGTAGGACAACGCACCACACGTGAGGCCTCGTCGGCTAGAAGAGACCCTCGTGTCATCAGTTGAATCGCCGTCTTGAGGAAGGCGGAGTAACATGGTCCCCCCAAGCGGAGCTCCCGATGATGTCAGCCGAGTGGTTGGCAGCAAGGGGCCAAATGATCGTGATACCCCCCATCATTGTAAAAGGGTCCTTGGCCTGCTTAGGGTATAATTGTCATTTCTGTTTAGCCCCCGGGTGTGGCCTATAAATATCCGGGGCCACTGCTATGGGATAAATTAATGGTCATTTTACTCTTGATGAATTTATTGTCAATTCCATTCTGTCCTGCTTAGAGACAACCTTCGTTCTTCACTCATCCTGTGGGGCACCTTGGCCTCCTCCGCGCTATCCTGTAGCAAGGGTAGGAGGCAGAGCGAAGCCCCCACAGTAACAGTCTACCTTATAGCCAATCCAGTGCTCTAACTAACCTTCTTCCTCTTCATCTTAATTTCCCAATGTATCCCATTCTCACGAGAAACCTAGCCCTCAACCGCTATTTGTATTATATTCATCGCTCCAGATCCCTTTGTCAATTTTTAATCAGTCACATTATTAGGGAAAATTCCACAACAGGCTGATGTTGTCATCAATCAGTACAACAACAAGTAATATTGTCCATCGGAGAGCTCAAGATTAAAAGAAAAAGCTCAAAGACAATGTTGAGAAGAGACGAGAGTTTGTGGAGAGGGAGCAGGGACCCTGCTCTTGTTTGGAAAATCAGCCCCTTGTTGTGCCGTCTAAATGCTCACTATATAGGAGGAGAGCAGGGGTGGTGGTGGTGGTGGTTTGACTTCCTTGCCACCGAGCGTCTTGATACGATGTACAAAGGTAGGTGTTTTAGCCTTTTGGGCTTTTACTCATACACTGGTACTATGGTTGCTCTGTAGTATAATTGCAGTTGCTCGAAAACAGCAACCCGAACCCTTGTAGACTTGTAGCTAGAGGCGAAGGCGAAAGAGAAGCCATCAAAATGTTGCTTTCAGGAGTCTCAATTGTAGGGCTCAAGGCAAGGGACAGTGGGGCCATCAAACTTTGGTGAACCGAGGAGACACTCGACAAAGGAAGGATAGAATCATGGAATCATACTAATCAATTTTTTATTTAAAGAAAATTGATTAATAAAGAAAATGTCAAGGAATCAAATTACAAAACCTTGTAGTGCCATTTTGGAGAAGCCAATCTCCAAAATGGCAAACTGTAGAAGCTATCTGTTTGGAGGATCAAAAATTCTATTTTCTGCAAATATCATATGTATCTAAATGCTCCCTGGAAAGTTTATGGAAGGAATATGCAGACCTGGTGCTGCCACCAATGCTAGTAAGGTGGTGTTTGATCACTAGTCCAAGGACTAAAGTTTAGCCCCTAAACTTTAGTCCTGATGGACTATTTGGATCTATGGCCTAAACTTTAGTTCCCTAATCTACAATGACTGATTTGCCCTCATTTAATTATCCATGTACAGCCATGCATGCTGGCGCGTGAGTAGGGAGCGGAAGGGTATGGGGCGTCCAGCGCCCGCCCCGAGAGAGTTTAGCCCAGTTTAGGGTCTCTTTGGGAGCAAAAGATTTTAATTATTTGCTCACTTTTAGCCATTTGCTCACTTTTAACCCCCCTTTTAGATCCCCATGGCAAAAAAATGGCTAAAAGTGCAGGGCTAAAGTTTTGCCATGGGATCCGAACAGGGCCTAAGTTGTAACATATCGATTGGCCAATTGAAGGCTCGCTAGCTCAACACACCCGGAGCTGAGGAGAAGAATGGGATGCGATTTCTTCGATTTCACACCTTTATATATGGCATTTAGTCCTACAAAATCTAAAATGATTGTTTCTTCTTCGTAGTTACCATCTGGAGAGCTTTCCTTCTCAATCTGGTGACGAATTTACTGAAGTAGCATTTTTCAGGTAGAACTTTCTGGTACGTACGAGTATATTGTGACAAAGCTCAAGTCCTGCTCCACCCCGTTGCATGCTCAGGCGAGACACGAGAACCCAAGCACTCCGTGAGACTGCACAACCCAAGCAAATGTCCACCTAGCCAAGATATCCAAGATCGGCAGATCGAGTTGCAGGCCTTGCCGTCATGGCGACGTATTTGAGATCCGTCGTTCATGTTCACACTCGCGCTAAAACTCCTGATGCATTCCATCCCCATTAGAATTCTCTCTAGGAGAGCAACTCAGCACATTCATCAGTCGTTACTCATCCCCCCCCGTTACAACAGGATCATTATCGGTTTCTAACTTTTGTCCATCTCACTGTCTACATTTGGTGGTGGTGACCTTGAGCTCATCGTATGGTAGGCAGAGACAACGGCTCCTGAATGTAGAAACTATCTTCCTTAGGAATCATATCCTAATCTAAATAGATCCCTCTTCTTTGAGTACTCTGAATAAGAATCCAAGTAGAAAAGGATAAGATAAATCTAAATGAGTTGACGAACCTCTTGTATTTTGGATCGGAAAAGAGTAGACAAACACCTTGTATTTGGATTGAAAAAGCACTTGTGGTTAGTTAGTTATATAAGATCACGTCATCGATCGACTGCTATGTAGTATGTATTGTAGGTCGCATGCATGCACGCGTTCGATTCAATCTCCGGGCGTGCAGTGCAGGCCACCTCAAACCGCTCGATCGCCAGCTCCGATCCCCTCCAAGGCTACTACAGGTCTCCAAACCCTTGATGTTAGCAAATAGTTGAGGTGGTGTCATCGTTGTTGGAAAAAAAAATGGAAACAAAACTCGCCACCCACCCGTGCCGTCCCGTGACGTGATATTAGGGAATTATTAACATATATGGTAAGATGGACGGAGAAACTTTACGAAGAAATGAATTTTTGTTTACAAATACAAGTTTCTACTTTTATTCTTTTCTATTTGGATTAGGTTTAGGACATTTGAATTAGGATTCCTATTAAATACTTAGGATTAGAGGGATCTATTTGGATTAGGATTATGATTCGTACTTATCTAGGTTCTATGCTCACTAAGTTAGTTAGGGGAGGGCCGGACCAAAAAATGGGTGGAGAGAAATTTTGCCTCTTTAATATTAGGTATAGATAGATATAGAGGTCAGATGTCAGATGTCTGGGTTTTAGGCAGCCGACGTCGCAACTTGCTCGAAACTTTCTCAATTTTTTACCAGGGCCTCCACATGTGATAACAAGACACATCGACAAGTTTCGTGATTTTCGGACATCGTTTGGATTTTATATAATTTAAATAAACTTCCCCCGCGAGTACATCGTCATGTTACGACAACATGATGCGCGACATTTCATGCCACTTCCTGCATACGGCCTCGACATAGCCTAAATATCATGAATACTATTTTTTGACTGACCAAATTCCATTATTTCATGTACCTGCAGTTCAAATTTGGAATAGTCAGAAAAAATCAATGAATCGAAAAAAAATTAAGGAAATATAGTTAAAAAAACTCATAATTGTCCCAAATTTTGAAATAGGGATATATTTACTGTAGCAAGTCCCCACAAAAAAATAGGGTCAAAAAAACAAAAAAATAATAATTTGCCGGGTGCCACCCAGGGTACCCGGCAAAGAAGCCTTTGCCGGGTGCTAGGTCATGGGGCACCCGACAAAGAAATTTAAAAAAAAATAAAAAAATTCTTTGCCGGGTGCCGTCGTCACCTGGCACCCGGCAAAGGCCCATGACTAAAAAGTCCGGCCCGTCCCAACCCTAACATATTCCAGCAGACCGACCCCGCGCCTGCGCTCCGCCGCCGCCCTCGTGCTCCGCCACGCCCGCGCCTCGCCGGTCCGCCTCGCCCACGCCTCTCCCGCGCCTCGCCCGCACCTTGCTCTGCCACCCAGTCCCGACAACCCCGCGGCGCTGCACGGTGGCCAGCCGCCATGAGAGCACGCCCACGCCCGGCGGCCTTCGCCCGATGGCGGCCGTGCTCCCGCCGAGATCCGGCGGCCCTGGCAGCCCCCCGCCTTCGACGACCCCGGTGGCGCTGCCTTCACCAAGCGCTTCGGCCGCGCTCTGCCTGGCCTGGCGCCCCACCCTCGCCGGTCGCAAGGCCACTACCTGCCCTACTCGCCGGCTGTCCCTAACGAGGCCGGCCGTGGTGGTGCCGGCAGGCTCCTCCTCCACCGGCCAACAATAGAGGAGGTAGGTGGAAGAAGGAGGAGGAAGGAAGAAGAAGAAAAGAAGGGGAGGAGGAAGAGGAAAAAGAGAAGGGAGGAGGAAGAAGAGGAAGAAAGAGAAGGGGAGGAGGAAGAAGAGGAAGGTGCCGACCACCGCCTGTCGATTCTCGCGCCGTTCCGACCAGCCGTTGATCCTCGCGCTGCTGCGGTCATCCCCGCCGTCGTCGTCGGCCCTCGCTCTTGTCGTTCTTGCCGCCAAGGTAAGCCCTACCCTTGTAGTGTTAGTAGTAGTAGTAGTTAGTAGTGTTAGTAGTAGTTAGTTGTAGTGTTAGTAGTAGTAGTTAGTAGTTTTAGTTGTAGTGTTAGTTGTAGTAGTTAGTAGTGTTAGTTGTAGGGTTAGTAAATAGTAGTAGTTAGTAAGTAGTAGTGGTTAGTAGTAGTAGTTGTTAATAGTTAAGTAGTTCTTACTATTAGCATTGTTAGTAGTTAAGTAGTTGTTAGTAGTAGTGTTAGTAGTAGTTGTAGGGTTAGTAGTAATTGTTGTTGTACTACTTCAATACTTTCATGTGCATGGAAAGAGAACTAAAGTACATGGATCCTCTTGATATATTGGTGGTTGTTGGCCTTCGTGTCCATGTTTGGTATATATGTGGTTGTTGGCCTTCGTGCCATGTTTGGTATATATGTGGTTGTTGGCCTTCGTGCCATGTTTTTTGCAGGTTTTGGGAACCTCCCCATGCAGGGGAGGTGCTGCCGAAATTTTGAGTCGACACTAACCATTTTTGCCCTTTTTTGCAGGAGGAGGACCTATGGGAGGGACTCGGCGACCCCGATCGTCTTCATCGGCGCTGTGGGTCTTCCTGCACCGCGTCGACTCACCACTGCACCGACTCTCCACTGCCCCGCTACCCAGACCTCACCGCCACCCTAGGTATAACCCCTCTATCCGTATGTGGTCTTTGGTCGCGTAACCTAGTTAGGTGTCTCCCATTCGAAAGAGATACGGTCGGAGATATACGGACCTTTGCATATCTGTGACCGTATCTATTTCGGATTGTCCATGCTTTTTGGACAGCCCGCGGATGCGTAGTTGAGGTTAGTTTTCATGCTCCGCTCCGGTTCGAGACGGTGTTTCGGCATCACCTCTCCGTTGTTCTCTGGATACACACTCTCCCTTGCAGGACGTGTATCGGGAGAACGACGGGGAGATGCTACCGAAATTCCGTCTCGGATAGGAGCGGAGCATGGAAACTAACCTCATCTACGTATCCGCGGGTGGGATTAGGACCTATCCTCACCTATTAGAGAGTAGGGACACCGCGTAGATGCAATTGATGGTCACCTATGGTGATGTTATATATGCTAGAGGATGGAGGACCGTCAGTGGATGTACACGGGCCGAACAAGTTAGGGTGATGCCAGCTATGAATGGATGTAGAAGACCGATCATTTCTTGAATCGTGCATTTGGCAAGGCCGCAAAATTCCCAAAAATGGTTTTGTGTCCCTACAGCAAGTGTGGTAACAGGAGAATGCTAGACAAGGAACTCATGGGTACACATCTGCACAAGAATGGGTTTACACCGAACTACACCCGGTGGGTCCACCATGGTGAAGCCGATCGTATGAGAGAGGAGGTGGTGAGACAACGCGTCGAGGCTTTCGATGCTGATGCTGGGGTAGCAGACATGGTAGATGACGTTCACCAAGCACAGTTTGCTGAAGGACGTGAGGAGGCGGAGATGCAGGCAGCCATAGATGTGTTCAAGTACATGATGGACTCGGCACAGAAACCCCTTTCACGCTCATTCTGAGGTCTCCCAGCTGGATGCCATAAGTCGCTTGATGGGGTTGAAGTCCGATTTAAACTGGAGTCGAGAAGGCTTCGATAAGGTGTTGGCCGTGGTTGGCACCCTGCTTCCAAAAAACCACGTGTTGCCAAAGACCATGTACGAGGCACACAAGCTCCTTAAAGCACTAAAGATGCCATATGAGCATATACATGCTTGTTCGAACGGGTGTGTCCTATTTTGGGAAGAACTCAAGGAGGCAAAGTACTGTCCGAAGTGTAAAGCCTCCAGGTTCCTGGAGGTAGAGTCTGGTGACGGTGGTGGCTAGAAGACCCAGCTTAAGATACCCGCCCGAGTCCTATGGCACCTTCCCTTCATGCCGAGGATTCAAAGGCTATTCATGACCGAGGAAACCACAAAATAGATGACGTGGCACAAGAATGGCAAACACTACCATCCTGACAAGATGGTGCATCCATCTGATGGTGAAGCATGGACCAGCTTTAATGACAAGCATCATTTGAAATCCGATGAGGCTCGTAATGTACGTGTCGCGCTGGCAACAGATGGGTTCAATCCTTATGGCATGATGTCCGCCTTTACACATGTTGGCCCGTGTTTGTTATCCCCTCAATCTCCCCACAGCGTCGCCTTTCAACGACATAACGTGATCTTGGCGTTGATAATTCCCGGGCACCTGTGGAGTAAGATGGGTGTGTTCATGGAGCCTTATTGATGAGTTGATCAAAGGTTGGAATGAAGGGGTATGGACATACGACCGAGCTACAAAGGAAAGCTTCAAAATGTACTGGTGGTACCATTACTCCATGCATGACTTCCGGCGTATGGGTTATTCAATACTGGTGTGTTCACGGAAGTTCCGTGCCCAATATGCCGTGAAGTTGTGAGGTTCATTTGGTTGAAGAAGGGTGGTAAGTATTCGCCGTTCGATCAACATCGTCAATTCCTAGATTCCAACCATCCATTCCAACAGACACCAAGAACTTTAGGAAGCGTGTCGCAGATCCACGGACCCTAGACCGCACTTGAAGATGGTGCCGAGGTTCATGCTCGGATAGATGCTCTCTTGCCCAATGAAGAAGGTGGTTTTGTGGGATATGGTGAGCAACACATGTGGACTCATAAGTCCGGCTTGCGAGGCTCCCCTATTTCGATGACCTCCTCTCGTCCCCATAACATTGATGTAATGCACACTTTGAAAAAGAATATCGCCGAGGCACTTTGGGCAACACTCATGGCCACCCACAAGTCTAAGGACAACCCTAAGGCTAGAGTGGACTGGCGGCGTTGTGCGATAGACCATAGCAAGTGATGCGGCCTCCTGTAACGGCAAGAAGAATCGAAAAGGCCTAAGGCCGATTTCGTCTTGAAACCCGAACAAAGGAGGGAAGTACTACGATGGATCAAAGCGTTAATGTTCCTCGATGGGTATGCAAATAACCTCGGCGGGGAGTGAACTTAGGCACTATGCGAGTCAACAACATGAAGAGTCATGACTACCACGTATGGATTGAGCGGCTTCTTGCGATGGTACGAGGCTACGCTCGTTCTGAGCATCTCTAGCTAGTGCTTTGGCGAGTTGAGCTATTTCTTCCGCCACTTTGTGCCAAGGAGCTATCTTGGACCGTGGTTGCAAACTTGGAGAAAGTGGCACCGAGTTGCTTTGTAAGTTGGAGAAGATCTTTCCACCGGGCTTCTTCTTGTCGATGCAACATTTGATTGTGCACCTCCGTATGAGGCAGGCGTGTATGGGGGGGCCGTGCAGCCCGTTGGTGCTACCTAATCGAGAGATGTCTCAAGGCCGTTCAGCAAAAATGTAGAAATAAAGCCAAAATTGAGGCTTCCATTGCTTTGAGGCTTCCATTCGGAGGAGGTGACAAACTTCACACAGCTATACTACACGGAGAACCTTCCTAGCGTGCATAATCCACTCCTCGCTACAATGTTGACGAGAATGAATCCAACCTTAGCCTTTTCCAAGGGCAACTCGGCAGTCAAGTGGATCGACCAATAAGAGGTTGGAAAATGAAGAGTGGCGCATGATCATGCTATATGTGTTCCACAACCTACCCGAGGTGAAGTCGTTCATTGAGTAAGTTCTCAAAGAACTTGTTTAAATATGTTGTCACTATTCTCGCATCCAACTGATTCTTTCTCGTTTGCACGAGGAATTTATTCGTGTATCCCGGCATCAACCAAGGATCCTACCCCACGGCAAACCGACACCCTTCTTTCAAGGGGTCCGGGAGCAGGGAGGCCCGATTTCATTTCTTGGTTCAAAACAAAGGTATTGTCCAATTTACCTCGTACCTAGTTCGAGATTCCGAAGTTTCGCGTACTTAGTCCGCAATCTTTCCTTCTTGCGCTTATGAGGCCCCAACCGATGCAACTATGAGTAAGGAGTTGAGACAGTTGCAAATGGGTTCGACAAAGAAGGTGAAAGCTTATTCAGTTATGATGTGAATGGATATCGCTTTCACACAAGAAGCTACTGCTGAGCTCGGCCCCATCAAAAAACCACAAACAGCGGAGTTTGTACTCCCGACACTAATGGCCTCGAGTATCATGGCATAATTGAAGATATCTATGAACTTGAATTTTATGGTTTGAAACCTCTTCGTCTCGTCATGTTCAAATGCCACTGGTTCAATCCTCGACTAACGTAAACGGAGCCCTAATATTGGTCAAGTCGAGATTCGACACAATTCCATCTATCAAGGAAAAGATGTCTTTATTGTGGCGGATCGGGCCGTGCAGTGTTTATTATTTGTCATCGCATGCCAAGGCAACAAGGCTCTTGAGGTTGGTCTATTGTGCACCGGTATCACCACATGGTAGACTAGCATCCCCAAACGATGAAGATTACAACTTCAACCCAAACACATATGATGGAGAGTTCTATCAAGAAGATGGGCTACAAGGGAGGTTGGTGATAGACTTAACCGAGGCGATTGGAATGGAAGTAGACAATGAAAGGGTTGATGACGAGGAAGAAGGAGATGAGGTGCAAAATGCCAAGGACATAGAAATGCTTGAGCGTTTACATTTAGATGATGACGATGAAGGCAACATTGAACCTTCGGACAGTCTTGTTTATTTGGACAATTTTGATAGTGATGACGAGACATATGATCCAGATAATCCCAATAATGATGATTACTTCTAATACATGTAATACTATGTTATTTTGTAATCGTGTTTGTTTATTTACTTAGCATCTATTTCTAATACATGTAATGATGTCTTGTTTGTTTCTTTTTAATTGCAGGTGATTGAACAAAGATGGCGGGCGGCAGTGGGACAAGGAACGTGAACTCGAGGTACCAGAGGGCATGTGAGGACGCAGATGCCGGAGATAACGCATTGGACGGGAGGAGGCAGAGGGCCAGGAGCAGCGGCAGCGGGAGCGGCAGTAGGAGGGGCCGGCCTCCTCTAGTCAAGCCGCGTGACGTGCCGGAGGAGGAGCGCCGTACCACGGACTCCTCGGAGGACGAGCAGGTTCTGGCGACGGACGAGGTTCGGGCGACGGACAGCGAGGGAGAGGCACAGGAGGGCGGCACGGCCGGAAGTAGTTCCACTGCCTCTGCTGCGGTTAGCCCCTACTTGCGAGGTCCCTCAAAACTCCCTGGACCTTCGCTTCCTCCCCTACGCCCAGTGATCCGCCCCCAGGGGGACAGGTAACTAACTTTAGATTTAATCACAGCTACTTCATATAACCTGTTGAAAATTGTCAGAGAAACTAATAATATTTGTTAATGACTTGTGCAGGCACTGGGAGGTTGTGTCGCCTGGTGACTCACGCAACCCCAACCACATTTTGGGGCTTGTGTGCAAGCACTATTACCCCAGCATTGTCACGCACAAGGGGATTGTGGGGTCGGCCAAATCGTGGGACCACTACAAATCTGCCCCGATCACATTATGAAGACAAGCGAGGCGGGTCAGCAGAGAGTTACAGGTAAGTCTCGTTCAGACAACTTTGATCAATACATCGCATTCATTTGACACTTTTGACATAATGAATTGATACATTGTGTCTGTCTGCAGACTTTTTCGTGTGAAGAGGGGGCCAGGGGAGAGAGGCGGAGAAGAACTTGGTGAAAAGTGCGGAAACGCGCACGACATGCACTACGAGGAGCCCTCACTTGCATCATCAAGTACTACATACCACGCGACTTGGTCGAAAAGTCAAGAAGACACGAGCAAGACAGATGCCTCTCGACCGGGAACAGTTCCTTGAGGTAAATGAAGAAGAATAATACTGATTCGTTTTGAGATTAAGTAGCTTTCATTTGGTCGTCTTACATCTCAAATTCTTTATGACATGTAGATGATTCCATGGTGGTGCGAGTCCTTTGCCGACTGCTGGGAGATGATCGTGGATAGGTGGTTCACGAGAGGGTTATATCCAGAACACGAAGCCCACCGGGAGCGGGCTTTGCGGTGCGACAGCCCCACACACCACCAAGGCGGCCAGCGAATTTCAAGGCGTACAAGCAAGCTTGGGTACGTGAATTCATTTTAGTATTATGACGCCCATTCTGCATGTTTCTTCTAATCATCTTGTTGTCTTTTCGGGCAACCAGTGCGTCGCATGGTGGCCAGCCTTTATCCACGTTCATGGCGTATGGATCGCCCGCAAGGGAAAGGCGACTTCCGCTGTCACATTCAGCCTGGATGACCCACCCGAGTCGTACAGCAACCCGAGCGCCCACACCCGCATCAGCTCCTACGCGTCGGAGGCAAGGTTGGTCCAGGGGCCAGACTAGGATCCGAGCACCGACGACATTGATGGCACGACTGTCATGAGGATCGGATAGGGCAAGAAGCATGGGCGGTACTAGCTTGGCGATGGCACCCTCGAGTTCGGCTCTGTTCCCTCCCTCTCCCAGATCCGAGCAAGTACCCCGAGGGGAGGCCCGACCATACGCCAACGGCCGTCCCCATCATAGCAGCGGGTCGACGCACTCCAGGTTAGTCCAGTTTAACTCTTCGTACATTGATCTTTACATAACTTAGTTACCTTTACATTACTAAAACATTCGATTGAAATGTTGTAGGCCGAAAACGAGAGGATGGCTCAGGAGCTGCGGGACCTGGCGGCGAGGACCGAGGTGGTCGAGCGGGAAAGACAAGCCGAGCGGGCCGAGCGGGAGAGACAGGCCAAGCAGCTGGCGGAGATTACGATGTTCCTGCAGAACTTTGGGCAAGTGAACGGTGTACTGTGCATGATGTTCGCTCCAAATATTATGTCGCCAGCCAGTAGCTAGTCCAATGAGTATGAATCCATATTGCTTCGACTAGTGCTTTCATTAGATGACCCACTCTAAGCGCTGAATCTCTTGTCCTTTATGCAGCCTTCGTCGTGAGTTCGAATAACCCATCTTGGTATAGCGGCGCAAGCAGGCGGTGCCGAGTTTCCTTCACCAGGCACTCAGTTTCCTCCCCACCTTTAGTTTGTATCTCTTTTTCACCGTTTGATGGACATGTGATGCACTGTGATCCACTATCGACTTGTTTCGATGGTAATTGGACCTATTATGTTTGTGATGTCGTGTATGTGAGGTATTGTATTCGCGATGTGATATATATGTGTGGGATTGAGTTTGTGATGAGATGGATGTGATATATATGTGCTATATTGTCTTTGTGATGCTTCAGATGTGATATATATCTTTTATATGTTGTGTTTGTGATTATAGAATCAAAAAACAAAATAAAAAAAATTATTTTTTGAGGCTTTGCCGAGTGCCAGGGCCAGGGCACCCGGCAAAGTTTTTTCAAAAAAAAAATTCTTTGCCGGGTGCCCCATGACCTGGCACCCGGCAAAGAAATTACGAAAAAAAATAAAAAACTCTTTGCCGGGTGCCCCCGCGGTGCGACACCCGACAAAGAAATTATAAAAAATAAATAAAAAAATCTTTGCCGGGTGCCTCCCCGGCACGGCACCCGCAAAGAAAATTTGAAAAAAAAAAATCTTTGCCGGGTGCCTCTGACATGGCACCCGGCAAAGCAAGGGATGACGGAGCCGGCGCCGTAACGACCACTTTTCTTTGCCGGGCGCCGAGTTTGCACTCGGCAAAGTCTTTGCCGGGTGCCCGATAAAAAACACCCGGCAAAGAAATATTTGCCGACTAATTTTTTGCCGGAGGCTCTTTGCCGAGTGCTGCACCCGGCAAACGCTTTGCCGAGTGCAAAGTAGCCTTTGCCGGGTGCATTCGGCACCCGGCAAAGCGCCTGAATCCAGTAGTGAAGTAACTCGTCCCGGCCATTGAGGTCGACCAAGTTTATATATAAGGGCAGTCCGTCCCAACGCTCCTTAGCCACTAAAGTGGACCTAGTTTTTATAAGGGCAACAATCCCAACACGGTGATAGATATTATTAAATTGTTTATATGTTACTAGATATATGCCGTGCGTTGCATCGGGGCAACAAATTTTTGTGTACGTCTACAATGACGCAGTGGCTTGCGGCTTAAATAGGCACGATCGGAAGCGCGTCCATTGACCGTGGGTGTTCGGTGCCCTTCCCCATCCACATCATTAACTCTTCCACGTCACTAGCGGCGGCGGTGGCTTGATGCCCTTACCCATCTACGTCGATGACTCCTCCACGGCACCAGTGGCATCAGCACATCCATAGCTTGTCCGACGTCTATCCCCATCGACTTCCTTCACAAATCAACAGCGGGTGACAGCGCATCTGCGGTTATGTCGACGCACAGTGGCACATCCTTGAGTGGGGCGGGGTGCGCGAGCGGGGAGAGCTGGTGGTGGTGCATCCGCAGCTATGTTAACCGGCGGTGGCGCATCTGTGGCCGTGTTGACGGGGCGGAACGGGAGCGCAGACGATTCCCTTTGCCTCTTTTATTCGTCGACAGGGTGGGCGGGGGCACAGACGATTCCCCTTGCAGCTTTTTATGTGTAGAGATATATCGTTAGATCTAGTTTATAGAAATCTAACAAAATTGGTTTCACTTTTTAATTGAATACTTGTGTGTTTTATTATTATACATTTTACAAATTTAAGCTGATTTTATTATTTTCATAAAATAATCTCTACACCTAGAATATATGGAACATCGTGAATTATTACTATGTATTTTGCAAGTTTAAGTGGGTTTTGTGTGATGTTGAACTCTGAATATAATAACCTCCTCTCTCCCTCCTAAAATATAGTGCATTCTGACATTTAAAATTTATCCTCAAATATAGTGCATTCAGGGAACAAGAAGATAATATTTACTTAAATAAAAATATGTGATTATTTTGTACAAGGAAAGTAGCTCATGTACTTGCCATATTTGTATAAGGAGACTAAGAGTTCACCCTTTAATCATGTAGAATAGAATCAGATTTTCATACATTAGAAAGGTAAGTGAGGGGTACATACGTCTATTGCACTCTCCCTTATTTTGTCTTAGAATGACTAGAATGCATTATATTTTAGGACGGATGGAGTAGCTAATGATTGACAAGAGGGAGTCCAAAAATTGGGCAAGCAAATTTAATCCCCAGATCGCACGTAACTCCACACTAGTCCACCATCGTTTGTTTCTTGATTTGGGAGTTGATGGGCTATCCATAGCGGCCCAAGAGAGCCATGTAGGACACTCGGTTTGACGTAGACTAACAGGTTGTTGTGGGAGCCCATATGGAATATGGACCAACTTCCTCTGGAAGAGGCCCAATAGGAGTTTGTATAGTAGCTTGTGAAATCCTCCCCCTCCAAGGGGTCGTTTGTAAATTGTCATTGCCTATATATAATGCCAAGAGCTTGAGGGTAAGGGGCTCTCTTTCACTCTCACTTTGTAAACCCTAATGAGTTCCCTCACTGGGCCTTTGTCCTGGGCCTTTCGCCTAGGGCCTTCGTTCAGAGACCTTCTACCCGGAACCTCCGTTGGGGACGTCGTCCAACCAGACTTCGTCCAGGACCTCTGCACGGGACCCTCGTGACCCCTCCATGAAAACTTCACCGAGCGGCCTTCTCCTGCCAGCCTCCAACAAGAAGCCTTCTACCCTCAACCCTGTTCAAGACCCTTGTCCCAACAATGGCGTCCACCGTGGGTACGAGTAAATTTTTTGAGAAAGAAGTTTTGAACCTAGAAAGACCCGAAGGAAGGAGGAATCAGCTGCGAGGGCCCAGCTCGGTGAAACAGCCGACGAAGCCTCCGCGATGCTGAGATGTCGAAAAGCGATCAAAGACCGGTGGAGGCGAAACAGCCTTCGATCATGCAGAAGACCGATCAAAGGCCGGTGACGACCAAACAGCCGACTAGGGTCTTTGATCACGCAGAAGACCGATCGAAGGCCAGTGGCGGCGACGGCGAAATGGCCGACTTGGGTCTTCGATCGTGCAGAAGTACGATTGAAGGCTGGCGACAACAAAGCTGGGCCTACTAACAGAGCAACCTATCTTGAAACTTGTGTGCAGGCGGAATCAACTGCGAGGGCCCAGCTACGGGAAAAGAGCCGGCAGAGCCTCCGTGATGCCGAGACGTCGAAAAGTGATCGATGGCCAGCGACGATGAAACGGCCGACTAGGGTCTTCAATCGTGCAGAAGACTGATCAAAGGCCGGCGGCGGCGAAATGGCTGATCGGAGGCCAGCGGTGGTGACACGGCCGACTTGACCGATCGAAGGCCGGCGGTATGATCGACTTGGGTCTTTTGATCGTGCCGAAGTGTGATCGAAGGCCGGCGGCAACGAAACTGCCGACCTCACCCCAGGAGGAAGGGCGATCGGAGACCGGCGGTGGTGCAATGGCCGACTTAGGTCTTCAAGCGTGTAGAATAACGATCGAAGGCTGGTGGCAACGAAACAGCCGACCGCACCTGGGGAAAGCTGATCCAAGGTTGGCGGCCGGGAAACTGCCGACTAAACGGATGATGGCTGACTTGTCGGATCTTTTGATCGTGCCGAAGTGTGATCGATCCGATACGTATCTGCGGAGTATCCGATTTTTTATTAATTTCGCAATTGTTGAGTACGCCTGTGGATACGTATCTGTATCTGGGATACGGCCCAGCCCAACAAAAACAATGTCTCCTTGTGTCTCCCGACGCCCTAGCCCCCGACGCTCGCACCTCGTGCGGTCGCGCCGCCTCCAGCGAACACGCGCAAGGAAGCCTCGTCCCTGCTCATTGGTCACCGGCGACAAGCCTCCGCCCCCGCTTGCTGGTCACCGGCGACTGGCCTCCGTCCCCCGCTCGCTAGAGACGAGCCTCCGTCCCCGCGCACAGCCTCCTGCGTACATGTGCGCCGCCTCCTGCGCAGGGGATGCGCCACTGCACGCTGGCCGCCGTTGCCGAGCCTCTGGCCCCTCCAAGCCATCCTCCTCCTCCAGATCGGCGCGCCGGGAGCACCTTTCGTCATGCCATTCCGTGATGCAGTGGATGCAGGGGAGAGGAAGAGTTTTTCATGTCTACTCTCTTCTGCATGTACATCCCTTCCCTATTCTTGATCTACTCTGCTTCTGCAGTTCTTGCTTAATTTTGTTTGTTCCCCACTTCCCTTCCTGATTTTTGCCCATTCTTGATTGCTTCATTGCTTGCATGCAATGGTGGTCTCTCCAAATTTGGTAGTGCTGGCACAAGCTAAGTGCTAGTGCTAATCCTACATAGGATCTGTGGTTGGAAATCACAACAGAGAACCGACATTAGGATTTCCTGTAACTCGAGTTTTAGACTTTCACAATTTTAATTTGTATTATTATTTATTTATTAAAAAATAGTAAAACGTATCCGCGTATCATGTTTTCTAGAAAATTGCCGTATCTGCGTATCCGTATCCTTCCGATACTGATACACGTATCCGTATCCATGCTGCGACACTTCGAGGGAAAAGAGGTCGAAGGCCGGGGCACTGCGAAAGCCGGTCCAACCTCCAGATAAGTCAACTTCCAGCCTTTACTCTATTTTTAGACCTTCGATTACTTTATTTCACATGCACCTTGCATCCTGTGATTACTAACCTTGCATGCGGACCGAGTGCTGTCAGCAACACGCAGCCTTTTGGACCATGCCCATATCACCCTATAAGCAAATATCATGGCTCTCCGAACTTGAAGGCACAAGGCCCTCGTGTGGAAGGGCAAGCCGCAGGATGCTTTGTTCTATCCAAAGTTGTAAACGGTCGCAAAGGGCTAGTCTTCTAATCGTTTCCGTGCTCACCAGTCGGAGGCTGTGTCGGCCGTTTTGATGGATCGGTGCTCACCGGTTGGAGGCCGTGTCGGCCGTTTCGATGGATCGGTGCTCACCGGTTGGAGGCCGTGTCGCCGGTCGAAGGCAGTACGTGTCGGCATTTTCGCCGGGTTAGCGCTCATTGGTCAAAGGCTGTGTCGGCCGTTTTGCCGGGTCAGCGCTCATCGGTCGTAGGCCGCGTCGGCCGTTTCGCCACCTGAGCTTCAAGCCCATGATCTCCCACGAAGTCACCTTCTTTATGTGCTGACAAAAGACCATGCAAGTTTTTTCCTTGACATATGCAGGTCATTTGTTGAAGATAATAAGCACCTGAAGCTGGAACCTCTGTTCTCTCAATTTTGAGAAGCCAAAAAGTGGGGGGTTTTTTCTTGGATCATCAGCTTTCGATCAGTTTCATCGGCCTTTGTCAATGAAGCCGAAAATTGAGTTTTTTTTCTCAGAGCATCAACCTTCGACGAACTCCATTAGCCTTCGTCAATGAAGCCGAAAATTGGTTTTTTTTCTCCGAGTATCAGGATTCGATCAGTTAATTGGGTTTTTTTTTTCTCAGAGCATCAGCATTTGATCAGTTTTATCAGCCTTCGTCAATGAAGGCCAAAATTGGGTTTTTCTCAGAGCATCAGCCTTCGATCAGTTTCATCAGCCTTCATCAATGAAGCTGAAAATTGGGTTTTTCTTTGGATCATTAGCCCTCGATCAGTTTCGCCACCATCCTTAGGAGCCTTCATTAGTGAAGCTGGGAATTCAGGTTTTCTCGAAAGAGATGGTTTGAACCGGTGACAACCTCAAGAGAAGGTATGAACCTTTTGACAAAGGTATGATCTTCTTAAACCTTCGTTGACAGTGGAGATAGCACGGACAAAACCTTTCCAACTGTTTTTCAAAAAAATATCTTAACCTTCGCTTTCACAATTATGTGATTATTATTGCACATATACATCAATCACTAACCATTTTTTTTAAATGTGTTGAAAGTATCCTCGTACAAGAACCAAGCCAACACAACTGAGTATCTGGCATGTAGAAAACACTGATATGGTAAGAGAGTTCATGCGGCATGCTTGGTATTGCTCTGTTCGTGCTTTGCTCTACCAATTCTACTATGCAGCAGCTCCACTCTGAAGTTGCTAGAGCAGGTTTACCTGTTTAGCATGCAACCTGACTTTAGCTTAGGAATAAGAGGTTTTTAGGGGAAAGGTCTTATATGCCCCTCGATGATGTTTGAAGTGTATTTTAATTTTTGTAATCATATGCTTTTGCGACAATTTTTTGCATCGGCAAAATATCTTAAATAATGTGCGTCATATATACATACAATGATAACTCTTTTATCAGCAATCAAAAACATCACTGAATTTACTGCTGATAATGAAAATAACTAGGCCTATATGCCATGCTAATTTCAGCATGATACATCACAAGATTAGGCTTCACCAATATATGGTGCATGTGTCACTTTTGTTGTGGACGGCCTTGCCTTGACCACTCTGCTCTAACAATCCAAATTATTTTCACCACATCGATTTAAAGAGTGCATAACTGCAGTATGCAGACTCACCAGGAACAAAAATCACATACACATATTGTTCTATAAATTACACATCTAGCTTTCTGAATACACTAATTTATACTAATCTTTCTTTCTTAAAACACTAAATCAGTAGTCCCGTCTCAAATCAAAGACCAACTAAGTACATCCTGTGTAAATGAACCAAGTGGACTGCACAACAACTAAGCAGCAGAAAGTTTTTCTTTCTTTCTGAATACACTAAATCAATAGTATCATCTCAAATCAAAGACCAACTAAGGACATTCCGTAAATGAACCATGTGGACTGGACAACAGCAGAACAGCAGGAGTTTTTCCTTTCTTCTGAATAGGCTAAAGAAGTCGAACTGTTGCACTGCACTAGTAGAAAAATTATTCAGTACCAAAATTCCAGCCGGAGAAGACAAAAGAGTGGCCGTGGGGTGGCCACCAGCGGCCACAGGCTGGCCTGCCACGCCTGGCGGCTGGCAGGCCCCACCTGGCCACTGGGCACACACCCCTAGCTATTCACCAGCTGGAGCTTGCCGGGAGCAGCCCTACAGAGGAGGCCACCACTGCCGGCGACTGAGGGGCTGGGCAGCCCGACTCTGAGTGTGCTTGGACGACCGTTGTTGGACAAGATTTGGGGACAAAAAACAAGGTCATCTGGTACAGCATCGTTGGATCTATCGGTTCCATCTATCACCTCACCGGAGTGCTGGCCATGGGGCTGGAACAGTGGGCGGCCGCGCTAGGGTTTATGGTGGAGGAAGGGGTGGCGTTAGAGAAACGTCGGGGAAGGGGCAGGCAGACAAAAGCAGTCGCACGGAGAAATAAAGGAGAGAGAAACAAATCATATTTGGGTAACAGGGGGCCGTGGTTGGTGATTTCTTAAAAGTCCAGATTCTGGGGTAACCCTTGAGAAGCTCAAAAAAACATGGAGTTGGGTTCCAACTCTAGGTCTCGTTTAGTTGCTCCCAACTTCCAACTTTGGCACTATATAAAAAGAAAATTTCCCGTCACATCAAACTTGTGGTACATGCATGGAATACTAAATGTAGACGAAATCAAAAACTAATTGCACAGTTAGGTTGTACTTTGCGAGACGAACGTTTTGAGCCTAATTAGTCAACGATTGGACAATTATTACCAAATACAAACGAAATGATACAGTACGCTACAGTGCGCACAGTGAATCCGACAGCGCTGAATTCAGCCAACTAAACAAGGCCCTAGTTTTTTCTTGGAGCAGAATTCTTGGAGATGGACCTGTTTGGCTATACAACTTGGGAGCATAGCTAGAAGACCTAGAGTGGAGCAGTCCTAGACAGCCCTTAAACGAGGAAAGAAGAGAAATAGAGAATAGTAATAAAAACCATTTCTCAACTGATAGAAACCAATTGGACGTGCTATCCAACACGCAAAAAGCAACGATTTTCATGTTGAGGGAAACAAGTAGTTTCTTCCCACACATTTTGTGGGGCTCACAGTGGGACTGTCTGCACTTGCATGCCACTCACCAACCGTGCCCATCCACGCTGCTGCTAGTCACATCGACCTGACCACTAGATGATCTAGTCAGTATTTTTGGTGTCATGACCTATTCGGAATGTAAGGTTTTTTTGGTGGAATGATAATGTTTTTTTTTTGACATATTTTGATATCTCATACGTACGTAGGGCCTTGTCGGGGTTTGTTATTGATTGATTTTTTTAGAAGTTCATGCCACTTCCATAAATAGAATAGTTGCGAAGAGGACAACCAATTTGGCTCACAATCAATAAAATTAACCTACTATATATATTATCTGGTACATATAACTAAGAATTATATATATATATATATATATATATATATATATATATATATATATATATATATAGAGAGAGAGAGAGAGAGAGAGAGAGAGAGAGAGAGAGAGGACCGAGCGGGGTTAAATCTTTGGCTCCGTTCGCTGGTCTAAAACTTGGCTAAAACACTGTTCCGGTTAGTTTGTTGTGAGAGAAAAACACTATTCGGCTGGTTTGATGAACAGTAACGTAAGAGGGAATCCAGCCGGCTGGCTGGTCTGGTTCATACCAGCGAACGCAGCCTTTTTAGTGGGCACAGACAAAAGATAACAAATAGGATAACTTGGCACCCAAAACATACATATAAAATTAGAATGCTTAATTTTGGTGGGGTAGGAGATCTGCATGGGATGCTAGGACGCCCGTTCTGAATTTCTAATGCCTCATTTGACCTAGCCCGGAGTTGCCGATGTACCAGAGGAGCACCTGATGATTGTGTGTGGTAGTGTTGATATATATGTACTATGACGGTGGTACATTCTGGTTCTTACTTCCTGTTCGAGCGACTTTTTGCATATGTACTAGATCAATTACTCCTGATGTATCCTATCCCCACATAAAAGTGAAACCTCTTCAAGGGTCAGCATCGAAAAAGAGCCATTGCCATTCTTCACCATACTCATCGAGTCATTATCGTCGTCACCCTTGCTCTCACGGTTTCATGCCCATTCTATACATACTAAAGGAGGTGTGCATTTTTTGTGATATTGTAGGTTGCCTCTGTTTCACAAGCAGGCAAGTGACTTTACTATCCTTTTGATGGTTATAGCTTCATAGGTGCGTGCAGTGAATGTTATCTATTTAATTTACATTTACACATCCACTGATTCTCCTACCAGCTATATAGCTATATATATGGGGACAAAGTTGGGTATGCTGTATATGAAAAAATCACATGAGGTTATCAATTAAGAGTTGATATATATGCCAAAGAGGTCTGTTGCTATTGTTACTGTCGTACGCCCAATCTCTTGTTCACAAATGGTCAAAAACAATTTCTAGAGGCGGTTGGTTAGGCCGCCTCTGTCTCCCTGTCTCTAGAAATCAAGGCGGGTGTCCAGCCTTGTATATAGAATTCACAATCATACCAAGTATAATATTTTTTTTCAGAAATAGTCAAAAATGATTTCTAGAGACAGTTGGCTTGTCCGCCTCTGTCTCCCTGTCTCTAGAAAACAAGGTGGGTATCCAATAGAACCTCTTGTAGAATTTGCAAAACAAGCCAAAAATAGCAAACAAAATTTTTAAGCCCGAAAGAAGTCTAGCAGACAACCCATAAGAGCAACTCCAAGAGACTCTTTATATCATTCCTAATTGCTAGGAATGTAGATTTTGATGCAAAAATATCTTCCAATAGTTTCTTTAAATGATTATCCAAATATAGCCATTCTCTATTCCGGATTTCTCACTAGCCAAAGATAGACAGTGAATATAGCTCTCTAGACTGCAAACAAAATATAGAAAAGCTGTTGGTGAGTGGAAACGTATAGAAAGCGACTTTTATGCAGATGGCTCTCCAAATGATGATTTAGAGAGTGAATTTTAGAAAGACTCTTGGAGATGCTCTAAGTCATACAATTTTTTGCATGCAAAATACCCACACGAATGGTATTTGAGAATCAAACTTAGAACCTCAAGCCTCATAGTTCCTTCCTTACCACTTCACCTCAAACTCATTTGTGACCAACTAAATGATACTATCCTTTTATATTCACTTTAGCGAATATTGTAATGAATATTTAAGCCCCTAAAAAGTTTCAAATGAAAAGTTTGATCTAAAAAACTTTAGAACTTGTTGAGTACTAGTTGAATTCACAAATTATAAGATGCTTTGAATTTTTTAGATACATTGATTTTGCTATGTATCTAGGCATAATGTATATCTAAGTACATAGATATGTTACTAAAAAATCCAAAACGTCTTATTTGTAATGGAGGGGAGTACAACTTTGCCTTAGGTTGTCTTTTCCATCCGAGGTCGTTCAAAAATTTCAAGTATGAATTTTAAAATCTGAGAACTTAAAAAATATTTTTGGACCCTAAATGATTTTAAATGAAAAGTCATCACCTACAAAGTTGTAGATCTATTCAAACTATATAACTTTGATATAAAATTTATCTTCATCCGACATGATTAAAGTGATGATTTTTTGGTGTTGCACCTATTTTTAGAGGCAGACAACATTGCTAGCTGCATCTAGAAATCGATTTCTAGAGATGCGTATAGTTTCCAGCCGCCTCAATTTCTTGAGGCGATTGGGCTTTCCAACTGCCTCTAAAAATAGGACATATTTCTAGAGGCGATAGAAAACACTAACCACATCTAGAAATCTCTTTCTAGAGGAGGGATGTCTCAAACAATCTTTACAGATGGTTTCTAATTGAGACTTCTCTGGAAAAAAAGGGAGGTGTCTCAAAAAGGTTTTTAGTAGTTTTATAACCTGCAATTGACGCAGCATGAGTTTGCATGGTTTGCCAATCATTTTGGATGATTAATTTGGTGCAATAATCAATTAATTAGTAGCAACCCAAACTATCATTCATCAGCTTGCTGCTTTGTGGTGGCTTCATGGCTTCATCTCACATGGCGCATTGAAAGTACACAAATGTAACACATTCTTTTCCAGATATGATGAACACAAAACACACCATCCTATGATAATCTATCATACCCAATTTTAAAGGCAAAACTGGATATAGAATCCTATGTGTGCCCAGGAACGATAAATTACAATAGTATCAAGAACAAGTCTTTATTACATAACGAGTAATGACAATTACATAAAGAACTATTTATCTGAGTAGCGGAAACTTAACATCCTAATCTTCAAGCGAGGCCTCCAAACACCACAGGGACGGTTGACTGGGGTACATATGCCTAACACTCCTCAAAAACTTTAACCAAGCTCCATCTTCTGTTACCCATCCAGGATTTTTGTTCAAGTAGTGAAAAGTAAAGCAAGCGTAAGTACATGTCGTACTCAACAAATATAACATGAGGTTCGTGAGGCTCAAAAGGCTGACACTGGTTTACTACAATTAGCTTTTAGTGAGTCATAAATTTTAGCTATTGAGTAGCAACAAGTTTAGAACCAACCCAAATAACCACATGATCATGTAAACAAGAATAATGTATAGCAATAAACAAATTAACCACAAGTGTTCTTCTATTCCATAAGGATCCTAAGGCCGCTCGTGTCCGTGAGCACGGCTGATATACTAGTTTTACACTCTGCAGAGGTTGTAAACTTTCACCATGAGCCGTGATTTGCCCTTTCGCCCGAGGTGATCAGCCTCTTGACCTACTACCAAGGAAGGTCGGCAGGTTCACTATGAAGTCTTTCAAAGGTTCGTCTAACACGTTAGGGCCACTAGGTTTCCAATCGGCAAGCAAACGTAGGAACCCCCTTTCAAATGGCACAATTCTTTCGCGGCTATACTTATAAGAACAGAGGCTGTCCTATACTTGTCTCGGCAAGCCCATTTTGCGCCCTTTCGGGTAACCACTAACAAACTAGAAAAGGTCCTCATATACTTGACTAAAGCCAGAGCTATATAGCACTCATGGTTGTACTATAAGTCCTATGTTATCACTTATAGATAAGTCCTTAGGGAAAGAAACTAAAGCATTTGGAAAGTAGCCAAACACTCCAGCACCCTTTAATTCTGTCCATATTGCTAAAAAGCATATTTTTACGTTTATTGCATATACCATTAGTCAAGTTACAGATCATGGTCATTAATTGAGCACTAGTAGAAATACTACCCAGTGCATATAACCCGTAGGTTTCAAGGTATAAAGGTAACAATTGCTAGGATATCCTTAGTGGTGATCAAGGTAGACACATGCAGTACGAATTAAGTGATTTAAAGGTGAACAAGATGACAAGGATGAATCTCATGCTATACTTGCCTTAAACTTGCTTTACACCCAAAGCAACTTGCTTAGAGAAACCTCAACTTTATCTTCTATTCTGCAGTTTCTAGCACTCGCTTCTGGTCTTTAGCACTTACATACGGTTCTCTTCTACTCGTAGCAAACACCAAGCAACTCGAGCAAACATACAAGCAAACAATGTAGACTAAGAACAATACCGCAATCAAAGTAAAAGCTTGAAACAACGTACTAACACAGAGGACTCGATGCTACGGTCGCTACAGCGCAAGAAACACCGAAAACGGATGTACGGTTGAAAAGAAACAATTACCAGGAGTTTTGTATATTATAACAAAAAATAAAAGACTACATGCTTGGTTCATTTTAACTAAACAAAAACATGTGAAGTATATTAATGCAGATTAGTCACTATGCATTTTAATTGAAAGACCAAGCTAAATCTAGTCATGTTTTAATTACAAATATTTCAATATCCTTTATATGTCGATTATACTTTAACTTGCAAAAACAAAATAACAAGTGAGAGCATGTAAGCCGATTTTATATGACCTTGTTTAGCCTAAACAAATTATAATTTAGAAACACGTTTATGTTAGCAATTAATCTTGCTAATATTTTTATACGAAATGGAGAGATATAAATCATATATTGCTTTTAGTTTAATTTAGAAAAGCAGTTGCATGCATATTTAATCAAATTAATATTTTACTATATAAAATCATGTGACATGAGAAACAACGACACTAGCACGTAGATCGCATCGACACGAATCTAACACAACTGAAACAAAGCAAAACAGGGTTAAAATGATGAAATGGTTGAGATTAAAAGATCTAGTGGTAGTTTCGTAATTACTAGCATCTTCATCCTTGTCTTCCTTCATCTCCATCAGGAACGTGGGCATGACCACGGGAAGGACCTGCTGCACCGATGCGCTCTGCGCGAAGGGGAGGAGGGGCCTCGGCAGAGAACCTTGGTCGGCTGGTCTGGCGGAGGGGCCTGCACGGGGCCGGGCTGGGTTCGCACGGCGCCCGGCCATGGGATGTCGGAGTGGCCAAAGAACACGAAGAAGAAGGCCGGCCATGGAGCTGCTCACCGGAGACGAGGAAGATGGGTTAGGAAAACGATGAAACGATGGCGGATTCGCCAAACAAAGGGTGTGCCAGTGTAGAGGAGATCATGATGAACAGAGTTGTTACAGTTTCCGCAGAGGATGCTGGAGATGGCCAAGAAAACCTCGCCGAAGGCTCGCCGGAAGTTCACCGGAGGTTTAGGGTTTCCAAACTTCGGTGATAGATCTGGGAGGCTACAGGTGGTGGCTCGCAAAAAGGGGCGTACCGGAGATCGCAGGCATATATATGGTGTTAGGGTTTTGGGTCGCTGAAAAAATGAGTTATTTTTCTAATTTTGGAAATTCCAGAAATTAATTTTCAGTTAAAAACAATTCCAGAAAAGGCTGAAATCGTTTTAAATCACTAAAAAATATTTATAAAAATTCAAAAATTGAAGAAAAAACTTCGGAGATAGCTTGAGAGATGATGAATCCAAATAAAGTATTTGGAGCCCCATGAAAAGGGATTTTAGAGTATCCAAAAATTGAATTAATCTCTAGGAAAAATGGGAAAAGGCTCTAGAAAAGTCTAGAAAATTCTTGGAAGGATTGGATGACGTCTAAACATGTTTTTAAAATTTACCACATACAAAAGCACCAAAAACAAGCAACAGACAAGCACCACATCAACAAAAGCCCGTCAAATTAATTTAGAAAATTTGGAAAACCACACTTTTCTTTATCTAAATTGGCAAAAACTTAAATTGACCTTGACAAGTTTTATACAAATATTTAAACCATTTATTTTGTTTAACGTTTTATATTCACAACCCAAAATCGGAAATTTTGGGGTGTGACATAGTCACTACTTGAGAAGAAGTAAATACTTATAGAAGCAAATAGTGACTGACCTGCCATGTTTTACACTAGAAGGTGATGGCCAGAGATAACCACACTTATTACTCTTTTTAATAATCTATCACTTTTTTACTAGATAACTAAAAGGTGATGGGAAGAGTATTAGCCCGTCACTAGCTATTTTCTAGTTAGTAGTGCATACAAAGATTTTTGCCCGTCACAATATGTCTATGCGCCCCTAAGCAGCTCCAGCCTGGCTCCATCGATTCTTCCTCATGGCCTACAACAGACTACAAAATCTATATTAACGACTCAAGATATTCTAGACCCAAATCTAGTGTTAGTCGCACAAGGTAAGATAGTAGAGAGAACTTATCTAAATCCTGGCAAAGGCAAGATACAAGTGCAAGAATGTGTGTTTGACTATGCTCAAGATGCAGTAGAGAATCATGTATCACTACAGGAACTGCTGGCTTCCCCGAGTGCCAGTTGCACTCGGGGAAGACCCAGTTGCATTCGGGGAAGCCTTCCCCGAGTGCAACACTCGGGGAAGAGCCTCCGGCTAATCCTCCCATGGGAAAGGCGTCTTCCCCGAGTGTCGAAAATCGTGCACTCGGGGAAGGCTTTACCGAGTGCCGTGCTGGCACTCGGGGAAGACTTGACGCCGTTGGCCGACGGCCGACGCCGTTTTTTTTTTTTCTTCCCCGAGTGCAACACTCGGGAAAGATTTTTGAATTTTTTTTAAATACTCTTTGCCGAGTGCCGCAGCTCAGACACTCGGCAAAGAAATTTGTTTTTTAAAAAAAATCCCTCTTTCCCGAGTGCCACAACACAGGCACTTGGGGAAGCCACCTCTAAAATTCTTTTTTTTTTGTTTTTTGCTTTTCCATGTAAACAACAAAGCATATATATATATATATATATATATATATATATATATATATATATATATATATATATATATATACAAAAACACAAATCAACACCAATATGTCACAAACCACATTTATATATCACAAACGACCAAATTTGTCCGAAATCCACAATATATTACAAACCACACGTTCAAAAGTACACACTATTCCAAGTTCACAAGTTCAATACATAAAAACAACTCCGAAGGCGGCTCACGGCGACTGTGAGGGGTGGGATGCCCCAGCGTGCGATCCCGGCGATGGTCCAGGTGGGGATGGCCTGACGTGCGATGCCGGCGACCCTTCGACATGGTTCGACGCCGCCCCCGATTGATGCTGCAAAAAAGAGAGGAGATTACACGTGAGTGACAAGATAAAAATGTAAGGAGTGTAAAAAAAAGTTGAAAATTTCGGCAGCAACTCCCCTGCACGGGGAGGTTTCCAAAACCTGCAAGAAAAAACGTCGGCACGAAGGCCGACAACCACATTTCCGGCACGAAGGCCAACACATCAACAAATCCGGCATGAATGCCGACACATCAACAAATCTGGCACGAAGGCCATCACTAGGTTTGACACTAAGCATGAGCAAAGAAAGTAAAACATCCGTACTCATACTCATCGGAGTAGACTCTCGACGATATGGTGGTGGTGGTGCAAGCAGCTCTGCTGGGATCTCCCAACCTTGTTGCTGCCCAAGTTGTTGCACAAACTTGAGCAAACCATCTTGCTGGGCCTCCAAAGCTTGTACCCTCTAACGCTCGGACTCCCGCTCGGCCCGCTCAGCCTCCCGCTCAGCCAGCAAACTCTTTTGTTGAGCCCGAAGTTGCTGCAGCTCGGCCTGCAACATTTGACCTCAATGTTTCAATAATGCAGAGCTAAGGAATGTAAAAGTGAAAGAACGACGAATGAAACTGGAATACTTACCTAGATTGAAGCCACCGCTGTCGTCCGTTGGCTTATGGGCACGCTAGAGCTCGTGCTCGCTGCTCGTAGGTGGTTGAGAGGAGGAGTACAGCTCGTCTCGAGGATGCCGTCGCCCATGTAAAACTGCCCATGCTTCTTGCCTTGCCCAATCCTCATCACTAGCTCAGGATCAAGGCGCTCCTCGGTCCTCGGATCATAGTCCGACTCGTGGACTAACCTTGACGCCTCCGTGTATGAACTGAGGCGGGTGTGGATGCTGGAGTTGGTGTATGCCTCTGGGCCCGCATCCGGGTTGTACTCGATGTTGGACTTTGCCGGGCCCATGTGGGCCAGAGCATGCGCCGTGAGTTGGCCAATTGGCTGGCCATCGTGCGCCGCCTCCTGCGAGAAATACAACAACATGTGGTTAGGAATCATGCAGAATTGAGCGCGGCTAGATTAGACAAGTGGTGGAGACTTACATATGTCTTTTTGTATTTGCTGAGGCTGGCGCTGCCCTGATGGTGAGGTACACCTGGCATTAGCATACGGTGCTCGCTTTTCTCTTGGTGCGCCTTCTGCCAGTCCGCATCCAACCATTTGTCCACTATAGCAGCCCAGCAATCGGGAAAGGTGCCGCACCAGCTTGGAATCACCTACAAGCCATCAGAAGATCAAATTAGGCATAGTTAATCTAAAAAGAGATCAATAGGAGATGTTTTCTATTTACCTGTAGGTACTGCTCCCTTGTCAGAATCTCTATCTCTCTTCTTGCCTGAGTTATGTTCATTCTTCTATTACGGTAGGTGGCGTTGTAGTCAATGTGCGCCTGGAGGTGGGACTCGTGATACAAGTCCGAGACACGCCTTCTACAGGAAGCGGCAACCACCTCATGCGCCCTTAACTCCTGTCCCGGCTGGCATCTGAAGAAGTCCTGCATAAAGACACGAGGTATCCATTATTTTATTTCAAGAATGTCCAATGAATGCAATGAATTGAGGGTCATAGAGCGAGAAAGGCTTACCCACAACTCTGTAAGCACCTGATCCGCCAAGTTTAGGTGCCCAGCGGCGGGGAAGAGGGCGTAGTGGTCGAACGAGGGTATCTCTGGGTCCTCATCCTCCGACGTCCACACAAGGCCAGGGAAGTGTTCCCTGCACAGAAGTCCCAAGATCCCATTGACATTGCGAGCCGGGACCCCCTCCTCCACAAGCATCCAGTTCCTGCACAAGTGGTTAACAATAGTTATTATTAGCTCTTATTATGATTTTTCAACATATCAAATGAAGAACATATGAAGTTACTTACCTATCCCCCTCGGGTGCAATCAGTGGGCGGCGGTCAACAAGAATCGGTCACTTCGGGAGCTAGCTGGGACCTCACTTATAGGGTTTCGAGGCTGCAGAGGAAGTCGAACCCCCTGCCCCCTCCTCGGATGTGTGCGGAACCCCCTCCTCAGATGCGTGCGGAACGGCGTCGTCGTACATCTGCGGAATGGCGTCCTCGCCCACCGTGGGCAGAGATACGTTGTCAGCCCTAGCAGAGCACGAGGAGCCGAGGTCGTGGTCAGTCGGCGGTGGGGCCCCCCGCCTGGGCCTGCCCCTCGGACACCTCTGCCTCTCTGACGGCTCCGTCTCCATCTCCTCAGCCGCTGATGTGTCCCTCGGTCTCGAGTAAGTCGAGGGATAGCTCCTCCTAGTGGGTCCCATCACCTGCAATTAAAAAGAATAAACCATTATTAGTCATGATAAACGAGAAGTACTTAGCAAGGGATGCAAAATAAAGAAAATGTAATTACAAAATAACATAGTATTACATGTATTTCTAATATTCTTCATGATCGGGATTATCTGGACGATAGGTATCGTCATCACTATCAAGATCCTCCAAATCGTCAACAGCCTCATCCTCATCGCTGTCTAGTTGTAGTCCGTCAAGCATTTTCAAGTCTCTCGGATCATGCACCTCATCTGCAGCTTGCTCGTCAACAACCCATTCCTCGTCTACTTCCATTTCAATCTCCCCGGTTAAGTCTATCTCAAGCATCCCTGGTAGTCCCTCGTCTTGTTGATAGAACTCCCCGTCATGCGTGGGTGGGTTCAAGTTGTAATCATCATCGTTTGGGCGAGGTAATTTACCATGTGGTGATACCTTATGCACAATATACCAACCCTGAAGACATGGGTCGGTTTTGCACGCATATGGACAATAATAAACTTGCCTGGTTTGTTGAGCCACAATATAGACATCATCTCCTTCATAGAAGGAATCCTGTCTAGTTTCGACTATTCCAAGTTTAGGGGACTTTCTTTGTACTGCAGGTTTAAACCACTGGCATTTGAGTACGACAAGCTTAGGTGCATTTTCATCATGGTATTCGAGCTCGTATATTTCTTCAACTGTGCCATAATAGTCCTCTTGATCAGCGTCGGGCGTAACTACTCCAGGCGTAAATACTCCAGTATTCGTGGTCCTTGCATTGGCCCGATTCTTCTCGTAGCCTGTTGTGTGAAAGCGATATCCATTCACGTCATAAGCGTTAAATGACGAGACCTTACAGTAAAAGCCTTTGGCCACTTGTCATAATTCGACACTTATAGACAAATCACTTTGGCACTACAAGATCAAGCAGGAGAGAAATGAAATTAGGCAACTAGGAACGCCAAACTTGGAACGAGCTAAGTTGGTCAGAAGGTACCTTTCTTTGGAACCATGTAATGAAATCAACCTTGAAATTAGGCGAACCATGTTGAAGAAGGGTATCTCGTTCATGGTCAGAAGGTGGACTTGGATGATGCCAGTATTGATTAAAAAATTCCCTGCACCGACAAGCAACAAGGTTGTTGGATGCAGAAAATTTACGGAGTATGTAACAAGTTCGTTGAGAACTTACCCCTGATACTTGTCGACTTCCTCAAGGTTCGTCAACACGTAGAGCATGATCTTGCGCCACTCTTCATTGGTCAATATCTTTTTGGACGCTCCACTTGATCTCCCGCGTTGCCCTTTGAATAGGCTGAGGGTCGATTCATTTTCGTCCTCATTGTAACGAGGGGGTGGATTATGCACGCTTGGAAGGTTCTCACTATAGTATGATGTTGTGAAGTTTGACACCTCCTCATGAATGAATGCCTCTGCTATGGAAGCCTCAATCCTGCCTTTGTTTCCACATTTCTGGCGAACAGTCTTTAGACATCTCTCTATTGGATAGCACCAACGGTTCTGCACGGCCCCCCATTCGTACCTCATTCGGGAGGTGCAAAATCAAATGTTGCATCGACAAGAAAAAGCCAGGTGGAAAAATCTTCTCCAACTTACAGAGCAACTCGGGTGCCTTTTTTTCCAACTCCTCAACTACACTCAGAGATATCTCCTTGGCACAAAGCTGGCGGAAGAAAAAGCTCAACTCTGCCAGCACCTTCCAGACATGCTCAGGGATGTAGCCTCGAACCATCAATGGAAGAAGTCGCTCAATCCATATGTGAAAGTCATGACTCTTCATCCCTAAGACTTTGCCAGTTTTTGGGTTCGCTCCCCTCCTCAGATTCGCTGCAAACCCATCAGGGAAACTTAACGTCTGCATCCATTCTATCAATTCCGTCCTGTGCTTCTTTTCCTTGACATAATCAGCCTTAGGCCTTTTCCATGGTTTGTTGTCTCTTGGAGGCAGCATCTGTAGCTTAGGTCTATCGCATAGTGTTGCCATGTCTACCTTGGCCTTAGGGTTGTCCTTTGTCTTGTCAGGAATGTCCATGAGTGTTGCCCAAAGTGCTTCGGCGTGCATTACATCTATGTTATGTGGAAGGAGAAGGTCATCAAAATAGGGAAGCCTCTCCAATCCCAGCTTATGAGTCCACATATGTTCCACACCATAGCCCACAAAGCGATCTTTCTTTGGCTTATCTTTCTTTGGCTTATCTTTCTTTGGATTACCTTTCTTTCTGTTACCCTTCTTTGGATTATCTTCCTGCGCTGGGACCACGAGAGCATCTATCTAAGCATGAACCTAGGGCACTAGTCATCTTCTGAGGTGCACTAGTCATCACCATGGCACCTTTCGTGAAGTTCTTGGTGTCTCTTCTGAATGCATGGTCAAGAGGGAGGAACTGTTGATGCTTGTCGAACGACGAGAACTTGCCACCCTTCTTCAACCAAATGAACTGTAGAGCTGCCTTGCATACCGGGCATGGATACTTCCCGTGGACACACCAGTCGGTGAATATCCCATACGCCAGGAAGTCATGCATGGAGTACTGGTACCAAACATACATTTTGAAGTTCCTCCTTGTAGCTCGGTCGTAAGTCAATACGCCTTCATTCCAAGCCTCGATCAATTCATCATAAACAAGTTCCATGTACACACCCATTTTGTCTCCCGGGTGTCCAGGAATTATCAACGTCAAGAATATGTTTTGCCGTTGAAGTAGGTCCCCGGGGGGGAGATTGAGGGGGATAGCAAACACGGGCCAACAAGTGTATGGGGCCGACATCATTCCATAAGGATTGAACCCATCCATTGCCAGCGCAACACGTACATTACGGGCCTCTTCATCTTTGCCACGATGCTTGGCATTAAAGCTTTTCCATGCTTCACCATCTGCTGGATGTATCATCTTGTCTTTATTGTATCGAATACCATTCTTGTGCCATCTCATCATGTTTCGCAGACTTCTCTTTCATGAATAGCTGTTGGAGCCTCGTTATGATCAGAAGGTGTCGTAGGACTTTCATGGGGATCCTCTCATTCTACTCCTTCTTGCCATCACCTTTGTCTACCTCCACATATCTAGAGGATTTATACTTTGGACAGTACTTTGCATCCTTGTGTTCTTTCCTAAATAGAACGCACCCCTTCGGACAACAATGTATCTGGTCATATGGCATCTTCAGTGCCCAAAAGAGTTTCATTGACTCGTACAAGTTTGGAGGCAGCTGATGACCCGCCGGAAGCAGATCCCCAATAATTGCCACCATATCATCGAAGCATTTTCGAGTCATGTTGTGCTGTGACTTCAACCCCAATAGGCGCCCAATGGCATCCAGTTGAGAAATCATTGTCTTCTCATGTAGGAACTTCTGTGCCAATTCCAACATGTCCAAGAATGCCTTAGCGCTTGGCTCTGGCTCCTCCTCCCCATCCTCCTGCTCATCCTCCGTACGTCCTTCAGCGAACATCACATCCGCATAGTCACATAACCATCCTGCTACCCCGCCATCACCATCAAATGCCTCCAAGCCTTGTCTCACGACCTCCTCTCTAGGACGGTAGGGTTCACCATGGTGCACCCACCGGGTATAGTTTGGCATAAATCCATACTTGCAAAGATGCTTCATCATGACTTCCCTTGTTCTTCTTTTCTTGTTTTCACATTCGGCCGTAGGGATGAGAACGTGTCTCGCTCCCTTTAGCTGCCTTAAATGCATGGTCCAAGAATTTCTCGGTCTTATCCATCCATTCACGGGTGATTTGAGACCCGACTTGGGTGTCCCATGTACATCCACTCACGGTTATCCATCCTCTAGCATATACACATAACAGTAAAAAGTAACCATCGATCGCATTCGCACGGCGCGGCGTGCCTCTTGTCTAATAGGTGAGGATAGGTCCTAATCCACTTCAGCGGATGCGTAGATGAGGTTAGTTTCCATGCTCTACTCCGATCCGAGACAGAATTTCGGCAGCACCTACCCGCTGCTCTCCCGATACACGTCCTGGAAGAGAGAGTGTGTATTCGGAGAACAACAGAGAGGTGGTGCCAAAACTCCATCTCGGATCCGAGCAGAACATGGAAACTAACCCATCTACGCATCTGCAGGCTGTCCAATTACACCTGACAATCCGAAACAGATACGGTCATAGATATGCGGAGATCCGCATACCTCCAACCATATCTGTTTCAGACGGGAGACGCCTAACTGGGCTACACCGATCTACGTACGACAACGGTAAGGAAAAGAGCTTAATTATACCTAGGGTGGCGGTGGAGAAAGGCTAGCGACGCAGTGGGCGAAGTCGGTCAGGATGCGAAGTCGGCTGTGCAGTGGCAGGACCGCAGCGCCGACGAAAGACGATCGGGGTCGCCTAGGTGCTCCGATTCCCCTGCGACAGGTCCTGCTCTGCAAAAGAAGAAAAACAACACTATAAGTACAAAATTTCGGCAGAACCTCCCCTGGACGGGGAGGTTTCGATAAGCTGCAAGAAAAACCGTCGGCACGATGGCTGACGTCCACATTTGGGGCACGATGGTCCACACATCCACAATTCCGGCACGAATGCCGTCAACACATAAACGGCGCGATGGCCGACAACCAGAACGGGACGGTTCGTATACCTTGGGCGTTGGCGGGACGTGCACGCGAAGAAGAAGACGCCAACAACGAGACGGGACGTGGCGATGGAGGCACCTCCTCCCCTTCTCCTCCTCGGCCTCCTACTCCTATCCTCGCCGGCCTCCTCCTCCTTCTTCTTCCTCCTTCTCCCCTTTCCTTTCTTCTTCTCCTTCTTCTTCCTCCTCTTCCCCTTCCTCCTCCTTCTTCTTCCTCCTTCCTCCTCCTTCCTCCACCTACCTCCTCATTCTCTGCTCCCTAACCAGCGGTAGAAGGAAAGGCTGGACGGGGCAGAAGGAAAGGCACGGACAGACGGACGGAAAGGCTGGACGGGGCCGGGGCCGGGGCTGGGAGCGCTAGGCGGCTTGCCTCAGGGCCGGCCGTAGGGGCTGGGGGGGCGCACAGGCAGACGGGCCCCAACGCTTGAGGACAGGGGCACGCCGGCGGGGCTGCGCTGCCACGCCTCGTCATGAGGGTCTTGTGCGCAAGGGGCTAAACTAGCATGGCGGCGCGGGAGTAGCGCGCAGTCGCTGGTAGCGGGCGGCGGGCGGCGTCTTGGGTGTGGGGTAGCCGGGTGGGTGGCAGTTAGGTTTAGATAAGGCCCTCTGGGCCTTTTTTTGTCTTCCCCGAGTGCCCCGTCCCGGCCTCGAGAAAGGGTCTTTCCTCGAGTGCCGTGGAAGGCACTCGGGGAAGAAATTTTGTTTTTTTTTTTTTTCTGCCTAATTTTTTGTGAGGCCTTCCCACATTATTTAAAACTCCTATTCAAATTTGGGACAATTTTGACTTTTTTTTTATATTTAGTTAGTTAGTTTTTTTGTTTCGTTGAATTTTTTGCATACTTGAATTTGAGCTGTAGGTGCATGAAATAATAGAATTTGGCGATTTAAAAAAACCTATATTCCGCATGATCACTTGGTGTATGTTGAGATGTCCTTGTCATCCGACTGCATGAAATTGCTTGAAACTTGTTGATTTTTTTGATAGCCTCTACATGCGATAACACGACGCCTGGATAAGTTATTTAAATTATATAAAATCGAGCGATTTCTAAAATTTAAAAAACTTTTCCGTCGTGTTATCACATGTAGAGGCTATGATAAAATGCTCGGTTTCATGCAAGTTCCGTCGGAGGCCTCAACATACACCAAATATCATTAATATAATTTTTTTGAATCACCAAATTCCATTATTTCATGCACTTGCAGCTCAAATTCAAAGTATGCAAAAAATTCAACGAAACGAAAAAAAACTAAAAAAATGTCTAACGAAATATAACAAAAAAGTCAAAATTGTCCCAAATTTGAACAGGAGTTTTAAATAATGTGGAAAGGCCTCACAAAAAAAAAATGAGGCAAAAAAAAAATTCTTCCCCGAGTGTCGGGGAAGACACTGGGAAGAGGCCCTTTCCGAGTGCTAGATAGGCACTCGGGAAGGCAGCCTCTTCCCCGAGTACCATGTCCTGGCACTCGGGAAAGGGCCTCTTCCCCGAGTGTCAGGGAAAGCACTCGGGAAAGAATTTTTTTAAAAGTTTTAACGGCGTGGACCGTCAAGTAACATGTTTCTTTGCCGAGTGCCGATCTTCCCCGAGTCTTGCACTCGGGGAAGAGGGCCTTTGCCGAGTGCTGCTCTTTATCGAGTGCCAGGATCTCTGCGGCACTCGGGAAAGCCTCTCTTCCCCGAGTGCAATTCTTCCCCGAATGCAACACTCGGGGAAGATTCTCTTTTCCGAGTGCCCGATTTTTGGCACTCGGGGAAGCCAGCGACACTCGGGGAATTTTGCCTCTCCCGTAGTGTATATCTTCAAGATTCAATGAACTTCTGATAGTGATTTTGGGTCCATCGAAGTCTCTTGCACTGTCTCTTTGTTTTTGTTTTTCTTTCCCTTGTAGGGATCTTTGATAGCTGCTTCCTGTTCGTTGCTATGATTTGTTCGTGATAAAATAGGCAAGCCAATGAATTAGGGTCATTTGGTTTGCAATGGATATTTTTGTATAAATCAAAGAAGTTACAAATATGATAGATCAGTCTATTTCCAAATTTAAAGTCAAAAGTTAGTTTTAATATAAAAGGGAACATGTTAAACACAAGTTTAACTTCGACTCTACTAACATGTCAAACGCAAGTTCAATTTCAACTGTACTATGTTGATTAAAATGTGAAAATGAGCTTATTGATGTACTGACAAGGTGTGATGTAGTTAACACCATGTGCTGCAAGTGCACGGCTGCGATGTCAGTGCTACTATTTATGTATGGCGGACTAATGGAGTTGCTCTTGCTAGAAGGTCTCCATTATGAATTTCCAGCTCGCTGTGTGGGAAGTTGGCGATCTAGTGGCAGAGTTGCTGATCATCCATGTCACAGGAGCGGCGTTCAACATGTGCAGGAGCGATGATATATGTACTTTCCCGCATCGGTCAAATACACTCCTACACTCACTATCTGTAGAGGTGGCTAGTAATGTGAACCACCTCTGGAAATCCATATCTAGAGGCGTATAATGTTTGGCTCGCCTCTAGAGATTGATTCCCACATGTGGTTGCACACTTGGCCCCTGAAGATGGATGTTTTTTAGAGATGCATAGACAAAGGTGGTTGCTATACCCGCCTGTAGAAATGGATTATGACCGTAAGGTTCTGCAGCGTAGTGCTAGCTACATGGACCGCACAACATGAGTGTGGAGACAGACTGAGACACAGACGCTGCTGCATGTGCACTGCTGTGATATGGCGCAGGGAGGTATATACCAAGCAGCTGCAGTGGCAATGGCAAGGCTGGTTGATGGTGCATGTCTGGCGGTCCAGCGGAGTTGTTGATGCTAGAACTTCCATTGTGATTCTTGCTTCCTTCTGGCTCATAGTGTGTGGAGTTGCTGATCGTCCAAAGTGATATATATATACCAACGTGGTACATTCTGATACTTGCATGTGTCTCTGTCATTCGTCTTTTTTCATCTGTACTTGATCAAAAACTCACTACCAAAATGGTGGAATTCTCTTATTGTTTTTTATAATAAAACACTACCACTAGTCATACACATAGGAATCCTCACTAGGAGTCATTTAGTAGGAAAAGTTTATACTAAAAATTGAATGGTAAAACACTAGAAGAAGTCCACCACTATAGGAGAAGTCCAAAATTCTGGTCGTGACTCCTGATGTATCCTATCCTCACGTGAAAGTGAAATCTCTTCGTGTATCGTCACTGAAATATATAACAATTATGTCATACTATTCAAAGTAGTCGTCACCTTCACTCCCTCCATGGTTCCAGATGGCAAATTAAGATCCATTCTATAGTAAAGGAGGAGGTAAGGATTTGTTTATTTTTGGATGTTGCCACTGTTGCACAAGTAAAGATGGCAATGGGTCCCCAAAACCCGAAAATCCGATGGATTTTTACTCTATTAGGGTAAAGGTATGGGTCAATTTTTCTACCCGTGGATTTGTTAATGGGCAAAAAGACAAACCCAGCGGGTTTATGGTTATGGGTCTGTGGGTGTAGTACCCAAATCTGCAAACCCATGGGTTTTTTAAACCCGGTCTATGGTAGCAATTATATACTTTTAATTGTCACAAAATAATTAGAAAACAAAAGGTAGAAATGCAAGAAAAAACAAAAGGTATATGATAGCAATTATCACCTGAGCTATGAGCTAATGAGCATCAGTTGTCTTGGCTAAACGGATAGAAACAAAAAAAAGACGGCATAGGTCGGTACATGAGTTTTATATATCCTATTTTCATTCATGGTGAGGTGACGGTGTGCCTTCTACGCGGGCACCGGTGACCTGATGGGTACCTGTGACCTGCATGGGCATGGGTTTGGGCATAAAATTGAACCCGTCATGGGTCATGGGTTTTTAGTGGGCATGTTTTATGTTCGCGGGTATGGGTTTGGGTTGATCAAACCCACCGGGTTTGTACCCGTTGTCATCTCTATGCACAAGGAGGCAAGTGATTTTGCTCCTCTTTGATGGGTACAACTTTATAGGCGTGCATAGTGGGTTTTATTTGTTTTAATTTACCTACCAGGTCTATAGCTATATATATATATATATATATATTGGGGCCAGCGTTGCGTGTATATGCAGGTACTTATCTTCCCGGTGGTATGGATGCTGCCCCAGGCGCTGCCTCGCCCTCCTCAGCCGTTGGGCCATCTGTTGCCTCGGCACGACTGCATGCCCCCGGCTAGCTCACCCTCCTCCGGTCCAAGGCTGTCCTCACCGCCACCGACACTACGGGAGACGCGCTATTTGCTGAGTGCTCGGCGCTTTTCCGAGTGTCAAAACACGGGCACTCGACAAAGAGCCAATTTGCCGAGTGCTGCACTCGGTACAAGTCTTTGCCGAGTGCCAAATTTCTGTCACTCGGCAAATATGTATTTTGCCGAGTGTTATTTTTCGGCACACGGCAAAATGTGTCTTTGCCGAGTGTTTTTTTTCTAGCACTCGGCAAAGATGTATTTTGCCGAGTGCTATTTTTCGGCACACGGCAAAATGCGTCTTTGCCGAATGCATTTTTTCTGGCACTCGGTAAAGATGTATTTTGCCAAGTGCCTTTGTTTTGGCACTCGGCAAAGAGGCATTTTGCCGTGTGTATTTTTTTTGGCCCTCGGCAAATCAGTTTTTCAAAGCAATTTTTGAGGCCCTAAATGAATTCAAATGAAAAACTTTTCAACTACAAAGTTGTATAACTTCTCAAGATCTACAAAGTTTATTTTGGTCATTTCTTCATTTGACAAAGCGACAATAACGTTATTCATAAAATCTACATCTCTAATATCTCTTATATTAGTTTTATGAAAGTAGAAGAGAGATATATAAGATTTGTGAATAATATTACTACCACTATGTCGGATTAACAAATGAACAAAATAAACTTTGTAGATCTTGAGAAGTTATGAAATTTTGTAGTTGGCAACATTTTGATTTAAAATTTTCTTGTCATGCAAAAACGACGTTTGAATTTGAAAATTTGAATTTTTCAAAAGACCTCGGATGGAAAAACTTCCTAAATGAAAATTGTAGATCTCCAAAAGTTATGAAACTATGTAGTTGACAACTTTTTGATTTGAAATCATCTTATCATACAAAACTACGTTTGAATCTCTCAAATTTGAAATTCGAATTTTTCAAATGACCTCGGATGGAAGAACTTCCTAAATGAAAATTGTAGATCTCGAAAAGTTATGAAACTTTGTAGTTGACCACTTTTTGATTTGAATTCGTTTAGGGTCTCAAACAAGCAATTTACTCTCAATTTAGTATAATATATGAGGATAGATAACGGAATCTAGACACAAGTGATAGTGTAGTGCAGTGGTAGAGCAGCAGACACGCGAGGGAGAGGTCATGAGTTCGAATCTAGCCGGCCACGTTAGCCACAAATTTAGCGCAAAAAATGCAGCGACTTCGATGGAGACGAGTGGGCGTTGGCCAGTGGCGGCCTCCCCCGAAAAAAAAATTGAAAATTTTTGCTATTATTTTTGGGTTTTTTCCCCATTTTTATTTTGCTGAGTGTAAATCTTTGCCGAGTGCCCGACATGCGGCACTCGGCAAAGCAGCCTTTACCGGAAGGGGATTCGACGGAGGCTCTTTGCCGAGTGCAAAACTGCCTTTGCCGAGTGCAACAGGCACTCGGCAAAGAGCCCACCTCCCGTAGTGCGATGACACCTGCCGTGCCTAGCACCGCTGCCCCTGTGGACTTCTTGTCCCAAGCTGTTGCCAGTGGAGCCAGGCGCGCTACTAACCGAACTTCCTCCACGACGTCGCAGGACATCGTCCCCATCACGAATGCGCACAACATGCGCACATGTGGAAAAGCTAGTTTCCGCCAGCTCGTGGACCGCCTCAACCTCAACACGGCGGTCTTCTCCCTGGTGTCGACATCCGTCCGCACCGCCCTCTCTGATTCGGCCTGGCGTGCCACCATGCAGGCGGAGTTCGATGCGCTACGGGCTAATGACACCTGGACCTTGGTGCCTCGATCGTGCATTGTTAATGTTGTTACAGGAAAATGGGTCTTCCATCACAAGTTCCTGCTTGATGGCTCTCTTGACCGCTACAAAGCTCGGTGGTTTTTTTGCCGTTTTACTCAGCGTCCAAGAATTGATTATGGTGAGACTTTCAGCCCTGTCATCAAGCCTGCTACTATGCGGGTGGTACTGACTTTAGCCCTGACTCGCTCCTGGCCCATTCATCACTTGATGTGAAGAATGCATTTCTACATGGGACCTTGACAGAGACAATATACTGTGTTCAGCCAATCAGATTTGTTGATCCTTCCCGACCCGACTATGTCGGTCTCTCTATGGATTGAAGGAGGCCCCTCATGCCTGGCACAGCCTCTTCGCTTCTCACATCACCTCCCTTGGTTTTATTGAAGCTAAGTGTGACACCTCCCTGTTTACTTTCTGTCGAGGCACGCTAATATGGCTTTCTTGCTTCTATACGTTGATGACATTGTTCTTACAGCTTCGTCTATGAGTTTTCTCCAGCATATTATTTCAGCTCTTCACCGGGGATTCTCTATGACGGACATGGGGCCTCTTCATCATTTCTTGGGTGTCATTGTTGAGCGCTGAGATGACAGTTTGTTCCTCTCTCAGCGACAGTATATGTTGGATATCCTAGACCATGCTGATATGTGTGACTGCGAGCCGTGCAACACCCCTGTGGATACTCACTCCAAGCTCTCTGCTGATGGGGCTTCGGTGACTCACCCCACCCATTATCATAGTATAGCTGGAGCTCTTCAGTACCTCACCTTCACTCGCCTAGATATTGCATATGCTATTCAGTAGGTTTACCTTTACATGCACGACCCGCGGGAGCCTCACCTCGGTGCTATGAAGCGCATCCTATGGTATCTCCAGGGCACTCTGGACCTTTGTCTTCACCTCCATTGGACCTCACTAGCTTATCTCATTGTCTGCACGAATGCTGATTGGGTTGTCCTGCACACTTGCAAATCCATGTTGGGTTATCCGGTGTTTCTCGGGGACAACCTCATCTCCTGATCGTCTAAGCGTCAGCCCACAGTGTCCCGGTCTAGTGCAAAGGCCGAATATTGCACTATTGCGAATGGAGTCACTGAAGCCTGCTGGTTGTGCCATCTTCTACAGTGGCTTCTATGTCCTCTTCGCTGCACCACGTTGGTCTATTGTGACAATATCAGTGTTGTCTACCTCTCCACCAACCCAGTCAGCATACCAAACATATCGAGATTGACTTACACTTTGTCAGAGAACGAGTCATCCTTGGTGAAGTCCGCATACTGCACATTCCTACCTTGTCCCAGTACGCCGACATCCTCACCAAAGGTTTGCCGACGTTCGTCTTCACGGAGTTTAGGTCCAGTCTGAATGTTCGTTGTGCTCCTAGCCCGACTGCGGGGGTGTGTTAGAGTGTATACTGTAGGGACCAGTCCTAGATCATTGTGGAATGCTCCGGTCCCATACCATCATGGAATGCTCTGGTCCCAGGCTTGAATGCCCTGGTCTCAGGCTCCCCACTGTTCCTATATGTACACACTTATTTGCCTTGAGTAATACATTGAGTATTCCCCAATTTCCACTCTCTCACCCCACAAGAAGCGTTTTGTGTCCTAACTCACGAGAGACGAGCATAGGAGATCAGGCTATGGGGGTCGCCAGGAATCTCTCTTTCTGTTCCTTCCTATCTCTCTTTCCATTTATTACCATATGAATTTGACGTAGCTCTATACTCTAGATTTGAAAAGCGATGGAATATCAAATTTTAAGCCAAATAACTTGGTTCATGAAGTAGATCCTAATTTAGCTCAAATGAAAGGATCCAAACAGACCCTAAAATTAAATAGATCTATTGATAAAATTGAAAGGAATCAGAACTTAATAAGTCGGCATACCATAAGGCTTTGGGAGCATTTCATGTTTCAAAGGGATCAAATCACTATGTAGTCGTGCAGTTACGTCTATGTGCAAAACCAAAAACTAAAGATGGGTTGGGTGCTAGGGTGTCGATGCGGGACCCACGGGATACCCCTCAAGGAAGGAAGAAGATCTAGTCTAACTAGGATTCTTTCCATGTAATCTTAGTAGTAGTATTATTCTGTAATCCTACTAGGAACTCTCATTGTAAACCGACTAGGACTCTGGCCTCCTGACTATATAAAGGAGGGTGGGGTTCCTGGAGGAAAGAACACTTGACAATCAATCCAACGCAAAGGCTAATGCCAACTGGACGTAAGGCTATTACTCGATCACGGTCGAGGGCCCGAACCAGGATAAATCGACTGTCTCTTGCGTTTACCGTCGAGTTCTGCATACACCAAAGCCCGAACAAACTGCCCCGGGTACCCCCGTGGTAGGCTATCGGTGGTGAAACATCGACAGCTGGCGCGCTAGGTAGGGGCTTTCGGTGAATTTGCATCCGAGAGCTCGACGGACCTCGACAACATGATCTTCTCGATGGGATCAACCTTCATCTTCGGTTCATGGATCTACGAGGCAGGCGACGATGGCAAGCTCCAAAGCCGTCTCCTCGAAGATTCGAATCACCATGAAGACCTTTCTATTTCGGCGACTACGACAGATCAACTCGCCGGAAGATTCGCGTAGCTCGTGGTGTCCGATCCAACTCAGATTTCGTGGCTTTGTGCATCCGACTCAAACTCAGGCTCGGCATCCAAGATGGAGTCTTACTCGAGTTCTTTCGAGAAACCAAGTTCTTTTCCGGCAGGGTTCCAGAACGCAGCCTCGGCCAATCAAGAATACAACTCGGAGTACACTCAGAGTCCTTTCAAGAAGTCAGGTCCTTTTCCGTTCGAACTCCACAACATGGCAAAATCTTATCAGGCATGGCCTGAAGGATCCCTCAATCCGGTGCTTAGAATGCCACTGAAAGGAGCTCAGGAAGGTCTCGTACTAACTATAACATCTCAAGACTGCATCGTCCACTGTCCAGGTTCTGTTCCTGAGGATAGCGGTACCCGACTAGTCGGCACGATGACAACAACAATTCTACCCTACCAAGAAGGAGACTCGATCTACGACCTTGAGGCCTCTACTAAAGTTATCAACAACTCCGACAGTGTGGAAACCGATGCTGATAACAGAACAATTCACGCATGAGAAGTATTCATGGTTCGCCGTCCTCGATCACCATTGGTCCCCCTAGAAGCACCCAACATCAGGTCATCAGATGAATCTGAGTCCAACATATCACCCTTTACCCAGGGACACGATGGTGAGACCGAGAATCAAAAGCAAGCTAGAGAAAGAAGAAACAAATTGAAACAAGGACGTCAACGCCGTGCTAGGCAGCACAAGGAAGCTTGGATCAGATATGAGTCAGATCTAGCCGAGTATAATAGAAGAAAATCAGAACAAGAAGTCAAAGAAAGACGCGCGGCGAATACACCCTACAATAGGATCCAAGAAGCACTAGAAGAACTCAGAGCGACCTCACATCCCAGTGAAAAATAGGAACAGCTCTAGGACTTTCTCTGGTCAGCAGCCCTAAGGACGCACGATGGAAGGACCCGCTCAAGACTACCTGTCAAGTCAACATCTCATAGGAAGGAAGATCAAAATCAAAGGAAGTCTGCTTTAGAGAGACTTAGACCAAGTGGAGGTCACAATAGAGAAAGTAGAAGGGACCACAGTCAAAACTACCGAGTCGAACAACCAAGAAAGATCAGAAGCAAAGCACCTATTCAGACAGCCCCACAGAACTACTCTCACCAAAATAATAGTTGGCTAGAAGGAGGTGCTGAATCAGAATACAAAGAAGCCGGAACGCACGATAGATTCCCCTGTTTTGAAAACCGACTTGCTTCAATATGACTACCTCACAAGTTCAAGCCGTCCAACCACTCTAAATATGATGGCAAGACCGAACCAAGGCAGTGGCTCAGGATTTACTCGCAATCAATTGAACTAGCCGGAGGAGACGATGATATCAAGACCTTGTTTTTTCCAATGGCCCTAGAAACCATGCCCCTCCAATGGTTCCACAAATTGAATCCAGGGTCAATCAAAAATTGGAAGGACTTGCAAAGAGTTTTTTGGGAAAATTTCATGGGTATCATTACGCACCCCATCACCCACGCAGAATTAAAAGGACTCAAGCAAAAAGGGGGCGAAAGTCTCATAAATTACTATCGATGATTTGGCGAACTACGTGCTCAAGTACATGACATCACCAAACGAGAAGTAATCGAAACTTTCTCTCACGGAATCTTGGCTATGTGGCAATTTCAGGACTTCTACAAAGAAAATCTGAGAAATAATGAAGAATTTAGACGCACAGTAGAAAAGATGATTACTGCAGAGAAGACACGAGAAAGGTTCCCGGATAGAAACAACCGAGACAACCCGGACAAGCAAAATCATCGAAACATCAGACATCAGGAAAGAAAACATGGACCAGACAACACCATAGCGTTGGCTGACAAATCAAGGAAGTTTTCAAAACCCAGAAGGTATGACGACATTGAAAACATGCATTGCATCTGGCACCCTAAAGGAAATCACACCATCAGAAATTGCTACACCTTCAATGATCGATACATAAGAAAAGATAGTAAGGGAAACACTAAAGAAGACAATCAGAAAAAAGATGAAGACAACCATGAAGACAAGGGATTCCAAAAATCCAAGGGGACAGTAGCAGTGATCTTCACCGGGCCCCCAAATTCCAGAAGCAAACATCAAGAAAAACTAGCTCTACGAACCATCATGGCAGCAGAACCGGCTACTCCAAGATATCTCAATTGGTCACAGTATCCAATCCAGTTTTCAAGAGAAGACCAATGGACTAGCGTAGGAAACGCAGGCCATTACCCACTGGTTCTAGATCCAACTATCGCCGGTATGACTATCACAAAAGTACTAATCAATGGGGGAGCCAGACTCAACATCATTTTTTCAGAAACGCTAAGGAAGATGGGACTATAACTCGCTGGGATGATTACACCAACGAGCACCCCTTTTTATGGGATAGTACCCGGCAAGGCAGCCATGCCACTTGGACAAATCACTCTACCGGTTACTTTTGGAACTCCCTCAAACTACCGTACAGAGTTCATCAAGTTTGAAGTTGCAGACTTCGATTCATCATATCACACAATCCTCGGGCACCCAGCACTAGCAAAATTCATGGCGATACCGCATTACCTGTACCTATTGCTTAAGATGCCAGGGCCTAACGGTGTCCTTTCCCTTCAAGGTGATTTGAAGCACGCTTTTGACTGCGATGTTTAGGCAATCCAAATTGCAGCCAAAGCACAAGCCGCCAATGGTAGAAAAGAAATAGCCACTATTGCCGCAGAAATGAGCCCAGAAGAACTAGAGATACCGGCTAAAAAGCCCAGCATCCTCGCAACACCAAAAGAAGCCGACGTCAAGCAAATCAACATGGGCACCGGTGATCCCTCCAAAACGGCAACCATCAGTGCCCATCTCTCAGCAAAATAGGAAGTCGCGCTCACCAACTTTCTTCGGGACAACAAAGATATCTTCGCTTAGAAGCCAGCCGACATGCCAGGTGTCCCAAGAGAGCTGGCTGAGCATAGAATCGATATCAACGAAGGCTCCAAGCCTGTGAAGCAACGGCTACGATGATTCTCACCCAACAAGAAGGCAGCAATTAAAAAAGAAATCACAAAGCTAATAGCAGTCAGATTCATCAGAGAAATCCTTCATCCAGATTGGCTAGCAAATCCAGTTCTAGTACAAAAAAAGAATACGGACGAGTGGCGCATGTGCGTCGACTACACAGATCTCAACAAACACTGCCCGAAAGATCCATTCGGGCTACCACGCATTGATCAGATAGTTGATTCAACAGCAGGATCTGCCCTATTATCCTTTCTTGATTGCTATTCAGGATATCACCAAATCGCATTAAAGGAACAAGACCAGAGCAAGACATCTTTCATCACTCCGTTCGGTGCCTACTGCTACAAGACCATGTCGTTTGGACTCAAGAATGCTGGTGCCACTTACCAAAGAGCTATCCAAACGTGCCTTGGTAAATAGATTGGCGAAAATGTATAGGCATACGTGGATGACGTAGTAGTAAAAACAAAGAACCCGGACACACTAATTGAAGACTTAAAGCAAACCTTCGGAAACCTGAAAAGGTGGAGGTGGAAATTGAACCCAAACAAGTGTGTATTTGGAGTTCCTTCAGGACAACTACTCGGATTCTTGGACAGTCATCGTGGAATCGAAGCCAGCACCAAGCAAATTCGAGCCATAACAGAGATGGGCCCTCCTCGAAGTGTCAAAGATGTGCAGAAACTAATAGGCTGCATGGTGGCCCTCAATCGTTTCATATCAAGACTCGGCAAAAAAGGGTTACCTTTCTTTAAACTACTAAAGAAGACAGACAAGTTCGAGTGGACAGAAGAAGCCAACGAAGCTTTCAAAAGACTTAAGGCATACCTCACCTCCTCGCTCGTTCTCACGCGTCCAAAGAAATACAAAGACATGATGATGTACATTGCGGCAACTTCTACTGTGATCAGCACAGCAATAGTCGTAGAAAGAGAAGAAGAAGGGCGCGTATATAAAGTACAACACCCCGTATACTACATCAGCGAAGTACTGTCAGAATCAAAAATCTGGTATCCGCGTGTGCAAAAACTACTCTACGCCCTCCTGATCACTTCACACAAGCTTCGCCACTATTTTGAAAGCCACAAGATTACCGTGGTGACATATTTCCCACTCGGAGACATCCTACACAATAGAGACGCAACAGGGCGCATATCTAAGTGGGTAGTTGAACTTGGTGCTCTCAATATCGATTTCACCCCATGAAAGGCAATTAAATCTCAAGCCCTTGCCGATTTTATTGCCGAGTGAACAGAAATTCAACAACCTATGTCAAATACCATCCTTGACCATTGGAAGATGTACTTCGATGGATCACTCAAGCTAGACGGAGCCGGTGCAGGCGTTCTCTTCATTTCTCCAGATGGAAAATAACTTAAGTATGTCCTTCAGATATTATGGCAAGCTACAAACAATGAAGCAGAATACGAAGCCCTCATCCACGGGCTCCAAGTGGCAATTACCCTCGGAATCAAGCGATTACTCGTATATGGCGATTTGGCAGTAGTTATCAACCAAGTCAACAAAGATTGGGACTGCACCAAAGAAAATATGGGCGCTTACTGTGCTGAAATACGAAAACTCGAAAAACATTTTCAAGGATTAGAAATTCTACATATCCTGCACGATTCTAATATTGCAGCAGATGTCCTCGCCAAGCTCGGATCAGACAGGGTGAAGGTCTCACCCGGCGTATTCATAGAGGAGTTATCAGCTCCCTCTGTCAAACAACCCGGTGAGATAACCCCTGAACTCCCAGCTAAAGGCACCTAGATTTTGGTAATCACCACCTCATGGACCCAGATTTTTATTGATTATATCAAAGAGAATAAGTTGCCAGCAGATAAAGAGGAGGCTACCCGAGTTGTTCGCAGAAGCAAGAACTACGTCCTAGTAGAGAACAAGCTGTACAGAAGAGCCGCATCATCAGGAGTACTCCTAAAATGTGTCTCGTTTGAAAAAGGCAAAGAGATCTTAGACGAAATACACTCAGGTTGTTGTGGAAATCATGCCGCTTCAAGAACACTAGTCGGCAAAGCATTCCGCATCGGATTCTACTGGCCAACCGCTTTGAAAGACGCAGAAGAACTCGTCAAAAAATGCAAAGGTTGTCAAATGTTCGCAAGACAAGCTCATGTACCAGCTCACAATCTCATCTGCATCCCACTCGCTTGACCTTTCTCCTGCTGGGGGCTGGATCAAGTAGGACCTCTCAAGAAAGCAAAGGGCGGTTTCAAGTACATCTTTGTAGCAATTGACAAGTTCACCAAATGGATTGAATACAAACCACTCGCAAAATACAACGCGGCCAAAGCAGTCGAATTCATCCAAGACATTATGCACCGCTTCGGCATGCCCAATCGAATCATCACAGATTTAGGTTCTTCCTTCACAACTATAGAATTCCAAAGTTGGGCACATGATTGCGGCTTCAGCATAGATTACGCATCAGTCGCACATCCAGAAGCCAACGGACAGGTAGAAGGGATAATGGACTCATACTAGCCAGATTAAAACCAAGATTGTATGAAGAACTAGTGGACTATGGATCCAAATGGATTGAAGAATTATCCAAAGTAGTATGGGGGCTACGGACTCAAATAAGCAGAGGCACCGGATACTCACCTTTCTTCCTAGTTTATGGATTAGAAGCCGTACTACCTGCCGACTTGATCTGGACATCACCAAGGATAGAACAATATGACGAAGGAGAAGCAGAACACATCCGAATATTAGAACTCGACAGTATAGAAGAAGTAAGAGTAAACGCTACCCTTCAATCAGCTAGATACCTCCAAGGTTTAAGACGCCACTACAACAAGAATACCCAGCCTCGATCACTCCAAATCGGAAACCTAGTACTAAGATGAATACAAAAAACTGACAGACGCCATAAACTACTCAGTCCATGGGAAGGTCCTTTTATTGTCACAAAAGTCACCAGACTAGGCACGTACAAGTTGATAACTGAAGATGGAAAAGAAGTCAACAATACATGGCACATCAGCCAACTAAGAAGATTCTACGCATGAAAACAATTCAAGGAACAATATATATACAAGCCACAAGAGATCAATGTTCGGTGTTCCTCGACAACATATGTCTTATTATGGCTTTCCCCTAGTTGTTTTCACTAGGCATATCAACGTTCATGATCAATAAAGATGGTGTTCCTCGACAACATATGTCTTATTATGGCTTTCCCCCAGTTGTTTTCACTAAGCATACCGGCCAAGAGCAAAAAAGCTAAAAAGATGCTTGAGCCCGCCGATGAAGGTAGCTAATAAGCTAATACCCCAACCAAAAAAGCAAAATGGCTGAAATTATGTCTGAGCATACCGGCCGAGAGCAAAAGAGCTGAAAAGATGCTTGAGCCCGCCGATGAGGGTAGCTAATAAGCTAACACCCGAACCAAAAAGCAAAATGGCTGAAATTATGCCTGAGCATACCAGCCGAGAGCAAATGAGCTGAAAAGATGCTTAAGCCCGCTGATGAGGGTAGCTAATAAGCTAACACCCGAACCAAAAAGCAAAATGGCTGAAATTATGCCTGAGCATACCTGCCGAGAGTAAAAGAGCTGAAAAGATGCTTGAGCCCGCCGATGAGGGTAGCTAATAAGCTAACACCCAAACCAAAAAGCAAAATGACTGAAACTACGCCTGAGCATATCGGCCGTGAACAAAAAAGCTGAAAAGATGCTTAAGCCTGCCGATGAGGGTAGCTGATAAGCCAACACCCGAACCGATCCTAAGATGTTTTTACTACCAGAGAATATGCCAAGACCCTGTATCCGAGTTCTTTTAGAGTAAAAGAACCCAGATATATGCTCGGGGGCTGCAACAGGAGAGGTTTTCAGTTCTTTGAACAACTCAGATTCAAGACCCTCCAACTCTTTGTCCCAAATAGTAAGAGGCTCGGGGGCTACACTCAGTGAGTGCACTTTTTCTTCAAAAAAGCGCACATCACTCAGAAGACTTTTTCAAGACAGGAGTTTTCAAACAACATAAGATTCAAGACCCTCCAACTTTTTGTCCCAAATAGCAAGAGGCTCGGGGGCTACACTCAGTGAGTGCACCTTTTTCTTCGAAAAAGCGCACGTCACCAAGAAGACTTCTTCAAGACAGACCACTTCAAGGCCTCACGACAAAAGGAACACGGACAGAGCTATATCCGAGTTCTTTTTTATAAAGAACCCGGGTATATTCGATGAAGAATCAGAGCAATTTCAAGACAAAACCCTCCAGCTCCTTGTTCCAAATAGCAAGAGGCTCGGGGGCTACACCCAGATGGGAGTACTTTTTCTTAAAAAAAGGTACACACCACCCGAAGATCTCACGAAGCGCTACACGGTTTCGCTCAAGAAAGCACTCGGACGACGTTTGTTTCTGCTCGGCAAGACCTGAAGGAACAAGACGAGGCTTCCAGAGCTCAACCATGAAGTGCTCGAGGGCTTGTCGATGCGGGACCCACGGGATACCCCTCAAGGAAGGGAGAAGATCTAGTCTAACTAGGATTTTTTCCATGTAATCTAAGTAGTAGTATTATTCTGTAATCCTACTAGGATATCTCATTGTAAACCGACTAGGACTTTGGCCTCCTGACTATATAAAGGAGGGCGGGGTTCCTGGAGGAAAGAAGAACACTTGACAATCAATCCAATGCAAAGGCTAACGCCAACTGGACGTAGGGCTATTACTCGATCACGGTCGAGGGCCCGAACCAGGATAAATTGACTGTCTCTTGCGTTTACCGTCGAGTTCTGCATACGCCGAAGCCCGAACAAACTGTCCCGGTATCCCCGTGGCAAGCTATCGATGGTGAAACATTGACACAGGGTTTGTTGTGCAAAACCTTTTAGGGCATGTTTGAAATGTGGGATATCTAAAATGCAGAAATAAGAAAAACATAAGAATGGAGTTGCACTTCACTGCTATCCTAAAGGAACTGGGAGAAGAGAGAAATAGAGACAAAGGGAAGTTTTCAAGAGTTTGGACCTCATGTTAGATTTCCTCCAAAACTTCTATGGTTTGAGCCATTTCGTAGGAATTTTATTGGATTTCAGGATGGCCAACCATTTGTTCCAAATGAAAGGGCCACATAGCAACAATTCTTACAGGTTTATAACCCTACAAAATTGCTTCATGAATACTACGTTGAATGGAGGAATTTCATAGGAAAGTTTATTTTCGCAAGAAAAATGTAGGAAACAAAAAAAATTCTAGTATTCCAAAGGAAAATACTGTTTTGTCAACTCAGTGTTCTTTATTATCATTTCGAGAAGAAGGAATTCAACATTTTCACGGAAACAAGTTGGTTTCTGTTAGAAGATAAGGCTATGCTATGCGTGTTTATCTTGTAACTGTGTCACAACTTGAGATAAGCAACCGACCAGGAGCTCTAGAGTTTGTTAATTATAGGCGATCTATGTAGCTCTTAGATGATATATAATCTGTTGTAACAAGAACTCCTGATGGCCGGGTCTCCAATCTGTTATTCCCGTGTAAATGCATGTTAGATATTGTAGTCCACACGGCAATAGCCCAGCACACACAAACCTTGTGAACCAACCACCACCAGTTCATGCTCCTAACATGTATATATATATATATATATATATATATATATATATATATATATATATATATATATATATATATATATATATATATATATATATATATATATATATATATATATATATATATATCCAAAGAACAGCATCAGCTATATATAAAGTCCTCACAGTACAACCAGCAAGAAAAGAAGAAAAAAGACTACACGGCAAACAATGAGCTCCGTGGTTAGGAAATCCTTGCCGCAGCTCATCCGGCCATCGTCGGAGGAGCTGGAGATGAAGACGACTACCAGTAGCATAGACCTCTCATCCTTCGACAAGGGTTTTAGTGCCATGCCAGCTACATGCTTCCTCGTGTTCGAGCACCCAATCGACGAGCCTGCCGAGACCATAAGAAGGGGCCTCTCCCGTGCCCTTGCCTACTACCACCCCATCGCCGGGCGCCTTGCCCCGGGAGCCGGCGGCGGCCAGGCTCGTGTCGAATGCAACGGCGAGGGCGTGGTCTTCGTGGATGCATCCGCGGACTGTGCCCTGAAGGAAGCAAAACTCTTCGGCCTTTCATCTGGTGCAACGATGCTACCAGACGACCTCGCTGTCTACTACCCGGTGACCGTGTTCTCCTGTGGTGGCTTTGTGGCCGGAGTCACATGGAACCACGCCATTGCCGACGGCGCTAGGATGGCCCAGTTCTTGCAGGCCGTCGGCGAGCTGGCGTGCGGGCTGCCGGCACCGTCTGTCGTCCCAACCTGGTGCGACAGCTCGCTGCCGGCTCTCCCTCCGGTGATCGCTTAGGCGCAGCGGTCCATGATGGGCCTGGCGCCAAGGGACTTCGCTTGCTTGGAGTACACCGTGCCTTCGAGTTTGATCAACAGCATCAAAGCCGAGTTCCATGGCCACATGCGAATGGTGGCCAGCCATGCACTGTGTTCGAAGCGGTGACCGCTGTGCTATGGCAGTGCCGCACTCGTGTGGTCATCTCTGATCCAGAAGCCCCCTCCCTGCTGTTCATTGTAGCCAATGTCCGCAAGCACGTCGGGGCCAAGGATGGCTACTATGGTAACTGTGTCACTGGGCAGCTCGTCGTCGCGACGAGCGGCTCGGTGGTGAACGGACCCATCTTGGACATAGTGAAGATGATAAGGCATGCCAAGGAGCAGATCACCAAACAGCTGAAGCGGAACGATGGTGGTGGTGGCGGCGACGACAAGCCGCAGGCTTCGAAGCCGCAGCCTGAGGACATGCTTCGGTACAACTACAACCTCTTGAGCGTGTCAAGCATGAGGAACATCGGCCTCGACGAGGTTGAAGTTGGCGGCAGGAAGCCGGTGAGGGTGATGTGCCGTGCCCGTGTGCCACACATGACTGCCATCCTGCGTGGTGTGCCTGCCATGGAAAGGGAAGAATGGGCCCAACATGGTCACCCGCTGTGTTAGGGAAGAGCACGTTGAAGCCTTCCTTGGGGAATTGGCAAGATTCACATGATTAATGAGCAATTATGCCAATGACTCGTTGTGTTCAATGTTACATCAAACTGGTAGTTTCAAGTGTTTTGTTTCCAATACTCCCTCCATTTCAAATTGTAAATAATTATTTTAGCATTTGTTATGCATCTAGATATACATTATGTCTAGATACACAATAAAAAATAGTATGTATCTATAAAAGACAGGACTTACAATTTGAGTGGAGGGAGTATATGTTTGTGCCTCGTCTTACGGGAGATGTTATATCATTGTATCTATCTGCACCATACCTTTGATGTTGCAACTACAATAAATTGCAAAGAAAACTTAGCAATATGCATGGTAAATGTGGGAGTTGTATATATGCCACTTGTATATGTCGTTACCCTCTTTGAGATGCACAAATTTTGGCGACAAAAACAAGAAAGAGAAACAGATACTTCTACTTTCATTTACGGGAAATGTTGGGTGGAGCCAACAAGCAAGGTGAAACAGTGAGATTCCCAAAGAGGGAACTCAAGTTTTAGGATAAGCACAGCACAGGCAAGAGACAGAAAAGCCTATGTGGGTGTGGAAAAGAGCTGTCGATCCTCTTTGAGAAGGCAAAAGCTTTGTATTCAACATTTGTTCTTGAAGTTGTGGAAACGGGACATGAAACTTTCACGAAGTCTCAATTGAAGTTTCAAAGGAGTTTCTCATCTAATGTTGTGACATATCAGCAATTTGCTGAGTTGACATGTTAATTATAAAGAGAGAAGTCCCATAAAATTTCATCTAGATGAAACTTATTGTCACAGATACCAACAAAAAATTGACATGACAAGAAATAAAGTTGTGCCAACAAAAATAAGGAAGCATCCGAATCAAAGGTAAAGTAATATAACACAATATGTTAGTTACATTAGAAACGCCACGGATGACTGTTCCGTCGGACGTGGCTCCCAGTCCTATGCAGCGAACCGGCCTCTCTCTCTCTCTCTCTCTCAAAAAAAAAAATTCCCCACTCCGCTCATCCGTCCGTCGTGGCCTGGCTAAGCATTTCCTAGCCGCTCATCCGTCTGCCCGTTGCGACCCCTTCCCCCACCACGCCTCGTCCCCCGTCGTGGCATCGTGCCGTGCCCTTCCCCCACCATGCCACACCCCAACACCAACTGCGCCGCTCCCCATCCCCTGCGAGCGGATGACGCTAGACGATCGCGATCAAGCGAGCAGCAAGGCGCTGAGAGTAGCAACAACAAGGCCACGAGCAGCGCGTTGGAGAATCGCAGGAGGCCCGTGCGCGCTGCTGCACCGGCGTTCTCCATGCACCGCCACCGATCTCCGCTACGACGCCGAGCTCGCAACGCATTTAACGCCCATTCGCTTCAAGCAACAAGGTGACATTGTGCTGAAAGTGCATGTTGCAAGCGTGTGTATGTTTCGATTGTTTCAGATGTTTCAAAGATATGTTGTAAATGTGTTTTGCGGATGCTACAAAAGTAGATCGGGATGTTACATATGTTGTAATGGTTGTACATATATATTGCAAACTTTTGTTTCCAATGTTTCATCTATTTTTTTAGACGTATTTTGCAAGTGTATTTATTTGGATGTTGCATATATTTTACACATATGTTGCAAGTGTTTTATTTAGATGTTGCGTATGTTTTCAAATGGTTTTTAAGTGTTTTTACGTGTTTTTGCAAGTGTTTCAGACTAATGTTTCAAGTGTTGCATTTAGATATTTTAAAAATAGATCAGATATTATATCTCTCTCCTCGTTTTTCTGCTGCCTCGTCTCGGTGTCTCCTCCTCCTGCCATCCGCTTCTCCCCGCACCCTTTTCTCAATGCTAGCTGACGTTCGGAGCAGTGCGGGTTCCGCATGGGCATGGGAAATAGCTTTAGGCGCGAGCGTCCAGACATCTGGCCGTTAACAAGCCCGTAGTGATATCTCCAACTAGTTTTTTTATCTACCCTACTAATGCACCATCTTTTCTTTCCTACGTCCACACAAGAAAACGACCCCTCGCTGAGATGTCCCCTCTAAGTCCACCCCAAAAAGTGTACCCAGGAAAACAACACATTTCAAACGAACCGTCCAGATGCACTCTAAGCCTTCTCTCTCCTTACTCATTACACAATCGAGGGCCTGGATTGAGTGTATCAAATCTCCTCATTCTCCCCCACAACCACGTCATGCAGCCCCCACCGAGTATTACGAACGCCACGCCGCCAAAAATCACGGAACTTCCCGGACACGCACGGAGGCGGAGGAGGCGCTGCTACTCCTACCGCTGTCGGCGGAGGAGGTGAGTAGGCGGTGAACGCACACGCGGCCGCTGAGGTTGTCGCGAGCGAGGATCAGGGTGCACCGCGCCGTCGCATACGTCTCGCTCCTGCCGCGATCATCGTCTCCTACGGCCGCTACGATCGCGCGCGCGAGGAGGACGCGATGTCGGCGAGGTGGTCACGAGCGAGGAGATCAGGTACGCCTGTATACTTCGATCGTCAAACATGTTGCCGCCGAGATGGATCCATGCTGCCGTATATATGTTCCATGCCCAGCTCCTGTCTTTGTTCTGAGATCACATCTGAACACATGCATACACCTAACTGCGTATATACGTATAGATGCGTATAGGGTACATGAATTTTTTTATCTTTACTTTTGATCATAGTATATATGAAACTACAAAATGCAGATTTTTTTCCGAAGTACTATCGGTCACTTGCCGAGGCGGTTCAGATGTTCAGAGATGTAGCAAGTACGGTAGGAAAATTTGTCATCTTCAAATACAGAGGTTCAGATTAGCATTTAGGCGGTTCAGATGTCAGTATTCAAATAACCACGGGCGGCAAGATATATCATGGTTCTAATGGACATATCTATTATATTATTATTACTAGCCCTTGACGGCAAAATGGGGACGCCAGGAGAAGGCCGCACTGCGCTCAGCGATGTAACGAACATACCTACTCCAGGTATTTTCATACACTCATATTTTTTATATAAGCCATCATCTATAAAAGTATATAAATAAACAAGGCCATGTCAACAGCTTGCAGCGAAGAACAACACAGGAGAGAGGAAAGGAATAGAAAACAACGTGAGTACCGCGCTAGGATTAGGGCTCAAGAAACAAGCGAGCAAAGGGAGGAGAGAAATCAGAGGCAGCGGGAGTACCAGCGAGACTACCGTGCTCGGTGAAATGCACAAACAACGGCACCTCCTAATGCACCAGATCAGCCAAAAGCTAAAGAATGCTCTTTGCAGTCATCCGATTGCTATCTTTTATTATTAATATTACTTATCGACCTTGTCTTATTACTTCAACAACAAGACAAATATCCAACTTATGGGACAACGACATCAGCCGTTCTACAACCAATTAACGAAGGATATTTTTCCGCCCCAAACATGAATTCTATTGACGTTAATATGACCCTATGTACGTCAATTCAAGGAGTGCAGGAATCACCATTTCAGACGGGGAATTCCGGAATTTTTACTGGCCCAACCTCGGTTTAGGACAAAGAAAATCAAACCCCATGCGATGCTTCGAATGGTTATGCGTCGAAATGATAACTACATCAGACCAAGGCAACAAGTATGTGGGGATATCGCAATGGAGCCGTCTGCTCAGATGGTTCAGGATCTAGGTGAAACAATAACTGGAATTTTATAGTACCTACTAATGATGCTTTTTTCCATTTTTACGATTTATTTATATCTCACCATATCAACCAAATGATTAAACAGAATCCAGTTCAAGTGCCAATCAATTGCGGAGAAATAGAGAAAGGTACAACAATCTTGAAGAATCGATAAAACAAGAATTATTGGATAAAATGCGAGGCTATACAAGGCACAGGAGAAATATTGCACATCAGTCCATTCAGCATACTCCAAGCAGCAATGCCCAGCCCACAAGTTGCTTGATTCATTTTTCTTCCAATCCATAGTTTCATATATGTAAATTTCTGATGTTAATTATATAACTTTAACTTATAATAACTACTATACAGATGGGACACCAGCTCTTCGCACGTTACATGCAAACATCGATCGGGTAGATGAATATGACACTACCTTGTTCCAGCCGGCAAACAACGAGATACAAGAATCTGATGACGAAGGAGGTGGGTTGCTTTTTAATGACACAAACATAACTGCATAAGAGTTAGTTTTTAACATACCACGTGCTGCCCATGCAACAGATCCCCAGGAAGACATGGAACATCATAGCGATGACGACGAAGCTAGGCAATTCCATAGGAAAGGTATCGCCCCACGTCGACCATAAATCATTGTGTTTTTAAATATATATATATATATATAATATTAATTTTACCACGCATGTTCAGAACCACTTCATAACTCTCATGCGAGATGACCGATATGAGTCATACCTTATATATGCCAATGGTGTTGCTGGTAATCGACGCCGATGATCCATACGACTACGTCTACCATGATATACCGCATCCGGCACCATGTTTTTGAAAAAGGTGCCTAATTGCGAATAATTGTGGGGCCATACAGGTTTGAATATGAACTGCCGTGGTTTTGCTTGCAGCAAGTGGAAAGGTTAAAGTGCATATTCCTGAAGTGCCGGCTGATTTAAAAAGTTATTTACTAGCCGTAGATGCTTTGATGCAAAGTATTTCGAAAAACACATACGTTACTTCAACTCTCATTTCTCTTTCATGACCCTTGGGGTTAGTGTGGATCGTCGTGTTACCACCGCAGCAGTGAACCTTCGGTATCTATACATTCCAGTGCAAGGTTCCTTGTACCACCGACTTGACCACTTGGTGCCGTGTTCCAAAGGGCCACGCCACATGCAATCTGTATTTTTATGATACAGATGATACCTTAGCACATAGGACACAGAGATCTCCTGACCTGGATATCAACCTCATAAGAAATATTCTTAGGATATTAGCGGACAATCCTTATGTTCAAACATTCAAGAGGGTTGGGGCCATACCAAATCTTGATGACTATGTAATTGAGCTAAACACCAATGTCACGCCTGACCAAAGGAGGTACCTTCTCTACCACACTACATGAGTTTCTGTTGTAGTTACTACCTAAGATTATATAATTTTGTAGATTATATGTTCACCCGTGTTTCGCTATGTTTACAAAGGTACAATGCACCGACGACATCACAGGTTGCTGCTATCTGGACCAAAGGAAATGACCCACAGAGATGCTTTGATAGAAGCGTGCTTGTGTATGCAATAGGAGATCGGGCACTGTATATTAAACCATACCAGGGTTGTTATGATCCATTGTCATATCCTTTATATAATCTTAGATGACAGACTGGTTGGAACAAATTTATGCCCTATACTAACGCACCTATCATCCCTGCTACTACTCCACATGGCACAATGGCGGACACACCAACTTCTGTGCAAACATTAGAACATGACCCCACAGGTTTAGACAAATCCTTATATTAATTGAAATTTATATCTAACTAACTCATGTGCTACAGAGTTTCCCTAATATTTTTTCTTGCTACATAGATGATGCTGAAAATGTCGCTGACATACAACAGGGTGAAAAGCTGGGTAGCCTGATGGAGGAAAATCAATCTGGAAAATATGTCACTGCTCGAGAATACTATTGTTTCTTAATGCAAGTTCGGCGGGGTCTTTTTAACATCCTGTTGTTTGGAGGACGACTATTCCAACGGTGGGCTGTTGACATGTATATAAAGATTGAGTCTATGAGGCTTGATTGGTATGCTAACCCATCAAACCAGAAACTCATACGGGCCAAACTATATCAGGTGAGGCAAATGTTTTCTTTGCAAAATATGTCGTACACTACAACTAAAAAATGACTTTTTTATTATTATAATTATAAAAGTCGATCATTGATAATTGTGTTCATGTAGGGTCTGGTTGATGTTGTTTCAAATGGAGAAACCAGGGCTTCTGAAGTTGGCAAGAGAATTGTGTTGCCACGTTCTTTCCCGGGCGGTGATCATGACATGATGCGACGGTACCTTAACGCAATGGCCATTGTGCAGCGTTTTGGCAAACCAGATTATTTCATCACTATGACATGCAATCCGCAATGGCAGGAGATCACAGAAAATCTAGAGCCTCGCCAGGAACCACAAGATAGACCTGACTTGGTGGCAAGAGTATATAGGGCCAAGTTACGATCATTGATGGATTTGTTGACCAAGCAAAAGTACTTTGGAGATGTTGCAGCCTATGTGCATGTCATGGAGTTCCAAAAAAGGGGTTTGCCGCATGAGCATATCCTGTTAATTATGAAATCAGCAAGTAAATTGACAAACCCTGATGCATATGACAAGGTTATTTGTGCAGAGATACCAAACAAGGACAAGTACCCAGTGTTGCATGGACTTGTGATTAAGCATATGCTGCATGGTGCGTGTGGAGCCTTGAATAGAAACTGTCCTTATATGATTGATGGAGCCTGTCGGTTTCAGTATCCACGGCAATTTTGTGATGCAACACAACAGGGCAAAGATTCGTATCCTTTGTATAGGAGGAGAGATGATGGACGTCGAGTGAAAATTAGAGGGGCTGAGTTAGACAATAGGTGGGTGGTGCCATACAATCCAGGACTTCTTATGAGGTATAATTGCCACATGAATGTTGAAGCATGCTCAAGCATCAAAGCTTGTAAGTACCTGTTCAAATATGTATACAAAGGCAATGACCGTGCTTCATTCTCAGTTGAACCTGCTGGAGTTATCAATGAAATCCATTGGTACCGTGATGCACGATACATATCACCCCTCGAAGTTGTATACACGATTTTTGGTTTTCATCTTTTTGGTGTATATCCCTTAGTTTTGCAGCTCCAGTTACATCTACCAAACATGTAGTATGTCATTATTGAAGAGTCTGTAAACCTAGAAGATGTTATCCATAGGCCATCTGCCACTAGGACTACACTCACGGAATACTTCAACATGAATCGTGCTGATAGTTTCACAAGGACATTATTATATAGGGAGTTCCCAGAACACTATCGGTGGATCAGTGGTCGCAAGGTGTGGCAGAGAAGAAAGAAATAGCTAGGACAGATTGGTAGGGTTGTGTACGCGCACCCAGCAGAGGGGGAGAGATATTTCTTAAGAGTGCTCCTAAACCATGTAAGAGGTGCAACCTCATTTGAGGATTTAAGAACAGTGTCTGGCATCACATACTCTACATTCAGAGAAACATGTGAAAAGAGAGGGCTCATTGAGACAGATAAGTCCCTTGATGACGCCTTGAGTGATGCTGAAACTTTTCAAATGCCAGCCGCACTACGTAGATTATTTGTAACTATACTTGTATTTTGTGAGGCCACCAACATGCACGAGCTATGGGAAAAATACAAAGAATCAATGTCCGAGGATTATAAAAGAGACAATTCTAACACAGCTATGGTCGAGCAAATGGCACTGAGAGACATTAGAGAGATGATTCAGTCGATGGGGAAGGAGTTTCGAAGTTATGACCTTCCTGAGCTCAATGATGCCGGTAAGTTTCATACAAACTAATTCCATCCCTTTCTTTATTTCTTCTTCTTCTTCTTTTGATAAATAATTGGACATTTTTTAGCCGGATTACATTTTCCTCGTTCCATCATAACTGACTTGTATTACTTTCTATCGAATCAACGGTTGAATTTTCCAATGACACCATGAGAGAGAGGTCAGAGAGGAGCTTTCCATACAAGTGGACCAAGAAGATATGGATTTATATAAGTCACTTGACATCGACCAGCGAGTAGGATTTGATGAAATTATACATCATGTATTCAATAACAAGAGCCGAGTGTTCTTCGTTGATGGTCCAGGAGGAACAGGAAAAACATTCCTATACAAGGCGTTTCTTGCCAGAGTGCGCTCGGAGGGATTAATAGGAATTGCTACTGCAACATCTGGCATAGCAGCATCAATATTGCCTAGAGGACGCACAACACACTCAAGATTCAAAGTCCCCATTACACTTAAAGAGAATAGCACGTGCACCTTTTCAAAGCAAGACGGCACCACTAAGTTACTCCGTATGGCGTCCTTGATTATATGGGATGAAGCTGCTATGATAAGGCGTCAAGCAGTGGAGTGTCTTGATAGGTCTCTCCAAGATATTATGGGCTGCACCTTGCCATTTGGGGGTAAGGTTATGGTTTTTGGAGGAGATTTTAGGTAGGTTCTTCTAGTAGTTCCACGTGGAAATAGAGCACAGGTAACTGATGCGTCATTACAAAGATCTTATTTGTGGGACAATATGCACAAGATAAGATTGACACGTAACATGAGGGCTCAAACTGACCCATGGTTTTCAAGTTACCTCCTTAGAATTGGTAATGGAACTGAAGAAACCATCAGAGATGATTATGTTCGCCTGCTAGAAGATATTGTGATTGGTTATACACATGATAATGAAGATTCTATAAACATGCTCATTCAGAATGTTTTCCCATCACTTGTGCAAAATGCGAGATTAGCACAATATATGAGCACATGTGCCATCCTTTCAACAAAAAATGAGCATGTTGATCAACTAAACTCAAAGTTGATTGCCATGTTTCCAGGTGAGGCGAAGGTTTATCATAACAAAAGGAAATGGCGAAAAGTGATGCGCAGAAGAAAACAGGGGTCATGGTGAAGGAATGGTGGAAGTCGAAAAGCAATGAGCTGACCATTGAAGACGTCGTCACCATGGGGGTACTCCACAACAAGGAGCTCGCAGGATGGCGTGTGCGAGAGGGCGAGAGGTACCCCGATCCACAACTAGGTGAGATCGTGGTGTTCGAGGATTTCTTTAAACGGGGATTTGGAGTTCTGATACATCCGTTTCTTCAGGGGCTCTGTCTTTACTACGAGATTGGGATTTGCAATCTGCATCCCAACTCGATCCTCCTTGTCGCCACTTTTATTCACCTGTGCGAAGCATATGGCGGCTTCCAGCCCCATTTCGATTTTTTCCGCCATCTTTTCTATCTGCGGAAGAAAGGAAGCGGTGGTTCGAAGATAGCCGGGGGTGTATACCTCAACCTCCATGACGGCATGAAAGCCCAGTACTTGCACTGCCCATGGAACACGTCGCTCGACGACTGGTACAAAAAATGGTTCTACATCCACGAAGAGCCGAACACGATCACACTATGCGACGCGGGCTACATTCTGGAGAAGAAGACAAGCTGGTCGGAAAAGCCCAAGCACCTAGGATAGATCCCAGAAATATTTGGAATGATCCCGTGGAAAAAACTGCATGGTCCGAGCGTAGTCGGGAGTTTCATCAGCCGACGGGTCCAGCCCTGCTAGAGGAGGGTACATCCTGGCTATGAGTATCAAGGGAGCGCTGACCCGACGAGGATGAGGCAGAGGGCGCTTGACAAAATCGAAGTCAAAGCTAGAATTGGCGAGCTATTTAACTTAGCCAATCCAAATTATGCCAGATTGAGCGACATCGAGCATGCTTTCAAGCTTGCCCGACCTCCCCCAAAGGTAACTCGTCTTGCCGCGTACCCGTAGTCTTATATTGTGGTAGGGTAAGTGGAAATTTACTGTGTTCACTCCCTTTTGTAAACCAGGTTAATGGTCGGGATAGAGCGACAGTGTTTGTGTCGCCACCCCCTGGATTAGAGTGGCCATAAGGAGTTGATCCCACCACCCAGACCAGCGTCGAGATCGAGGACGAGGATGTCGACTAGGCGGAGCTCAGAGCTGGAGAGGAGGCAGCGGCCAAAGCTGCTAGTAAGCGGTTGGCTACCCCCAAACAGTCGAATAAGAGATCAGTAACCACCCTGCTCACCGGAGGAGCGCTAAGTATCAATGAGCCCGAGGAGGACTCGGAGGAGAACCCGGCCAGCAAGTGTCGGTAGGCGTTTTTGCTTGGCCGGACGATGACGCAGGGGAGGGAGAAGATGCAGACACCTTTCAACTTGTCCCTCAAAAAAGAGGAAGCGACTAGAGTCAATGGAGCAAGGTGGGTCCTCCGCGCCTATGGGACCCACATCGCCGACGGCGGTGAAGGATGCAGCCGGGTTAACCTTGGGAGTACCTGGGCAAGGAATGCGACCGGCGACGGGAGCGACAACTCAACCATGCACGCCATCGACCACTGCAACATGAAGGACAAGTGGCGGAGGGGTCGAGCACCAAGGCCCAGCGACAGTGCTAGATGTAGAGGGAGACCAGGGGTCATCCGCACAGCACGTGGAGCAAGTACGGCCGAAGAGATGCGCCTTCTCCACATCATTCCGTGCTTCCAACATGTAAGTATTTGTAACCTTGATATAAGTTAGCAATTTGCATTTAATATGATTGCTTTCTGAACTTAACTCGGATGTATTAGCTCGGCGTCCACAGAAAGTCTGGACCAGCTAGCCGGAAGTGGCGTGGCGCCGCCAATAAGTACAGAGCAGACTACCCAGTAGCCAACCACCGAGGAAGCCATAGTAGAAGATCCGTCGGCGCCTCAGCAAGCAAGCAGTCAGACAACAGTCCCCGAGCAGGTGGTCGAGGGACCAGCCGAGCCGGGCATGAGTGCTCCAAGCGCTAAACCTGCTGAGGGCAACGCCTCAGCGTCGAGGGTAACAGAGCAGACCGAGGAGCAGCGGCCGAAGGTGAGAGCACAGACCACATTTACCGACGCTGCAGCTCGTGGGAAGGCTGTGGTGATCACAGATGTTGCTGACGCCGGGCCAGCACCAAGACCCGAAGAAGAGCCCGAAGAGGATGAGGTGGAGGAGGTCCTGGGCCATCCGCAAGACAAGTGACAACATGTTTATGTGTCACGTTGGAGGAACGACCAATGGGTTATCCATGAGGAAATCCCAGAGGTCGAAGAAACCAAGAAAGTTGAACGGGCGGCGAAGCGGCTTGTTACGGAAGTGCAGGTAAGCTTTGCTTCACCCCCTGGTCTTGCGGTCTAATCGTAGTTGTCTTACTTAGCTATCTGCACACAGGACTTAATGAATACCGCAAGGTACCGCAAGAAATGCTTCGACCAGATCGAGGGAATAGTTGCAAACAACAAGGAGCTGACGGCGGAGGTGGACCGCTTGCGCCAGCGACTTGAAGCCGCCGATCATGAAAAGATGGTGCAAGATTCCCAAAACCAGAACCTGGTCATCCAGCTCAGTAAGAAAGAGCGGGAAAGAACAAGTAAGTAGCCATTTTATCATACCGACTACTGACAAGTGCTGTTGCGTTGTTGGTAGTAACAGCTGTAGTGCAGGCTTAGAAGCTGAAGTGATCCGTCTTCGAGAGGAGAACAGTCGTGTGGTCGGGGAGTGTGATCGCCTAAACAAGGACAACAGAAAACTGGTGCAAGACCAGTCGTAGCTCTAGGACCACACGACCAAGATGACAGAGGAGCTGAAAGGTAAGTTGTCCAACCGCCTTTGCTCATTTTTGTTGCCTACCATAGTTTGCGTGGTCTACCGTCTTAACAGCGTGTGCGGTTTGCAGTTATAAAAATCAATGCAAAGAAGCATCTGGAGGCCATGATGAAAGACCGTGACGGATGGAAGGCGCAATGCCAAGAGATCACCAAGGACCATGACACCTAGAAAAGTCGGTGCCAGGAGGTGGTAAAGGGCATTTTGCCAGTCCTTAACCTCATCGATCCGGCGCTAGTAGAAGATGTGCCAAGGACGCCGCAGCTGGGATTGATCGAGAGATGCCAAAGGGCATGGGGATGGTTCTAGGAGTTCGTGAAGGAAGCGGGAGAGTACGCAGGCGCACATGTGCTAAGCATGGTACGTGCTCACTACCCCCTGATCGATCTCAAGCGCCTGGAGGCTGGATACCCGAAGGAGGTAGATCCAGACAAGGCCAAGGAGCTACGGATGACCCAGCTGGACTTGTCGGCGAAAATAATTGGCGATATTAACCTGTGTGGAGGTGCGACACCACCCGTACAAGGAACGCCGTCAACAAGTCAGCTAGGAACACCACCCGTACGGAGAATGTATGATTAAATATAAGTTTATGACTGAGACTATTGGAAAAATTTTCTTGTTTGTTTATTTTTATGTGAGTCATGTAAATGGAACCATTGCGCTAGGTGAGGTCCCTTGACCATGGTCCTCTGTTTTCTCTTTTTGGGTGTGCGTCGTGGCATTTCCTACCCTGTCTCAAAATGCTTCAAGATGGCACCCAGTGTCTGCTGGCCGCTGCATGCCTGCATGCTTTGACTGAGGAGGCGAGTGGCTCCAGCCTTCACGTTGCCAGCGAGGAGCAGATGGGATCATTGCTCGCTAGCATCGCGCGGCACTTCGTCTGGCGGCTCTGCGTCACGCAGCGTGGAGCAGCGCCAGAGCGAAGGACGGGGGATGTTGCGATGAGGAGGCTCAATGCCTGATGGGCTCTTCTCTATTGGGCCATTGGCATTTGTTCCAGCCCCGACATAGACATATAAGATGTGTGCAACAATCAAGACGACCACCGACACTCGCGCGATCAACGCTGACTTCAATCAAGGGAGCCCCGCCTTAGTCCTTGTCGGCCCTAGCCAGCCGCCATCGGGGACGCCGAGCCTCGCCCACCCTAGCCGCGACCACCCCCACCTCGAGTCATCGCTAGGTCGTACATCGCACCGAGAACTTCAAGTCCTTGCCGGTCGCCATGCGGTCAAAGAGTTGATGACTGACGGACGTCCTCCACGAAAAGGTATGGTCGCCTTCTCTCGCCTTTTCGCTTTGTGCAAAACGGTGCCCTGATTTAATCTAATCTATTTTTGTATCTGTATGCGACCTTTCCTACAACAAATCGCAAGTGGCAACAACAAAGCGATGATGATGTCAAAGAACCGGATTCCCATGAACCGTAAGGATCTGATCGATCCAAATCCGATGCGTAACTACACTCTACTTGTTAAAATTTTATATTTAATAATGATTTGTTCATATCTGGTGTACGAAAGAAAGTAAGATGAATATAGAGAGTGAGGCACAAATGGAAGCTCTCGGCCAAGAAATACGGAATGAAGATAATAACGAAATAATAATTCCGCATCCTCGGCCGCAGTGAGAAAAGAACCAAGACTTAAAACTTTTCACCCATCGCCTAATATCTCATGAACCTCAAAACATTTTTATATGTCAAAAAGCTAATTTAGAAGATGGATTATCGTCTAAATCTGAAATCCATGAGCCCATAGAACCTATGGACCGCTTCAGAGAAATGATAAGTATGTTCCAGGCGTAGAGGCCCACGTCACGGTGCTTATCGATCCACTTTGCACACTTGGTGAGTCAAGTTAGCACAACCACCTCATGCAATTTTTTAAAGAAAGGCATTTACATGTAAGCTATGGTACTTATCTCACAAATTTTTGCGGGACGTACACATACCAAAGCGGGCAATATTGATGTAGATGTTCAACACAATGATGATGCCGAAATAAAAGGGCATGAAGAAAGAGACGTAGCCAAGAAGCGGCGTGCTCATGAGGAAGATGACGTACATAACTATATCTTATACTTCTCAAATATTCCTTTCATAAATTGCCCGTGTGGGTTATTGCATACAAAATGTCTAGAGATTGCATCTCAAACTAATATTACATATTGCATATGCGAGATCATTATGGTAGATGCAACAAAGGAACAGGTCAAATATGATGATGTACGACTCTCCACGGCAAGAAAAGGACTTACATCCGATGCGTCTTTGATGCTGATGTGATAGTGTTACCGGAGTACAATAAACCAAAGAAAACAAACAATGCACAAATCATGCCTCAAGGTGAGACCTCAACAATTGGGACTTAATAGTACATATTTTGTGAATTAATTTTAATTACTTGATATATATATTATATAAATAAAACCTCTATAGATTATGTGTCTACGAAAGAAGACACAAGGGGTAATTGAATACATGCAAAGAAAAGTGAAAAACATGTACTCGCTTCGTCGAATCGATGATTGTTGGGGAGAGCGACAAGACATGGATTGTCTTTTTTATGGGAGTGAGCATGTCAATGGCTCTGTAAGGATGGTCAACACGTCTTCTGCATTAACTAATATCCATAACAAATATATATCCATAATTTAATGACAAATTAAAAACTTGCAGGTCATAAGTCTGTATATCTAGTTAATGCGGCACGAAGAACAAGGCCATCATAGAGAAGGTGGAAATGTATATTTAGAAAATTCATGGTTTTCTCAAATGCTATGAGGTAACGGAGAGCAAGATCTAAAAAAATTGACGTATAATAAATATGACATGGCTGAATCAAGGGTGAACACTTATTTAAAAGCTGATATGGTAAGCTTTACTATGACATTTGCCATATGATAAATTTTATCACTTCGAAATATGAAGAAATTATATACATAAATCTCTATGTCCGCATGTCTTCCTTCCTATCAATATTACAAAGTGCCACTGGTACCTGGCAGTTGTGTGTGCTTCAAAAGGTGAGATACAAGTATTGGATTCTTTTGGAGAAAAGATGACAAATTGGCAAGATCTCCGATATACGGTACAACATAATATATATGATGTACGCATATTTCTTTAAAAATCTTCAAATAAGAAGTTCATAATTAACCTTGGTGTCTCGCTCTTAATAGTTAATAGGAATGGAACGACTAATAAAACATGTAGCAGAGAAGATTCAACTCGACACAAGTAAATGGGTACACGGTATCGAAGTGTCATCCTGGAAACCTAAACATATGATCACTGAACAAATGCAAAAAGATGTGTAAGTTAACTTTCCATCTTGTGTATAGGCCATTCTCTCATAACGAACAATATCTATATACCTCACTTTTTTTGTATTATGCACAGATGTAGTTGTGGATTATGGATGATCAATTATATGGAGTATTGGATTTGAACTAATTTATCGACCATGTCACGCAGTAATTCCTTACGAATTAATTTCTAGTCAGTAATAAGTTTTTTTGTATGTATTGATTAATATATCATGACTTCATTATGTTTTCGAGGAAGATATAAGTAACTTTAGGTTTAAGCTACCAGTCATCATGTACAACTCCCCGTTAAATGAAGCAAGAGGATTACCAGATAACGAGCAACAGAATCAGACCCTAGTTCATCTAGTTGATGATGTCGTAGAGCTAAATGAAATGGATATTTTAATGTCGGGTAACGCCAAGTTGATAAGTACAATAAAGTGGACAAGCAAGGAAGAACTATTGTCGTGGATTTACCAAGTTGATAAGTACAATAAAGTGGACAAGCAAGGAAGAACTATTGTCGTGGATTTGCTCAACCATTCGGTGCAACGCGGATGATGGAACTTTAGAGTAAGTCTTTCTTCTTTCTGAATAGTTCAGAACATAATTGTTTGTGCATTAAGTAATTAGTTTCTTGTTCTTCTTTTTTTGCAGCAAAGAGTGGGTACGAAGTACACGACCATATCCAATTACTTTAAGTCTTAGGAAAATTATAAATATTTTATGTGAAGATACAGAGATGGAACATGAAAGCTTTAATATGGCTATTCGGATGGTTGCATGCAACAAAGAAATGATGCTGCATAAACAAAAATACCACTTCATGGATCTTAAATTTGCTGTAAGTTTTGAAATTCTATAATTCATCAAAAACTTGTAATATATGTGATTAAAAAATTATATACCGACAATTACAATCATCATCAGGAAATAACTGAGTTTGGAAGAGATTCACGATGTACTGGTGGCATTGATAAGGTATACTACAACAAATTGAAAAAGGTACTTGAGTGCTGGCCAGACATGCACTACAAATTCAAGATTGTAGCCAGGTACGTTATGGTCAGTGTACTACTTACTACTTTATAAGAATTTATTTATTTTATTTATGAACCACTTACAGTCTGTGTGTTTGTTTTTAGATTCTACTACCATATTATCAGAATGAACTATACATTTTATTGATACTGGACAATGAAAACAAAACTGTGCACATTATGGATCCGCTTGAACCGCTACCAGATAATGCATGTTTGAAGGGTTATCATCAAGAAATGGCATATATACCTACATTCCACACTAATGCTAGAATGTTCAATCTCACCATAGCACTATCAAATTCTAGGTTGACGAAAATATTTATTACTGGAAGCGAAAATACCCTAAATATGTAACAAAGGTTTCGGGTCATAAATACTGGTAAGTGTCGCAAAATTTGGTTCAACTTTTCTATAAAAAACAGTAATTTGATTTATATACATCAAATAAACAATTGATCTTCTCCGTCAAGAAATTGGGAGGCTTTCTTGTCTATAATTTTATGAAGTCGTGGGACGGCGTAAGATTATCACGGATCACCACTGTAAGCATATATAGTCTCCAACTATATTCCGTATACTACATACAATACTAACATATTATATTTTATACCATGCGCAGCTATCATCTACACTGAGGAAGGAATTCTTGGCTGACATTTTGACGAGTCCTACAAACGAATATTTCAACATCCCTGAAGATGTGCAACAAATGATAAAAGACTTATGCCAAATGTAACTTAGACTATAATATAATAATTAGATAAAGATTAAACTATGAAATAATAAATTAAATGTTTTTATGATTATTCTCTAGATAAAACCGTTACGTTACACGCATGGTACTGGCATATAGAAGGTCTCCGGCACGGACACGTGAGGGTGTCACGTGCGGCCGAATCCACCCAAACCTGATACAGTCACCAACATTCCGCCCCGGTCTCGGCATCCTGTTTCCCGCAACCGAAAAGAAAAGGCAACAGAAAAAAGATCACAGGAGAAACTGAAAAAAAAACTTCTTTTTTCTTTATTTTCTTCGCCCTCTTCGTCTCGACTCCGCCCACTGCGTCACCTCGAATCCCTTCGATCCAATCCCCAAACCCTAGGCGGTCCGCCATCAGAGTGTTGGGTGCTCCCCCTTCGTTAACCCGCGGCGGCGCGGCCATGGCCCACGGCGGCGGCGGCGGCGGCGGGAGGGCGAAGGTGACGCCGAACCTGGCGGTGGACGGCGAGGGCACGCGGACGCTCAACCTCACGGTGCTGCAGCGCCTCGACCCCGCCGTCGAGGACATCCTCATCACCGCGGCTCACGTCACGCTCTACGACTTCGACACCGACGTCAACCAGTGGGTGCGTGCCCCTGCGCGCCTGTCTGATTCGCCCTGACCCTGTGATTCGTGGGTGAAGAATTTGGCTGGTCGGACCTTATTTTTGTGCTCCGTGTTGTCTGTTTTATGCAGAGCCGGAAGGACGTGGAGGGGTCGCTATTCGTCGTCAAGAGGTCTGTCGCCTCTCTTTCTCAGAGGCCTCATTAGATGAGCTTGCATAGAAATTGAAACTTTATAGGTTGTCAATTTCTATCTACTATAAATCATAAACATATTGGTTGTTTGGTGATCATAGGAAACTAAATGCAGAATCTGATTATTGTGCTGGCTAAAATATGTTCAGTTGTGCTGTGAATTGCTTCTCTCTGTTTCCTAAATGCAGAGTAGGGCTTTTGTTCTTTCCCAGTTTAAAGCATTGTATTGTGCTAGTAATTTGTTTAGTTCTGCTCTGCAGCCTTCTGAGAGATACATACCTGGGTTTCTATATTTGTTTATTTCGGAGTTCAATAGATTACCATGTAGGGCTACTTTAAGATTTCTAAAATTGCCAAAAATGAATGGAAGCTCAGACAGGGAGAATTCACTTCTACAAGTGGAACAATTGCATATCCAAGTATTAGTCTATTGAATGTGCCTATGTTTCTATTTGTTTAGTCTTCCAGTTCTAGATATGTCTCTTATTCTGATGCTACCTAAAATGTTGTGGGCCTTAAAAGTGATCAAATTTTTGCAGTTCACGTTTTCTGGCCGTGTTTATACCATTTGCGTCTTTCCAACAAATAGTGTATATTTCTTGCAGGAATGCTCAACCCAGATTCCAGTTCATTGTCATGAATCGCAGGAATACAGGTACTTTATCATGCTTTCTTTTTTTGTGATTGTATAATCTGGTGACTAAATTCTCATTGTTGATTATGTGTAACCTTTGGGGCATACATGATGACCGGTATGAACCTGGCAGTCTGAAACTTTAAATAACATATTTGTGAACTCTATTTGTATGTGAATAATAGTTATCTCTGCTAATATCTCTTTGTTCCTGCCCATCAGAAAATAGTTTAGATTTTACACAATTTATCTCATGAAGTTCATAAACTTTCAGTTTTCAGGGGAAAACCAAACATATTTCTTTGCATCATTTGTTATTGATGTTGCTATCTCCTTCCCCTTTTGGTAATACTTCAAACCTAATAAAATTATATATGGTAATTGTCTCACTGAAATATAGTTCTCCAGCAGCATGTACTGGTTTTATTTTGTCAAATTAATGGATGATAAATTGACACTCTTGCATTTCACTCATTTTCACTTTGTCCATTGATACAAAGCCAAAAGACATTCACCTTCAGAATGATGTTAACATTTTTGTATTCCATAATGTTCTATACCACATTTATATTGTTGAAGTAAACATAGCTGCAGAGTAAGATGGGTTACTTTTTAAACTCGTTTGTGATTGTATGTTTATAGTTTTTATTATTCTTCTCAAATGAGATTGGCAGAAGCTTATTATGTAAAGTAGCCTGCTTGTATCTTCACATTGCCATTAATGTTTTCTTCATATTTCATTGGCATCCACTTGTTAACAGATAATCTAGTTGAAGATCTCTTGGGAGATTTTGAATACCAACTCCAAGCTCCTTATATAATGTACCACAATGCTGCTCAAGAAGTTATAGGAATTTGGTTTTACAACTCTCAGGAGTGTCAAGAAGTTGCAAATCTTTTCAGCAGGTATCAGTTGCGAACATGTAATCATCACTCCTGCTTTTGTCTTTAGGGCTCTTCTCCTTGTCATGAATTGCAATAAGCAAAGGCAACTTCATCAAGTTATTAAGGTTTTTCATTTTTCTGATGTGGTCATTGTTTATTGAGTGTTGTGTGTGTGGTGTTAACACTATGATATATATTAGTCCAGTCATGCCTTCCCCACCAATCTCAGTCATTGATGATATGAAAAAGTCTCAATTACTGAGCTTTCTAACTGCCTAATATTTATTATGCATCGGTATAAGAGTATAAGACATGTGGCAGTGGCAGTGAGTTAATGACATGATAAGGAGATAGTGATTTTACATTCTTTTCTACATTTTGATTAAAAACATCTGGTGACTCCTAAAAAGGAACATTTTAAATGTTGAAATCGAGGACACCCCTTAGTTTAAGTTGGTAGGCCCATGAACCTGTGTTGTGCTAATGTTCCCAAATGTACAAACTGTAGCAACTAAAACAATAAATATACCAGCGAACACTTGATATTGTTTTGATATTGTCTATGTTGATGTGATAGCTTTTAGCAATATGAGAATCAGATGTTCATATATAATCTACAGCAGCTTCATACTGTTATTTCTTTGCCACATCAGTGCTTTTATCGTATTGTATATCTGAAACTATCTGAGTAGTACAGTTTTCAAAACTGTGGTCTTTCAAAATTCTCGGTGCTTTTCTATTCCTTTGGTGACCAACACATCACACTGTGCAGGATTCTGAATGCTTTCTCGAGGGTGCCACCAAAGCCGAAGATTGCCTCTGTTCAAAGGTACTTGAATGTTGTATGGTATGGTGGGAGACTTGCTAATCAATTGGACATGGTGCAGTTTATTCCTTATTATGGATCTTTCCAGAACTTGTATTAGCAACAAAATGCTTATTAGTCTTTATTTTTGGACACTTCAATGTTAAATTCATCAAATAGCTAGTGAAAAACTAAAAATTACTTCAGGCGTATGCATACTGTTATGTTACTACAACAACAACAACAACAACAACAAAGCCTTTTAGTCCCAAGCTAGTTGGGGTAAGCTAGAGTTGAAACCCAACATGAGCCCCTAGTCACGGTTCAGGCACGTCAATAGCTGCTTTCGCATACTGTTATGTTACTGGACAACATTTTATTTTCTTGTATGCACAGCATCACATGAGAAACAATTTTGTACTCCAATTAGCATATTATGTGGAAACAAACAATATAATGATGCTGCATTAACATGGCCGATGACTACTTGTTCTTGTGAACTTATTTGACACTTCACCTTACTCTTAATGTTGAGCCATGACATCTTGTGTAAAGTTTTTTTTTGGTGGTTGGGGGTTGTAGAATTTTGTGGTTTTTACAGTCGTTAGTTAATCCTGTTTCAGTGAATTTGAAGAGCTGGAAGCAGCACCTGCGTTGGTTGAAGGTCCTCTGGAACCGCAAACGTCAAATATCATGTCAACTACTACTCACGTTCAAGAGGATCCTTTATCTGCATTTTTCAGTGTATGGAAATTGTTCTTCTTATTAATTTTACATTGTATTCTGGTCCCCTTAACTCCATTAACTATTGGCTGCTTTTCAGCCTAAGATTGTTATCTACTTTCTCCAGTATATAGCAGCTTTAGCTTTTATTTTGTGTTTATTAAATGTGCATCTCTGGGAACAGGCAGCTGCAAATGCTGGTGGCAACTCCGCTGTAGCTGTTGCAAGGCAACCAATTCAATCTTTTGGTACTACTCCAGTGGCTACACATGCAGCAACTGGTATTACTACAACACAATCACCAGGCTTGCATTATTTGCTTCCTTCACAAGACTCATCGGTTTCTGGGGTGCCTGCTGATGCTCATGGTGGCGCTGGTTCTATAGGAAGGTCCACAAGCCTTGTGAATCCTTCACTTTTCTCACCATTGACGTCTTCACAGACAACAATGATGCGCAGTAATCCTGCAGTACCAACTGCTCCACCTCAACATCCTCGTACCGCTCAGCAGCCGCAAAGTGCTCCCTTGCTTCAGCCTTTTCCGTTACCTACGGCTTCACCATCTCCACCATATGGGACTCCATTACTTCAACCGTTTCCGCCACCTAATCCGTCTCCATCTCTTGCGTCTGCACCAGTCTTGAGCCCAGCACTGTCTAGAGACAAAGTCAGAGATGCATTACTGAGACTTGTGGAGGTACACTGTTCAGTCTATTTTATTTTGTTGTATAATTTGAATGTATTCTTCTTATTCTGATTACGAGGATGCACAATTATTTTGATTGTTGGGTTTCAGCACCTTGTTCGCTTGATCGTATCAGCCATGCTTATCAGCCATGATACAATGTTTTTCTCTCACAACAAAACAGCATCAGCCGGCTTATAAGCCACAGAAACGATCAAGCGAACAGGGTCATATTGCTTGTTCAAGTCTACTTTTTAGTCTTTGGTATCTAGCTGTAGTATAGGCATATATGCGTGAGAAGCTAGCACTTGGAACTTAGTTCTGCTAGAATTGAGCTTAATTCAACATCAAACTAGAACAAACTTGTAAATATTTTTGTACTTCTCCTGATTTGTAGTACACTAACTTGATCTTAGCTGTATTCCATAATCTAAGACACAAAGTTTATTGTTTGTGCCAGAACGATGAATTCGTTGATTTAGTCTACCGCGAGATCGTGAACAGACAATAATGGATTTTCAAGGTACAGTCCTCTCCATCAGGCTAGTTTGTGTTTGGACATTATCTGTTGTCTAGCCTATTCTAAGTTACCCTGTAAATTCATTGATGAAATCCTTCGACTGGTGGAGTTTGTACTATTGATGTACTTTCTACATCTGTAGATGGTTACAAAATCTGTGCTGTATTCGTGGTGCAGAGAAGTTTTGTTCCGAGTATATCTCGAAACTTTTGCTGAACCAAACATTTTGGGACCTACCTACATCCTCAAGTGGACGGTTGGGCCATGTTTTAGCAAAACAGGTGTCCAAAGAGTAGAGTTGGAGTGCATGCAAAATGGCGAAGATTGTTCCCTCTGGCCTGCATAGGCTAGAACTGCAAGATGTAGTAGATTAACCAAATATACAGGGTAAAATAACAGGGAAAGCATATATCTGGGTTAGGGATACAAGAGGGATAACCTGGTGTTTGTGTTTCTTTCTTTTTATGGGCCGAGATCTCAATGCATAATCTGTGTTAGGGATATATCCCATGAACCTGTATAATCCATGTCATGTGGGCTGTGTCATTGTTAACTCACCAATTAAGCCAAGCCAGCTCTAGTGCTTTGTCCTCCTTTCCGTGCCTGTGCTGATAAAACTAGCCATTTGTCGTGAAACATGTGCCTCTTCTGTCAGCAATAAAGTCACATGTGCCTGGCGGAGGGCTGAAGTCAACATATATGATGTGTGAGGCGAGGTGCGGGCCGGCCGATGCCCTCATCCAGATATGATCCGGTGCACGGAAAGGCTTTCGACTAGCGGGCCCAAATTCGAGGGCATTGAAGCTTGGGGTTGGGGCTGCCACAATAAGAGAGTTGGTCGTCACTAGAAAAAAAGATTCTCAAAAAAAAAAAGGAAAAAAGTCGTCAGGTGTCTCAAAAAAAAATCGTCAGGTGGTGCGAAGCGGTGAAAAATGAGTGTTACTCCCTCCGTCCCTAAATAACTAACTGTCGTCGTTGGTGTGTATCTTTAAATAAATTTATTAAAAAATTAGATTTAAAAATCTTTCCAATGATACTAATTATGTACTATATATATTAATATTTTTTAATATATATTTAATCAAAGTTATTTCTCGGAAAGGAAAAACAATAGATATTTAGGGACAGAGAGAGTACGTCGTAGTTGTATATAAGATCCTTTGTGGTGGAGGCCCACAAGCTAGTCCTCGAATGTATCTCCAAGAGCCTATCTAAAATTTACTCTCTAAATGATGATTTAAAGAATTGTTTCAGTAAAAATCGCTCTCTATATATTTGTATGCTCCAACAAGTTTTTCTATAGTTCGCACTCTAGAGAGTCATTCTCACTCTCTATTTTTAGCTAGCGATAGTGATAAATCCGGAAGGCCGTTGGAGGATAGTTTTCACCAAAATATTTAATATATATTAGTTTATAAACTTGATTCGAGAAGTCTAATTTGAGAAGGAAAAAAACAGAAATAACCTACCATTTCAACAGAGCTACTAGTAGAAAGCTAAGATATATATAGTAATAGTCAATAATAAAGAAATATTTGTGGATTATATATGCTTATGATAGGTGGAAGTAGGGACACATGACATCGGTGACTATATGATAAGCATGATTACACTCCATTCTTATTGTGGCGACCATTTTGAATAAAATCTGCTTCTCAGCTTCTTTGTTTATATATATGCTTGATCATGGAGCACGCCATCACGCCGCAACTCATTAGGTCAACACATCTTTTGGATTCAACACAGCTGTATCTGGTTTACTCAATCTTCGGAAACAGATCAATAATGAGAGAACGATAGAATCATGTGGCACTTGTTTCTTCTTTATGAGATTTGGATGCAAAAGCAACTATCTCTGTCATAAAATGGTACAGATTTTGAGTTCTCCTAAGTCAAAACTTCTTTTCTAAGTTTGGTTAAATTAACACTTTTTTTAATTTATCTATTCGATATCATAAATAGTTAAGTATCCTAAGTGAAAAATAATAGTAAAACAGTAAAGGTAGCTCAGCTGGTTAACGTTCCCACCAAGGTTTAAGTTCTCAATTTGATGCGAGTTATTTATTGTAGGATTTGATGACACTCTTATCTACCAGGTTAGTATTCCAAAGGTACTCATAGGGATAGAATCTATAGGCAGGGTTCTGTCATCAGCGAGACGGTTACGATAACATTGTCAATCTCAAGATATGCTGCCAGGATAATGTTTATGCAATGCTTATAGAAATTGTATGTTCATAACGGTGAATTAATATGTGTGCATGCATGTATGCAAACATCTGCGCCAAGCTGTCGACAGTACATAATATTTGCAGTATCATGCACGCATTGTTACATGACTATGAAATATTATTTTAATTTAACTTTTTTTATTTATGTCTTAAATATAATACCTCTTCTCTATAAATTTGATCACTTAGAATAAGCTCGGATCCAATATATTTTACTACCATCTATCCTTATTTCATAAGACTATCTCCAACAACAACACCTAAAATACAAGACCCATTCAACGTTTTGGTAGCGCTACAGTCAAAAGGTTCAATAACCATTCGACATCCTCTCCAACAACAGGACCCAAAAGAGAATCATTTCTGCAAATGGGTTTTCAAGGGAGAGGATACTCATATTTGGGTTGTGCCTCTCAGATAACCCAAAATGGGTCTTCCGTATAGGTACTCCGTTGGAGGTTGATTTTGGGTCTCCTACTACCTATTTTGGGTTTGGGTGCCCATATGGGTCAACTATTGGAGACAGTCTAACAAAGACCGTACATGCTATGCTAATAAGAAAAAAAGTATTGCGGCAGAGGGGGAGGGGGGAATCAAAAGGCACTGTTGAAACTAGATATGGTACACCAACGACAATAATAATAAAGTGACAATATAATATACTAACCAAGGGCAGAAAATATAATGTTCATCACATCCCTCACTAGGAAGGCTATGCTTACATGTAAAATTACTTGTCCTTCCTAGCGCGTCTAATGGCACGTTGTGTAAAACATTCTCCTATTTAATATAAAGATGCACAAATCTTTTGCGTATTCAAGAAAAAATAATGTTCATCACACGGTGTCATAATTTTCCTCTATATGGGTGAGATCTGGAGGCAAAACCAGTATTTTGAAAGCTTTTGTAGGCACACAAGTATATAATAACTTTCATTGTCTTGGGCTCTTGGCCGTATATATATTATTTATTATATATATTTAACCTAGCCCTGCTAATGGATGCGATTCCAACCCATTTATACCCCATTTCAAATCTAATTAATTATTTTTCAACTCCTCCCCCACCCCATTTCAAATTAACTTAGACCCAACCCAACCTACTCTATCTTGGATTGCCAAGGTTCACTATTTACAAGGAATTCTAAGAGGTGTCCTGGATTGCCAAAGGTGCCTAGCAGAACTGGTATGGTGGCCTCGGCGGCACTCCTCAGGTCCTAAGTTTGACTCCTCGTGGGAGCGAATTTTAGGTTAGCGTTAAAAAATTCCCATCGTCTGTCCCACGGTCAAAGCACATGTCAAAGGCCCGGCCCGTTTCTCGCAGGGCAATAGTGCCCCTGTGTGTTAGGGTGAGGCAAGGGTTCGGGGGTTTTCTCGACCCGTGTGAGAAGGTCTTCTCTCTTACAGCAATACTCGGAATGGCTTACCCCAAAGGTCGAGTTTTTTTTATAAACCAACATTCACTTGAGTTATATTGCCTCCGATGTCGTCTGCTGACAACATATTTACACATGCAAGTTAAAGAGAAATTAAGAAACACCGACACCTGCCAAGAACAACAACATGCCTGGCGCTCGCCAAAGCCATCTTTCACGAAGATGACGCCGCGGCCACATCAGGCTGCACGGCAGCGACAACAGCGGCCCGCGCGCGGCACGTCGGGCAGGACGAGCGGCCTCATCAGGCGGCGCGGCAGCGGCATCAGCGGCTGGCGCGCGGCACGCCGGACAGGACGAGCGGCCTCATCAGGCTGCGCGGCGGCGGCAACAGCGGCCGGCGTGGCACGTCGGGCAGGACGAGCGGCGGCCATCCGCGAGCCAGCGCGGATGCAGTGCGCGTGGAAGCCATGGCCGCAGGGCCAGCATGACGTGCACGGCGTCCCCGTCCGCGAACTCGGCGAGGCAGATGGCACCGTTCTCAATTTTTTTTTACTATGAATAAGTTTTAAATTAAAGTTTATATATGATGATTCAGAAACATGAAGATCGTTTACATTTACATAGAATAGAACACCACTAGTTTACGATGGGAGATAATTCCTTACCAGAAAATTATGCTGAAACCCATAGGCAATTGGCGAAACTACAATTATTTGTGTAACATGAGCTTCACTATCATAATCCCTACAAGCAGTGAACCAATATATCACAGTTCGATCAGTGCGCGGTTCAGTTTGCGGCGATTGTGTGTTTGATCAGGTACTCCATCGCTACTGCAGCGTGGAAGGCAGCTCCTACTGGGAGCACGTCCTCATCAATCACAAAGTAAGGGGAGTGGAGGGGATGCATTGCCTCCATGCTCGTGTTGCGGACTCCAATAAAGAAGAACGCCCCCGCGAATTTCTGCGCATAGAAGGAAAAATCCTCAGCGCCCATTAACTGGGCGCCTACCCTCACGTTGTCCTGCCCAAGCATGGTCGCTGCCACTTGTCTGGCGTGATGGTACATCCCTTTATCGTTTACAGTGGCTGGATATGGACGGAGCTCCTCCTGCATGAAGTCGATGACGGCGGTGCAGCGGTGGACGGTGGCATGAGCTTCTATGATCTTTGAAAGAAGTATAAAGATATCATTTGTTTGCTGTTTTAAGCGCGGTAGATAAATGTAAATTTGGATTGATCTTCTTGAACCGCTACAGATTGATGTTCATTGTTTACCTCTTTGATCCTCTTCATAAGATACGAAAAGCCTTCTGTTGTCAAGCTCCTGAAGGTACCACCGAAGGATACTTTCTCCGGAATGACATTGTGAGCATCACCTCCTTTCATGAACGTGACTGAGACCACCTGACGGTGACAACAAAGAGGAGGTCATGCTATTATCAGAGCAAAGTCTGGATATGTAGTGAACAAATGAAAGACACAAGATAGGCTGCAAAGCTATAAAATGCCAACAGCCAAACACACGGTAAGCTGATGAGACCACATACTGCAGACTGGAGGGGATCAATTTCCCGGGCAACAAGCATCTGAAGGCTGACGATGGCAGAGGATGCAGCAACAATGGGATCCACAGCATTCTGCGGCCCTGCAGCATGTCCGCCTTTTCCAGTGATCGTCACCAAAAATCTACCTGATGCTGCTAGAAATGGCCCTGGTCTGGAGGAAACGGTGCCTACAGGAAGTCCTGGATCTACATGCAGGCCGAAAATGGCCGACACATCATCCAGGACACCTTCTCTTAGAATATGATAAGCGCCTGCGTGACCTTCTTCTCCTGGCTGGAAGACAAGCCTCACAGTACCCTAGAAAATATACAGAAAACAAAAGAAGGAGAAAAAGCAGTTGACTAAGTGTTTGATCGAGTAATTGGGCAAACAGGGAACAGGGAAGGACATCAATCATGTCTTTGTTTTTATTAAACGAACTCTAGTCACATATCTGCACGCATATATAATTGTCACTCCAAGGAAGATACAGGACTCAAGCTCACAAGTCCTGCTTTTTTAAACAATACCTTCAAATCATCCTTCCGAGCATGAAGCAATTTAGCTGCCCCAAGAAGCATCGTTGTGTGAGCATCATGCCCACAAGCATGCATCTTTCCACTTTCCTTGCTCTTGTGTTCCCAGTCTACCAATTCCTGCCAAATGAATCGTCGCAAAGAAATTGGCAAAGAGACAGTTTGTCCACACAATATAGAGGGCAGGAGCCATGACACATTTCAAAGAGAGAAACACTGGCCATGGCAAAGGCAATAGAGTTAATAACCACAAGAGCATTTTTAACGTGGATTGTAGCTTCATGTGCCACAAGACACATTAAATCCATCCAATGTCACACGTCCAATTGGGATCCCCCATGTCGGGCCTAGAGCGCCGGCAGAAGCCTAGGACCCAACCCTGGCCGACGCCAGGGGCACCCTGCTCGCGGTAGGAGGGCGTGCAGCCAGGGGGCGGGCCGCCGCCGCCTCCACATTATCCTGAAATTCTAGGTGGATTAGGAATAAAGGAAGGTTTAGAATAAAAATAGGAAAAAATAAGTAAAGAATTGTTTAGGAAAAGAAGTTGAGATTTTTTAGGAAATAGAAAAATTTTGCTTTAGGAAAGGAAGTCCAAATCTATAAGGACTCCTTCCATAGTTTTCTTTGTTGATAAATATGGGGACTAACTATTTCAATTCAAGAAGGGAATAGAGCTTTGCTCTTTAAACAATTTCTGTAGCTCTCAAGCCTCCTCTCTCTCTCTTTGTGCCGTCGCTGCCCACATCTCCCCTGCCCTAGCCGCCGCCCACGCCAGCAACACCGGCGTGGCTCCTGCGCCACCGTCGCCCAGTCCCCGCGCCGCCGCCGCTTTGCCACCTCCAACCCCCCCCCCCCCCCAACACACACACACACACACACACGAGATGTTTCAAACTGAACAGATTCATTTTGCAAATAGAAGAGCAAATAATTACTTGTCTCAATCGTCTTTATATTTAACAAGTCCCTGGTTCTTCTACTTTAACTAACGCACCAATTTAGTTTAACTAATCCCATATACTATAGATATATAACAGTTATACAGTGCGTATCCCAACATGTATGGGATTGGTTCTGATAATGAATAATTTATCATTACTGGAAAGCGGAAATTCCCTGTCGGTGCACTTACCGTCAGGGAAATTGCAAATACCATCACCGTCAAGGAATTTGCAAATACCATCACCATCAGGGAATAACCGTCAGGGCTAGCTCGACATGGAATTTAAAACATGTCTGACGGTGCACCCATCTACCAACAGTCAGGACCACCAGTACTAGCTAAACAATTACTGCTTCGTTGGTGTCATTAGTTTGTTGGATGGATCTCTAAAGTCATCGTTGGTGTTATCAGCACAAGGCATCCCAACGCAGAGGACAACAGGAGGGCGGCAGAGATGCTAAAAATAAAAAAAAAACTTGTCAAGTAAGCAACAAACAAGAACTATAGACATGAGGGCAGGCACCATCGAAGATAGATTATTGCTATAGAAGGTTGACTTCTCATGAGTTCAATCGAATTGCTTGCGTCTGTTCTTTTAAACAGAGGTACGATATAAATTTAGAACATTGAATTTTTGGGTTATTTGATCAAAGTTTTTGGAATGAAACGAACGGGTGCACAGCACAAAAGGACGAAAATAGTTAGATACAGGACTATAACACACTCTAACAGAAAAAATTCGAACTTTCTGCAAGAGAAACATGCAGGAACCGATGCGAAACACGTGCTCGATCCAACCCCAACTAACTCACACGATCGAGAAGCATACGGACCTGCAAGGGTAGCGCGTCCATGTCCGCCCGGAGCGCGATGACGGGCCCATCGCTGCCACCGCCGTCGCCAGCGGCGATGGTCGCCACGACGCCCGTCTGCGCGACGGGCCACGCGTACGGCACGCCGATCGCGTCGAGCTCGGTGCGGACGAGCTCGCTGGTGCGGTGCTCCTGGAAGGCGAGATCGGGGCGCTCGTGGATGCGACGCCGAAGGCCGCGCAGCCACGCCGCGAAACCCGGCGAGCGGGCCGCGCCCAGGAGGTTCTCACCGAGACCGAGAGACGGCGAAACCGCCGCCGCCGCGGAGCGCGGCGAGTGGTGGTGCGGTAGGAAGAGGACAAGGAGGAGGGAGAGGAGGGAAGTCGCAAGGAGACGCCGCGGCGGCATGGCCATGGCCGCGGTGAGGTGAGTGTCGCGACGCGCCCCGCGAGCGACGACTGAAACTAAACGCGCATGCACCTGCTCTGTTACAATCAGTGAGAGCGCATCGGCCTCCAGCAAGTGAGGTAGCCGAGGTTTGTTTCTCTCCAAACCAGTTTTTGTTCTCTCTTTGATACTGGAATTCTGGAAAGCTACTTTTTGATACTGGAAAGCTACTTTCCAAGCTATCTTCAGTCAAAAATATTTGGCGGTTCTGTGGCAAAGTTTAAGTGATCCTTTCACGTTGAGGGCCGCTAAACTCTAGTTTGGAGCACTTCCAATAAATAGAAAAGAAAAGAAAAAAAAGGCATGGCTAGCACCCGAACGTCCGAACGCCCACGCCTGCCCGGCCACATTGTCGGCCCTGACTGTTGCGCCTCACCTCGTCCTACGTGCCTGCACCAGCGCCGAGCACCCACCTGCACGCCCTGCTCCCTCAGTCTCACATGCGCCAGCAGCGTCCTCTCTCTACTACATGCAGCTGCAGCAGTGGCAACAATTGTTCCTATGCATGCACGGTTCCCATGCGAAATTAATGCCCACTCAAGAAGAAATGGACCGGGGCTGCCCCGGCATGCAACTGTTGTGCATGCATGCCCACCCCTGCCGCAGCGCCTGCACGTTGCGACCGCTATGCCCGTTTGGACCGCCTCTCCAAGCGTATGCTTCCTACACCTGCTAATGTTGCAACATGAAGCACTTATGCAACATACGTCTGAAACAGGTGAAACATTTATAAACATACATTTGCACACATATGTGTATAGCAACTGCAACATCCAGATAAACACACTTGCAGCATACGTCAATAGACGCTTGCAACATATGTGTATAGCCACTAAAACATATAGAACATCCAGATAAAACACTTGCAACATACATCTGAAATAGATGAAACGTTTGAAACATACATTTGCAACATACGTGTACGGCCATTGCAACATTCAGATAAAACACTTGCAACATATGTTTGAAACAGCTGAAACATAAACTTCCAACATAAGTGTATAGATATTGCAACATATACAACACCAGACCTACTTTTGCAACATCTAGATGAAACATATGCAACATACATCTGAAACGCATGAAACATACAGTTGCAACATGTGCTCATCCACTTGCTGCCGTCCAATGCAGGCTAGTTGACGCGGCGCGGGAGAGCGCAGCGCGAGGCGTGGACGGCGCGCGACGCGAGGCACGGGCGGGGCACGAGGTGCGGGGCACGCGCGGCGCAAGGCAGGTACGGTGCGAGGCGCGACTGCGCGAGGGGCATGGGCGCACGGCGCGAGGAGCGAGGTGCTGGGGCGCGCGGCGCTAGGCGGGTCCATCCATCCGGATTCCCTGAGGGTATCATTATCGGAAAAACAAAAACCTCGTCATCGACGGTTTCCAATAATTTAAGTCTAAAAAAATAAAATGTACATCTACTTGAAGATTTTTTTTTTGTCAGTGCCACACCAGTGACCTTTTTCGTCATAGTGCCACACCGCCGCCGCCACCATTGGCACCGCCAGCCATCCATCTCCGGCACCTAGCTCACATAAAGAACCTGGAAAACGGAATTGCTATTACTTGCTCTATCTTTTAGTATTAGAAAGGCTTGCAAAACAATAATTTGGAAAAATAAAGTCTGGAGTTTCTAAAACTTCAGAAAACTGACAGTTTCAAGAATATTATAGCTTTTAAAATTACATTAATATATGCATCCAAACACCTCTGATCTCCCAAAACCAAAGTATCTTATAAACCACAGTATTTTCCTACAAACTCGAGAAAACATGGTATCCAATTAGGACGTTAGCACTTTCCCACTTTTCTGGGGGCTTTGATAAATATGCAAGCTTTAAATCGGTCCAAACCAAATCTCATAATACTTTCTTCTCTTCCAGTTCACATTAATTTGTATCACATTTCACTTCGTCATAAGATTAAGGGGCCACGCTTATCTGAAAGTTGATCTTTCAAATGGTTCAGATTTCTGAGTTTTATCGACTATAAGAAGTTTTGTAATTCTAACGAAGGTCTTGACCTACTCGGCTACTCACAAAATAAAGACTATGAAGTACATGTTAATTACTGCGCATGATGCAGCAAATTTCGACAGATATGCATTACATTACAGTTTACAACATTCATGGATGTTCATCTTTTCATTCCAGTTTGATATGACACACTAAGAGAATTTGCATTTCCTTTTCCAGAAACCCATCCAGCACCTTGATCGGGCCGACCAAAACTGCTCCTTACTTTCAGGAATCAGGTGCACTGGTTTTTGTTCAGATACTCAACTGCCACGGCAGCATGGAACGCCGCTCCCATAGGAAGAGCGTCCTCATCCATGACGAAGTACGGCGAGTGCACCGGGCGCACCCTCTCCATGGTGGTCTCGTTGCCGACGCCGATCAAGAATAAGGCACTCGCTGCCCTCTGTGCGTAGAATGCAAAGTCCTCGCCACCCATGGTCTGTGGAGCAATCTTGACGTTGGCTTTCCCAAGCATGCCCTCAGCAACTTCCTTGGCATGCGCGTACATCCTTTCATCGTTGACGGTGGTCGGGTACGGCCGGAGATCCTCCTCCAGGAAGTCGACGGTGGCGATGCACGGCGGCTTGTGCTTCAATGATCTTCCATACAAACATCAGGTTGTCGCTTTGCATTGTCAGTTGGTGGGGAAGGCATCCATTGTCAGGTTGTCACTTTGCATTATATTGTCATTACGTACCTCTTTGACCCTCTTCATGAGAAATGATAGACCTTCATCTGTCATGCTTCTGAAGGTGCCACCAATTGTCACAGATTTAGGATGACATTGAAAGCATCACCTCCTTTCAGCATTGTGACAGATACCACCTGAAAGTTAATTAGCAACCCAGATGAGATGACAAATCCATCATTTTTCAGACGAACTGCTAGCTAGAAAACTAAATAATGAACAATCACATATATATTCATATGGGTGTGGTAATCAAGCTGATCATGTACAGCAGCTTCAAGAGGGTCAGTTTCCCGGGACACAAGTTGCTTGAGGCTGAGGACGGCAGAGGACGCAGCGATCACAGGATCAATGGTGTCGTGAGGGCCGCCGGAATGCCGGCCTTTTCCGGTGAGCGTTGCTGAGCTGCTGCTGAAAGGAAAGGCCCTGGCCGGGATGCGACAACGCCTACTGGAAGATCTGGAATGACGTGCAAGCCGAAGATGGCCGAGACATCGTCCAGGTCAACTTCTTTCAGAACGAAATAGGGCGCCCCCCTCTCTTCTGCTGGCTGGAACACAAGCTTTATTGTACCCTGAAGACGAATATCACCATAATTTAATGAGAAGTGATCAACCACAACATGGTAGCGTTCTTGCGATATATTCAATGGTGACTTTAATTTCATCATCACAGAAGTATAGGTTTATTTGCTAATTACCTTCAGGTCATCCTTCCGAGATTGAAGAAGCTTATAGCAGCTCCAAGGAGCATCGTGACATGAGCGTCATGTCCACAAGCATGCATCTTGCCATCTTCCTTACTCTTGTATTCCCAGTCTACCATTTCCTGCCAAAGGACGACATTATCTATCATTTTCAAGGAAATAGCCACACAATAGCACCATGTTAACAGTTTAGAACCCTTGTGGTGTAATCGCTAACATAATTAATATGGTAGTTTCAGTAAAAATCGTGTCGATCGTGTGCAGATCCAAATCAATATGATACGTTGAACTGCTGCACAAGGTGTAAATTTTACTGTCGTTTTCGTTCTTACAATGTACGTCATGTTTGATTTGTCTAACTCATTATGCCGTGCAAGATGTGGCCAAGAAATGACTCAGATGTTGTGTTTGTTGTTCCATGTCGTTTTCATTTCTAGTACTTACATCATGTGTGACGTTACAAAAGGGACTATGTGCTAAGATTTATCACAATCTCGACTGCCTCATTTTGACTACTTTAAATTGGGTGCTAAGAGCATCTCCAGCAGCGGTACCTAAATTAGACCCCCTACTTCTCGATTTGAGTAGCCACCTATTTCAACACTATCCATTTTTCGTTGTTTTCTTCTGCAAAACTACCTAAAACAGGCCGCCCAAAACTATCCTAACAGAGAATGACATGTGGGACCCACATGTCATCCTCTCTCATGTTCTCCTCACCATAGACGCCGGGGACATGCACCGGTAGTGTCGAGGCAGGCATCAGCGGCGGAGCAGAGGCAAGGCGGAGGTGCGCCCGCGCCGGGCAGGGCAAGCCACGCTTGAGAACCGTTGGCAGTTGGGCGGGCTCCTGAGGAGATGGCAGCTGGGCGGGCGGCAGCGGCTGGGCGACTGTCGGTGGCGGGCTGGGTGAATGTTAATGGCCGACCGTCGGCCGTTGGCGCGGTGTCTTGGTGAATGCCGTCCAGTCGAGACAAAACGCGTCGTGCAGGTCGCGAGGGTGGAGAAGTCGAGCGGAGAAGAAACAGGGAAACAATTTTGGGTAGGGGGGTAGGGAGGGGCAACATGAATGGGTAGCGGAAGAGAGAAAATAGGAGGCCAATAAATCTGAAGGGTCCTAGTAAGAGTCTGCTGGAGCTGATTTTTTTGCTTCCACTATCCAACTTGGGAATAGGGGCCTAGTAGGTGTGCTATTGAAGTTGCTCTAAGAAATGCAAGTAAATACACAAAAATATCATAATAGGTTTCTTGCGTTGGGACAAAATATATGGTAAGTGTCTGTTTGGTTGGTGGCTTCAAAAGGCTGCCTAGGTTAGACATACTTTTTAAGCATCGAATTTTTAATATCTAGGGTCAGGATATGTTACATGGTGCGGCAGGCATTTATGTGTTAGGACTCCGACTAAAGAGGCCCTTCCTCGAGAGAAAGCGAGGAGGGGCTAGCTGTATGGCCTCCTGTTATTGTTTCTCTACCTTTCAGGCGTTCTATCGGACAAAAATTGGACGGAGCAGCTTGTAGCAATGACATATCCTCCAGATATGACAATTATACAATGGACTGTGGCATACATCATCAGACGCTGAACCATCGTCATCACGCCTAAAAAACACTCCACAAGTTTTCATATTATCATATAGCAACGATCACATTGACATTCGATACTCAATTATACTCCCTCCGTCCCAAAATAGAAGTCGTTCTCACTTTCCGAGAAGTCAGCTATTTTGAACTTTGACCGATTATATATAAAATAATATTAATATTTATAATACATAATTAGTATCATCAGATAGATCGTTAAATATACTTTCATAATAAACTTATTTGGAGATATAAAAATGTTGCATCCATTTTCTTTAAATCTAGTCAAAGTTGAGAAAGTTTGACCTACACGCATCTCATAACGACTTGTATTGTGGGACGGAGGCAGCATTTACAGATCTGAGGATCATTAAATTATACCATGAATCTTCATCAGTTCAGTAAAAAGAAATTAACTTTTACTGCAACGAAGCATTGAACACTTTGAGAACTCTGATCACTACCTGATGTTCAAATGAAGAGCAAAGAGAACGCAGTAGCAACCGTAGCATAGCAAGCGAGTGAATGCAAGGGAGCATAGTGCGTGCCAACACAATTACACAACCGTAGTTCAACACTAACCTAGCGCGTCCATGTCAGCCCGGAGAGCGACGACGGGACCGACACCGCGGCCGCCGCTGGCGATCGTGGCAACGACACCTGTCTGGGCGACGGGCCAGGCGTAGGGGACGCCGAGCGCGTCGAGCCCCGCGCGCACCAGCGAGCTGGTGCGGTGCTTAGAAGGCCGAGGCGAAGGAGAGGTGCGAGCAGAGCAGGAGCGGTAGGAGGAGGAGACTGGAGGCGGACACGGCGCCTGCCATGGTAGAAGTGGAAGTGGAAGTGGAAGTGGAAGAACGAAGATCACCCGGCCGGTGGCAACGGCCGGCAAAGGTGGAAGGAGATCACTGTCTCACTGACTGGGGGGAGTCGGAGGCGGGCAGACGGCTTCTTGAGTCAAGTGGTGAAGTGAATCGAACGGCGCCCATTCGAGAGCGCCGAGTCATCGACATCGAGCTACCGCCATTCGCGTTCGGGATTAGACTTGGCGTTTAGAGCGAGCGGGCCCCTCACTTTTAGCCTGTGTCGTTTTCAAATTGCCGCTTGATGACATTACTTTGGACCAGACGGAATCATGAAAAGACAAGTCACCGCTGTTCTTGCATCCTACAACAACTTTTTTCGTAATTTCTTATCTAGACGCAACTTCTTATTCTAATTCCATATACACGTATCCTTGTGTATTTGATAAGTTCAACAAATTAAATCCCATATATTTTTGATAATGCTCGGCCATGTCGTCTGTCAGGATGCAGCCCCTAGGCCTGTACAGCAGACCAGCCCGCATCTCTCTTAAACAAAAAAAAAAATCACCACTTGACCTCACAACGCACACGCCGATACGAAAAGTCATTCCCAGGTCCCATGGAATGACTGCTCCGCCGCAGCATGACTTGCAACTCGCGCCGCTACCTCTCTCTTCTCCGTTTGGATGCGGCGACCCGCATCCCTCCTCCACTTGGAGTAGGCAGTAACGACTTCCGATGCCACCGCTGCACCAGCATCTCGCGCTAGCCGAGCTGATTCCGCCCCGCCGCGCCCCCATCTCCTGATCCGATCATGCTGGCTACCGCAGTCGTGGCTGTCGGCGATGTTGCATATATTATAATGCCAATATACGCATGTTGCAAACCTATATTTCAAGCATTTCATGTGTTTCGTATGTTACAAGTGTTTTATCTGGATGTTGCATATATTGCTATGGGTATACACGTATGTTTCAAATATTTCAGATATTTCAAACTTATATTCCAAGTGTTTTATTTGAATGTTGCAAAAGTAGATCTGGATATTGCATATGTTGCTAGAGCTATACATATATGTTTCGAGTGTTTCATCTATTCCAGACATATGTTGCAATTGTTTTATTTGGATGTTTCAAAAGTAGATCTCGAGGGAGTACATGTTACAATGACGCCGGTGGCTGACACATAGCAGCCAGCCGCAGCCGTCTACTGTTGCTGCTAGGGTGCCACCATGGCTCACTGCGCCGCCTGCTGGAGGCTCATAGGTTTACTGTGTGTCTACAGAAAAATGTAAAATATAATGGCATGCAACAACCTGGGCTATAGATAACAATTGTCATACCAATAGATTAATTAATGGATTAAGCCCACTTTTGGCCCCTCAACTCTCATGTTGGTCTAATTTTTATCCCCAAGTACAAAACCATCTGATCTAGGCACCGGAACTTTCAAACCCGTTCAATTTAAGCCCCTCGGCGCGTTTGCGGTGACGTGTTCCCGGTTTTGAGTGGCCACGCTAGCGTTGACGGACACGCTGGATCACCGCGTGGGTCAAAAACACGAGCCACCCCGGTCAGCTCTCTCTCTCCCTCTCAGTTCCTCTCCCCCGAACCCTAGACGCCGCCGCCGCCTCCATCGCCGTAGCCGCCGCCACATCCTCTCCTCCGGTGCCTCCACGTCCGCAGTCTCCCCTCCGCCTGGGAGTCTCTGCCGCCGCCTTCGCAGTCGTCTATGGCGACCTCAAGCGGATCCAGTCGAAGTTTGGGGACCCAAGAGTCGCAATGGCGTCGCAATGGCGATTCCCATGGCGATTCGTCCTCACCCATCCCCTATCGTGAAGGACCACTGGAGTATACCCCAGCTGTGCTATGCAAATGCGGTGCAAAAGTTGCTAGGTTCATATCTTGGAGTGATTTGAACCCAGGATTGCGGTATCTGAAGTGTGCACGGGCTCGTGTAAGTTGTTCTCTTCGTGATTCATAGTCTGTAGATGCATCAGTGATTGAGTGTGTCTCTGATTTGTTGGTTATTGGTTTGTTTCATATGATGGTGGTTGCGACTTTTATAATTGGGTGGATCCGCCAAACAGTAGCTTCAAGAAGCAACTTCTGCTTGATTTGCGAGATGCAGTGAAGTACTGGAAGCGTGCAACTGGAGTAGCTGAACAGAGTTTGGAAGATGCAAGAATGGAGACTGCAAGACTCTTGGAAGGTGCAACAAGGGAGAATCAAAGACTGCAGCTTCAGCTGGAAGGCACAACAAGGGAGAATCAAAGACTGCAGCTTGAGCTGGAAGGCGATGAAGACAGAGGTGCCATGTTTGTTGCAGCCAGGACAGATGTGGCCATTATGCAAGCTGAATTACAGTTGGGAGCTGAATCTAGAGTTGAGTTAGAGGTGAGGATAGGGACATTAGAGAAGGAGAGGAAGTTCTTGTTTGGTGCTCTATTTGTTTGTGTAGGATTAGTGGCTGCTTCTTGGATGCCTTAGATCATGTAAGTCAATGTGGTGTTAGCCTTGGTGTAGTTGTAGTTGTAGTCAGTAGGATCCATGTTGGTACTGAAAACCTGCTCAGGTTCTATTATGGGTTGTGTATCAGCTTAATGCATGAGCATAATGCTCAGGACCATGTATGAGTATCAGGTTAATGCTCATGTCCTAATGTTTTAGTGAAATGTGGTTGCATGAATCCATCCTTTTATATGTGAATCCTTTTATATGTTTAACTTGGCCATGTACTAAATGTTAAGTTCACCCTCCATGTATTTTCTTAAGCTCTACAGAATAATCTAATATCTAAACAATTTGCCAGACTATTCATATAATTGGAACATGCCCAAAAATATTCCACCTACTCCATTCTTCAGCTGAAATGCCCAATCTTTAACTCATTGAACAAATATACTTACCACTGCAGTAGATGACAGAGACAAGAAGGCACCAACAAACACTTGCCAAAAATACTTTGGAAAGAGACATATTGGACTCAAGACAACATCCAGAGATTTTTTTAGTACCTTAGTCACAGATCCATACAACACATGTCATTCAGTGATTAACACATGTCATTCAGTGATTAACATAGATCCAAGTTCATTATAATAGTTCAGGTTGCACACACACAAACTCATGAAATTGGACACATACATGAAGTCAGGTAGAAGGATAGATCCAAGTTCATTACAGTAGTTCATTATAATAGTTCCAGATAGCATAGATAAGACACAGACACAGACATGGGCTCAAGGATTTGGGCCTGTCAGCAGTAAGGTAGAAGGAGTGGCTCCCTTGTGATCAGCTGCACTTGGATAAATCTGCTTGGCTGGTCCTGCAGCTGACACAACAACCTTGGAGGTAGAAGCACCTGAAACTTGGAGGCTTGCTTTACTGTGATTTCCAGACATCCCTGTTATAGTGGCCTCTAGGGTGACCTTAGCCCGAGCCCCTTCCTTCAGCGTTGTCTTCACTCTTGCTGATGACTTCATAGTTTTTTGCCCATCCTGCAAGACAAAGAAAGTATATAACTAAGACAAAGCAAGTATATTACTAATAAGGATAACCACATGGAATAAGAAGTTAAACTTACATTGCAGTGTCTTTTGCTACTAGCAACAGTAGATGAAGGGCATGACTTTCTTTTTGATGAGCCTCCTCTACCAGACTGTGAAGCACCATCACCTCCTCTAACAGACTGTGAAGCACCACCACTTGCATTACCAGACTGTGAAGCACCACCACTTGCATTACCAGAACCTATCCTCCTGCTACAAGTTGTCCTGTTGTGTCCAATCCCTTTACATACTCTGCACCTTATAGTTGTTCCTTTCTTAGATAGCTTACCCTGAGGTGGCTTCTTCTTCTCCCCATCACGACTCTTGAGTCCCCAAACTTCGGCTGGATCCGCTTGAGGTCGCCATAGACGACTGTGAAGGCGGCAGCGGAGAACTCCCAGGCGGAGGGGAGACTACGGACGCGGAGGCACCGGAGGAGAGGATGCGGTAGCGACGGCGGCGATGGAGGCGACGACGGCGTCTAGGGTTCAGGGGAGAGGAACTGAGAGGGAGAGAGAGAGCTGACCGGGGCGGCTCGTGTTTTTTGACCCGCGCGGTGATCCAGCGTGTCCGTCAACGCCAGCGTGGCCACTCAAAACCGGGAACACGTCACCGCAAACCGCCTCAAACGTACCGAGGGGCTTAAATTGAACGGGTTTGAAAGTTCCGGTGCCCAGATCAGACGATTTTGTACTTGGGGGTAAAAATTAGACCGACATGAGAGTTGAGGGGCCAAAAGTGGACTTAATCCTTAATTAATTCACCTGACCTTGACCGGTAATGCCACTGCTCAATCAAGCAAACCTTCTTAACTTTTGCCGTATTTCGCCGGTGAACGTAAGTTCTTGTTTGGATGTCTCATTTCAATTTCATTTTAACATACGTGTTGGATGGGCATCGGTGCTGTGGGTAGAGAGAAGAATTGGAGGCGGCTAGGCGCTTGAAGTGGCAAAATCATGGCTCTGTTCGCTTGAATTTATCAGCCCGACTTATAAGTTATGATATAGTGTTTATCTCTCATAACAAATCAATATCAACCGGTTTATATTCTGAGATGACATGATGGCACGAGTCACATGGGATCTAGCTCATTCTTTGATTTGATCGGCAAGAACTATGTGGTGTGATAGACAATTCTTGCCCATATAATTTTTATGTTTATACAAATTTGAATTTGAATTTGAATTTAAATTATCTTATTTGAAATCATGAATTTGAATACAGTTCTCAATTATAACGTTTGCAAATATTTAAATTTAAATTATTGTGATGTCATACAAATAATACTTCCTCCGTTCCAAATTATAAATCACTGTGACTTTTTTGGTATGTCTATTTTATTATGCATCTAGATATAATAGTATGTCTCGACACATAGCAAAATGAATGAACCAAAGAAGTTAAATCGACTTATAATTTGGAATGGAAGGATTATACGTGATGATTATAGTAAAAAAATGAGACAAAATAAAAATAAGGCTTAAGGCCCCGTTCGGCTTACCCCATATTCGGCTTGTTCGGCTTCTTTTTTCAGTCGGAACAGTATTTTTCTCTCACAATAATTCAGCCAGAACAATATTTTTCAGCCATAATTCTACCAGGCGAATGGGGCCTAGATGTAGAGGATTTTGTTGGAGTTAGAGCTACACAGAAAGTAGGAGCACTATTTTAGCAGGAGCCACTATTGGAGATGCTTCTAATCTAATAGTTAGCAACATAGATCTAAATATTCCCTAAGACTACCCACAAATGTTCAAAGATGTTTGGATAATTCATTTTATTTCTATTATTTACAAACTTGGAAATAGATATTTGAGTCACTTGATACTTCATTAAAGTTGTACAAACCACACCGTTTAATCGTTTATAGACCGCAAGAACGTCCGTCGACACTTTGGTTTTTGTCATCGTAGACTCGTTGCAGGCTTGGGAGTAGCATTTTTGTGCTGACTGTCTGCCGTGAAGGTGAGCTGCTCTCAGCTGACTTTCTTCCACCCGCTGCCAGCACAGCGCGTCCGTTCACCAGCATCCCTTCCTCGCCAAGAACTCGTCTCGGTCTCCTCTCCTGTACCGCGATTCCACGCGCTTCCTCCCCTTCCCCTCTGTCCCCCTTCTCCCTCCACGCTGCTCCTCCACCTCCACCGGAGGTCCGGAGCCCCAACTGCCGTCTCCCACTACCCCTGGGCAGCTCTCCCAGCAGCACCTACAGCCGTCGCCTCTCCTCGCGCGGCCCGCCCAAGCCCTGACCTGACCGCCTGAGATCCGGGGCTTCTCTTGGTAACTAACCCTTCCTGGTTCTCCCCGACAAGTCTAGTTCGTCTCCCCGACCCTGCCCGGCTCCCTCCAGTTGTTGACTCCTTACCGTTTCTGTGGGTTGCTAGGTTCTCTACGCGGAGGCGGAGGTGGAGGTTGGTTTCTGATTTGGGGATCGGCTGGTGGTGCGGGGATGAATACGAGGCCGGTGGTGCTCGTGTTGCTCTTGATCGTGCTCGTCATCACGTCGCAGTTCGAGTGGAAGCAGCAGATCGGGGAGGCCGCGGACGCCGACCCGGCCGCCGCCCGCCGCCGGCAGCAGCTGCTCGCCAGGGAGGACGCCGTCAAGGAAAAGGTTCTTGCCAAATCTGCTTCACTTCCTTTTTAGTTGTTCCGTGGGTTTAAAGCAGCTGTTGTGCTTGTTGTGATGTTGTCCCTTTTCCTCTACCGAAGAAATCTTGTGGCAGTGACATCTGAACCTAAATTTAGGTACTTGTTGAAATTGTAATCGCCATTAATTGGGAACTAGATAAATTGTGCTGTTTCTTAATTGATATTGAGAACCTGTCTATAGATAGTTATGTTTAATTAACAATAAGTTGATTTCTGTTTTCAGTAAGCTAGAAGGTGGATATTAGTTAAGAAGCTTTTTTGACTGGGGTAGTGCATTGTTGAGCCTATATATCTATTTACATGCAAAAATGAATGCATCGAATGTGCAAATCTTCACCAAACCTCTGTCTTGATAACACTATCAAATTTATTGCTTCTAGGAAATGTGGGATGCTTGCTTACATTATATATCACGAGTCTTGTATGTAATGCACGCATTTTGCATAACTATTTCTGGAACAGTTACGTACGGCAAGCATTTGCGCACCTATTTCTGCAACGGTTTGGGAGCATAGTTTCTAGTTGCGAGCTGCCCTTGTGGATACAGCCACTGACAATATGATACTATGAGAGTGACAATTCCATATTTTAATTGGCAACTATGTTGAATTGTTGATTAATTGTCTAAAATAGCAATAGCTGATCAAGTATGGAACTTTGGCCCGTTTTGAGATCCATCTATCTGGTTAAGAACCCTAGGAGTTAGTAAGGCAAGAGTTAAGCATGTTGGTGAGTTCATAAAAGATAACGGAGATAAAGGAATAATCATGCACTTTATATCACCAAAATGGAATTGTTGGTGTGTTCAAAGCATCACAAGGCCTAAGCTTGTAATGTAATGCATGTTCATTAAAACAGCACCCTTTGGGTCCATGCCTGAGTGGAGCTAAATCAAGATAACAGTTGTATAGAAATCAATTATTGCATCTTTTGACTTCAGTTTTACGTCCAAAGATAACCTTTTGAACAAATGGGAATATTTTAGAAAATCATGTAAGTAGGTTTAGTTGTTTCCAGTTACCGGTTTAATTAGGCAGTTCCACCTCTACTACACACCATCTACTATGTAATACAGATTTCCTGCAGAATATCATGTAAATTTGTTACAGTTTGTGCATGGCCACATGGGCATCCTTCCAAAAATATGAATTGGGAAAAATCATTGATGCAGAACACGTGCATGTGCCACATGTGGCATTGCCAAAATAATTTGCATAAACATGTCAATATGTACTCTATGGAAAAGACAAGTGCAGATTTATATTGCAAAAGTATGTTTGCAAGCTTATCTTGTGTTATGTAATGGGTAATGGACATATGTTTTTTTCTTTGCTTTTCTGCCCGTTTTATTTTCAATTTTTGCAAAAGTGCATTTGCTCTAACATGGCTTCGATAATGAACTTTGAGTACTTTTCCAAAGTTCACAACTCTGCATTTGGAGAAAATAGATGTGGTGGTAATATGTGTAGATCTGTTTTTTATTCTGTGGGTAATGCGCATTAATACCTAGATGATTGTTAATATACTTTTGCAAAGTGCAGATGCCTTAATTTAAAGTGCCACTCTGGAGTTTGTCCTATATACTATATGTCTAGAGGGGAATAAGTTGTTTTAACTTGTAATCATGCCATAGAGTATAATAGTTTTAGAAATCCAAATATTAGGTTCAGATAAATAAAATGCCTTATATCCTGATTTTGCAAAAAAAAAAAAAAAAAAAAAGTTTGACACTGTGGTGAGGTTTTTGAGTTGATTTACTTTGGCTTTCTTGCTAGGTGTATTAAATTTATTTAGGTCCCAGGTGGTGAGATTTAAGGGTGCACTGTAATTAAACATGATTCTGGTGTTACGTTGGTGCATCACCTTGCCAAATATACTGTTTGTGTACTCCCATATTTCTTTGCAAGCAACAAATGAAATCCATGCATGTTAACGGTCCTAATCGTGGAAGGCGTGTTACAAGAACTCATGCCTAGTAATCATGTACATATAATTAGTTGGTCACTTAATTGCTGCTAACAGATGATCCTTCTTGGGAACAATGAACTGTTTATGTTAAATATGTTTCATTAAGATCCACAAGAGCTGTTCTTCAATCTGATTTATAACTTTGGAGTTGTCGAACCTGCTAAACCAAAATTGTCAAAAATCTCAAATCCTGAACCAGATTGGAGCACTTACGACATTGCAAATTGCAGAATCGTTGTAATGTCTAATATATGAAATAGTTTGGTGGCCAGGGGTTCCAGCATTCCCATTAGCAAAAACACAATAATCCAAAATGTTGCAGTGCTTCAAACAATTTCCATGAAAAATCATGTATATATGGTACATAAAGCTAAGTAATCTGACAAAATTTTGACTTCACTCATCTTTGATATTATGATTGGAAAAACACAAATGGTCCTTTTAGAACATCATGAAAAATACCAGATTGAAAGCTTGTCAGTTTTGTTTCTTAACATCTAGGACGGATTTTTCATTTTTTATTAATGCAACATCATGGAAAGGAGGTGTGCTGGCATGTATATTTCTCTTATCCTAATAATGCAATGATACATAGTTCTCCCACTTGTCCGAGAAAAAAAATATGTCGGTATTTATGCAGGTTTACTGAACTTTGTATGTACAACATACATGATTTTGTTTTGACAAACTTTGTACAAGCGGTAGAGTCTTATCGCCTGTGACCGGAAGGTCCCGGGTTCGAGTCGCGGTCTCCTCGCATTGCACAGGCGAGGGTAAGGCTTGCCACTGACACCCTTCCCCAGACCCCGCACAGAGCGGGAGCTCTCTGCACTAGGTACGCCCAAACTTTGTATGTACAACATAAATCGGTATTAATGCAATGATACTCAGCATTTTGAAATGTTCCATCACAATATGAGGTACTGATGGCCAAAGATTAGACACTTTGATTGGACACAGCAAATTGCCACTTATTTGTGATTCGGGAGTATCATCTATTTCATCAATAATGTATTTATTTAAAAAATGCTTCTTCAACTTATGCTATGAACCTTAGTTCATATCGGGGATAGAGAGGATAACCATTGCCAAGAGGAAGGCCGGGCAAAGTCGGCGTGGAGGGAGACTAGAATATTTGGGGGTAACTGGATTGTTTGTTGTTCATTGCTTGCCTCATCATAAACTGGTTACAGGGTATAAATAGAGGTGCCCAGCCCCTAGGCACCTTGCCTCTAGCTCCTCGTTTCTGTCCCCATCAATGACTCTAATATCTCATTAACTCTAATCTCTTCCCCAGACTCTAATTGCCATTGATTACAGCCAGCACCCCCTGGGATACCGTCTTGGCTGCATGCAGCTAGTCCCCGGCTGCCCCACATGACAACTTATGTTTTTTTCCAAAATTATATTTTAAAGTAAACATCATAGGATGGAACATGAACAAATGAAGAGTTAAGTATCACATTAGTTTGACATATGCAAGTTACTTTTCACAAAAAATCACCAGTCTGTTAGAATTGGATAGCATCATATGAAAATTTTGTTCCTGCTCCTAACCAAATATTTAGATTCTACCAAACTGAGACCCTTCCTTCGAGTCAGATCGGTGCAATCAATCTTAGGCTTTAAAGTCATAAAATCATATGACAGAATTTGTGCTTGACAACTCGATTCTTGTTGTAGAATAACTGATTACTGATGAAGTACTTCCATTTGTTCGCAAAATTATGATATGCAAAATTTAACCTTGAGAAACCCTGCAATTGGAGAAGCAGTCCTTTATCTGCCTTTTGGTCCACGTTTATTTCTCGAGGGCATGGTTTTGCTAAGCTTCATGCCTAAATATCCAGTTCTTTTCCTCATAGAAAATTTACGTGCCACCTGCAGATTATATTATCTCAGGAGAAAAATATTCAACAGCTTAACCAGCTTATCGAGAGCCTTCAGCGCCAGCTACTGCACTGCCGTGGTAGCAATAACACTGTTCATGCTGCTGCTGCTGCTGCTGCCGCCACAGAAGTAAGTGAAGTCGAGGGACATGAGATCATTGAAGATGAGAATAGACGATGATCCTTGGCATACATGGTTCTACGATGCTAGTACAGCTGCCAAAGAGCAAAACAGTCCTCTGAATACTTGAATTCACTGTATTGTATATTTGATACTCGCCGACTAGTGGATAACCCCTGGTAAGCCTGTAGAGAATTGTGATTTGTAATGTGCTTTTAGGTCGCGGGCCGGCCACTAATTCACCTGGAAAGTTACCTTACCATTCTTTCTTCCCTCAATGGCTAAATTATATGCAGTCTCTGATTTTTGTATTTGACCTGTGAATGCATTCATCAGATTAAAAGTTGGCTGATGAACTGTTCAGTTCAGGCATGTCGCCTCATTGTGCTCCTTCTCAGCTTGTGTCCCCGAGAATATTTATAGTTAAATGTATTATATAGTAGTAAGTATGGACCTTCAGAAGACAGTCTGTGACCATACATGACCACAGTGACAAGATAGAAAAACAAATTAAGATACAAGGAACGGAGGGAGTACGTAGCATATGTTATTGCTTCACATAACTCACACAGATTGGGAAGAGGTAGATATATATTTTCCGAATAAAAGATGGATCTCATGGAGCTTTCGGTGGACTGGCCTGCAATAACATAACGGGCTTGAGAATTTTGTTCTGCCTGACGCTGACGGCCTTTCTTCCTTGCTACTAGTATCATTTAGCTAGGGAGCTTTGATGGATGGGGATATGGGCGGGCCCGCAGCCCATTGGACATCATCCCTCGGTTGATCTACCTCCAGAAAGTTCCCATGGAATTGATCGATATGGGCCAGTAACTAGTTGGACATCTTGGGCTGACCTACTTCAAGGAAGTTCCTCCAAAATACTCCTGCAAAGGTTGCCGCAGTAAGAATTTGTTGGCAGAGCTCCATCGGCTCCAGATCCTTTCAGATCGATCTGATTCACCCAGATTCACCGTGGATTTTGGATTTATCAAAATGTTTGGTACGACTCCAGCGTTTCTCCCTGCCTCATTGAAATCCGGGACCACATGCTAGAGGAGAAAAAAAGGCACGACTTCTTCCTCAAGTTCGCACGGAGGGGTCGGCCAGGGGCGGGCGTGTGGTCGGCCACCGGCGAGGCGGCGCTTGGCCGGCCAGGGGTGGTGGGCGGGGGCACGACATGGAGCGATGGGGAAGAAGACAAGAAAGAAAAGAACGAGCCATTTTTTCTGTGTAATGAGTGACATGGTGGGTAATTTTCTCCAACTTCACCAACTTTGATTTGGTGAGCACCCCACCCCTTGAGTTGCTCCACTAATTTGGTGGATCTAGAGCCAGATCCATGGGTTTAGTGGAGCAAATCCATGTGAGGCTGCTGGATCAAAAAACGTTTGACTAAAAAAAGTGAATCTAAATCTGTTTTTGTTCGATCTGAAGCCGGTGGAGCTCTACCAAATAAACCCATAACAGTTGCCTGCATGTTGTACTGTCTGTTTGATGGTTTTGCCTGCTATTCGTAAAATATCAACCGATCGAGAGATGTTTTTGGATCCATGCAGTGGTGCTAGAGGGCTCAAAGTAATTTCCAATGCAAGTACTAATAAGCAATAAAGGATTGAACTTGTGCTGCTAATCTCAAGTTCCTGATTATTACTGCCGCTATAACAACAATGAATTGCTTATTTTCTTTTTTTCTTGCGAAGGGTTCAGTTTTGTTTGCATGTCTGTCAATATTTAGAGCTTGTTCGGGTAGAAAAGACTCCATTAGTTACACATGTACACAAGACTCCATACAGAGTAAAAGTCATGTAACTAGAAAAATTAAAACGTTCTCTTAAAAAAACTAAAAAAATTAAAACGACTTATAATTTAGAATAGAGCGAGGATTATCCACCAGAACGAGAGGAACCAGGACATTGAAAGCTTTATCTGAACACGTTTGGATCTCTTTCCTCTTCTATCGTAAACACATGTACGTCAACAAACCTCTCCATACAGTGAGCGAACTACGAATACAGTGAGCGAACTACGAATAGGGTTTAAAAAGTATATGGAGTAGTCAATGGTAACTAATTTTTATTACAACCAAACAAAAAATAAATATCTACACGTACCATGTCAAAATATAAACAATTAAGAGAGAGAGAGAGAGAGAGAGATTAACAATTTGGATTAGCTATTGGCCCTAACCCGTAAGTTTATCCATGAATTTATAACACTTACTTCCATTAAAATTACTAAACCATGCTCCATGAATGAACATGAGTTGATAGACTAGCGCAACAAAATAAGTTTTGTAGGCATTTCCAAGAGTCTTTCTTAAACTTCTTACTCTCTAAATCATTGTTTGCAGAGTTATTTGAATAAAAGTCGCTTTCTATACCTGTCCACCCTCCAACAGATTTTGTATATACTCTAGAGAGTCAACTCCACTCTCCAGCTTTGGCTAGCGAAAAATCCAGAATAAATGCTGTCAATATTTGAATATCTAATTAAATAACTATTGGAGTATATTCTTTTCACTAAAATTTGTATTTGTATCGATGAAGAAGGATATATATAGAGAGTCTTGGAGTTGCCCTAAAGATAAATTAGAGGAGTATATTTCACCTTTTTTTTTGTGTGTGTGTTGTCTTTATTGCGCTTCCAAAGAGGCGGTCATTATTACCATCCTAGCAAGAATGTGCAAGTGGGTTGTGTCTCGTGTTTTACCAACCATTTTTTTTAGGACGAGATGAATGAACACAAATTTAAAGGTTGAGACAAGCAAACCTCTAATTGCTGATGGCCGGATTCTATTGGCCAAACTAGAGATAATTTTCTTCTTCAAATCCTCACTCGGATTGGCCAATCGAAAGGGCTAGCTGACAAAGCACCCTCCTCTCATCTCAAGCATAAAGCGCGTCATCATGTGCCCCGTTGTTTTCTCGGACGAGCGTGTCGTGTCGCGTGCCTTCCTTCTTTCTCCCTACCTGCCTCCTGCGAAAGTGGCTCGTGTCGCCTTAGATTCTTTTATTCGTAGTTTCTCTCTTTTTTTTATTATTCTTCGTACTCTGATTCTGAAAAAAGTCCCGTTCGCTTCGCTGAAAAAACAAGCTAAAACATTATTCCGATTAATTTGTTGTGCGAGAAAAATAATGTTTCAACTAAAAGAACAAGCTGGAAAATACGGATGATAAGAAAAACAAACAGGGCCCGAGTGTTTTGCGATTCCTGTCCCCGTTTGCAAGTAAATAGAGCTTACGTGACACGAACAACGGGGCCTTGCGCGCAAGAAAAGAACTTTCAGCCGGTCATGGACTCCCGGCTCGCCGGCGCGGCGCCGCCGACGCGCACTGCGACGACTCTGGCTCTGCCATTTCCAGTGCAAGATCAATGTGCCTCCGTTCTCGAATTCTACGTGCAAGAACAAACATAAAAAGAAGACGAAGAAATAAACAATAGGTTTATAGAAATTTCATAGAAGAAAAACTGGGCGAAAACAAATCAGATTCCACGTAAGTTGCAACACACACACACACACAATCGAGAGAAATCCTGATTAACTCAGCAATCAGAACAAATCTAATCCCATCATCGCCACCACCATACCAAACACACAACGCACACGAACGCGACAATAATGCAAGGTTGTTAACGTGCCACCAGCAGCTATGTGCCTGTACGTGCTAGCACTAGCAGTTCTTCTCCGGCTTGGTGAGCTTGCACTTGACCTTCTGGAACACGACGGCCGTCGTCCCCGGCGGCGCGAGCTGCAGCTTGAGCGGGCACGACGCCTCGACCTTGCACTTGGTGTAGCGCGCCGTGTACCGGACCTCCCCGACGACGGCCACCTCCACCTCGAACACCCCCGTGGCGTTCTCCTTCCGGAACTCGGCCTCGCCGGCGTTCCCGAGCATGACGGCCCTCGTGGTGCCGGCCGGGGACAGGTGGTACACGCGGGTCTTCCCGCGGGGGTGCTTGGCGCCCTTGTCGGCGAGCTGGAACCGGTCGAACGCCTGGTCGTCGAACTTGTACTGCGCCTCCAGCGGCTTGGTGTTCTTGAGGCCCATCGCCCAGTTCGGGTTGCGGATCACCAGGGTGAGGGACAGGTTGTACGACAGCGACGTCAGCGCCGGCGGGGTCGTCGCCAGCTCGAACCGCGTCAGCGAGGCGTCGTCGACGGAGACGTCGAGGTGGCGGACGAAGCCGAACGCGGCGAGGAGCACGGCGAAGAGGATGACGGCGGCCACGATGCCGACGCAGAGCAGGCAGTACTTCCACTCGTCCCACTTGTAGCAGCAGTCGTCCCAGCACTCGCCGAGCTTCCCCATGTTTCGCCGGCGTCGGGTTTGGGTGCTGAATTGCTGATGAGTGGCGAGCGAGGGAGACGGGCAGGGGCGCAGGGTAGCTCACGGGTTGCTATCCTCCCTATTGTTGAGAAAGGTTGACTTGACCAAGGAGAAGAAGCCGTCAATGCTGGGCTGGGCAGGCGATGGACGGAGCATTACACGTGCTCGCTCTATTCAAAAAAAAAATATATTGTTACTGCTTATCTGCCCGGCTTATCAGTCATATTACAATATTTTTCTTTCATAATAAAATAGACGTAGCCGACTTTATCACCAAGAAAAAAATCATCAAATTTAACAAATTGTGTGTCCAACTTTCTTAAATTTAACTAAAATATTAATAATAATTGTATCTTTAAATAAGTTTATTATGAAAATATAATAAATAATTAATCTAATAATGCTCATTATGTTCTATAAATAGTAATAATTATTTATATATATTTAGTTAAAGTTGAAAGTATTTAGTCTCTTGAAAAATGAGAATGATATTCTTTGTGGATGGAGAGAGTCCTGAATACCGAATGCCAATGCTATTTTTAACAAAAACACCACCGTGTCTCAGGGTACCAAACCAGCCATGTTTTCTAACATTGTCTTTTATCGACCCAGTATGACAGTTCTACGAAAAATGGAATAGGTACTATGAAGAAATGCTACAGATGCAACACCCTCGATGGCTGGGTTTAGTCCATGATGGTATACGAAATTCAAAGGCGTGTGATCGAAATGAAAATGCGTTACGTTTACGTCCCACGGCGAACGCACATTTTTACATGTTTGTTCAAACATGCTATGCACGCAGTAACAACTAGAAACTCGAATTTTTCAAATTTTATATATTTCTGATTTAAATTTCAGCCACGATTACAACGTTGGGTCCAATTATTTTCAAACTCGGTTTCAAGCCTTACATTCATATTATATATGCCATTTACACCCCTATAGATATAGATAATTAAAATGTATTTCATAATTAGTCCAAAACAATACTAGCTCTCACTGCCCGGCTAGGGTTATAGGTTACTGTTCACTCACCTCTCCAGTGAGCCGCCGCTCTTGCTCGCTCTCTCGCCCTCTAGCCCCCACCGTCTTCCTCCTTCTCGGTGTGCTGGCGGCAGCGGTGAACTCCGTCGGTGATGCTGGTAAGGCCCGAAGGTCCGTGGTATGAGGCCTCAATCCCTTCTTGTTCGTCTCTTTTTGTTTGCGTGTTCTTGTTTGTACCTTTTGAACACAGTAAGGGCGATTTCGTTCGATTTTTTTGCTGAGCTTTAGGGTTTGGTCGATGATGCTTGCGGATCTGGGTGGAGCACCACTTGGTGTTGCAGCCGGTCCTAGAAATTGCTTAGGGTTTGAGTCATACTGCTGTAAACGTTTAACTATTTGGTTCCCCAAACCCTAGTTTAGTCTCATTTGGTGGTAAAGTCATTGATTTCTTGCGGATCTGGGTGGCACACCATGTGGTGACGTAGCTGATCCATCGATTTGGGGTCCATGTCTTACTAATTGATGTCCCATTTCTTGTTTAGCGTCATGGATCATTCAACTAGGCGTCGACATCTTATCATAGGGGCGCAGCCTTGGTCACGGTGATCTCTGCCTGGATGTTTGTTAGATTCAGGCGAATGTCGATCTCTAGGAGAGGAATTACCTATGGACCTATGACTACCAGAGACCAAGAAAGGGCCAGCAACCTTAGGTTCATCTACCATAGCGATGATCGTTGTTGTGTCGATCTTCTTAGGCTGAGGAGAGCCCCTTTCTTCTAGCTCTACGATTTGTTTCGCAACAGGGCCTTGCTCAGGGACAACATGACAGCAACATTAAAGAAAAAGTTGCAATGTTTTTGCTAGTTGTAGGCCATAACCAGAGATTCAGGGTTATCAAACCCCTCTTTAGGCATTCTCTAGAAACCATCAGCATATACTTTCAGGAAGTCCTATATGCAGTAGGCGAATTAAGGAATGAGATGATTGTGCCACCATCTTCTGCAGGAAGTGGAACCCATTCTTCAAGGTTTGAGTTCTTTGCTTCACCTAAGTTCATACTTCATTGTAGGATATTCTTGTTCATACTTTCTTATTTCTCTAGGATTGTGTGGGTGCAATTGATGGAACTTATGTGCTTGCACGGGTTCCTGAAAGGCATAGGGCAACTTTCATGGGGAGGAAACACACAACCACCTAGAATGTCCTAGCAGTCGTGGATTTTGATCTGAGATTCACTTATGTGTTGGCGGGTTAGGAAGGATCTGCTCATGACGCTCGCATTTTGGCTGATGCCTTGGAAAGAGATGATGGTCTTAGGGTTCCACAAGGTATAAGCATGTGGCTTAATCTATCAGCCATGGTCCTTTATGTCCTTGTTCAAAGTTTTAATTTTTCTCCTCTTTCATTCTGTCTAGGGAAGTTTTTTCTTGTAGATGCCGGGTATGCTGTTAGGCCTGGGTTCCTTCCACCCTATCGAGGCACAAGATACCACCTCAGGGAGTATAGTGTTAGAAGCCCACAGAATCCAAGAGAGCTCTTCAACCTGAGGCATTCTTCCTTGAGGGTTATAGTTGAAAGGGCATTTGGGGCACTGAAGAATAGGTTTAGGATATTATACAACAAGCCTTTCCATCCATACAAAACCCAAGTGAAGCTGGTATTAGCCTGTTGTATCCTCCATAACTGGATACTTAGGTTTGGTCATGATGAAGTTGTCCCACTTGAGTCTGAATGGCAGGCCAATCCAACAAATCAGGCTGGACCCCATGACAATGTCATTGATAACAAAGCTTGGGCTGCCAAGAGAGATGTCTAGGCCCAACAGATGTGGCAGACTAGGAATGGGCCAAATTAGTAAATGTCCAACGAGAATATGGTTTGTAGACCTAATGTGCCAAAAAATATGTTGAACTGAGACAATTCCCTAAGGCAATGATGCCTTTGTAATCTGAACTATCTTTGCTACTTTTAACATTTGCTATTTGGTCTGTAATCTGAACAATGTTTGTTACCTTTGTCATTTGGTATTTGGTCTGTAATGTCAAACCTTTAATTGTCTTGCCATAAATCTGATTTTGTTTGTGCATCCTTTACTATTCTATTGGATGTACTATTTATATTTGTGTTAGCTATGGCTGGTATGGATGGTTTTCACATATTTGGGGAAGAGGTTCATATGAACCATGGGGAAGTGGTGCAAGAGGTGTAAGAAGTCCTTCCTGCACAACAAGGCAATGGTGCACCACCTCGTCTGAATTGGACACCACTGATGTCTGCCCATGTGCTAGAGAAGTTCTCAAATCTAGTGGCAGAAGGGGTGAGGACTGACAAGGGGTTCAAAGATTTCCATGTCAACATTGTTGCCAAGGATCTACATGCCTTCATTTAGTAGCCAGTGACTGGGACACAGGTGTACAATCACCTGCGCAAGTGGCGTACTAAATGGATTAAAGTATGCAGGTTGAAGGAGCTGAGTGGCGCAAACTAGGATGAAGACCTCTGCATTATTACCCTAGATCCTGAACATTACCATAGCCATGTCAAGGTAACATCAATTTACAGACAATTGTCTCTTGTTAGCTTACTTGAGATTTGCTACTTGTATTACTAGTGTTTTCTAATTGTTTTCACTTGTGCAGGATCACGCCAAGGATGCAGAGTTTACAATGTGCCGATTGTCAACTACTACTACATGTAGACAATGTTTGGCTCTGGTGTTGCAATAGGTAGGTTTGCAATGGGTTCTAATGAAGCACTTGGACAGCTAGCTGAGGTAGAAAGCATTGACACAGAAGCGCCAAAGAAGATGGGCCTTCAAACAAGGGCAAGCGGGAAGACAAGAAGTTTGGCAAGAGGAAGAGGGTTCTCGATGAAGAAGATGCAGCCTCTTTGAGTGGAATGACATATCTTTGTCGAGGACTTGGTGCTGCTATAAGTGAAGGAAACCACTATGAGGCAGCTCTAGGGATTTATGAAGCGATTATGGGGTGCCCAAACTTTGCTAGGAGTGATTTGATGGTGTGCCCGAACTACACGATGGCAAACAAGGGCACCGCAATGGTCTTTGTGGGGATGTCGCCATCGACAAGGAGCTGTAGATCAACACCCATCTGGCTAAGATCGAGGCCGATGGCCTTCTAGTAAAGGAGAGATGTGAGATGAAGGAAGAGAACTTCCAGAGCTGTTAATGTAGCAAATTAACCCTTTTTGATGTGTCACATGGGATGTAATGACATGAACCATATGCTGTAGTTAGGGTAGATTATGGTAGTAGTGAACTCTATAGCTTGCTACCACAATTGTTTCTTTGCATTATGCATTGATGAACTCGATGGCTTCCTCATTGAGGTGATGTTTAACCTATGATGTTTTACTTGTGAGATGAATTAATTTGCTATTTCATGATTTCTTGATATGTTACAACTTGTCTGGTGAGAATGTGAGTTATGAGTGCTTTGAGGAAGTGTAATCATGCATTCATACTTTTAAGTCATGTATCCAAAGAACATTCATCGAACTTGTATTCGGACAAGTAATGCTAAGCACTTAACATTGTAGTTCCATTGCATAAGACTAAGCTTTTACAATAGCCATGCACCAATAACTATAAATTGGGCACAAACAAAACATGCCATCTGTTGGTAGTCAAAAGTTTCAACCTATAGTGTTATCCAAGCACTCAAGCACACCATTTCTACAAGAAAGGTGCACCATTCATTACCACAAACCTGAAATGGGCACAATCAAAATAAGAGGTTCACAGCCTAACAGTTTACCACAAACCAGGTTCATCAATGAGAAGAACATCAGTCCAGTTGACCACTCCTAACCATACACCACTACTAAAACTACCCACCACTTGGGTCATCAACAAAAGACCAGAACCCCCATTAGCATCAGTTGGCCTTGAAGACGATGCCAACAACTAGGAAGACGATCACTCCAAGAAGACAGTAGATCAGGTACATCATCTTGCTCTTGTCGATCACAGCAACAACAACCTTCCTCTCATAGGTGCCACAGAGGTGCTAAGCCACATGTTTGGTGCGACTCACTTCCTCCTGCAAAAAGTAACTCTAGCCAACGTTGCAACGTCACTTTGGTTTCTAGGGCCTCATGCAGTCCTTCATTTGCCCTTGCTTCAGACGCCTAGTAACCTTCAGCTCCTTTCACACGGTGCTTGAGGCTCTCCTGCACCCTTTTTTGGCCATGGTTCATCCAACCACTACACAAATTGGCATTGATCACCCTCCTCCGGGGACAAGCACAACAAAAAATTACTAGGAGAGCAAGAACTATAATCTAAACTACAAGATTAAAGTGACAAGTGACAACATACCTCCAAATGGGCAACCCAAGAAGCGCCTACACAGTGTTCTTCCCCCTCAAGATTCTTCATGACAAAGATTAGCGACGACCATGCTCACATTTCTAAATCCTCGACAACGTGCATTCCACTCCAGTCATGCTCAGTAGACGGCACTGAGGATGGAGGTTTTGCTGTTGCCCTATAGACATAAGGGTAACAAACTGAAATTGGTCACCACCGCAAAAGCAACCCACAATTTCGATGAAATGTACTCTACACTACATTCTTGAATAATTCCACCTCATCGATGGCCTAAATTTGGTACCAAAGGAAATGGAGTAGTAAGGCAAAAGGGGGAAACCCTAAATCTCGGTCATGATTCCAAAGACAAATGCACATCTATGACTTCATTTGTTTGTATATTACTGATCTGAAATATCATTCGATGAAGATATTGCACGAAAAAATTGTGTTTTGGCGGTGGAAGTAAAACCCTAGGCTAGAACAAGAAAGGGAATGGTGGTATACCTCGAGATGCGGCCACCCTTTCATTTCTTTTCTTTGTTGTCCGACGAGTCGGCCGGAGTTCCCATCGTCACTCCTCGCCGAGCGGCTCCTCGATGGGGATCCGACGCACCGAGGAACGGAGCGAAGACACTGAGTGTGAGGCACAGTTGCAACCGGAGCCACCATTGCAGCGGCCTGTGGCGCGCGATGCATGGCCAATGAGTCCATGGGCGGGCGGCGTTGTCGCTCATCGCCAGTGGGTGGGTGGGATGGCTCGTCGGCGGCGGCTTCCGAGGGGAGAAGGAGGTGAGGGACAGCGAGAGGGAGGCGAGGGTAAGGGGCGGTGAGTGAATGGGGTGGCGACCATGTGGGTGCCGGGTTCGTTTATATGGACGGAGAATGGTTGGGTGAGGTAACGATACCTATTCATGGAAAGGGTGAATGCACCATGCTGTGTCCAACAAACCAAACACACTCTCCCTTGGCTACACTAGTACATCCACCGATAGCAGCCTAACCAAACAAAGCCCATGTTGGCTTGATGGAATCAGACCAAATCCACCCTGACTCCATTCTTAGCCAGGCTAGGAATTAGCCAACAAACCAAACACATCCATAGTTGCGGAACTCTGCTTCGGTTTTCATCTCCGCATACGTGGGCGGATCGGCGAAGACGTGGACTCCGTAGACGTGGGTAGACGAGCGAGATTTGTTGTCGTAACCGACCCTGTTTTGGAAGACTGCGTCCATTTAGTGGCTGCGTCCGTATCGGAACCGACCGACGAGGTGGCTACGTCTTTGATTGGATTTGGATGAACGAAACCGGATGTTCTGCGGACATTGGTGGGGCCAACAAGCGAGCGCTTCTTTTCGTAGCCTCTTGGAGCCAGGCGCGCACTCAAAGTGCACGAAACCACCTCTCCCTTTTTATGTGGTATACTAGATTAGCTATTGATTTTTTTATCCACGTGTTAAGTTGAAATTCTAGTTTATATTGTATCTTTTATTCAAAAACTTTATCTTTTATTTACTAAAAGAGTATTTTAGGTCCTTGGCTACACTTTTGGTAACTACAATGGCATGAATAATTATTTCAGCGTGCACCAAGATTTTTATTATGTTAGAAATAAGGATTTTAGATCGTTGCATTGTTAAGAACTTTAGTGGCAAAGGACCATTTAAACATTCACCATGTCACTCAAAATCAACAGTAGAGGTTGAAGCGAGATAAAAAAAATATGGTAGTCGTGCTAATAATCACTAGAGAATCTCGCTTCAAGGTCAACATTCATGAACGGAACGAAGGGGTCACTGAATTTGTACTCTCTCCATCTAAAAAACACACACTAAATCTACAGCTCACTCGGGTGAAATTTGGACGCTGCTCACTCGATTTCGGACGGATGCGATGAAGCGGCCATCGCGGACCGCACGCAGGAGCCGCTGCCACGTGGCCTCACCCTCGTCCGCATAAGGTGCCGAGCGCCATGGTCGGCCGGCGCCGAGCTCCCAACTGCCACCACCAGCTTCACCTCCCCTAGCTGCTCGCCCAGCTGCCCTGCTGTTCCGACGCCGCCGTGGGCCAGGCACCAAGCCCCCGCGGACGCCGCGCCGCGAGCCCCTGCGGCCATGCCGTCCTGTCGTCGCCATCGCCCAGCCGATCGTCCGCGCCGTCGAGCGACCGCCGCTGCAGTCTCGTGCAATTGATTCAATCTGTTACAGATTACATCAACGCTGTATCATATTTTACTACTGTTTTTTGGTGTAAATTATGTGTTCAATTGGTGTAAACTGATTGTTTGTTGTTTTTCCCTTTTATTATGAAATTTATATATTTTATTTGAATTTATTCAATTTGCATTTGTATTTCTTTCTGTTATATTAGAATTTCTTCCAGTTTGCCTTCCATAGAATAGATCTGTTAATTTTTCTTATATTTTTATTTGCATTTTGTATGTTTTATATGTTTTTCATTTGAATTTATTCAATTTGCATTTTATAAATATAATCTATTAATTTGTTTTTTATCTGGTCCATTGGATTTGGATCTTGTGGTTTTAACAACTCGGGTGATTGATGGCTTCCAATCACTCGATTTTGTCTTCTTTGCTGAATAGAGTGATTTTTATCCTTGCCTCGCTTGGGTGACAGGAGGTCATAAATCACCCGAGTCTGCAGTAGACAGACCGAAAAAAAAGTGTTACTGTAGGACTCATGGAGGTCAAACTTTCTTAAATTTAAATAAGTTTGTAAAAAATATTAGCAATATTTGTATTTCTAAATAAATTCATTATGAAAGTATACTCGGTGATTTATCTATTGGTACTAATTATGCACTATTAATATTAATATTTTTTTATATATTTGATCAAGGTTGAAAATATTTGACTTATCAAGAGGTGCGAATGATACTTTTTTTTAGAATGGAGTAAACGATTGTGATTTGTTCAATTTTGAATCTTTGATTAACTTGAGATAGCCTATTGTAGTCATCATTAAACTTTGAGAGAATTCCTTATTTGACACTGGGAAAATGAGTCGTTTCTTTGTTGGCCCTGAAATTTTCTTCGTTCCCTATTTGACACTCACTTCAACTTTCATCCCTAATTTGACACTACCGTCAAATCCGTTAGCTAACGGTGTTAACTGGTTGTTAAAAAGACGTTTTTGCCTCTAGAAAAAAAGCGGCGAAGCAAATTTGAGAGGGAAAAAAACTACGCCCTCCTCTGATGTGCGCCCAGCTGCAAAAAAAGGCGCAGGTTTTTTTTCCTCTCAAATTTGCTTCGCCACTTTTTTTTCTGGGGATAAAAACGTCTTTTTAACAACTAGTTAACACCGTTAGCTAACGGATTTGACGGTAGTGTTAAAATAGGGATGAAAGTTGAAGTGAGTGTCAAATAGGGAACGAAGAAAATTTCAGGACCATAAAAGGAACGACTCATTTTCCCGGCGTCAAATAAGGAATTCTCTCTTAAACTTTAGTTGAACCAAGAGAAAGTTGCCACACTTTTTTCGTCTTTTGACGCGTGAGATCCTGACAAGAAAGGTTAACTGTGACCAAAGGGGCACCTAACTTAATAAATCTTGCATACTTATATATGGCAATCTGTTGCTATAAACCAATAAAGTCCTCAGTGTTAGTAGGTCTTACAGATTTAATAGTTCATGGTAGTTGAATTAATATATAAGGATTTAAAGACTGTATACAACTTTCCAAGCTGAGGGTGGAAATTAACAAAAATGGGCCACAGAGAGCAGAGCACAAACCACAATATGTATCTGCTCTGTTAATTCGAGAACGAGTTCAAATGAAAAGGTGAGTAAGATTTCGAGACCACAAGTCCAAATCTTCTGAACTCCGGATAGAAACTCTCTCCACATCATACTATCCAGTTTGTGAAATCCTCTCCACAAACAACTCAAGAATTACACGAACTCGCCTCCTATCAAACAGGATGCTCGGTACATTACAGACTCCAACCCCGCAATTCAATCCACAATTTTTTAACAAATTCAGCACAATCGTCAATTCAAAGAAATTACTGCCCATTCCTACAAATTTTTAGCAAATTCAGCACAATCATCAATCCCTAGCTCATCACTACAAAAACTAACAAATTCAACAACACTCGCCATTCGGCCGGCTGGGCTAGCTAGCAGTTCTTGTCGGGCTTGGCGAGCTTGCATTTGACCTTCTGGAAGACGACGGCGGTCGTCCCCGGCGGCGCGAGCTGCAGCTTGAGCGGGCACGTCGCGGCCAGCTTGCACTTGGTGACGTGCGCCTGGTACCTCACCTCGCCGGCGAGCGCCACCTCCACCTGGAACAGCCCCGTGGCGTTCTCCTTCCCGAACTCGGCGACGCCGGCGTTCCCGAGCGCCACGTACGCGCCGTCCGCGCCGGAGTCGAGGTGGTACACCCGGGTCTTGCCCGCGGGGTGCACCTCCCCCTCGCCGGCGAGCTTGACGCGGTCGAACCGCTGGCCGTCGAAGCTGTAGTCCGCCTCCAGCGGCTCGGTGTTCTTGATGCTCATGGCCCAGTTCCGGTTGCGGACCGTGAGCGTGAGGGAGAGGTTGTAGGCGAACGCGGTGGCCGGGGAGGTCACAAGGGCGAACCTGGTCAGCGAGGCGGCCTCGACGGCGACCTCCACGTGGCGGATGAACCCGTAGGCGGCCAGGAGCACGACGAAGAGGACGACGGCGGCGAGCACGAGGAAGCAGATGCAGCAGCCGAAGATGGTCTCCCGCGTGTCGTAGGAGATGCAGGGGCAGCAGCGGTCGCAGAACGCGTCGTAGCAGCCGCCGCAACAGCAGCAGTCGTCAAAGCAGCACATGGCGGACCAAATCTTGCGCTCCGATGACGATGGAGGGAGAAGAGATCCGCCGGCGGAATGGATGGGGAACTGGAGATTTGGTGGGTAATTTCTGTCCTGCTCTGACAAAAAAAAAAAAAACTGTCTCCACAGTGACTTGCTGGTTGTGGTTGGTTGTACACTTGTACAGTGTACCAGTACTAGTAGTAAATTTTCTCCTCCCGTGGGCCGTGGCAAGCAAAATGCTATACTCCCTCCTTCCATAGATGCAAGTGTGGGTTGCCCATGAATTTGCAAATAGATTTATTTTTTTGGGTTTATTGATAGCCTGTCTTGTATCCCTTCAAAATGATTAAATCCTAAAATAACTGCAGATCTCTTTTCTTGATAAGTCAATTTTTTAAAAAAAATATAACTAGATTTATAAAAACATTATCTCCGAACATTTTTCACACTAAGGATTTGTTCTTCTCCACTGAGCAAATTTTATTTTTTTCCAAATAAAACATTTTAATACAACATTCTTCCTTTTTTTAGTTGAATATTATTTTCTAATAATCGAAACAATTTTGTTTTCATGTTTCGTTAGACAAAAAATGGAGCCATTTCTATAGCCCATTATAAAATATTGAAATTTTGAATGCGCCACTAAAAAAGTTCTCTAGATTACTATGTCACCATTCTATTTTTATACCCCACATACCGCCGTCATTGCCTTCTGTTTGGTTGGCACACGTGTTCAACCTGATACATGGTGAAATTGATAAGAAATGATCAAATGTTCATATTGCCTTGGAGTGGTTGGTTCATTGACCAAATGAGATTGAACCCCTGACTCATAATCACTCCCTCTCTTCTTCGATTATTCTCCCACCCCTCCCCAATTATGTGTTCTGCAAATCCTGGTTCAAGTGGCGACTAGGGCATCGGTGAGCAAATCGTCCTTATCCAAATCTATCTACACTAGAGTGGCGGTGTAACATAGGGTGGGATGATGCTGGATTTGAGGTTTTGGAGGTACATTTGAGGACTGGGAGCAGATTAGGAGGACAAATAGCGAACATAGGGCCAGATTGGTGTTGACTTGACTTCCAAATGGGTGAGTGCTCCCTTCACTTCCTCGAATGCATCTCATTTCATTCATTATTTTTATGTAGATCGCAACACTTTGATGTCATAAGGGTTCAACCCATAGAAATGCAAAAACTCCTTTTTCATTTGTAGGATGGACTCGAAGACAAGCTTCAAACAGGATAGTTAGTACCAATACGTGTGTACACTAGTTTAGTGTTAACAAAATTGTTGATCCCGACACCACAAATTTGAAACATCTTGTTGATGAAATCATGGACAAATTTCCATGTGTCTACGGTGAGGTGGTGAAGTTGTTCTACTTCTCTGCTGATAGTATGTCTAACATCCAAATCGAATTTGGCAAAGACTTAGTTGAAATGTTGTGAAACATATGAGTTCAAAGTGTTTCATGTTTATTGCTTACCATAGTCCTAGTAGTGATCCACATGCCATACCGTCTTGGGACATCTTGAATTGGAAATTAGTGGTCAAATGGTCTTGAACTAAGTTTAGATCATCTCCAACAGATTACTCAAATAATCCCTAACACCTAAAAATGGACATATATGTAATTGAGAGGGATCCAACAGATTACCTACTCCATCCCCAAGAACTAAAAATTTGAGTAATCACCAAAACACCCCCACTATCAAATGCAAGGGATGCAAATCATCTCCCCTATCTGACAGTCAGTGGTGGCGCCATGAGATGTCACATGCACAAATGGGACCCTCCATCATTGGCATGGAACTATGGGAGTGCAACACCTGCGGCTGTGTAGCAGATGCCAAATCAGAGCTAGAGTCGACGAGGTGTGTGGGGCCGGCCTTAACACACATCCAGCAAGCACTAGCCTTGGCCAATCCAAACCCTAAGGTGGAGCCCTCTTCATCAGCGCTGCCAAGATTATCCACCCCGGCTTGTGTTCCTTCGCCTGCACATTGATCCATCGAGCGATGGTTGTTGAACCCCAACTAGCCCCACTCCACCTGCGCTCGGTGTCGCATGACACCTTTAGCCATGTACTCCGCTCCTTCATATAGCCAAGGTGGACCTACCTGCAAAGGTGGTAGTGGCCACTACAAGATGGCCATTGCCTACATCTTTCTCTAGGCCCTCTGGTTGCGTCAAGCCTCGCAATGTTGGGTCCGATTGCTGCACAAGCCTGTAGAAGGCGCCAAGTAGCTCTTCACCGGAGACGGTTTGAAGCAGGTGAGGGAGTGAAGGAGGATCTTGCTGCGATGGGAGAGAGAGCAGTGGGGAGAGGAAGAAAGGTCAGAGGGGAGGAAAGTGAGACACTAAAAGTTAGGCCTTGCATGTTTGGGGTATTTGGTGTGTGGTTTTGGTAATCTGTTGGAGAAGGTGATTCAAAGTGTGAATTACTCACAATAAGAGTTAGGTATATACTCATTTGAAGGATGGATGATAGGTAATCTGTTGGAGATGTTCTTAGAGAGAAGAGTGACCCTAAACCGGTGGAGTTAATATGTTGGCAGCAAATATGGACATGTTGATGAGGAAATTGGAGGTTAGATGGTGGTCATAGTTTAGGCGCGTTAGTGGAACTAGGCTAGCCTTGTGGCGAGGCTGTAATTAAGTCTAATGACATGACTAGGCTTCGTCCATGAAAGGGTTAATCTTATATTAGTATTATGTATTATATAAGTAATTACTATAACAAATGCAAAATGCTTCTTGTGCTAGTCATATGATGATTAACTCACTATCAAAACAGGCTGTGACACCAACCATATTCGTAACTGTATATTCCCTCAACCGGTGCTTCACCACCCTTATGTGTGGAGAACCATCAACAAGCGTAGTCCATACAAGCTTTGCAATTTTTTCTATACGTAAACGTGTAAAATAAAGACAAATGTTGTTTACATCAAGAAATGTCTTATCCCTTGCGAGTAGGAACCAATCCACTTGTTATAAGTGCCAAGAGAAAATGACTAAAACAAAAGGTCCAACACTATAAATTCACTTCTAGTATTCTTCTTCAAAACACAATGAAGACCCATGCATGTTTATCCTTATTAATGTATACGCATACACCATGTCTCTACGAGTACTATAGATGTCTCGTTGTCGATGGGTACATTGCCCACCACTAAAAGAATAATACTATTAAATCTTAGAATAAGTCCACGAATATGTGAATACCCGTGCCAAGTTGATGACTTAAATTCAGATGGGCATGTCCCATCATAAGAAACCTATCTAGCTGAGATAATTCTAGTATTATTTGGTCATCTGAACAAAGCAAAGAATCATATTGCAGCCATTTCTAATTCACGGCAAACTCAGAACATAGTATTCCTTTGTTATCCTCACACCACTGCAACTGCAACCAGCCTCTTAACCAGTGTGTACCCTGAACAACAGGACTTTAAAAATGCTTTAGGTTGGCATTTTAAAAAAAAAAAGACACATCATCCCTCAAAGTCACTTTGTCCGATAAGGCCTCGTTTGGCACAGCTTTTACCGGCTCCGGCTTATCTGACAGCAACATTGTAGCACGAAGCCAGTTTTCTCTCTCTTCCTCTCCCCTTCTCACTGACGCGCGCACTGTTCATCAGAGCCGGAGAAGCCGGTTTTTCTGGCTTGCCCCCGCATGCTACAGTACGATCGCTACAGTGAGATAGAAAGGTGGAGAGAGAAAATCGGTTTCGTGCTACAGTGTTTATGTCAGATAAGCCGGAGCCGGTAAAAGCTGTGCCAAACGGGGCCTAAATAGTTGCATAGCCTGACAACAACAAAGTATTGTTGAACTACCCCGGTTTAAACAAAGACAAAGACTAAGTGCACATGATTGTGTCTGCAGTATTAACATGCTTCCTCTCCAAATGCAGAATCAGATCTCAATTCGTAAGACGCCCTCCCCTTCCTCCTCCTGGAGTCTAGACCAAGAGAAGCTACCTCGGCAAGCCAAAGGCCAAGCCAAATTTCAGCGAAACGAAGGCCAAAGATGGACCGCTGCCTCAAGTACTTCCTCTTCGCCTTGGGTGTCCTCGCCGTCGCCATCATCCTCGTCTTCTGCTTTGCCTTTGGCTACCTACGGCATGTCAAGATCACCGTCGACGATGCGTCCCTGACTCGCATGGAGCTGGTCAACACGCCCACGACGGCGCTGGCGTACAACCTCTCCCTGAAGCTCGTCATCCGCAACCCGAACTGGGCCATCGCCATCAAGCACGACAAGCCGCTGGACGCTGCGTACAGCTTCGACGGGCAGCAGTTTGACCGAATTCACGTCGCCGACAAGGGCGACAAGCAGCGCGCCAGGAAGACGGTGGTGTACCGCCTCGACGCGAGCTCCGGCGGCAGGAGCGTGTCACTGGGCAACGCCGGCGAGGCCGAGTTCAGGAAGCAGAACGCGACGGGCGTGTTCGAGGTGGAGGTGAAGCTGACCGGCAAGTTCAAGTACACGGCGCGCTACCACAAGTGCAAGCTTGAGGCGACCTGTCCGCTAAAGCTGCAGTTCACGCCGCCGGGCTCACCGGCGGTGGTGTTCCAGAAGGTTGAATGCAAGCTCGCCAAGCCGGAGAATAAATACTGCTAGAGGTGGTTTTCATCGGTTGCATGGCACCGGTCTTCGTTCGGTACGCCATTTTATCATGCTAGTGCTGATTGGAGTTGATTGTTTACAATGTGTTTCTATTGTTTGCATGCATGTTCATCCTTTTCTTTGCGCAAAGTTGTAATAAGATTAAGATTTGAACAACGCAACTATGTATGCTGTGATCTTTGATGAGTGCATGCCAATCATGTCTTGAGACTGGCATCCACACAGCCAGGCCCAGCCAGGCTTTGCATCCAAACATGCAAAGCCTGTATCCCGTTAGCCAGGCTGGGCTGCATTCGGGCAACCAATCGCGCCCTAAAGGCATTCGTAGGGATAGCGTGTGTACATGTTGATTCTAGGGGTGAGCAGTGACGGACCTAGGTTTTTACCTCTGGGTATGCGCAGCAAAAAAAATTCTTATGCAATTCGGTAAACCATATATAATTTGGTAAAACCATATTCTCATTCGGTAAAACCATATTCTAAAACCATATAAATTGTTCAAATCAAATACAAAATACTTTAAAATATAGCCATATAAGAGACTTACAATATTACTTGTTGATCCGTCGCTTTCTCAATGACATGAATGTCTCAATTATATCATCTTCATCAACTTGAAAGAAAATATCCCGCTCAATAAATGTTTGTAGACAATCATCCAGAACAATATCACCTAGCTTATTCCTTGATTTTGTTTTCACTATAACCAATGTAGAAAATACCCTTTCAACGCTCGCAGTTGCCACCGGTAAAAGCAATACCAATTTGAGAAGCAAGTACACCATATCATACACTTTATGCCTATTTGTATCAACAAGCTTAACTGAGAGATCAACAATGTTGTCTAGACCTTGGAAGCATTCAGTTCGTTTCATGTCATCAATATAATTATCAAGTTGCAATTCTAGCTGTACCAAATTGTTGTTGGAGAAGTCATTAGGATAAAATTCAGCCAATCTACGCAGCTTCTGTGCATCAAATGAAGCAAATGACTTGGAAGGACTAAATGCTGACATACAAGAGAGCAGCTCCATGTTGATCTCATCAAACCGATTATTAAGCTCTTGACTAATTTGATCAATGACACCAATGTACACTTCTCTTCTAAAATGGTCATCATTTTTTTGGTTTCGGGCACGGGCATACCTTGCTGATTTTCCATAAGGCACATAAGCATCATCCATAGCAGGAACTTCGACACCATGTGTAATACAAAAAGAAGTGACCGTCTTATGAAATTTATCCCAACCATCAAACCTCAACTGTTGCATTCTGCTCTTTGCCACATTAACAAGTAAGATTGCATTAAGAATATCTTGATCCCTTCTCTGCAAACACTCGGATAACTCATTTGTGTATCCAAGAATAACATACATTAAGTGCACAAAGAAAACAAACTCAAAGGTTTCAAATGCTCCAAGCACAAAATGAATCTTTGTCCAATCATCCTTATATGCAATATCAGCACCAAGCTCAATGAGCACATCATGGATTGAGGAATACATAGTGATGATGCTACATATAGTTTTGTAATGCGAGCCCCACCGAGTATCACCAGGCCTAGGCAAACCCATCTCTTGATTTAAACCACTCCCTGATTCAAGCTCACCACACTGTAGTGATTTCTTGACATTCTCCAGCCTAGCATTTCGAAGCATACCATGACGCTTGCAAGAAACCCCAATAATGTTCAACAAGATAGATACTTGATCAAAAAGGTCTTGCAATCAAATATTTCCCTTGGCAACACTACAAGAACTAGTTGGAGTTGATGTGCAAAGCAATGAATATAATAAGCGAAGGTGATTCTTTCATGATTAATGTTTTCACCCTTTAATATCACCTTTCATATTGCTAGCCCCATCATAACCTTGACCTCTAATCCGAGTCATACTCAATCCATTACTATCAAGTAAACCTTTAATTGCTTCCTTAAGTGACAAAGACGTAGTATCATCTACATGAACAACTCCAATGAAGTGCTCGCATGGCCTTCCAAGTTTATCAACAAAACGCAAGCAAAGAGCTAGTTGTTCTTTATGTGATATGTCACTAGACTCATCGGCTAAAATTGCAAAGGGCTCATCACCAAGTTCCTCAATTATTTTCTTTCTAGTTTCTATGGCACAACAATGAATAATTTGCTTTTGTATCTTTGGGCTAGTCAAAGTGCAATTACCTGGTGCATTGTTCAAGACATACTTGTTCACTTCATCACTATTTCCTGCAAGAAACTTCAAAAGTTCAATGAAGTTGCCTCTGTTGCTAGACTCTTCACTTTCATCATTTCCACAGAATGCCAATCCTTGAAGCAAAAGAAACTTGATACATCTAAGTGAATATGTCAATCTTTTCTTGTAAAGACGAAGCTCCTCATCAGTCCACTTATCAATGTGATAATCAATTGCTACCTTGGGATTTATAAAATCAATATACCTCTCCTGAGCTGCTTTGTGTGCCTTAGAACCACTATGTTTGATGAGTGCGGCGTTTCCTATATTCCAATTATCCCATCCATCAACAACAAATGCATCTGACCCACTGCCCTTCTTGAACAAGTAGCATATAAAGCAAAATACAGAATCCTTCTTGATACTATATTCAAGCCACTCATAATTATACAACCATCAGAAACCTGAATCGACGAGGTCAGTCTGTCTCCAATGTTTCGATACGGGAAATCATGTATATAAGGTTTGCAAGGACCTTTAGTAATATATGCTCTACGGATTGCATCTTGATCATTAACATGATAATCTTTTATGGACAGTCTTTCACCTGGATCATATGGTAGAAGATCGATGTCATACACCGGTGGCTTTGATGCGGGCGGTGGCGGTGGCGATGACGCTAGCGGGGGCGAAGGATCTGCAATTTCTTCAACTTCTGCTCTATCTTCTCGATTCTGCTCTTCCACAACAGTTTCAACCGGAGGTGGGGTAGGGTTCAAAGCAGCTGCAGCCGGCTTCTTTGCTGCTTTGCAAAAAAAGGATCGAATGTCGCCGTTTCTCTTCATCATTCAACAATTCTTCTGAAAAATAGTTTATAATTACCAAACGTGCGAAACTCAAATAGTATAGTCACATGCGATTGATGCTAAATTGCTAATCAGTGGTCTGTTGAACAAACTCACGAACACGAATTGAAATAATAAAAAATCACCCAAAAATAAATAAATAAATAAAAATATAACTATACGAGTACAGTACAAAGTTTTTTTTACAAATAACAAGATCAATACCTGCAGTCCTACAACTAAGTGCCGTCGGAGTCGGAGTGCCGATCAGTCGAGGCGTCGAGCAGTCGGCGGCGTACCGGGGATGACCCAGCCCCGGCGACCGACGCAATCCCGGGTCCCGCGTCCAGCCGTCCTGGCTCTCGGCCCGTCTTGGCCGCGCCAGCCGCCAAGGCCAAACCATCAAAGCTCCGCCCGGCGTGCCAAATCGCCGAACGATGCCCGGCAGCGGCGACGCGACGCGATCCGCCCGAAAGTGCCCGACGCGTCGCCGCGAATCGCCAAAGCTCGCCGTGGCGGCCATTGGCGGTAATGGCGCCGCGCGAGACGAAGATGATTCGACTTCTCCGCGTGCGATTACTCCCAAGGCCCGGTGGCGCAAACTCCGCGTGCTTATGTTGCGTGCTTTGCGAAAGCGCGAAGCGAACCGAGTCGTAGTCATTGCGTGCTTGCGTTGCTTCCTCTCCTCTCTCTCTTCGTATAAATTTTCTATTATGTATGTATGCGCGGCCTCTCCACTTGCGTCGCGTGGGCGCCGCTGATACCAGGCCGTTCGGTTTACGCTATTCTCCAGCAGTCCAGCCTTCAGTAGTTTTCTTTTACAAATCATGTATATAGTCGAGGTAATGCAGTCCGGAACGCGGGTATGCGGGGCATACCTGGCATACCCTGTAGCTCCGTCCCTGGGGGTGAGTGAATGCAATGCATTATGCACATGTAAAATCCCTGTACATTGAGGGCATGTTTGGTGCCCGCCATAGATTGCCACGACTAATGTTAGGCTTGCCGCAAGTGTTGTGGCCGGCGATGGTTCATTATCAAGGTAAGGCTCACATACGATCGGAAGAAGCGATCGCGTAACTTTTTGCCTCAAATGTGTAGCGAGCTTTTGCTCATCCCCGCCACAAAGTGCTTTGCCACGGCACACCCACGACCACCCTGCCATCTCCGCCCTAGTCGCACATGAGGACACGAGGCCGTCGGGGTGCGGGGACGCCATGACGATGGATGAAGATGATAAGGGTGCGTGGTGCTGGTGCATCCGTGGGTGCGGTGGATGGGGTAGAGAGAGAATAATAAAGAAAAATAAAATAAGTGAAAAGATTTAGAAAAGAAAGAATAGAAAAATAGAAGGGTATTCTAGGACACTAATTATCTATATTAGTCTTAATTTTCATGTTTATTCTTGGTTCATTAGAAACAACATACAAATTTGTGATTTGAATATATATATACATTTTTATGGCAACCATCCGAACAACAGCCACATAATTTTTCACAGTTTAGTAACGAACCAAACCATTCGATTTCATCAGAGAATGTGGCAAATACTTAACCTTAGTCACGGCAAAATGTTGCCGGTAACAAACATACCTTGAGGTTTTCTTAAAAAGTAACAATTAACTGTTACATGGACCATGAAGCCCTAGGTTTCAAAAGGCTTTTATTCGTTTGTGTGCATTGTCTTCGTTTCATGTTCCGATAATCAAATTGTGAGTGTTTAGCATTTCCACTCGAGCCAGAGGATCCCAAGTTCCCAACAGGCCATAGTCCGGTTCCATCGTCAATCTAGTTGACCTAGACAAAATGAGTGTCTTCTGTCCTAATCTTATTTTCATGTGCCCGATGCTCCAGCATCGATCTCCATGTGTGCACAACAAAAAAATTAAAAATAAAGCGCAGTCCAGATAAGCCCTGGACCAACCACTACGTAAAAAGCATTTCAGGGACAGTTGTAGACCATTTGTAGGGGCGGTTTGCCCAGCCGCCCCTACGCAAGGGTCTCTATAAATCATGCATTTGTAGGGGCGGCTGTAGTACCAGCCGTCCCTACAAACAGGTATAAGAGTATTCTATAAACTACAATTACAAGTCCAATTCACATGAATATATACAATCCATTATTAAATATACAAATTTCATACACATTGTTATCAACGTCCTAGAGCTAGCCTTTCAGTCTCACGAAGGTGTTGGTACTGAGGATTTGTACCTAACTCAGACTCTCGGTCATGGTAGGCGCCTCTGACGTGTACAATCTGGTCCAATATGAAGTTGCAAAGGTCGCCGACGAGCTCTAAGAGTTGGTCATCCTTGTATGGGTCTCTTTTCATTCCTTTCTCTTCTCTCCACTACAAGAAAACAAGTTTCAGTTTAGTATTTTATACCATTTACGAAGTTTTTATACTACGGGTGAAGAGATTCAAACTTACCCTTAAGGAGTGTCTCCTGTGGGCACTGGTGTTACCCATCATAGAACATATATAGTATCCACAATGTACACTCATAGGCTTCTGCTTGAGGCACTGTGTTTAGCTTTATTTGTATAGGCATAATTTCAGAAACATTTTGCATCTTTGTGCATGTGAAAAAGGCAATGCAGTGGTAACTAAGAAAAGGAAATGGTAACAACACTGGTGCTTCTTTTTTCTCAGTGAGTTTCTTGGCTTCAGATTTAAAAACAAGTTGGTCAGCTAGGGATCTTTTTGTCAGTTGTAGAGATTAGAATTTCTACAGTGTGTGTTTCATTATTTTCCCCTTAACCTTGTGTTTTCTAGTACAGTAAATATCCAGAATCGATGTATACTTATCCTTGATTTAAGTGTGATTGTGAATGTTTTTTTATGTTCCTTCTGTCATTGGGAAAAGAGAATGAGAAATGAACATGACAAAGTGTAATGCAAATGGCAGCGTGTGCACATTTAACAGAGCTGTATGTGTGCTCCCTGAATTCACTATCAATAAAATAAAGGAAGGGAAGCAGTAGGTACCAAGAGATGATGAACACACAGGAAATAGGAAAACTGCCACAATCAAGAATTGAAAAGCATGACACAGATGAACACAAGGACACACAGAACCAAGTATACTATGTTGAAATGTCATGGTAGAATACCTGAAAACGATGGACCCAGCAATCCAGCCCCAAGAACAATCTGGGGCGCGGGTCGTCGGCGTGCGGGGGCGGGCGCCGGGGGCCGGGCGCGGGACGCCGGGGGTCGGCGCGCGGGGGCGGGTGCCGGGGACCGGGTGCAGGTGTCGGTGTGCGCCGGGGGCCGGGCGCGGGACGCCGGGGGTCGGCCGGCGCGCGGGGGAGGGCGCCGGGGGCCGGGCGCGGGACGCCGGGGGTTGGCGCGCGGGGGCGGGCGCCAGGGACCGGGTGCGGGTGTGGGCGGGCACGGGACCGGCGGCGGAAACCCTAGGCAGCCTGACGGCGTCGGAGGAAGAAGACAGCGCCCAGACGATGACTCCCGTGCGCTTCCTCCTATTTATACTAGGTACCATTTGTAGGGGTGGTTCCTGATCCAGCCGCCCCTACAAATGTATTTTTAGAGGCGGTTCCTGATCCAACCGCCCCTACAAATATTTTCTATTTTTTTAAATTATAAATTCTATATTTTTTATATCATAAAAACACAAAGTAATATAAAAAAATTGTGTATATACACAAATATAATTTTTTGTATTATTCTATATATGAAGAAATATATATATAAACAATTGTAGTCAAAACAATATAGAAAACAAAAAAACAAAAATTAAAAATTTGAATTTTAAAATTTCGAATACAATTTTATGACGTTAAATGAAATAAAATGAAAATATTGTAAACATAAAAGTTGTATAACTCATCGGTGCTTCATCCTCTCATTAAAGGGATTCATTCCATCAGTGCTCAGGCCAAACCGTACATTCCTTGGGTCATCGCTGAATTCTTTGTGCTTCTCATCAAACCTTTGCCACTGACTACAATCAGCTGGGTGTGCAATCTTATCATCATCCACCTTGCGCTCATCATCCCACCATGTTATGAGTGTGGCTTCTTTAGGGTTTAGGAACATACGTCTCAAGCGGTCGGTCACTGGCAGGTACCACATTACCAGGGCAGGAATTCTTCTCTGCTTTGCATCGTTGCCTAATAGAGTGTCCTCTGGGGGCTGAGATTCTTGTACCACCTTTTTTGTACCCTTCTTATTCCTCTTTTTCTCCGTGGATGGTTCGTCCCCACCGTAAAGGTCATTGTTCTTGTACCGGCTGGCCCCACACCGGGGACATTTATCTAATGACTTGAACGTTTCACCACGAAAAAGTATACAGTGGTTGGGGCATGCATGTATTTTTTCAACCCCCATTGTCAATGGACTTATGACCTTCTTCGCTTTGTATGTGTTGGCGGGAACTGAGTTTGGTTGTGGCAGCACCCATGACAGGAGATGCAATAGATCATTGAAACTACAGTCTGACCAGCCGTACTTAGTCTTCAGGATGAGCAGCTCAAACACGAAACGTAGCAATGTCCAATATGTCAGAGAGCCATTTTCAACACCATACACAGTCTTCTTCGATGCTTTTGTCACTCTTTTCAAATTTTCTAGACCTTTCGGGCTATTTAGTAAAATCTCTGGTCCAAGGGTTCGAATCATGTCATCTAAATCATCTTCAACTCTGACACGTGCTCCACCATCATTATTGGCACCACCTTCGTCGTTACCATCCCAACCACCAGCATCACCACCTTGTTCATTGCCAAACTCGAAATCCATTTGTGCATTAAGCTCGGCTGAATATTGGGACAGGGATTCTATGGTTTCATCGTCGTATTCCTCCTCATCCTCGTCATTAACAATAACCATTTCATCATGATGAATCCACACTGTGTAGTCCTCAACAAATCCTCGTATAATCAAATGTGATCTGATGATAGTCACATTTGTCCATGCCATACGGTTCTTGCAATCTTTACAGGGGCAAATAATTGTATCCTTATTCTCTTTCAATGTCATTGCATGCTTCGTTGCGGCTTTAATAAATTTATCCACCTCTTCACGGAAACCTGCTTTGAACCTTAACGAACCATACATCCCAGAGTTCCTGTACTCCATCTTTTACAACAACAACAAAACAAACATTAAATGACTACTTATTCAGATATATATAAAAATTAATCAAAGTAATAATTATTTGAGAATAATTGTATATACCTCAGATATATATGAATATAAATCTAATATAATTACATGAAGTATACAAATACAACATGGTAGAGGAAAATTAATTAATGGCCCATTTATCCATAAATAATTAAAATACATATTTATTGATTACAATAAACAATTTCAAAGACAACAATTAGCAATAATTATACTTTACCCAATATCTTTCATACAAACCCTAGTCCAATTTTATTAAACATAAATTTACAAAAACGAAATTAATAAAAAAACCAAACCCTAGATCTAGATCACATGCACATGAAACATCCATAAAACTAACTAACGGTTCACTAAAATCAAGAAACATGGACCAAATAAGGGTATGATCTTGTTCCCCTTCCTAATTTACCCTAGTACATTTAAAAGTTGGGTCTAATTTGCTCATAAATAGCTCAAGCACCATAGAAGAGAGAGAAAAACAAAACTCTAATTATTCACTAACCAACCATTAAAACTTCAAAAAAATGTGGAATAGTATTTTCTTACCTTCTACAACCTCTCCACCAAAGGATTTGAGACCAAAACCTCCCCCTTAGTAGAGCAATTTTTGGGAGGTGCCCAAGGCCTTCCCACCTTTCTTTCACGGGTTGGAGTGAGTGACCCGAGGAGAAAGAAGGTGCTGCTTCAGTTTTATATGGGGGCCATTTGTAGGGGCGGCTGGTGATTGAGCCGCCCCTACAAATATGAGCTATAAATACGGGGCTATTTGTAGGGGCGGCTGGTGATTGAGCCGCCCCTACAAATAGGAGCTATAAATACGGGGCCATTTTTAGGGGCGGCTCAATCACCAGCCGCACCTACAAATACCATTTCTAGGGGCGGCTGGTGATTGAGCCGCCCTTAAAATCAGACGCCATTTGTAGGGGCGGCTGGTGTCTGGGCACCCGAGCACGCCACTGTAGGGGCGGCTCCATCATCAGCTGCCCCTACAAAAAAAATCGAACCGTTGCTAAAAATCGTTTTTTACGTAGTATTAAAGCGTAAAACAATGACGAGAAAATGCAGAGCAAAATTCACAACATCTTACAAAGCCTCCTTCGATGGAATCCTAATCTATCTGGTGGAATGTTTGGAAGAGCGAAATCAGAGAACTTTTCAACAAAAAGAGCTACAACCCTAGCAGGTCGCACATCAGATCAAAGATGATATTCAAAAGTTCAATTTGGCAACACAGCAAACCATCGACTCCTTCTGAACCTCCTGTAGTGTCTCTCACCTTCTTTGGAAGGGCTTTTTTCCCGCTTTATTGGACACATCTGATCTGAACTTTAGCCTTTTTCTTTTGTTGTTAGTCTGGTTTCTCAGTTGTCGCTTGTTCTGGGTTGATCTTTCCCATAGTAGTGTCGGTTCACCTAGTAGAGTCAGCGGGTGGTATCTTGTAATTATTTTCTCTCGTCCTTTCCGTTTTCTCTCGTCTAATATAATTTGCAGCAAAGCTGTTGCCGCTCTTTAAAAATAATAATCAAATTGTGAGTGTTTGGCATTTCCACTCGAGCCAGAGGATCCCAACACGCCATAGTCCCGTTGCATCCTTAATCTTTTTTTCATGTGCCCGATGCTCTCAGACAAAATGATGGTCTTCTGTCCTAATCTTTTTTTTCATGTGCCCGATGCTCTCCCAGCATCAAAAGCGCCGTCCAGATAAGCCCTGGGCCAACTAGCTGTATTCAAGTGTAAAACAATGACGAGGACCAAGACTATACAGGTCTACTACAGCTATGCACTGCATGCATATTATTCTTTATTACTTGCTCCTTTCTCAAGGCATCATCCCATTACCGGATCGACCTAAAACAATGACGAGCTCCAAGACTATACAGGTCTACTACAGCTATGCACTGCATGCATATTATTCTTTATTACTTGCTCCTTTCTCAAGGCATCGTCCCATTACCGGATCGACCTAAAATTCCCAATTCAGGGCCTGCTCGGAACAAAGAAATTCAAAATAGAGGAATAGAATAAAACACAGGAACAAGGTAGAATAAAAAACGAAAAACTACAGAATTAGAAAGTTTAGATTATTTGGAACGTAGGAATTCGTAACGAATCATAAGATTTAGGCAAATATGAGTACGGACTACAACTCGTTTTTTTCCTCCTCTTCTCACACGCGCTGCCTCGGGCTTCCGCGAACGAAAACAAAACAATGGATCGGATTGGATTTTTTCTTTCCTATGAAGTTGCTTGCTGGCTACAGTATTCCAGAGGAAAGGGTTTGAGCGAACCCTTTGTTCCAAACGCTCGAATCAGTTTCATTTCCTCCATTTCTAATTCCTTCAATTTTCATGTGAGATTCCTTCGATCCAAACGAGCCCTCAAAAAACGCATGCAAACTCCAAGCACAGCCTCCTCCTACATCTGAAGCAAGAACGCCACAACCGCGCGGCGGGCGAGGCAACCATGTGTGGCTGCTGCGACCGCTTCTGGGACGAGGTCAAGGACTGGCTCATCTGTGTGGCCGTCGTCATTGGCCTTATCATCGTCGCCGGCGTCGTCCTCATCATCGTCATCTTCGGCGGGCCCCTGCGCCACATCAAGATCAGCGTCGAGGACGCGTCGCTCACCCGGTTCGCGCTGGTGACCGCGCCCACGTCGACGGCGCTGGCGTACAACCTCACGCTGGCACTGACGGTCCGCAATCCGAACTGGGCCATCGGCATCAAGCACGACAAGCCGCTGGAGGCCGCGTACAGCTTCGACGGGCAGCCGTTCGAGCGCGTGCAGGTCGCCGACAAGGGCGAAGCAGGGCCCCGGAAGACGGTGGTGTACCACCTGGCGTCCAGCTCCGAGGGCCGGGGCGTGGCGCTCGGCAACGCCGGCGAGGCCGAGTTCAGGAAGGAGAACGCCACGGGGCTGTTCGAGGTGGAGGTGGCCGTCACGGGCAAGTTCAAGTACACGCTGCGCAAGACCAAGTGCAAGATCGAGGCCACCTGCCCGCTCAAGCTGCAGCTCGCCGCGCCGGGGGCCAGGTCCGTCGTGTTCCAGAAGGTCGAGTGCGAGCTCGCCAAGTCCGACGACAAGTACTGCTAGAGATGATGGGTTTGCGAATGCATTGATTTGGAGCTCATGTGTTGTGTTTTGCTTACCCTGTCCCCCTATTGTTGGTGCTTGTTGCAATTGATTGAGTTGAACTGTGTGTGTGTGAGTTTCGCTCGTCAGATTATTCATTTGTTTTTGGTTTCGATGCCAAATGTTTGAACAAGAGTTCGTCACACGAGACTTGAACAATGCAGCCAGCAATGTACTTCTATTTCACAAACTTTCTTGCTGTGAACAAATCTAGTTATTGCAATGCGATTTCGCATGTTGACAATGGACAAATCACAAATCTCTGCCTGTTCTCTTTTATTTTTAATAACTTCTTTTGGACTAGCCGGCCGGTAGGCATTGTTTAAGTAGTAGAAGTCATATGGACCCGGGGGTTCTTGTAGTCTAGGGTGGACCACAACAGGAGGAACCTTTTGTGGTTTTGTTAACCTTCTGTGGTTTCGTGGTTTTTGCTAGACATGATGACATACTTATTCAACGCACGCACGCCACGCAGTAGGACAAATTGACGTGGCATGAGGGCATCCAGTCACTACTAAAAGACACATTAGAGACGGCTGGGATACCTACTGATCCAGCCGTCTCTACTTTTCTACCTCTATAAACCATCGATTTATAGAGGTGGTTGTCTAGCCGTCTCTATAAATCATATATCTAGGGGTGGCTAGGAACAGGAGCCATTTTAATAAATTGATTTGTAGAAGCGATTGTATTCCAAGCCGTCTCTACAAATTATTGCACAAAATCGCAAATCCAGGCTAAACAATAGCAAAAAAAAAAAGCCCAAGGAGACCCCACTAGGCAGCTACACGTGCATGACGACCGTAGGCCTCGCGCGTTTCTCCCCTAATCACTTCACCCATAAGACAATGGTATCCATTTGGAATATTCGTCCTTCTCATTTTATCCTCATCCCAGTTTAAAATGAGTATTTGGGACCCTGAATGAATTTAAATGAAAATTTTGTCAATGACAAAGTTATATAACTTTTACAGATCTACAACTTTGGTTTTGGTTGCTTCTCAATCTGAGGTCGTTTGGAAATTTTTGAATTTCAAATGTGAGAATTCAAACGTAATTTTCCTTGCATAGATGATTTTAAATGAAAAAGCTATCAACTACAAAGTTGAATAACTCTTCGAGATCTACACTTTTATTATGGTCATTCTCCATCCGAAGTCATGTGAAAAAACCAAATTTACTATGTAGCTCCTATTTTTAAAGACGGCTCTATTTCTAGCCGCATGCACAAATCAATTTTTCATGGTGGCTGAAAATAGTGCCGCCTCTACAAATGCATTTTTAGAGATGGCTTAGTTCGGACGTCACCGTAGAAGCGGTTGGAAACTAAGCCACCTCTACACAAAGAAGCTCCTGTTGTTGAAAATCAATTATGTAGTAGTGAGCGGGCATGAGAGAGAAATTGTGAAGCACAAAAATGAAATCTGAGGTGCGGGATTGTGAATAGTCTACTAATTTTTTTTTTCACAAGGTGCAAACATAAATAGGCACAAGTATTAGTACCAAATGTGATCCCTAATAAGAACTACAAACACCTAGACTAGCAAGCCAAGCAAGAGAACCCTAAAAAGTCTAGTGAACAACTATCCACTCAACTACACAAGTGCTACTCGAAAGAAGCACTAGCAACTACTCGGGTACTCTAGCAACAAGAACAACTACACAAGCAAGCAAGATAGAGAGCTAAACAACTACACACAAGCTAAGAAAACACAAAGAAAAGAGCAAGTGTAGAGATTGCAAACCACAAGGGGAGACAAAGATGACACAAGATTTTTCCCCTGTGGTTCAGTTGCTTGCCAGCTACCTACTCCCCATTGAGGAGTGTCCAAAGATTGTTGCTCCCCTACTAGCTCAACAAGCCCTCAAGATTGGCTCTGACATGAGCGCTAGTGTGCAAGCCAACCAATCATGAGGTATACCAACGGCCTTGATTCCACTAAAGTTGCTCCTCACCTTAGTCGGCGGGGATGAGCACAAGAGCCCCTCACAATTGATGTTCCAAGACCTTACAGTCTCCAACCGAGTGCTTCATGCGAACTTCAGCTTCTCCAAGCCATATAGGTGGCTGCAACCACCAAGTGTAACATGAATCACACAGCTTCAATGAGACACTAGTGCCACTAAAGTTGCTCTTCACCTTCCCCAGCGAGGATGAGCATAAGAGCCCCTCGCAATTGATGTTGCGACCACCTCACAATATCCAACTAAGTGCTTCAAGGGAACTCCACTTGCTCAAGCCATCTAAGTGGCATGAACCATCAAGAGTAATAAGAATCTCATAGCTTCAACAAGTCACTAGTGCCACTAGATGCAAATTGTCAATTCAAATGCACTAGATGAACTCCAATCTCACCCAAAAGCAGTATCGACTAAGCGAACATGAACGGGGTGACTTCTTGAGCTCTAGTTAGTGTGTGTATCTATTCCGAGTGCCAAGAGAGCCTTCAAGCCTGAGCAAACATTCTATTTAAAACCCACCTCAAGAACTAGTCATTATGCCCTTTCATTGGGCTGAGCACGTGCTCATTGAAAAGCTCTAGAGGGGTCACCGAAGAAATGCATAGGAGCCCACAATGACTAGCTCAATGTCTAGTTTAAACTAGCCATTGAACATCCTTTACTCCGATGGTGCTCCCTCTAGTGGCACCAGAGAAATTTAGTGGCCACACAGAGCCACCCGTGCCTCTACAGAAGGTTTAGGCCGATGCCTAAGGTCTTTGTGAAGGATGGAGTTCACCACTAGACATAGTTTCTGGTGGCCTCTAGAATCTTCTGCAGAAGATTTTTAGGGCCACTAGAACCCTCCAATGCTCCCCACTGTACTTTTCAATGACTCGTATTCAAATCTAGTGCGCACTTCTCCCAAATGCACAGATCACTACCACATGTTAGCACTTTTCCAGTGCCCACACTCTCTAGTGGCACTAGAGAATAGATCATCACTTTGAAACTTTTACAAAAAACAGCCAGTGAGCCTAGGCTCGTAGGCCCTATACCCCAAGATGATCAAACTTTTCTAATGACCATGAACAATCAACATAGAAGACATTCGAACATGTATGGTAGGTGGCAGATAAGCTCTGATGGCCCTTCTCCGGTGCCCACGTACAAGATTTTTCCGATGAGTGCAATGAAACTACACCAATCCCCTTCTCTCAAACCTTTTTTCAAATTTACTAACTCCAAAGTGTGTCTCATGGGAGAATGACACCTTTAGCATAGAGTTAGCATTTTTAAAATGTTTTCTTTTGCTTCCTCACCATGCCACTAGACCTAACACATATGCATTGTTAGTCCTCACCTATAGTGGCACTAGATAACCATATAGTACGGTTATCTATCCTAAACCTGGCCATGCACTTCTCCTCAACACCTTGGTCAGTGAAAGAAAAGCCTACATGTATACTACCTTTGCCTTCAAGCTTTTGCTTCCAAGTCCATCCATCTCCTTCCATGTCGAGCACTTTACCACCATGGTCCTAGACATCTCCTCTCATG